>OV277860.1:81501905-82229615 GCA_922989275.2 Gari tellinella | reverse complement strand
CATGTATACGTTTTGTGCTTTGTAGCAAGTATTATAGAAATTACAAATCTTCGTATGTAAATCAATTCCCGATCACAGTTATGTTTGGCATTAACCTCGTCACCCGTGCAAGCCTCCGTGGCCTAATGGATACGGCATCGGCCTCCTAAGCCGGGGATTGCGGGTTCGAGTCCCGCCGGAGGTTTTTTCTTTTAATCCTTAAGTACTGTTTATATCGACATATCTTCTTTTAGTGTTTAGTTTGTTTAAAACGGCCGGCGACAGCAACACGTAATCAAAACGAGTATGTATACGACGACTGACTGGGTACTGAAAGTGTTTCGCAATTCTTGCAGAAGTGGAACATTTACGACACTTGCTCGTACTTTTGGGGAGAAAGAAGGTTGACAAAAAATATTAGCCTCCCCGACGGGGAATTGAACCCCGGTCTCCCGCGTGACAGGCGGGGATACTTGCCACTATACTATCGAGGACACATTTATCTCCACCGATACAATTGCCTCATGTGTATGCCAACAGTACCATGAGTCAGTTTATTATTTAAAACAGATACGATTACCTTCATATAAATCAAATGGATTATTTATCCCACTGACAACTAGTGACGCATATGCGCGTTCATTCCAAACAGTATACCTGTGCAGAGTACCTGAAGTGTCCTATACAAACAGTGTATACCTAGATCACAGTGGTATTACAGGAACTATTCGATCAGAGTCTGCACTCAAAATGGATTAGACCTAATCGAAAACTGGAATGGCCCATTTGAAGTTTTAGGGATCAACAAGTTACATAAACAAGTTTGACTCTTACCACCGATATGTGACTTTTATGTTCATTCTGTTTGCTTAATGAAATGAAAATGTGCACCTGCAGTGTTATCAGAATTCCTCATAACATTCATCAGCTTGATATTTCAAACGGTTTGGATTCACCTGATAATAATGAAAATACGGCATGGATCACTAGTGTGAACCTCAAAAAAATATGTTTCCGCTGAGGATTGAACTCAGGACCTTCCGCGTGTTAAGCGGATGTGATAACCACTACACCACGGAAACATGTTACACTTAAACCCAATTACCGACGCTGAATACAGATTCTCTATTGATAACCTTTCATACGTCAACGGTTGGTGTAAACTGTCGCCGCCAAACTCTGCCGTGATGTACTTTTAATTGGTAACTGACATGTATACGTTTTGTGCTTTGTAGCAAGTATTATAGAAATTACAAATCTTCGTATGTAAATCAATTCCCGATCACAGTTATGTTTGGCATTAACCTCGTCACCCGTGCAAGCCTCCGTGGCCTAATGGATACGGCATCGGCCTCCTAAGCCGGGGATTGCGGGTTCGAGTCCCGCCGGAGGTTTTTTCTTTTAATCCTTAAGTACTGTTTATATCGACATATCTTCTTTTAGTGTTTAGTTTGTTTAAAACGGCCGGCGACAGCAACACGTAATCAAAACGAGTATGTATACGACGACTGACTGGGTACTGAAAGTGTTTCGCAATTCTTGCAGAAGTGGAACATTTACGACACTTGCTCGTACTTTTGGGGAGAAAGAAGGTTGACAAAAAATATTAGCCTCCCCGACGGGGAATTGAACCCCGGTCTCCCGCGTGACAGGCGGGGATACTTGCCACTATACTATCGAGGACACATTTATCTCCACCGATACAATTGCCTCATGTGTATGCCAACAGTACCATGAGTCAGTTTATTATTTAAAACAGATACGATTACCTTCATATAAATCAAATGGATTATTTATCCCACTGACAACTAGTGACGCATATGCGCGTTCATTCCAAACAGTATACCTGTGCAGAGTACCTGAATTGTCCTATACAAACAGTGTATACCTAGATCACAGTGGTATTACAGGAACTATTCGATCAGAGTCTGCACTCAAAATGGATTAGACCTAATCGAAAACTGGAATGGCCCTTTTGAAGTTTTAGGGATCAACAAGTTACATAAACAAGTTTGACTCTTACCACCGATATGTGACTTTTATGTTCATTCTGTTTGCTTAATGAAATGAAAATGTGCACCTGCAGTGTTATCAGAATTCCTCATAACATTCATCAGCTTGATATTTCAAACGGTTTGGATTCACCTGATAATAATGAAAATACGGCATGGATCACTAGTGTGAACCTCAAAAAAATATGTTTCCGCTGAGGATTGAACTCAGGACCTTCCGCGTGTTAAGCGGATGTGATAACCACTACACCACGGAAACATGTTACACTTAAACCCAATTACCGACGCTGAATACAGATTCTCTATTGATAACCTTTCATACGTCAACGGTTGGTGTAAACTGTCGCCGCCAAACTCTGCCGTGATGTACTTTTAATTGGTAACTGACATGTATACGTTTTGTGCTTTGTAGCAAGTATTATAGAAATTACAAATCTTCGTATGTAAATCAATTCCCGATCACAGTTATGTTTGGCATTAACCTCGTCACCCGTGCAAGCCTCCGTGGCCTAATGGATACGGCATCGGCCTCCTAAGCCGGGGATTGCGGGTTCGAGTCCCGCCGGAGGTTTTTTCTTTTAATCCTTAAGTACTGTTTATATCGACATATCTTCTTTTAGTGTTTAGTTTGTTTAAAACGGCCGGCGACAGCAACACGTAATCAAAACGAGTATGTATACGACGACTGACTGGGTACTGAAAGTGTTTCGCAATTCTTGCAGAAGTGGAACATTTACGACACTTGCTCGTACTTTTGGGGAGAAAGAAGGTTGACAAAAAATATTAGCCTCCCCGACGGGGAATTGAACCCCGGTCTCCCGCGTGACAGGCGGGGATACTTGCCACTATACTATCGAGGACACATTTATCTCCACCGATACAATTGCCTCATGTGTATGCCAACAGTACCATGAGTCAGTTTATTATTTAAAACAGATACGATTACCTTCATATAAATCAAATGGATTATTTATCCCACTGACAACTAGTGACGCATATGCGCGTTCATTCCAAACAGTATACCTGTGCAGAGTACCTGAATTGTCCTATACAAACAGTGTATACCTAGATCACAGTGGTATTACAGGAACTATTCGATCAGAGTCTGCACTCAAAATGGATTAGACCTAATCGAAAACTGGAATGGCCCTTTTGAAGTTTTAGGGATCAACAAGTTACATAAACAAGTTTGACTCTTACCACCGATATGTGACTTTTATGTTCATTCTGTTTGCTTAATGAAATGAAAATGTGCACCTGCAGTGTTATCAGAATTCCTCATAACATTCATCAGCTTGATATTTCAAACGGTTTGGATTCACCTGATAATAATGAAAATACGGCATGGATCACTAGTGTGAACCTCAAAAAAATATGTTTCCGCTGAGGATTGAACTCAGGACCTTCCGCGTGTTAAGCGGATGTGATAACCACTACACCACGGAAACATGTTACACTTAAACCCAATTACCGACGCTGAATACAGATTCTCTATTGATAACCTTTCATACGTCAACGGTTGGTGTAAACTGTCGCCGCCAAACTCTGCCGTGATGTACTTTTAATTGGTAACTGACATGTATACGTTTTGTGCTTTGTAGCAAGTATTATAGAAATTACAAATCTTCGTATGTAAATCAATTCCCGATCACAGTTATGTTTGGCATTAACCTCGTCACCCGTGCAAGCCTCCGTGGCCTAATGGATACGGCATCGGCCTCCTAAGCCGGGGATTGCGGGTTCGAGTCCCGCCGGAGGTTTTTTCTTTTAATCCTTAAGTACTGTTTATATCGACATATCTTCTTTTAGTGTTTAGTTTGTTTAAAACGGCCGGCGACAGCAACACGTAATCAAAACGAGTATGTATACGACGACTGACTGGGTACTGAAAGTGTTTCGCAATTCTTGCAGAAGTGGAACATTTACGACACTTGCTCGTACTTTTGGGGAGAAAGAAGGTTGACAAAAAATATTAGCCTCCCCGACGGGGAATTGAACCCCGGTCTCCCGCGTGACAGGCGGGGATACTTGCCACTATACTATCGAGGACACATTTATCTCCACCGATACAATTGCCTCATGTGTATGCCAACAGTACCATGAGTCAGTTTATTATTTAAAACAGATACGATTACCTTCATATAAATCAAATGGATTATTTATCCCACTGACAACTAGTGACGCATATGCGCGTTCATTCCAAACAGTATACCTGTGCAGAGTACCTGAATTGTCCTATACAAACAGTGTATACCTAGATCACAGTGGTATTACAGGAACTATTCGATCAGAGTCTGCACTCAAAATGGATTAGACCTAATCGAAAACTGGAATGGCCTATTTGAAGTTTTAGGGATCAACAAGTTACATAAACAAGTTTGACTCTTACCACCGATATGTGACTTTTATGTTCATTCTGTTTGCTTAATGAAATGAAAATGTGCACCTGCAGTGTTATCAGAATTCCTCATAACATTCATCAGCTTGATATTTCAAACGGTTTGGATTCACCTGATAATAATGAAAATACGGCATGGATTACTAGTGTGAACCTCAAAAAAATATGTTTCCGCTGAGGATTGAACTCAGGACCTTCCGCGTGTTAAGCGGATGTGATAACCACTACACCACGGAAACATGTTACACTTAAACCCAATTACCGACGCTGAATACAGATTCTCTATTGATAACCTTTCATACGTCAACGGTTGGTGTAAACTGTCGCCGCCAAACTCTGCCGTGATGTACTTTTAATTGGTAACTGACATGTATACGTTTTGTGCTTTGTAGCAAGTATTATAGAAATTACAAATCTTCGTATGTAAATCAATTCCCGATCACAGTTATGTTTGGCATTAACCTCGTCACCCGTGCAAGCCTCCGTGGCCTAATGGATACGGCATCGGCCTCCTAAGCCGGGGATTGCGGGTTCGAGTCCCGCCGGAGGTTTTTTCTTTTAATCCTTAAGTACTGTTTATATCGACATATCTTCTTTTAGTGTTTAGTTTGTTTAAAACGGCCGGCGACAGCAACACGTAATCAAAACGAGTATGTATACGACGACTGACTGGGTACTGAAAGTGTTTCGCAATTCTTGCAGAAGTGGAACATTTACGACACTTGCTCGTACTTTTGGGGAGAAAGAAGGTTGACAAAAAATATTAGCCTCCCCGACGGGGAATTGAACCCCGGTCTCCCGCGTGACAGGCGGGGATACTTGCCACTATACTATCGAGGACACATTTATCTCCACCGATACAATTGCCTCATGTGTATGCCAACAGTACCATGAGTCAGTTTATTATTTAAAACAGATACGATTACCTTCATATAAATCAAATGGATTATTTATCCCACTGACAACTAGTGACGCATATGCGCGTTCATTCCAAACAGTATACCTGTGCAGAGTACCTGAATTGTCCTATACAAACAGTGTATACCTAGATCACAGTGGTATTACAGGAACTATTCGATCAGAGTCTGCACTCAAAATGGATTAGACCTAATCGAAAACTGGAATGGCCCTTTTGAAGTTTTAGGGATCAACAAGTTACATAAACAAGTTTGACTCTTACCACCGATATGTGACTTTTATGTTCATTCTGTTTGCTTAATGAAATGAAAATGTGCACCTGCAGTGTTATCAGAATTCCTCATAACATTCATCAGCTTGATATTTCAAACGGTTTGGATTCACCTGATAATAATGAAAATACGGCATGGATCACTAGTGTGAACCTCAAAAAAATATGTTTCCGCTGAGGATTGAACTCAGGACCTTCCGCGTGTTAAGCGGATGTGATAACCACTACACCACGGAAACATGTTACACTTAAACCCAATTACCGACGCTGAATACAGATTCTCTATTGATAACCTTTCATACGTCAACGGTTGGTGTAAACTGTCGCCGCCAAACTCTGCCGTGATGTACTTTTAATTGGTAACTGACATGTATACGTTTTGTGCTTTGTAGCAAGTATTATAGAAATTACAAATCTTCGTATGTAAATCAATTCCCGATCACAGTTATGTTTGGCATTAACCTCGTCACCCGTGCAAGCCTCCGTGGCCTAATGGATACGGCATCGGCCTCCTAAGCCGGGGATTGCGGGTTCGAGTCCCGCCGGAGGTTTTTTCTTTTAATCCTTAAGTACTGTTTATATCGACATATCTTCTTTTAGTGTTTAGTTTGTTTAAAACGGCCGGCGACAGCAACACGTAATCAAAACGAGTATGTATACGACGACTGACTGGGTACTGAAAGTGTTTCGCAATTCTTGCAGAAGTGGAACATTTACGACACTTGCTCGTACTTTTGGGGAGAAAGAAGGTTGACAAAAAATATTAGCCTCCCCGACGGGGAATTGAACCCCGGTCTCCCGCGTGACAGGCGGGGATACTTGCCACTATACTATCGAGGACACATTTATCTCCACCGATACAATTGCCTCATGTGTATGCCAACAGTACCATGAGTCAGTTTATTATTTAAAACAGATACGATTACCTTCATATAAATCAAATGGATTATTTATCCCACTGACAACTAGTGACGCATATGCGCGTTCATTCCAAACAGTATACCTGTGCAGAGTACCTGAATTGTCCTATACAAACAGTGTATACCTAGATCACAGTGGTATTACAGGAACTATTCGATCAGAGTCTGCACTCAAAATGGATTAGACCTAATCGAAAACTGGAATGGCCTATTTGAAGTTTTAGGGATCAACAAGTTACATAAACAAGTTTGACTCTTACCACCGATATGTGACTTTTATGTTCATTCTGTTTGCTTAATGAAATGAAAATGTGCACCTGCAGTGTTATCAGAATTCCTCATAACATTCATCAGCTTGATATTTCAAACGGTTTGGATTCACCTGATAATAATGAAAATACGGCATGGATTACTAGTGTGAACCTCAAAAAAATATGTTTCCGCTGAGGATTGAACTCAGGACCTTCCGCGTGTTAAGCGGATGTGATAACCACTACACCACGGAAACATGTTACACTTAAACCCAATTACCGACGCTGAATACAGATTCTCTATTGATAACCTTTCATACGTCAACGGTTGGTGTAAACTGTCGCCGCCAAACTCTGCCGTGATGTACTTTTAATTGGTAACTGACATGTATACGTTTTGTGCTTTGTAGCAAGTATTATAGAAATTACAAATCTTCGTATGTAAATCAATTCCCGATCACAGTTATGTTTGGCATTAACCTCGTCACCCGTGCAAGCCTCCGTGGCCTAATGGATACGGCATCGGCCTCCTAAGCCGGGGATTGCGGGTTCGAGTCCCGCCGGAGGTTTTTTCTTTTAATCCTTAAGTACTGTTTATATCGACATATCTTCTTTTAGTGTTTAGTTTGTTTAAAACGGCCGGCGACAGCAACACGTAATCAAAACGAGTATGTATACGACGACTGACTGGGTACTGAAAGTGTTTCGCAATTCTTGCAGAAGTGGAACATTTACGACACTTGCTCGTACTTTTGGGGAGAAAGAAGGTTGACAAAAAATATTAGCCTCCCCGACGGGGAATTGAACCCCGGTCTCCCGCGTGACAGGCGGGGATACTTGCCACTATACTATCGAGGACACATTTATCTCCACCGATACAATTGCCTCATGTGTATGCCAACAGTACCATGAGTCAGTTTATTATTTAAAACAGATACGATTACCTTCATATAAATCAAATGGATTATTTATCCCACTGACAACTAGTGACGCATATGCGCGTTCATTCCAAACAGTATACCTGTGCAGAGTACCTGAATTGTCCTATACAAACAGTGTATACCTAGATCACAGTGGTATTACAGGAACTATTCGATCAGAGTCTGCACTCAAAATGGATTAGACCTAATCGAAAACTGGAATGGCCTATTTGAAGTTTTAGGGATCAACAAGTTACATAAACAAGTTTGACTCTTACCACCGATATGTGACTTTTATGTTCATTCTGTTTGCTTAATGAAATGAAAATGTGCACCTGCAGTGTTATCAGAATTCCTCATAACATTCATCAGCTTGATATTTCAAACGGTTTGGATTCACCTGATAATAATGAAAATACGGCATGGATTACTAGTGTGAACCTCAAAAAAATATGTTTCCGCTGAGGATTGAACTCAGGACCTTCCGCGTGTTAAGCGGATGTGATAACCACTACACCACGGAAACATGTTACACTTAAACCCAATTACCGACGCTGAATACAGATTCTCTATTGATAACCTTTCATACGTCAACGGTTGGTGTAAACTGTCGCCGCCAAACTCTGCCGTGATGTACTTTTAATTGGTAACTGACATGTATACGTTTTGTGCTTTGTAGCAAGTATTATAGAAATTACAAATCTTCGTATGTAAATCAATTCCCGATCACAGTTATGTTTGGCATTAACCTCGTCACCCGTGCAAGCCTCCGTGGCCTAATGGATACGGCATCGGCCTCCTAAGCCGGGGATTGCGGGTTCGAGTCCCGCCGGAGGTTTTTTCTTTTAATCCTTAAGTACTGTTTATATCGACATATCTTCTTTTAGTGTTTAGTTTGTTTAAAACGGCCGGCGACAGCAACACGTAATCAAAACGAGTATGTATACGACGACTGACTGGGTACTGAAAGTGTTTCGCAATTCTTGCAGAAGTGGAACATTTACGACACTTGCTCGTACTTTTGGGGAGAAAGAAGGTTGACAAAAAATATTAGCCTCCCCGACGGGGAATTGAACCCCGGTCTCCCGCGTGACAGGCGGGGATACTTGCCACTATACTATCGAGGACACATTTATCTCCACCGATACAATTGCCTCATGTGTATGCCAACAGTACCATGAGTCAGTTTATTATTTAAAACAGATACGATTACCTTCATATAAATCAAATGGATTATTTATCCCACTGACAACTAGTGACGCATATGCGCGTTCATTCCAAACAGTATACCTGTGCAGAGTACCTGAATTGTCCTATACAAACAGTGTATACCTAGATCACAGTGGTATTACAGGAACTATTCGATCAGAGTCTGCACTCAAAATGGATTAGACCTAATCGAAAACTGGAATGGCCCATTTGAAGTTTTAGGGATCAACAAGTTACATAAACAAGTTTGACTCTTACCACCGATATGTGACTTTTATGTTCATTCTGTTTGCTTAATGAAATGAAAATGTGCACCTGCAGTGTTATCAGAATTCCTCATAACATTCATCAGCTTGATATTTCAAACGGTTTGGATTCACCTGATAATAATGAAAATACGGCATGGATCACTAGTGTGAACCTCAAAAAAATATGTTTCCGCTGAGGATTGAACTCAGGACCTTCCGCGTGTTAAGCGGATGTGATAACCACTACACCACGGAAACATGTTACACTTAAACCCAATTACCGACGCTGAATACAGATTCTCTATTGATAACCTTTCATACGTCAACGGTTGGTGTAAACTGTCGCCGCCAAACTCTGCCGTGATGTACTTTTAATTGGTAACTGACATGTATACGTTTTGTGCTTTGTAGCAAGTATTATAGAAATTACAAATCTTCGTATGTAAATCAATTCCCGATCACAGTTATGTTTGGCATTAACCTCGTCACCCGTGCAAGCCTCCGTGGCCTAATGGATACGGCATCGGCCTCCTAAGCCGGGGATTGCGGGTTCGAGTCCCGCCGGAGGTTTTTTCTTTTAATCCTTAAGTACTGTTTATATCGACATATCTTCTTTTAGTGTTTAGTTTGTTTAAAACGGCCGGCGACAGCAACACGTAATCAAAACGAGTATGTATACGACGACTGACTGGGTACTGAAAGTGTTTCGCAATTCTTGCAGAAGTGGAACATTTACGACACTTGCTCGTACTTTTGGGGAGAAAGAAGGTTGACAAAAAATATTAGCCTCCCCGACGGGGAATTGAACCCCGGTCTCCCGCGTGACAGGCGGGGATACTTGCCACTATACTATCGAGGACACATTTATCTCCACCGATACAATTGCCTCATGTGTATGCCAACAGTACCATGAGTCAGTTTATTATTTAAAACAGATACGATTACCTTCATATAAATCAAATGGATTATTTATCCCACTGACAACTAGTGACGCATATGCGCGTTCATTCCAAACAGTATACCTGTGCAGAGTACCTGAATTGTCCTATACAAACAGTGTATACCTAGATCACAGTGGTATTACAGGAACTATTCGATCAGAGTCTGCACTCAAAATGGATTAGACCTAATCGAAAACTGGAATGGCCCTTTTGAAGTTTTAGGGATCAACAAGTTACATAAACAAGTTTGACTCTTACCACCGATATGTGACTTTTATGTTCATTCTGTTTGCTTAATGAAATGAAAATGTGCACCTGCAGTGTTATCAGAATTCCTCATAACATTCATCAGCTTGATATTTCAAACGGTTTGGATTCACCTGATAATAATGAAAATACGGCATGGATCACTAGTGTGAACCTCAAAAAAATATGTTTCCGCTGAGGATTGAACTCAGGACCTTCCGCGTGTTAAGCGGATGTGATAACCACTACACCACGGAAACATGTTACACTTAAACCCAATTACCGACGCTGAATACAGATTCTCTATTGATAACCTTTCATACGTCAACGGTTGGTGTAAACTGTCGCCGCCAAACTCTGCCGTGATGTACTTTTAATTGGTAACTGACATGTATACGTTTTGTGCTTTGTAGCAAGTATTATAGAAATTACAAATCTTCGTATGTAAATCAATTCCCGATCACAGTTATGTTTGGCATTAACCTCGTCACCCGTGCAAGCCTCCGTGGCCTAATGGATACGGCATCGGCCTCCTAAGCCGGGGATTGCGGGTTCGAGTCCCGCCGGAGGTTTTTTCTTTTAATCCTTAAGTACTGTTTATATCGACATATCTTCTTTTAGTGTTTAGTTTGTTTAAAACGGCCGGCGACAGCAACACGTAATCAAAACGAGTATGTATACGACGACTGACTGGGTACTGAAAGTGTTTCGCAATTCTTGCAGAAGTGGAACATTTACGACACTTGCTCGTACTTTTGGGGAGAAAGAAGGTTGACAAAAAATATTAGCCTCCCCGACGGGGAATTGAACCCCGGTCTCCCGCGTGACAGGCGGGGATACTTGCCACTATACTATCGAGGACACATTTATCTCCACCGATACAATTGCCTCATGTGTATGCCAACAGTACCATGAGTCAGTTTATTATTTAAAACAGATACGATTACCTTCATATAAATCAAATGGATTATTTATCCCACTGACAACTAGTGACGCATATGCGCGTTCATTCCAAACAGTATACCTGTGCAGAGTACCTGAATTGTCCTATACAAACAGTGTATACCTAGATCACAGTGGTATTACAGGAACTATTCGATCAGAGTCTGCACTCAAAATGGATTAGACCTAATCGAAAACTGGAATGGCCTATTTGAAGTTTTAGGGATCAACAAGTTACATAAACAAGTTTGACTCTTACCACCGATATGTGACTTTTATGTTCATTCTGTTTGCTTAATGAAATGAAAATGTGCACCTGCAGTGTTATCAGAATTCCTCATAACATTCATCAGCTTGATATTTCAAACGGTTTGGATTCACCTGATAATAATGAAAATACGGCATGGATTACTAGTGTGAACCTCAAAAAAATATGTTTCCGCTGAGGATTGAACTCAGGACCTTCCGCGTGTTAAGCGGATGTGATAACCACTACACCACGGAAACATGTTACACTTAAACCCAATTACCGACGCTGAATACAGATTCTCTATTGATAACCTTTCATACGTCAACGGTTGGTGTAAACTGTCGCCGCCAAACTCTGCCGTGATGTACTTTTAATTGGTAACTGACATGTATACGTTTTGTGCTTTGTAGCAAGTATTATAGAAATTACAAATCTTCGTATGTAAATCAATTCCCGATCACAGTTATGTTTGGCATTAACCTCGTCACCCGTGCAAGCCTCCGTGGCCTAATGGATACGGCATCGGCCTCCTAAGCCGGGGATTGCGGGTTCGAGTCCCGCCGGAGGTTTTTTCTTTTAATCCTTAAGTACTGTTTATATCGACATATCTTCTTTTAGTGTTTAGTTTGTTTAAAACGGCCGGCGACAGCAACACGTAATCAAAACGAGTATGTATACGACGACTGACTGGGTACTGAAAGTGTTTCGCAATTCTTGCAGAAGTGGAACATTTACGACACTTGCTCGTACTTTTGGGGAGAAAGAAGGTTGACAAAAAATATTAGCCTCCCCGACGGGGAATTGAACCCCGGTCTCCCGCGTGACAGGCGGGGATACTTGCCACTATACTATCGAGGACACATTTATCTCCACCGATACAATTGCCTCATGTGTATGCCAACAGTACCATGAGTCAGTTTATTATTTAAAACAGATACGATTACCTTCATATAAATCAAATGGATTATTTATCCCACTGACAACTAGTGACGCATATGCGCGTTCATTCCAAACAGTATACCTGTGCAGAGTACCTGAATTGTCCTATACAAACAGTGTATACCTAGATCACAGTGGTATTACAGGAACTATTCGATCAGAGTCTGCACTCAAAATGGATTAGACCTAATCGAAAACTGGAATGGCCCTTTTGAAGTTTTAGGGATCAACAAGTTACATAAACAAGTTTGACTCTTACCACCGATATGTGACTTTTATGTTCATTCTGTTTGCTTAATGAAATGAAAATGTGCACCTGCAGTGTTATCAGAATTCCTCATAACATTCATCAGCTTGATATTTCAAACGGTTTGGATTCACCTGATAATAATGAAAATACGGCATGGATCACTAGTGTGAACCTCAAAAAAATATGTTTCCGCTGAGGATTGAACTCAGGACCTTCCGCGTGTTAAGCGGATGTGATAACCACTACACCACGGAAACATGTTACACTTAAACCCAATTACCGACGCTGAATACAGATTCTCTATTGATAACCTTTCATACGTCAACGGTTGGTGTAAACTGTCGCCGCCAAACTCTGCCGTGATGTACTTTTAATTGGTAACTGACATGTATACGTTTTGTGCTTTGTAGCAAGTATTATAGAAATTACAAATCTTCGTATGTAAATCAATTCCCGATCACAGTTATGTTTGGCATTAACCTCGTCACCCGTGCAAGCCTCCGTGGCCTAATGGATACGGCATCGGCCTCCTAAGCCGGGGATTGCGGGTTCGAGTCCCGCCGGAGGTTTTTTCTTTTAATCCTTAAGTACTGTTTATATCGACATATCTTCTTTTAGTGTTTAGTTTGTTTAAAACGGCCGGCGACAGCAACACGTAATCAAAACGAGTATGTATACGACGACTGACTGGGTACTGAAAGTGTTTCGCAATTCATGCAGAAGTGGAACATTTACGACACTTGCTCGTACTTTTGGGGAGAAAGAAGGTTGACAAAAAATATTAGCCTCCCCGACGGGGAATTGAACCCCGGTCTCCCGCGTGACAGGCGGGGATACTTGCCACTATACTATCGAGGACACATTTATCTCCACCGATACAATTGCCTCATGTGTATGCCAACAGTACCATGAGTCAGTTTATTATTTAAAACAGATACGATTACCTTCATATAAATCAAATGGATTATTTATCCCACTGACAACTAGTGACGCATATGCGCGTTCATTCCAAACAGTATACCTGTGCAGAGTACCTGAATTGTCCTATACAAACAGTGTATACCTAGATCACAGTGGTATTACAGGAACTATTCGATCAGAGTCTGCACTCAAAATGGATTAGACCTAATCGAAAACTGGAATGGCCTATTTGAAGTTTTAGGGATCAACAAGTTACATAAACAAGTTTGACTCTTACCACCGATATGTGACTTTTATGTTCATTCTGTTTGCTTAATGAAATGAAAATGTGCACCTGCAGTGTTATCAGAATTCCTCATAACATTCATCAGCTTGATATTTCAAACGGTTTGGATTCACCTGATAATAATGAAAATACGGCATGGATTACTAGTGTGAACCTCAAAAAAATATGTTTCCGCTGAGGATTGAACTCAGGACCTTCCGCGTGTTAAGCGGATGTGATAACCACTACACCACGGAAACATGTTACACTTAAACCCAATTACCGACGCTGAATACAGATTCTCTATTGATAACCTTTCATACGTCAACGGTTGGTGTAAACTGTCGCCGCCAAACTCTGCCGTGATGTACTTTTAATTGGTAACTGACATGTATACGTTTTGTGCTTTGTAGCAAGTATTATAGAAATTACAAATCTTCGTATGTAAATCAATTCCCGATCACAGTTATGTTTGGCATTAACCTCGTCACCCGTGCAAGCCTCCGTGGCCTAATGGATACGGCATCGGCCTCCTAAGCCGGGGATTGCGGGTTCGAGTCCCGCCGGAGGTTTTTTCTTTTAATCCTTAAGTACTGTTTATATCGACATATCTTCTTTTAGTGTTTAGTTTGTTTAAAACGGCCGGCGACAGCAACACGTAATCAAAACGAGTATGTATACGACGACTGACTGGGTACTGAAAGTGTTTCGCAATTCTTGCAGAAGTGGAACATTTACGACACTTGCTCGTACTTTTGGGGAGAAAGAAGGTTGACAAAAAATATTAGCCTCCCCGACGGGGAATTGAACCCCGGTCTCCCGCGTGACAGGCGGGGATACTTGCCACTATACTATCGAGGACACATTTATCTCCACCGATACAATTGCCTCATGTGTATGCCAACAGTACCATGAGTCAGTTTATTATTTAAAACAGATACGATTACCTTCATATAAATCAAATGGATTATTTATCCCACTGACAACTAGTGACGCATATGCGCGTTCATTCCAAACAGTATACCTGTGCAGAGTACCTGAATTGTCCTATACAAACAGTGTATACCTAGATCACAGTGGTATTACAGGAACTATTCGATCAGAGTCTGCACTCAAAATGGATTAGACCTAATCGAAAACTGGAATGGCCCTTTTGAAGTTTTAGGGATCAACAAGTTACATAAACAAGTTTGACTCTTACCACCGATATGTGACTTTTATGTTCATTCTGTTTGCTTAATGAAATGAAAATGTGCACCTGCAGTGTTATCAGAATTCCTCATAACATTCATCAGCTTGATATTTCAAACGGTTTGGATTCACCTGATAATAATGAAAATACGGCATGGATTACTAGTGTGAACCTCAAAAAAATATGTTTCCGCTGAGGATTGAACTCAGGACCTTCCGCGTGTTAAGCGGATGTGATAACCACTACACCACGGAAACATGTTACACTTAAACCCAATTACCGACGCTGAATACAGATTCTCTATTGATAACCTTTCATACGTCAACGGTTGGTGTAAACTGTCGCCGCCAAACTCTGCCGTGATGTACTTTTAATTGGTAACTGACATGTATACGTTTTGTGCTTTGTAGCAAGTATTATAGAAATTACAAATCTTCGTATGTAAATCAATTCCCGATCACAGTTATGTTTGGCATTAACCTCGTCACCCGTGCAAGCCTCCGTGGCCTAATGGATACGGCATCGGCCTCCTAAGCCGGGGATTGCGGGTTCGAGTCCCGCCGGAGGTTTTTTCTTTTAATCCTTAAGTACTGTTTATATCGACATATCTTCTTTTAGTGTTTAGTTTGTTTAAAACGGCCGGCGACAGCAACACGTAATCAAAACGAGTATGTATACGACGACTGACTGGGTACTGAAAGTGTTTCGCAATTCTTGCAGAAGTGGAACATTTACGACACTTGCTCGTACTTTTGGGGAGAAAGAAGGTTGACAAAAAATATTAGCCTCCCCGACGGGGAATTGAACCCCGGTCTCCCGCGTGACAGGCGGGGATACTTGCCACTATACTATCGAGGACACATTTATCTCCACCGATACAATTGCCTCATGTGTATGCCAACAGTACCATGAGTCAGTTTATTATTTAAAACAGATACGATTACCTTCATATAAATCAAATGGATTATTTATCCCACTGACAACTAGTGACGCATATGCGCGTTCATTCCAAACAGTATACCTGTGCAGAGTACCTGAATTGTCCTATACAAACAGTGTATACCTAGATCACAGTGGTATTACAGGAACTATTCGATCAGAGTCTGCACTCAAAATGGATTAGACCTAATCGAAAACTGGAATGGCCCATTTGAAGTTTTAGGGATCAACAAGTTACATAAACAAGTTTGACTCTTACCACCGATATGTGACTTTTATGTTCATTCTGTTTGCTTAATGAAATGAAAATGTGCACCTGCAGTGTTATCAGAATTCCTCATAACATTCATCAGCTTGATATTTCAAACGGTTTGGATTCACCTGATAATAATGAAAATACGGCATGGATCACTAGTGTGAACCTCAAAAAAATATGTTTCCGCTGAGGATTGAACTCAGGACCTTCCGCGTGTTAAGCGGATGTGATAACCACTACACCACGGAAACATGTTACACTTAAACCCAATTACCGACGCTGAATACAGATTCTCTATTGATAACCTTTCATACGTCAACGGTTGGTGTAAACTGTCGCCGCCAAACTCTGCCGTGATGTACTTTTAATTGGTAACTGACATGTATACGTTTTGTGCTTTGTAGCAAGTATTATAGAAATTACAAATCTTCGTATGTAAATCAATTCCCGATCACAGTTATGTTTGGCATTAACCTCGTCACCCGTGCAAGCCTCCGTGGCCTAATGGATACGGCATCGGCCTCCTAAGCCGGGGATTGCGGGTTCGAGTCCCGCCGGAGGTTTTTTCTTTTAATCCTTAAGTACTGTTTATATCGACATATCTTCTTTTAGTGTTTAGTTTGTTTAAAACGGCCGGCGACAGCAACACGTAATCAAAACGAGTATGTATACGACGACTGACTGGGTACTGAAAGTGTTTCGCAATTCTTGCAGAAGTGGAACATTTACGACACTTGCTCGTACTTTTGGGGAGAAAGAAGGTTGACAAAAAATATTAGCCTCCCCGACGGGGAATTGAACCCCGGTCTCCCGCGTGACAGGCGGGGATACTTGCCACTATACTATCGAGGACACATTTATCTCCACCGATACAATTGCCTCATGTGTATGCCAACAGTACCATGAGTCAGTTTATTATTTAAAACAGATACGATTACCTTCATATAAATCAAATGGATTATTTATCCCACTGACAACTAGTGACGCATATGCGCGTTCATTCCAAACAGTATACCTGTGCAGAGTACCTGAATTGTCCTATACAAACAGTGTATACCTAGATCACAGTGGTATTACAGGAACTATTCGATCAGAGTCTGCACTCAAAATGGATTAGACCTAATCGAAAACTGGAATGGCCCTTTTGAAGTTTTAGGGATCAACAAGTTACATAAACAAGTTTGACTCTTACCACCGATATGTGACTTTTATGTTCATTCTGTTTGCTTAATGAAATGAAAATGTGCACCTGCAGTGTTATCAGAATTCCTCATAACATTCATCAGCTTGATATTTCAAACGGTTTGGATTCACCTGATAATAATGAAAATACGGCATGGATCACTAGTGTGAACCTCAAAAAAATATGTTTCCGCTGAGGATTGAACTCAGGACCTTCCGCGTGTTAAGCGGATGTGATAACCACTACACCACGGAAACATGTTACACTTAAACCCAATTACCGACGCTGAATACAGATTCTCTATTGATAACCTTTCATACGTCAACGGTTGGTGTAAACTGTCGCCGCCAAACTCTGCCGTGATGTACTTTTAATTGGTAACTGACATGTATACGTTTTGTGCTTTGTAGCAAGTATTATAGAAATTACAAATCTTCGTATGTAAATCAATTCCCGATCACAGTTATGTTTGGCATTAACCTCGTCACCCGTGCAAGCCTCCGTGGCCTAATGGATACGGCATCGGCCTCCTAAGCCGGGGATTGCGGGTTCGAGTCCCGCCGGAGGTTTTTTCTTTTAATCCTTAAGTACTGTTTATATCGACATATCTTCTTTTAGTGTTTAGTTTGTTTAAAACGGCCGGCGACAGCAACACGTAATCAAAACGAGTATGTATACGACGACTGACTGGGTACTGAAAGTGTTTCGCAATTCTTGCAGAAGTGGAACATTTACGACACTTGCTCGTACTTTTGGGGAGAAAGAAGGTTGACAAAAAATATTAGCCTCCCCGACGGGGAATTGAACCCCGGTCTCCCGCGTGACAGGCGGGGATACTTGCCACTATACTATCGAGGACACATTTATCTCCACCGATACAATTGCCTCATGTGTATGCCAACAGTACCATGAGTCAGTTTATTATTTAAAACAGATACGATTACCTTCATATAAATCAAATGGATTATTTATCCCACTGACAACTAGTGACGCATATGCGCGTTCATTCCAAACAGTATACCTGTGCAGAGTACCTGAATTGTCCTATACAAACAGTGTATACCTAGATCACAGTGGTATTACAGGAACTATTCGATCAGAGTCTGCACTCAAAATGGATTAGACCTAATCGAAAACTGGAATGGCCCATTTGAAGTTTTAGGGATCAACAAGTTACATAAACAAGTTTGACTCTTACCACCGATATGTGACTTTTATGTTCATTCTGTTTGCTTAATGAAATGAAAATGTGCACCTGTAGTGTTATCAGAATTCCTCATAACATTCACCAGCTTGATATTTCAAACGGTTTGGATTCACCTGATAATAATGAAAATACGGCATGGATCACTAGTGTGAACCTCAAAAAAATATGTTTCCGCTGAGGATTGAACTCAGGACCTTCCGCGTGTTAAGCGGATGTGATAACCACTACACCACGGAAACATGTTACACTTAAACCCAATTACCGACGCTGAATACAGATTCTCTATTGATAACCTTTCATACGTCAACGGTTGGTGTAAACTGTCGCCGCCAAACTCTGCCGTGATGTACTTTTAATTGGTAACTGACATGTATACGTTTTGTGCTTTGTAGCAAGTATTATAGAAATTACAAATCTTCGTATGTAAATCAATTCCCGATCACAGTTATGTTTGGCATTAACCTCGTCACCCGTGCAAGCCTCCGTGGCCTAATGGATACGGCATCGGCCTCCTAAGCCGGGGATTGCGGGTTCGAGTCCCGCCGGAGGTTTTTTCTTTTAATCCTTAAGTACTGTTTATATCGACATATCTTCTTTTAGTGTTTAGTTTGTTTAAAACGGCCGGCGACAGCAACACGTAATCAAAACGAGTATGTATACGACGACTGACTGGGTACTGAAAGTGTTTCGCAATTCTTGCAGAAGTGGAACATTTACGACACTTGCTCGTACTTTTGGGGAGAAAGAAGGTTGACAAAAAATATTAGCCTCCCCGACGGGGAATTGAACCCCGGTCTCCCGCGTGACAGGCGGGGATACTTGCCACTATACTATCGAGGACACATTTATCTCCACCGATACAATTGCCTCATGTGTATGCCAACAGTACCATGAGTCAGTTTATTATTTAAAACAGATACGATTACCTTCATATAAATCAAATGGATTATTTATCCCACTGACAACTAGTGACGCATATGCGCGTTCATTCCAAACAGTATACCTGTGCAGAGTACCTGAATTGTCCTATACAAACAGTGTATACCTAGATCACAGTGGTATTACAGGAACTATTCGATCAGAGTCTGCACTCAAAATGGATTAGACCTAATCGAAAACTGGAATGGCCCATTTGAAGTTTTAGGGATCAACAAGTTACATAAACAAGTTTGACTCTTACCACCGATATGTGACTTTTATGTTCATTCTGTTTGCTTAATGAAATGAAAATGTGCACCTGCAGTGTTATCAGAATTCCTCATAACATTCATCAGCTTGATATTTCAAACGGTTTGGATTCACCTGATAATAATGAAAATACGGCATGGATCACTAGTGTGAACCTCAAAAAAATATGTTTCCGCTGAGGATTGAACTCAGGACCTTCCGCGTGTTAAGCGGATGTGATAACCACTACACCACGGAAACATGTTACACTTAAACCCAATTACCGACGCTGAATACAGATTCTCTATTGATAACCTTTCATACGTCAACGGTTGGTGTAAACTGTCGCCGCCAAACTCTGCCGTGATGTACTTTTAATTGGTAACTGACATGTATACGTTTTGTGCTTTGTAGCAAGTATTATAGAAATTACAAATCTTCGTATGTAAATCAATTCCCGATCACAGTTATGTTTGGCATTAACCTCGTCACCCGTGCAAGCCTCCGTGGCCTAATGGATACGGCATCGGCCTCCTAAGCCGGGGATTGCGGGTTCGAGTCCCGCCGGAGGTTTTTTCTTTTAATCCTTAAGTACTGTTTATATCGACATATCTTCTTTTAGTGTTTAGTTTGTTTAAAACGGCCGGCGACAGCAACACGTAATCAAAACGAGTATGTATACGACGACTGACTGGGTACTGAAAGTGTTTCGCAATTCTTGCAGAAGTGGAACATTTACGACACTTGCTCGTACTTTTGGGGAGAAAGAAGGTTGACAAAAAATATTAGCCTCCCCGACGGGGAATTGAACCCCGGTCTCCCGCGTGACAGGCGGGGATACTTGCCACTATACTATCGAGGACACATTTATCTCCACCGATACAATTGCCTCATGTGTATGCCAACAGTACCATGAGTCAGTTTATTATTTAAAACAGATACGATTACCTTCATATAAATCAAATGGATTATTTATCCCACTGACAACTAGTGACGCATATGCGCGTTCATTCCAAACAGTATACCTGTGCAGAGTACCTGAATTGTCCTATACAAACAGTGTATACCTAGATCACAGTGGTATTACAGGAACTATTCGATCAGAGTCTGCACTCAAAATGGATTAGACCTAATCGAAAACTGGAATGGCCCATTTGAAGTTTTAGGGATCAACAAGTTACATAAACAAGTTTGACTCTTACCACCGATATGTGACTTTTATGTTCATTCTGTTTGCTTAATGAAATGAAAATGTGCACCTGCAGTGTTATCAGAATTCCTCATAACATTCATCAGCTTGATATTTCAAACGGTTTGAATTCACCTGATAATAATGAAAATACGGCATGGATCACTAGTGTGAACCTCAAAAAAATATGTTTCCGCTGAGGATTGAACTCAGGACCTTCCGCGTGTTAAGCGGATGTGATAACCACTACACCACGGAAACATGTTACACTTAAACCCAATTACCGACGCTGAATACAGATTCTCTATTGATAACCTTTCATACGTCAACGGTTGGTGTAAACTGTCGCCGCCAAACTCTGCCGTGATGTACTTTTAATTGGTAACTGACATGTATACGTTTTGTGCTTTGTAGCAAGTATTATAGAAATTACAAATCTTCGTATGTAAATCAATTCCCGATCACAGTTATGTTTGGCATTAACCTCGTCACCCGTGCAAGCCTCCGTGGCCTAATGGATACGGCATCGGCCTCCTAAGCCGGGGATTGCGGGTTCGAGTCCCGCCGGAGGTTTTTTCTTTTAATCCTTAAGTACTGTTTATATCGACATATCTTATTTTCGTGTTTAGTTTGTTTAAAACGGCCGGCGACAGCAACACGTAATCAAAACGAGTATGTATACGACGACTGACTGGGTACTGAAAGTGTTTCGCAATTCTTGCAGAAGTGGAACATTTACGACACTTGCTCGTACTTTTGGGGAGAAAGAAGGTTGACAAAAAATATTAGCCTCCCCGACGGGGAATTGAACCCCGGTCTCCCGCGTGACAGGCGGGGATACTTGCCACTATACTATCGAGGACACATTTATCTCCACCGATACAATTGCCTCATGTGTATGCCAACAGTACCATGAGTCAGTTTATTATTTAAAACAGATACGATTACCTTCATATAAATCAAATGGATTATTTATCCCACTGACAACTAGTGACGCATATGCGCGTTCATTCCAAACAGTATACCTGTGCAGAGTACCTGAATTGTCCTATACAAACAGTGTATACCTAGATCACAGTGGTATTACAGGAACTATTCGATCAGAGTCTGCACTCAAAATGGATTAGACCTAATCGAAAACTGGAATGGCCCATTTGAAGTTTTAGGGATCAACAAGTTACATAAACTAGTTTGACTCTTACCACCGATATGTGACTTTCATGTTCATTCTGTTTGCTTAATGAAATGAAAATGTGCACCTGCAGTGTTATCAGAATTCCTCATAACATTCTTCAGCTTGATATTTCAAACGGTTTGGATTCACCTGATAATAATGAAAATACGGCATGGATCACTAGTGTGAACCTCAAAAAAATATGTTTCCGCTGAGGATTGAACTCAGGACAGTCCTTCCGCGTGTTAAGCGGATGCGATAACCACTACACCACGGAAACATGTTACACTTAAACCCAATTACCGACGCTGAATACAGATTCTCTATTGATAACCTTTCATACGTCAACGGTTGGTGTAAACTGTCGCCGCCAAACTCTGCCGTGATGTACTTTTAATTGGTAACTGACATGTATACGTTTTGTGCTTTGTAGCAAGTATTATAGAAATTACAAATCTTCGTATGTAAATCAATTCCCGATCACAGTTATGTTTGGCATTAACCTCGTCACCCGTGCAAGCCTCCGTGGCCTAATGGATACGGCATCGGCCTCCTAAGCCGGGGATTGCGGGTTCGAGTCCCGCCGGAGGTTTTTTCTTTTAATCCTTAAGTACTGTTTATATCGACATATCTTCTTTTAGTGTTTAGTTTGTTTAAAACGGCCGGCGACAGCAACACGTAATCAAAACGAGTATGTATACGACGACTGACTGGGTACTGAAAGTGTTTCGCAATTCTTGCAGAAGTGGAACATTTACGACACTTGCTCGTACTTTTGGGGAGAAAGAAGGTTGACAAAAAATATTAGCCTCCCCGACGGGGAATTGAACCCCGGTCTCCCGCGTGACAGGCGGGGATACTTGCCACTATACTATCGAGGACACATTTATCTCCACCGATACAATTGCCTCATGTGTATGCCAACAGTACCATGAGTCAGTTTATTATTTAAAACAGATACGATTACCTTCATATAAATCAAATGGATTATTTATCCCACTGACAACTAGTGACGCATATGCGCGTTCATTCCAAACAGTATACCTGTGCAGAGTACCTGAATTGTCCTATACAAACAGTGTATACCTAGATCACAGTGGTATTACAGGAACTATTCGATCAGAGTCTGCACTCAAAATGGATTAGACCTAATCGAAAACTGGAATGGCCCATTTGAAGTTTTAGGGATCAACAAGTTACATAAACAAGTTTGACTCTTACCACCGATATGTGACTTTTATGTTCATTCTGTTTGCTTAATGAAATGAAAATGTGCACCTGCAGTGTTATCAGAATTCCTCATAACATTCATCAGCTTGATATTTCAAACGGTTTGGATTCACCTGATAATAATGAAAATACGGCATGGATCACTAGTGTGAACCTCAAAAAAATATGTTTCCGCTGAGGATTGAACTCAGGACCTTCCGCGTGTTAAGCGGATGTGATAACCACTACACCACGGAAACATGTTACACTTAAACCCAATTACCGACGCTGAATACAGATTCTTTATTGATAACCTTTCATACGTCAACGGTTGGTGTAAACTGTCGCCGCCAAACTCTGCCGTGATGTACTTTTAATTGGTAACTGACATGTATACGTTTTGTGCTTTGTAGCAAGTATTATAGAAATTACAAATCTTCGTATGTAAATCAATTCCCGATCACAGTTATGTTTGGCATTAACCTCGTCACCCGTGCAAGCCTCCGTGGCCTAATGGATACGGCATCGGCCTCCTAAGCCGGGGATTGCGGGTTCGAGTCCCGCCGGAGGTTTTTTCTTTTAATCCTTAAGTACTGTTTATATCGACATATCTTATTTTCGTGTTTAGTTTGTTTAAAACGGCCGGCGACAGCAACACGTAATCAAAACGAGTATGTATACGACGACTGACTGGGTACTGAAAGTGTTTCGCAATTCTTGCAGAAGTGGAACATTTACGACACTTGCTCGTACTTTTGGGGAGAAAGAAGGTTGACAAAAAATATTAGCCTCCCCGACGGGGAATTGAACCCCGGTCTCCCGCGTGACAGGCGGGGATACTTGCCACTATACTATCGAGGACACATTTATCTCCACCGATACAATTGCCTCATGTGTATGCCAACAGTACCATGAGTCAGTTTATTATTTAAAACAGATACGATTACCTTCATATAAATCAAATGGATTATTTATCCCACTGACAACTAGTGACGCATATGCGCGTTCATTCCAAACAGTATACCTGTGCAGAGTACCTGAATTGTCCTATACAAACAGTGTATACCTAGATCACAGTGGTATTACAGGAACTATTCGATCAGAGTCTGCACTCAAAATGGATTAGACCTAATCGAAAACTGGAATGGCCCATTTGAAGTTTTAGGGATCAACAAGTTACATAAACAAGTTTGACTCTTACCACCGATATGTGACTTTTATGTTCATTCTGTTTGCTTAATGAAATGAAAATGTGCACCTGCAGTGTTATCAGAATTCCTCATAACATTCATCAGCTTGATATTTCAAACGGTTTGGATTCACCTGATAATAATGAAAATACGGCATGGATCACTAGTGTGAACCTCAAAAAAATATGTTTCCGCTGAGGATTGAACTCAGGACCTTCCGCGTGTTAAGCGGATGTGATAACCACTACACCACGGAAACATGTTACACTTAAACCCAATTACCGACGCTGAATACAGATTCTCTATTGATAACCTTTCATACGTCAACGGTTGGTGTAAACTGTCGCCGCCAAACTCTGCCGTGATGTACTTTTAATTGGTAACTGACATGTATACGTTTTGTGCTTTGTAGCAAGTATTATAGAAATTACAAATCTTCGTATGTAAATCAATTCCCGATCACAGTTATGTTTGGCATTAACCTCGTCACCCGTGCAAGCCTCCGTGGCCTAATGGATACGGCATCGGCCTCCTAAGCCGGGGATTGCGGGTTCGAGTCCCGCCGGAGGTTTTTTCTTTTAATCCTTAAGTACTGTTTATATCGACATATCTTCTTTTAGTGTTTAGTTTGTTTAAAACGGCCGGCGACAGCAACACGTAATCAAAACGAGTATGTATACGACGACTGACTGGGTACTGAAAGTGTTTCGCAATTCTTGCAGAAGTGGAACATTTACGACACTTGCTCGTACTTTTGGGGAGAAAGAAGGTTGACAAAAAATATTAGCCTCCCCGACGGGGAATTGAACCCCGGTCTCCCGCGTGACAGGCGGGGATACTTGCCACTATACTATCGAGGACACATTTATCTCCACCGATACAATTGCCTCATGTGTATGCCAACAGTACCATGAGTCAGTTTATTATTTAAAACAGATACGATTACCTTCATATAAATCAAATGGATTATTTATCCCACTGACAACTAGTGACGCATATGCGCGTTCATTCCAAACAGTATACCTGTGCAGAGTACCTGAATTGTCCTATACAAACAGTGTATACCTAGATCACAGTGGTATTACAGGAACTATTCGATCAGAGTCTGCACTCAAAATGGATTAGACCTAATCGAAAACTGGAATGGCCCATTTGAAGTTTTAGGGATCAACAAGTTACATAAACAAGTTTGACTCTTACCACCGATATGTGACTTTTATGTTCATTCTGTTTGCTTAATGAAATGAAAATGTGCACCTGCAGTGTTATCAGAATTCCTCATAACATTCATCAGCTTGATATTTCAAACGGTTTGGATTCACCTGATAATAATGAAAATACGGCATGGATCACTAGTGTGAACCTCAAAAAAATATGTTTCCGCTGAGGATTGAACTCAGGACCTTCCGCGTGTTAAGCGGATGTGATAACCACTACACCACGGAAACATGTTACACTTAAACCCAATTACCGACGCTGAATACAGATTCTCTATTGATAACCTTTCATACGTCAACGGTTGGTGTAAACTGTCGCCGCCAAACTCTGCCGTGATGTACTTTTAATTGGTAACTGACATGTATACGTTTTGTGCTTTGTAGCAAGTATTATAGAAATTACAAATCTTCGTATGTAAATCAATTCCCGATCACAGTTATGTTTGGCATTAACCTCGTCACCCGTGCAAGCCTCCGTGGCCTAATGGATACGGCATCGGCCTCCTAAGCCGGGGATTGCGGGTTCGAGTCCCGCCGGAGGTTTTTTCTTTTAATCCTTAAGTACTGTTTATATCGACATATCTTCTTTTAGTGTTTAGTTTGTTTAAAACGGCCGGCGACAGCAACACGTAATCAAAACGAGTATGTATACGACGACTGACTGGGTACTGAAAGTGTTTCGCAATTCTTGCAGAAGTGGAACATTTACGACACTTGCTCGTACTTTTGGGGAGAAAGAAGGTTGACAAAAAATATTAGCCTCCCCGACGGGGAATTGAACCCCGGTCTCCCGCGTGACAGGCGGGGATACTTGCCACTATACTATCGAGGACACATTTATCTCCACCGATACAATTGCCTCATGTGTATGCCAACAGTACCATGAGTCAGTTTATTATTTAAAACAGATACGATTACCTTCATATAAATCAAATGGATTATTTATCCCACTGACAACTAGTGACGCATATGCGCGTTCATTCCAAACAGTATACCTGTGCAGAGTACCTGAATTGTCCTATACAAACAGTGTATACCTAGATCACAGTGGTATTACAGGAACTATTCGATCAGAGTCTGCACTCAAAATGGATTAGACCTAATCGAAAACTGGAATGGCCCATTTGAAGTTTTAGGGATCAACAAGTTACATAAACAAGTTTGACTCTTACCACCGATATGTGACTTTCATGTTCATTCTGTTTGCTTAATGAAATGAAAATGTGCACCTGCAGTGTTATCAGAATTCCTCATAACATTCATCAGCTTGATATTTCAAACGGTTTGGATTCACCTGATAATAATGAAAATACGGCATGGATCACTAGTGTGAACCTCAAAAAAATATGTTTCCGCTGAGGATTGAACTCAGGACCTTCCGCGTGTTAAGCGGATGTGATAACCACTACACCACGGAAACATGTTACACTTAAACCCAATTACCGACGCTGAATACAGATTCTCTATTGATAACCTTTCATACGTCAACGGTTGGTGTAAACTGTCGCCGCCAAACTCTGCCGTGATGTACTTTTAATTGGTAACTGACATGTATACGTTTTGTGCTTTGTAGCAAGTATTATAGAAATTACAAATCTTCGTATGTAAATCAATTCCCGATCACAGTTATGTTTGGCATTAACCTCGTCACCCGTGCAAGCCTCCGTGGCCTAATGGATACGGCATCGGCCTCCTAAGCCGGGGATTGCGGGTTCGAGTCCCGCCGGAGGTTTTTTCTTTTAATCCTTAAGTACTGTTTATATCGACATATCTTCTTTTAGTGTTTAGTTTGTTTAAAACGGCCGGCGACAGCAACACGTAATCAAAACGAGTATGTATACGACGACTGACTGGGTACTGAAAGTGTTTCGCAATTCTTGCAGAAGTGGAACATTTACGACACTTGCTCGTACTTTTGGGGAGAAAGAAGGTTGACAAAAAATATTAGCCTCCCCGACGGGGAATTGAACCCCGGTCTCCCGCGTGACAGGCGGGGATACTTGCCACTATACTATCGAGGACACATTTATCTCCACCGATACAATTGCCTCATGTGTATGCCAACAGTACCATGAGTCAGTTTATTATTTAAAACAGATACGATTACCTTCATATAAATCAAATGGATTATTTATCCCACTGACAACTAGTGACGCATATGCGCGTTCATTCCAAACAGTATACCTGTGCAGAGTACCTGAATTGTCCTATACAAACAGTGTATACCTAGATCACAGTGGTATTACAGGAACTATTCGATCAGAGTCTGCACTCAAAATGGATTAGACCTAATCGAAAACTGGAATGGCCCATTTGAAGTTTTAGGGATCAACAAGTTACATAAACAAGTTTGACTCTTACCACCGATATGTGACTTTCATGTTCATTCTGTTTGCTTAATGAAATGAAAATGTGCACCTGCAGTGTTATCAGAATTCCTCATAACATTCATCAGCTTGATATTTCAAACGGTTTGGATTCACCTGATAATAATGAAAATACGGCATGGATCACTAGTGTGAACCTCAAAAAAATATGTTTCCGCTGAGGATTGAACTCAGGACAGTCCTTCCGCGTGTTAAGCGGATGCGATAACCACTACACCACGGAAACATGTTACACTTAAACCCAATTACCGACGCTGAATACAGATTCTCTATTGATAACCTTTCATACGTCAACGGTTGGTGTAAACTGTCGCCGCCAAACTCTGCCGTGATGTACTTTTAATTGGTAACTGACATGTATACGTTTTGTGCTTTGTAGCAAGTATTATAGAAATTACAAATCTTCGTATGTAAATCAATTCCCGATCACAGTTATGTTTGGCATTAACCTCGTCACCCGTGCAAGCCTCCGTGGCCTAATGGATACGGCATCGGCCTCCTAAGCCGGGGATTGCGGGTTCGAGTCCCGCCGGAGGTTTTTTCTTTTAATCCTTAAGTACTGTTTATATCGACATATCTTCTTTTAGTGTTTAGTTTGTTTAAAACGGCCGGCGACAGCAACACGTAATCAAAACGAGTATGTATACGACGACTGACTGGGTACTGAAAGTGTTTCGCAATTCTTGCAGAAGTGGAACATTTACGACACTTGCTCGTACTTTTGGGGAGAAAGAAGGTTGACAAAAAATATTAGCCTCCCCGACGGGGAATTGAACCCCGGTCTCCCGCGTGACAGGCGGGGATACTTGCCACTATACTATCGAGGACACATTTATCTCCACCGATACAATTGCCTCATGTGTATGCCAACAGTACCATGAGTCAGTTTATTATTTAAAACAGATACGATTACCTTCATATAAATCAAATGGATTATTTATCCCACTGACAACTAGTGACGCATATGCGCGTTCATTCCAAACAGTATACCTGTGCAGAGTACCTGAATTGTCCTATACAAACAGTGTATACCTAGATCACAGTGGTATTACAGGAACTATTCGATCAGAGTCTGCACTCAAAATGGATTAGACCTAATCGAAAACTGGAATGACCCATTTGAAGTTTTAGGGATCAACAAGTTACATAAACAAGTTTGACTCTTACCACCGATATGTGACTTTTATGTTCATTCTGTTTGCTTAATGAAATGAAAATGTGCACCTGCAGTGTTATCAGAATTCCTCATAACAGTCATCAGCTTGATATTTCAAACGGTTTGGATTCACCTGATAATAATGAAAATACGGCATGGATCACTAGTGTGAACCTCAAAAAAATATGTTTCCGCTGAGGATTGAACTCAGGACAGTCCTTCCGCGTGTTAAGCGGATGTGATAACCACTACACCACGGAAACATGTTACACTTAAACCCAATTACCGACGCTGAATACAGATTCTCTATTGATAACCTTTCATACGTCAACGGTTGGTGTAAACTGTCGCCGCCAAACTCTGCCGTGATGTACTTTTAATTGGTAACTGACATGTATACGTTTTGTGCTTTGTAGCAAGTATTATAGAAATTACAAATCTTCGTATGTAAATCAATTCCCGATCAAAGTTATGTTTGGCATTAACCTCGTCACCCGTGCAAGCCTCCGTGGCCTAATGGATACGGCATCGGCCTCCTAAGCCGGGGATTGCGGGTTCGAGTCCCGCCGGAGGTTTTTTCTTTTAATCCTTAAGTACTGTTTATATCGACATATCTTCTTTTAGTGTTTAGTTTGTTTAAAACGGCCGGCGACAGCAACACGTAATCAAAACGAGTATGTATACGACGACTGACTGGGTACTGAAAGTGTTTCGCAATTCTTGCAGAAGTGGAACATTTACGACACTTGCTCGTACTTTTGGGGAGAAAGAAGGTTGACAAAAAATATTAGCCTCCCCGACGGGGAATTGAACCCCGGTCTCCCGCGTGACAGGCGGGGATACTTGCCACTATACTATCGAGGACACATTTATCTCCACCGATACAATTGCCTCATGTGTATGCCAACAGTACCATGAGTCAGTTTATTATTTAAAACAGATACGATTACCTTCATATAAATCAAATGGATTATTTATCCCACTGACAACTAGTGACGCATATGCGCGTTCATTCCAAACAGTATACCTGTGCAGAGTACCTGAATTGTCCTATACAAACAGTGTATACCTAGATCACAGTGGTATTACAGGAACTATTCGATCAGAGTCTGCACTCAAAATGGATTAGACCTAATCGAAAACTGGAATGGCCCATTTGAAGTTTTAGGGATCAACAAGTTACATAAACAAGTTTGACTCTTACCACCGATATGTGACTTTTATGTTCATTCTGTTTGCTTAATGAAATGAAAATGTGCACCTGCAGTGTTATCAGAATTCCTCATAACATTCATCAGCTTGATATTTCAAACGGTTTGGATTCACCTGATAATAATGAAAATACGGCATGGATCACTAGTGTGAACCTCAAAAAAATATGTTTCCGCTGAGGATTGAACTCAGGACAGTCCTTCCGCGTGTTAAGCGGATGCGATAACCACTACACCACGGAAACATGTTACACTTAAACCCAATTACCGACGCTGAATACAGATTCTCTATTGATAACCTTTCATACGTCAACGGTTGGTGTAAACTGTCGCCGCCAAACTCTGCCGTGATGTACTTTTAATTGGTAACTGACATGTATACGTTTTGTGCTTTGTAGCAAGTATTATAGAAATTACAAATCTTCGTATGTAAATCAATTCCCGATCACAGTTATGTTTGGCATTAACCTCGTCACCCGTGCAAGCCTCCGTGGCCTAATGGATACGGCATCGGCCTCCTAAGCCGGGGATTGCGGGTTCGAGTCCCGCCGGAGGTTTTTTCTTTTAATCCTTAAGTACTGTTTATATCGACATATCTTCTTTTAGTGTTTAGTTTGTTTAAAACGGCCGGCGACAGCAACACGTAATCAAAACGAGTATGTATACGACGACTGACTGGGTACTGAAAGTGTTTCGCAATTCTTGCAGAAGTGGAACATTTACGACACTTGCTCGTACTTTTGGGGAGAAAGAAGGTTGACAAAAAATATTAGCCTCCCCGACGGGGAATTGAACCCCGGTCTCCCGCGTGACAGGCGGGGATACTTGCCACTATACTATCGAGGACACATTTATCTTCACCGATACAATTGCCTCATGTGTATGCCAACAGTACCATGAGTCAGTTTATTATTTAAAACAGATACGATTACCTTCATATAAATCAAATGGATTATTTATCCCACTGACAACTAGTGACGCATATGCGCGTTCATTCCAAACAGTATACCTGTGCAGAGTACCTGAATTGTCCTATACAAACAGTGTATACCTAGATCACAGTGGTATTACAGGAACTATTCGATCAGAGTCTGCACTCAAAATGGATTAGACCTAATCGAAAACTGGAATGGCCCATTTGAAGTTTTAGGGATCAACAAGTTACATAAACAAGTTTGACTCTTACCACCGATATGTGACTTTTATGTTCATTCTGTTTGCTTAATGAAATGAAAATGTGCACCTGCAGTGTTATCAGAATTCCTCATAACATTCATCAGCTTGATATTTCAAACGGTTTGGATTCACCTGATAATAATGAAAATATGGCATGGATCACTAGTGTGAACCTCAAAAAAATATGTTTCCGCTGAGGATTGAACTCAGGACAGTCCTTCCGCGTGTTAAGCGGATGTGATAACCACTACACCACGGAAACATGTTACACTTAAACCCAATTACCGACGCTGAATACAGATTCTCTATTGATAACCTTTCATACGTCAACGGTTGGTGTAAACTGTCGCCGCCAAACTCTGCCGTGATGTACTTTTAATTGGTAACTGACATGTATACGTTTTGTGCTTTGTAGCAAGTGTTATAGAAATTACAAATCTTCGTATGTAAATCAATTCCCGATCACAGTTATGTTTGGCATTAACCTCGTCACCCGTGCAAGCCTCCGTGGCCTAATGGATACGGCATCGGCCTCCTAAGCCGGGGATTGCGGGTTCGAGTCCCGCCGGAGGTTTTTTCTTTTAATCCTTAAGTACTGTTTATATCGACATATCTTCTTTTAGTGTTTAGTTTGTTTAAAACGGCCGGCGACAGCAACACGTAATCAAAACGAGTATGTATACGACGACTGGCTGGGTACTGAAAGTGTTTCGCAATTCTTGCAGAAGTGGAACATTTACGACACTTGCTCGTACTTTTGGGGAGAAAGAAGGTTGACAAAAAATATTAGCCTCCCCGACGGGGAATTGAACCCCGGTCTCCCGCGTGACAGGCGGGGATACTTGCCACTATACTATCGAGGACACATTTATCTCCACCGATACAATTGCCTCATGTGTATGCCAACAGTACCATGAGTCAGTTTATTATTTAAAACAGATACGATTACCTTCATATAAGTCAAATGGATTATTTATACCACTGACAACTAGTGACGCATATGCGCGTTCATTCCAAACAGTATACCTGTGCAGAGTACCTGAATTGTCCTATACAAACAGTGTATACCTAGATCACAGTGGTATTACAGGAACTATTCGATCAGAGTCTGCACTCAAAATGGATTAGACCTAATCGAAAACTGGAATGGCCCATTTGAAGTTTTAGGGATCAACAAGTTACATAAACAAGTTTGACTCTTACCACCGATATGTGACTTTTATGTTCATTCTGTTTGCTTAATGAAATGAAAATGTGCACCTGCAGTGTTATCAGAATTCCTCATAACATTCATCAGCTTGATATTTCAAACGGTTTGGATTCACCTGATAATAATGAAAATACGGCATGGATCACTAGTGTGAACCTCAAAAAAATATGTTTCCGCTGAGGATTGAACTCAGGACAGTCCTTCCGCGTGTTAAGCGGATGTGATAACCACTACACCACGGAAACATGTTACACTTAAACCCAATTACCGACGCTGAATACAGATTCTCTATTGATAACCTTTCATACGTCAACGGTTGGTGTAAACTGTCGCCGCCAAACTCTGCCGTGATGTACTTTTAATTGGTAACTGACATGTATACGTTTTGTGCTTTGTAGCAAGTATTATAGAAATTACAAATCTTCGTATGTAAATCAATTCCCGATCAAAGTTATGTTTGGCATTAACCTCGTCACCCGTGCAAGCCTCCGTGGCCTAATGGATACGGCATCGGCCTCCTAAGCCGGGGATTGCGGGTTCGAGTCCCGCCGGAGGTTTTTTCTTTTAATCCTTAAGTACTGTTTATATCGACATATCTTCTTTTAGTGTTTAGTTTGTTTAAAACGGCCGGCGACAGCAACACGTAATCAAAACGAGTATGTATACGACGACTGACTGGGTACTGAAAGTGTTTCGCAATTCTTGCAGAAGTGGAACATTTACGACACTTGCTCGTACTTTTGGGGAGAAAGAAGGTTGACAAAAAATATTAGCCTCCCCGACGGGGAATTGAACCCCGGTCTCCCGCGTGACAGGCGGGGATACTTGCCACTATACTATCGAGGACACATTTATCTCCACCGATACAATTGCCTCATGTGTATGCCAACAGTACCATGAGTCAGTTTATTATTTAAAACAGATACGATTACCTTCATATAAGTCAAATGGATTATTTATACCACTGACAACTAGTGACGCATATGCGCGTTCATTCCAAACAGTATACCTGTGCAGAGTACCTGAATTGTCCTATACAAACAGTGTATACCTAGATCACAGTGGTATTACAGGAACTATTCGATCAGAGTCTGCACTCAAAATGGATTAGACCTAATCGAAAACTGGAATGGCCCATTTGAAGTTTTAGGGATCAACAAGTTACATAAACAAGTTTGACTCTTACCACCGATATGTGACTTTTATGTTCATTCTGTTTGCTTAATGAAATGAAAATGTGCACCTGCAGTGTTATCAGAATTCCTCATAACATTCATCAGCTTGATATTTCAAACGGTTTGGATTCACCTGATAATAATGAAAATACGGCATGGATCACTAGTGTGAACCTCAAAAAAATATGTTTCCGCTGAGGATTGAACTCAGGACCTTCCGCGTGTTAAGCGGATGTGATAACCACTACACCACGGAAACATGTTACACTTAAACCCAATTACCGACGCTGAATACAGATTCTCTATTGATAACCTTTCATACGTCAACGGTTGGTGTAAACTGTCGCCGCCAAACTCTGCCGTGATGTACTTTTAATTGGTAACTGACATGTATACGTTTTGTGCTTTGTAGCAAGTATTATAGAAATTACAAATCTTCGTATGTAAATCAATTCCCGATCACAGTTATGTTTGGCATTAACCTCGTCACCCGTGCAAGCCTCCGTGGCCTAATGGATACGGCATCGGCCTCCTAAGCCGGGGATTGCGGGTTCGAGTCCCGCCGGAGGTTTTTTCTTTTAATCCTTAAGTACTGTTTATATCGACATATCTTCTTTTAGTGTTTAGTTTGTTTAAAACGGCCGGCGACAGCAACACGTAATCAAAACGAGTATGTATACGACGACTGACTGGGTACTGAAAGTGTTTCGCAATTCTTGCAGAAGTGGAACATTTACGACACTTGCTCGTACTTTTGGGGAGAAAGAAGGTTGACAAAAAATATTAGCCTCCCCGACGGGGAATTGAACCCCGGTCTCCCGCGTGACAGGCGGGGATACTTGCCACTATACTATCGAGGACACATTTATCTCCACCGATACAATTGCCTCATGTGTATGCCAACAGTACCATGAGTCAGTTTATTATTTAAAACAGATACGATTACCTTCATATAAATCAAATGGATTATTTATCCCACTGACAACTAGTGACGCATATGCGCGTTCATTCCAAACAGTATACCTGTGCAGAGTACCTGAATTGTCCTATACAAACAGTGTATACCTAGATCACAGTGGTATTACAGGAACTATTCGATCAGAGTCTGCACTCAAAATGGATTAGACCTAATCGAAAACTGGAATGGCCCATTTGAAGTTTTAGGGATCAACAAGTTACATAAACAAGTTTGACTCTTACCACCGATATGTGACTTTTATGTTCATTCTGTTTGCTTAATGAAATGAAAATGTGCACCTGCAGTGTTATCAGAATTCCTCATAACATTCATCAGCTTGATATTTCAAACGGTTTGGATTCACCTGATAATAATGAAAATACGGCATGGATCACTAGTGTGAACCTCAAAAAAATATGTTTCCGCTGAGGATTGAACTCAGGACCTTCCGCGTGTTAAGCGGATGTGATAACCACTACACCACGGAAACATGTTACACTTAAACCCAATTACCGACGCTGAATACAGATTCTCTATTGATAACCTTTCATACGTCAACGGTTGGTGTAAACTGTCGCCGCCAAACTCTGCCGTGATGTACTTTTAATTGGTAACTGACATGTATACGTTTTGTGCTTTGTAGCAAGTATTATAGAAATTACAAATCTTCGTATGTAAATCAATTCCCGATCACAGTTATGTTTGGCATTAACCTCGTCACCCGTGCAAGCCTCCGTGGCCTAATGGATACGGCATCGGCCTCCTAAGCCGGGGATTGCGGGTTCGAGTCCCGCCGGAGGTTTTTTCTTTTAATCCTTAAGTACTGTTTATATCGACATATCTTCTTTTAGTGTTTAGTTTGTTTAAAACGGCCGGCGACAGCAACACGTAATCAAAACGAGTATGTATACGACGACTGACTGGGTACTGAAAGTGTTTCGCAATTCTTGCAGAAGTGGAACATTTACGACACTTGCTCGTACTTTTGGGGAGAAAGAAGGTTGACAAAAAATATTAGCCTCCCCGACGGGGAATTGAACCCCGGTCTCCCGCGTGACAGGCGGGGATACTTGCCACTATACTATCGAGGACACATTTATCTCCACCGATACAATTGCCTCATGTGTATGCCAACAGTACCATGAGTCAGTTTATTATTTAAAACAGATACGATTACCTTCATATAAATCAAATGGATTATTTATCCCACTGACAACTAGTGACGCATATGCGCGTTCATTCCAAACAGTATACCTGTGCAGAGTACCTGAATTGTCCTATACAAACAGTGTATACCTAGATCACAGTGGTATTACAGGAACTATTCGATCAGAGTCTGCACTCAAAATGGATTAGACCTAATCGAAAACTGGAATGGCCCATTTGAAGTTTTAGGGATCAACAAGTTACATAAACAAGTTTGACTCTTACCACCGATATGTGACTTTCATGTTCATTCTGTTTGCTTAATGAAATGAAAATGTGCACCTGCAGTGTTATCAGAATTCCTCATAACATTCATCAGCTTGATATTTCAAACGGTTTGGATTCACCTGATAATAATGAAAATACGGCATGGATCACTAGTGTGAACCTCAAAAAAATATGTTTCCGCTGAGGATTGAACTCAGGACCTTCCGCGTGTTAAGCGGATGTGATAACCACTACACCACGGAAACATGTTACACTTAAACCCAATTACCGACGCTGAATACAGATTCTCTATTGATAACCTTTCATACGTCAACGGTTGGTGTAAACTGTCGCCGCCAAACTCTGCCGTGATGTACTTTTAATTGGTAACTGACATGTATACGTTTTGTGCTTTGTAGCAAGTATTATAGAAATTACAAATCTTCGTATGTAAATCAATTCCCGATCACAGTTATGTTTGGCATTAACCTCGTCACCCGTGCAAGCCTCCGTGGCCTAATGGATACGGCATCGGCCTCCTAAGCCGGGGATTGCGGGTTCGAGTCCCGCCGGAGGTTTTTTCTTTTAATCCTTAAGTACTGTTTATATCGACATATCTTCTTTTAGTGTTTAGTTTGTTTAAAACGGCCGGCGACAGCAACACGTAATCAAAACGAGTATGTATACGACGACTGACTGGGTACTGAAAGTGTTTCGCAATTCTTGCAGAAGTGGAACATTTACGACACTTGCTCGTACTTTTGGGGAGAAAGAAGGTTGACAAAAAATATTAGCCTCCCCGACGGGGAATTGAACCCCGGTCTCCCGCGTGACAGGCGGGGATACTTGCCACTATACTATCGAGGACACATTTATCTCCACCGATACAATTGCCTCATGTGTATGCCAACAGTACCATGAGTCAGTTTATTATTTAAAACAGATACGATTACCTTCATATAAATCAAATGGATTATTTATCCCACTGACAACTAGTGACGCATATGCGCGTTCATTTCAAACAGTATACCTGTGCAGAGTACCTGAATTGTCCTATACAAACAGTGTATACCTAGATCACAGTGGTATTACAGGAACTATTCGATCAGAGTCTGCACTCAAAATGGATTAGACCTAATCGAAAACTGGAATGGCCCATTTGAAGTTTTAGGGATCAACAAGTTACATAAACAAGTTTGACTCTTACCACCGATATGTGACTTTCATGTTCATTCTGTTTGCTTAATGAAATGAAAATGTGCACCTGCAGTGTTATCAGAATTCCTCATAACATTCATCAGCTTGATATTTCAAACGGTTTGGATTCACCTGATAATAATGAAAATACGGCATGGATCACTAGTGTGAACCTCAAAAAAATATGTTTCCGCTGAGGATTGAACTCAGGACAGTCCTTCCGCGTGTTAAGCGGATGCGATAACCACTACACCACGGAAACATGTTACACTTAAACCCAATTACCGACGCTGAATACAGATTCTCTATTGATAACCTTTCATACGTCAACGGTTGGTGTAAACTGTCGCCGCCAAACTCTGCCGTGATGTACTTTTAATTGGTAACTGACATGTATACGTTTTGTGCTTTGTAGCAAGTATTATAGAAATTACAAATCTTCGTATGTAAATCAATTCCCGATCACAGTTATGTTTGGCATTAACCTCGTCACCCGTGCAAGCCTCCGTGGCCTAATGGATACGACATCGGCCTCCTAAGCCGGGGATTGCGGGTTCGAGTCCCGCCGGAGGTTTTTTCTTTTAATCCTTAAGTACTGTTTATATCGACATATCTTCTTTTAGTGTTTAGTTTGTTTAAAACGGCCGGCGACAGCAACACGTAATCAAAACGAGTATGTATACGACGACTGACTGGGTACTGAAAGTGTTTCGCAATTCTTGCAGAAGTGGAACATTTACGACACTTGCTCGTACTTTTGGGGAGAAAGAAGGTTGACAAAAAATATTAGCCTCCCCGACGGGGAATTGAACCCCGGTCTCCCGCGTGACAGGCGGGGATACTTGCCACTATACTATCGAGGACACATTTATCTCCACCGATACAATTGCCTCATGTGTATGCCAACAGTACCATGAGTCAGTTTATTATTTAAAACAGATACGATTACCTTCATATAAATCAAATGGATTATTTATCCCACTGACAACTAGTGACGCATATGCGCGTTCATTCCAAACAGTATACCTGTGCAGAGTACCTGAATTGTCCTATACAAACAGTGTATACCTAGATCACAGTGGTATTACAGGAACTATTCGATCAGAGTCTGCACTCAAAATGGATTAGACCTAATCGAAAACTGGAATGACCCATTTGAAGTTTTAGGGATCAACAAGTTACATAAACAAGTTTGACTCTTACCACCGATATGTGACTTTTATGTTCATTCTGTTTGCTTAATGAAATGAAAATGTGCACCTGCAGTGTTATCAGAATTCCTCATAACAGTCATCAGCTTGATATTTCAAACGGTTTGGATTCACCTGATAATAATGAAAATACGGCATGGATCACTAGTGTGAACCTCAAAAAAATATGTTTCCGCTGAGGATTGAACTCAGGACAGTCCTTCCGCGTGTTAAGCGGATGTGATAACCACTACACCACGGAAACATGTTACACTTAAACCCAATTACCGACGCTGAATACAGATTCTCTATTGATAACCTTTCATACGTCAACGGTTGGTGTAAACTGTCGCCGCCAAACTCTGCCGTGATGTACTTTTAATTGGTAACTGACATGTATACGTTTTGTGCTTTGTAGCAAGTATTATAGAAATTACAAATCTTCGTATGTAAATCAATTCCCGATCAAAGTTATGTTTGGCATTAACCTCGTCACCCGTGCAAGCCTCCGTGGCCTAATGGATACGGCATCGGCCTCCTAAGCCGGGGATTGCGGGTTCGAGTCCCGCCGGAGGTTTTTTCTTTTAATCCTTAAGTACTGTTTATATCGACATATCTTCTTTTAGTGTTTAGTTTGTTTAAAACGGCCGGCGACAGCAACACGTAATCAAAACGAGTATGTATACGACGACTGACTGGGTACTGAAAGTGTTTCGCAATTCTTGCAGAAGTGGAACATTTACGACACTTGCTCGTACTTTTGGGGAGAAAGAAGGTTGACAAAAAATATTAGCCTCCCCGACGGGGAATTGAACCCCGGTCTCCCGCGTGACAGGCGGGGATACTTGCCACTATACTATCGAGGACACATTTATCTCCACCGATACAATTGCCTCATGTGTATGCCAACAGTACCATGAGTCAGTTTATTATTTAAAACAGATACGATTACCTTCATATAAATCAAATGGATTATTTATCCCACTGACAACTAGTGACGCATATGCGCGTTCATTCCAAACAGTATACCTGTGCAGAGTACCTGAATTGTCCTATACAAACAGTGTATACCTAGATCACAGTGGTATTACAGGAACTATTCGATCAGAGTCTGCACTCAAAATGGATTAGACCTAATCGAAAACTGGAATGGCCCATTTGAAGTTTTAGGGATCAACAAGTTACATAAACAAGTTTGACTCTTACCACCGATATGTGACTTTTATGTTCATTCTGTTTGCTTAATGAAATGAAAATGTGCACCTGCAGTGTTATCAGAATTCCTCATAACATTCATCAGCTTGATATTTCAAACGGTTTGGATTCACCTGATAATAATGAAAATACGGCATGGATCACTAGTGTGAACCTCAAAAAAATATGTTTCCGCTGAGGATTGAACTCAGGACAGTCCTTCCGCGTGTTAAGCGGATGCGATAACCACTACACCACGGAAACATGTTACACTTAAACCCAATTACCGACGCTGAATACAGATTCTCTATTGATAACCTTTCATACGTCAACGGTTGGTGTAAACTGTCGCCGCCAAACTCTGCCGTGATGTACTTTTAATTGGTAACTGACATGTATACGTTTTGTGCTTTGTAGCAAGTATTATAGAAATTACAAATCTTCGTATGTAAATCAATTCCCGATCAAAGTTATGTTTGGCATTAACCTCGTCACCCGTGCAAGCCTCCGTGGCCTAATGGATACGGCATCGGCCTCCTAAGCCGGGGATTGCGGGTTCGAGTCCCGCCGGAGGTTTTTTCTTTTAATCCTTAAGTACTGTTTATATCGACATATCTTCTTTTAGTGTTTAGTTTGTTTAAAACGGCCGGCGACAGCAACACGTAATCAAAACGAGTATGTATACGACGACTGACTGGGTACTGAAAGTGTTTCGCAATTCTTGCAGAAGTGGAACATTTACGACACTTGCTCGTACTTTTGGGGAGAAAGAAGGTTGACAAAAAATATTAGCCTCCCCGACGGGGAATTGAACCCCGGTCTCCCGCGTGACAGGCGGGGATACTTGCCACTATACTATCGAGGACACATTTATCTCCACCGATACAATTGCCTCATGTGTATGCCAACAGTACCATGAGTCAGTTTATTATTTAAAACAGATACGATTACCTTCATATAAATCAAATGGATTATTTATCCCACTGACAACTAGTGACGCATATGCGCGTTCATTCCAAACAGTATACCTGTGCAGAGTACCTGAATTGTCCTATACAAACAGTGTATACCTAGATCACAGTGGTATTACAGGAACTATTCGATCAGAGTCTGCACTCAAAATGGATTAGACCTAATCGAAAACTGGAATGGCCCATTTGAAGTTTTAGGGATCAACAAGTTACATAAACAAGTTTGACTCTTACCACCGATATGTGACTTTTATGTTCATTCTGTTTGCTTAATGAAATGAAAATGTGCACCTGCAGTGTTATCAGAATTCCTCATAACATTCATCAGCTTGATATTTCAAACGGTTTGGATTCACCTGATAATAATGAAAATACGGCATGGATCACTAGTGTGAACCTCAAAAAAATATGTTTCCGCTGAGGATTGAACTCAGGACAGTCCTTCCGCGTGTTAAGCGGATGTGATAACCACTACACCACGGAAACATGTTACACTTAAACCCAATTACCGACGCTGAATACAGATTCTCTATTGATAACCTTTCATACGTCAACGGTTGGTGTAAACTGTCGCCGCCAAACTCTGCCGTGATGTACTTTTAATTGGTAACTGACATGTATACGTTTTGTGCTTTGTAGCAAGTATTATAGAAATTACAAATCTTCGTATGTAAATCAATTCCCGATCAAAGTTATGTTTGGCATTAACCTCGTCACCCGTGCAAGCCTCCGTGGCCTAATGGATACGGCATCGGCCTCCTAAGCCGGGGATTGCGGGTTCGAGTCCCGCCGGAGGTTTTTTCTTTTAATCCTTAAGTACTGTTTATATCGACATATCTTCTTTTAGTGTTTAGTTTGTTTAAAACGGCCGGCGACAGCAACACGTAATCAAAACGAGTATGTATACGACGACTGACTGGGTACTGAAAGTGTTTCGCAATTCTTGCAGAAGTGGAACATTTACGACACTTGCTCGTACTTTTGGGGAGAAAGAAGGTTGACAAAAAATATTAGCCTCCCCGACGGGGAATTGAACCCCGGTCTCCCGCGTGACAGGCGGGGATACTTGCCACTATACTATCGAGGACACATTTATCTCCACCGATACAATTGCCTCATGTGTATGCCAACAGTACCATGAGTCAGTTTATTATTTAAAACAGATACGATTACCTTCATATAAGTCAAATGGATTATTTATACCACTGACAACTAGTGACGCATATGCGCGTTCATTCCAAACAGTATACCTGTGCAGAGTACCTGAATTGTCCTATACAAACAGTGTATACCTAGATCACAGTGGTATTACAGGAACTATTCGATCAGAGTCTGCACTCAAAATGGATTAGACCTAATCGAAAACTGGAATGGCCCATTTGAAGTTTTAGGGATCAACAAGTTACATAAACAAGTTTGACTCTTACCACCGATATGTGACTTTTATGTTCATTCTGTTTGCTTAATGAAATGAAAATGTGCACCTGCAGTGTTATCAGAATTCCTCATAACATTCATCAGCTTGATATTTCAAACGGTTTGGATTCACCTGATAATAATGAAAATACGGCATGGATCACTAGTGTGAACCTCAAAAAAATATGTTTCCGCTGAGGATTGAACTCAGGACCTTCCGCGTGTTAAGCGGATGTGATAACCACTACACCACGGAAACATGTTACACTTAAACCCAATTACCGACGCTGAATACAGATTCTCTATTGATAACCTTTCATACGTCAACGGTTGGTGTAAACTGTCGCCGCCAAACTCTGCCGTGATGTACTTTTAATTGGTAAATGAAATTTTCTACGTTTGAACGTATGTGAATTAGTAGAAAATTACTTTCCTTGGTGTCAAGCAAGTACTCCGATAGGGGGTGTAGTGGTGCACGAAGCTTTCGTGCAACAGTAAGGTGTATGTCTAGTCATTCAGCTTTGGAAGGTCGACGTGTACAGACGGCTTAAACTTTTTCAACTACAATGGATGAAGTTACCCCACCTGTATCAGGAAACGGTTTGGACACCACTGCTTTCAACATTCAGAGCCAATTGTCTGAGTTACTCAATGAAGTAAAAAACCAACGCACAGAGGAGGTAAAGAATCTAAAGGATGAGGTGCATGGCAACAGTTTGAACGTGGCTTCGGAGGTTCGGAGGTTAAAGTCTGAAACCCAGACCACGTGGCGTTTCAAGGGAAACCGTCTACAATTTGACTTTAACGGTGAGTTGGAGGAAACGGTAAAGCAGGCGCTTTGGGCAGTACAACACAGTAAGCCAGACTACGCCACTGAACTTTTGAACGACGTCAGCGACAGGCTACGCAAACGGAACAAACTCATTCGCATAGCCGATACGTCTGAAGGGGGCTGGGAGACCGTTCGTCTTTATGAGAGCAACCCCATTGCTAGTGACAGCGATGACGAGTCAAGAATCACACGGGCGGAGAGCAGGGCGCTTAAGCGCAAGAGGTCTAACAGCACCCAGAGAAAGGGCAGGCGTTCGGCTCCTTTTGCAGTTGAGCATTTTTCTCGCCCTGATAGAGCAGGGACTTTCTACGGCAGTCAGACACAACAGAGCAGAGGAAATGCTTTTCGTCCCCCCAACGTGGACCCCTGTTAACAGTTCCGGCGTCGTTGCCGCCCCTGGCGTGTGCTTCTCTTGCGGCGATTCAACCCACTTCCGGCGGGACTGTCCCCTTGTCAACAGGCCACCAGGCAACCAGTCGTACAACCGGAAATGAGGCTTCTTTTAAAGATGAGTATGATTTGTGTCGTTTTACTCATGATATTTTCGAGTATGAACAGGGTCAGAAAAGTATTATTGTCAAGGGTAGACTTAAGAAAAACCTTAATTTTTGGCGGGAAATAGGGGCAAACAGTTTTGTATTGGATATCATAGAAAACGGTTATAAAATTCCATTTTATTCAATGCCATGTTCTTCTGTTAACAAAAATAACAGGTCTGCTTTACATGAAAAAGAGTTTGTTCTTGAAGCAGTTAAAGATTTGTTAGATAGATCGTTAGTTCAAGAATGTTCTGTGCCCCCTAAGGTAGTAAACCCATTAACCGTGTCTGTCAATAGCAGTGGAAAAAAGCGCCTCATTTTAGATCTTAGAGAGGTAAATAGGCATCTTTGGAAACAGTTCTATAAAGTATGACGATTTAAAGATCGCACTTTCGTATGTTCAAAAGGGACATTACATGGTCAAATTTGACATAACTAGTGCATATCATTTCATTGAAATTTTTGAGTCACATACAGAATATTTGGGTTTTGCATGGACAGACGAATGCGGTACGACAAAATATTATAAATTTCTTGTTTTACCGTTTGGGCTATCCAGTGCATGTTACGTATTCACTAAAATGACGAGGCCTTTAATAGCAAAATGGAGGGGTGAGGGGAAATTAGTGTTAATGTATATGGATGATGGGTTTGGTTGTGGAAGTTCTTATGAAAAAACGCGCCTTTTGGGAAATCAAGTTAAGAACGATCTGTACAGTTCGGGGTTTGTTCCCAAAACAGAGAAATGTGTTTGGATCCCTGTCCAGTTACTCGATTTTTTAGGCACTACATTAAATTCATTGGAGGGCACGTTCAGAATTTCAGAGCATAGGCTTACGAAAGTTAAAAATACCATGAGTGAAATACGCAATGGGTTAAAAGTACACCGGCGAATTCATGTTAAAAGCGTGGCCAGTATGATAGGACAGATTATTTCAATGGGCGTAGTTGTTGGTCACGTGACACAGATCATGACCCGCTGTCTGAGTATTGATGTACTACTTGCTTTTTCATGGGACAGTTACATATCTCTATCGAATGATAGTTTAGATCAGATCAGCTTTTGGGAGTCCAATATTGATTTTTTGAATTCAAAGAGTATTCATCAGTCTTTTCAATGTTCAAAAGTGGTATATTCCGATGCAAGTTCTACGGGTTACGGGGGTTACGAAGTAAGCTCTGTTAACGGGGTTGCCCACGGTATTTGGTCAAACGAGGAGAGTGTTAAGTCGTCAACTTGGCGAGAGTTAACAGCAGTATTCAGAGTCATTTGCGCAATATGTCATATTTTGAAAAACCAAAGAGTAAAGTGGTTTTCTGACAATCAAGGTGTCACGTCTATTGTCAAAAAGGGATCTATGAAAAAAGATTTACAAGACATTGCAATGAAGATTTTTAGAATTTGTTTTCTATATTCTATTGAGCTCGAAATAGAATGGATCCCTCGTACTGGCAATGAAAAAGCTGACTACCTGTCTAAAATCATAGATTGTGATGATTGGGGCATTTCTCATGAGCTTCTAGAGCTAATACAGGTTAGATATGGTATGCAGACTATTGACTGGTTTGCTTCTGATTATAATGCCAAATTGCCCAGAGTTTTCTCACGATTTTGGAAGGTGTAGATGCTTCCACGCAAAGCTGGTGTCATTAAATTGGCCTGTTTGTTCCGCCAATATCAATATTATCTAGAGTTATTCGCAAGATTCGTGACGATAAAGCTCAGGGATTGTTAATCATCCCGCGTTGGAAGTCATCTGCCTTTTGGCCTTTGATTTGTCCGGATGGACTGTTTGTATCGGCAGTTAGAGGTTTCACTGTCCTGCCTAGGGAGTCAAAATTCTATATTAAATGTAGAAATGGTAAAGGTCTTTTCGGAAATTCCGATCTCAAATTTGATATGCTAGCTCTTAAAATCTCGTTCGACTGAGAATGCGAATTCGATTGTATAGATTTATACAGTTATCAGGTTTCAATCGTTGTTCTAAGCTTACAGAACGTGTTAATTGTAGAATTAAACGATTAAAACACGGTAGAAACCCCTTATGTGTTTCCTTGATATTTATCGAGTTTCAACTGTATATGCGGTTTGGTAGTAAAACATAAAGCGTATGGTTGAAGGGAGGCAACTCAAAGAGGAATCGTTGACTTAGTATTATCTGCTTATATAACGGCGCATGCAAAAGGAGCTTACCTGGTTTACGGGCAAAATAGCGTATGCTGTTTTAGGAGGTATCTCCGAAATGGGAGTTTTCCCGAGTTATTTCAAAGCGTATGCTGACAAAGAAGGTATCTTTGTTGATGGGAATTTCCCAAAATCGTTTGCACTATTACATGTATATGTTTGGCAATGTTTTTTGATGCACTATATGTTACTAATGTAGAGTTTTTGTTTACAAATCTATTTATGCAGTTACACAAAGATGAGATTGACGGGCTTCCGACGGTGTTGGCGGGCAGAGTGGACCACCTCCCGGAACTATTGCACAGATCCAGAGCAGAAAATACGAGCAAAAAGTACGAGTTGGCTTTCATTCGATGGACAAAGTGGGGTATGTGTAATGGTTTGGGGTCGGGGGACATTTTGCCTGCTAAACCCATTGTGGTGGCACTGTATTTATCGTCATTAATTCAAACTGCAAATACGCCAAGTCCAGTTATTACTGCTTTTTATGCCATTAAATGGTTTCACGAAATTTATGGATTTCCTTCTCCAACTGATTCGACAATGGTAGTCAATACACTCGAATCTGCTAAAAGAATTTTAAGTAAACCAAAATGTAAAAAAGAACCTATGAGTATAGAATTATTGTCTGCGATTTATAGCAAGTTATATGAAAGTAACAACCTTAAATCTCAGAGAATCATTTGTGCTTGTTTGTTGGCTTACGCAGGTTTTCTTAGAAGTTCAGAATTATTAAATATTCAAATTGCGGACATGATTTTTGAATCTGATCATATGTGTCTGTTTATAGAAGGCAGTAAAACTGATAAATACAGAGACGGTGCGTGGATAGTGATTGCAAAAACTGGCACACAGCTCTGTCCTGTAGTGAATATTCAAAAGTATATATCTTGGGCATCTTTATCCGGCAGTGATTTTTTGTTTTGTAATTTGAGCAAAACAAGATCGGGTTATAAAGTAAGAAAATCTTGTGTTAATATGTCCTACACAAATCTCAGAGAGCAATTTATTGAGACGATACGTCCTCATGTGAAAGATGCTTCTAAATACTGTTTACATTCTTTGAGATCAGGAGGTGCTACGGCAGCTGCAAATAGCGGCGTCAAGGACAGAATGTTTAAGCGCCATGGACGGTGGTTAAGTGACAGTGCTAAGGACGGTTATGTGAAGGATGCTTTAAGACAGCGATTGCAAGTGTCTTTATCTCTTGGGCTTTAATTATGTCTGACGCAATAGTTGTTCTGTTACGAAAAATGTGTTTTTTAGAATTATATTACATGTATTAGCTTAAGAAAATATTATTCTACCATTTCCCGTTCTTTTTAGTTCACTGATCTTCCAAGTGCTATACATTCAATTTAACCATTAAATTGTTGTCAAGTATGTAGTATTGTTTTCGTTCTCCGAGAGGAGTCTGTGAGTCCCAAGGAAATGAAATTTTCTACGTTTGAACGTATGTGAATTAGTAGAAAATTACTTTCCTTGGTGTCAAGCAAGTACTCCGATAGGGGGTGTAGTGGTGCACGAAGCTTTCGTGCAACAGTAAGGTGTATGTCTAGTCATTCAGCTTTGGAAGGTCGACGTGTACAGACGGCTTAAACTTTTAAATATTTTGGAAGAAATGGTAGATTTGTTTTTCTTAGCAGTCATGTGTTGATCTATTTACATAATATAATTGCAGTTGTGCAGTTTTAATGTTGACAGTACATAATGTTTAAGAATGATTATGGAATCACGATACACACTGATCTTCCAAGTGCTATACATTCAATTTAACCATTAAATTGTTGTCAAGTATGTAGTATTGTTTTCGTTCTCCGAGAGGAGTCTGTGAGTCCCAAGGAACTGACATGTATACGTTTTGTGCTTTGTAGCAAGTATTATAGAAATTACAAATCTTCGTATGTAAATCAATTCCCGATCACAGTTATGTTTGGCATTAACCTCGTCACCCGTACAAGCCTCCGTGACCTAATGGATACGGCATCGGCCTCCTAAGCCGGGGATTGCGGGTTCGAGTCCCGCCGGAGGTTTTTTCTTTTAATCCTTAAGTACTGTTTATATCGACATATCTTCTTTTAGTGTTTAGTTTGTTTAAAACGGCCGGCGACAGCAACACGTAATCAAAACGAGTATGTATACGACGACTGACTGGGTACTGAAAGTGTTTCGCAATTCTTGCAGAAGTGGAACATTTACGACACTTGCTCGTACTTTTGGGGAGAAAGAAGGTTGACAAAAAATATTAGCCTCCCCGACGGGGAATTGAACCCCGGTCTCCCGCGTGACAGGCGGGGATACTTGCCACTATACTATCGAGGACACATTTATCTCCACCGATACAATTGCCTCATGTGTATGCCAACAGTACCATGAGTCAGTTTATTATTTAAAACAGATACGATTACCTTCATATAAATCAAATGGATTATTTATCCCACTGACAACTAGTGACGCATATGCGCGTTCATTCCAAACAGTATACCTGTGCAGAGTACCTGAATTGTCCTATACAAACAGTGTATACCTAGATCACAGTGGTATTACAGGAACTATTCGATCAGAGTCTGCACTCAAAATGGATTAGACCTAATCGAAAACTGGAATGGCCCATTTGAAGTTTTAGGGATCAACAAGTTACATAAACAAGTTTGACTCTTACCACCGATATGTGACTTTTATGTTCATTCTGTTTGCTTAATGAAATGAAAATGTGCACCTGCAGTGTTATCAGAATTCCTCATAACATTCATCAGCTTGATATTTCAAACGGTTTGGATTCACCTGATAATAATGAAAATACGGCATGGATCACTAGTGTGAACCTCAAAAAAATATGTTTCCGCTGAGGATTGAACTCAGGACCTTCCGCGTGTTAAGCGGATGTGATAACCACTACACCACGGAAACATGTTACACTTAAACCCAATTACCGACGCTGAATACAGATTCTCTATTGATAACCTTTCATACGTCAACGGTTGGTGTAAACTGTCGCCGCCAAACTCTGCCGTGATGTACTTTTTATTGGTAACTGACATGTATACGTTTTGTGCTTTGTAGCAAGTATTATAGAAATTACAAATCTTCGTATGTAAATCAATTCCCGATCACAGTTATGTTTGGCATTAACCTCGTCACCCGTGCAAGCCTCCGTGGCCTAATGGATACGGCATCGGCCTCCTAAGCCGGGGATTGCGGGTTCGAGTCCCGCCGGAGGTTTTTTCTTTTAATCCTTAAGTACTGTTTATATCGACATATCTTCTTTTAGTGTTTAGTTTGTTTAAAACGGCCGGCGACAGCAACACGTAATCAAAACGAGTATGTATACGACGACTGACTGGGTACTGAAAGTGTTTCGCAATTCTTGCAGAAGTGGAACATTTACGACACTTGCTCGTACTTTTGGGGAGAAAGAAGGTTGACAAAAAATATTAGCCTCCCCGACGGGGAATTGAACCCCGGTCTCCCGCGTGACAGGCGGGGATACTTGCCACTATACTATCGAGGACACATTTATCTCCACCGATACAATTGCCTCATGTGTATGCCAACAGTACCATGAGTCAGTTTATTATTTAAAACAGATACGATTACCTTCATATAAATCAAATGGATTATTTATCCCACTGACAACTAGTGACGCATATGCGCGTTCATTCCAAACAGTATACCTGTGCAGAGTACCTGAAGTGTCCTATACAAACAGTGTATACCTAGATCACAGTGGTATTACAGGAACTATTCGATCAGAGTCTGCACTCAAAATGGATTAGACCTAATCGAAAACTGGAATGGCCCATTTGAAGTTTTAGGGATCAACAAGTTACATAAACAAGTTTGACTCTTACCACCGATATGTGACTTTTATGTTCATTCTGTTTGCTTAATGAAATGAAAATGTGCACCTGCAGTGTTATCAGAATTCCTCATAACATTCATCAGCTTGATATTTCAAACGGTTTGGATTCACCTGATAATAATGAAAATACGGCATGGATCACTAGTGTGAACCTCAAAAAAATATGTTTCCGCTGAGGATTGAACTCAGGACCTTCCGCGTGTTAAGCGGATGTGATAACCACTACACCACGGAAACATGTTACACTTAAACCCAATTACCGACGCTGAATACAGATTCTCTATTGATAACCTTTCATACGTCAACGGTTGGTGTAAACTGTCGCCGCCAAACTCTGCCGTGATGTACTTTTAATTGGTAACTGACATGTATACGTTTTGTGCTTTGTAGCAAGTATTATAGAAATTACAAATCTTCGTATGTAAATCAATTCCCGATCACAGTTATGTTTGGCATTAACCTCGTCACCCGTGCAAGCCTCCGTGGCCTAATGGATACGGCATCGGCCTCCTAAGCCGGGGATTGCGGGTTCGAGTCCCGCCGGAGGTTTTTTCTTTTAATCCTTAAGTACTGTTTATATCGACATATCTTCTTTTAGTGTTTAGTTTGTTTAAAACGGCCGGCGACAGCAACACGTAATCAAAACGAGTATGTATACGACGACTGACTGGGTACTGAAAGTGTTTCGCAATTCTTGCAGAAGTGGAACATTTACGACACTTGCTCGTACTTTTGGGGAGAAAGAAGGTTGACAAAAAATATTAGCCTCCCCGACGGGGAATTGAACCCCGGTCTCCCGCGTGACAGGCGGGGATACTTGCCACTATACTATCGAGGACACATTTATCTCCACCGATACAATTGCCTCATGTGTATGCCAACAGTACCATGAGTCAGTTTATTATTTAAAACAGATACGATTACCTTCATATAAATCAAATGGATTATTTATCCCACTGACAACTAGTGACGCATATGCGCGTTCATTCCAAACAGTATACCTGTGCAGAGTACCTGAAGTGTCCTATACAAACAGTGTATACCTAGATCACAGTGGTATTACAGGAACTATTCGATCAGAGTCTGCACTCAAAATGGATTAGACCTAATCGAAAACTGGAATGGCCCATTTGAAGTTTTAGGGATCAACAAGTTACATAAACAAGTTTGACTCTTACCACCGATATGTGACTTTTATGTTCATTCTGTTTGCTTAATGAAATGAAAATGTGCACCTGCAGTGTTATCAGAATTCCTCATAACATTCATCAGCTTGATATTTCAAACGGTTTGGATTCACCTGATAATAATGAAAATACGGCATGGATCACTAGTGTGAACCTCAAAAAAATATGTTTCCGCTGAGGATTGAACTCAGGACCTTCCGCGTGTTAAGCGGATGTGATAACCACTACACCACGGAAACATGTTACACTTAAACCCAATTACCGACGCTGAATACAGATTCTCTATTGATAACCTTTCATACGTCAACGGTTGGTGTAAACTGTCGCCGCCAAACTCTGCCGTGATGTACTTTTAATTGGTAACTGACATGTATACGTTTTGTGCTTTGTAGCAAGTATTATAGAAATTACAAATCTTCGTATGTAAATCAATTCCCGATCACAGTTATGTTTGGCATTAACCTCGTCACCCGTGCAAGCCTCCGTGGCCTAATGGATACGGCATCGGCCTCCTAAGCCGGGGATTGCGGGTTCGAGTCCCGCCGGAGGTTTTTTCTTTTAATCCTTAAGTACTGTTTATATCGACATATCTTCTTTTAGTGTTTAGTTTGTTTAAAACGGCCGGCGACAGCAACACGTAATCAAAACGAGTATGTATACGACGACTGACTGGGTACTGAAAGTGTTTCGCAATTCTTGCAGAAGTGGAACATTTACGACACTTGCTCGTACTTTTGGGGAGAAAGAAGGTTGACAAAAAATATTAGCCTCCCCGACGGGGAATTGAACCCCGGTCTCCCGCGTGACAGGCGGGGATACTTGCCACTATACTATCGAGGACACATTTATCTCCACCGATACAATTGCCTCATGTGTATGCCAACAGTACCATGAGTCAGTTTATTATTTAAAACAGATACGATTACCTTCATATAAATCAAATGGATTATTTATCCCACTGACAACTAGTGACGCATATGCGCGTTCATTCCAAACAGTATACCTGTGCAGAGTACCTGAATTGTCCTATACAAACAGTGTATACCTAGATCACAGTGGTATTACAGGAACTATTCGATCAGAGTCTGCACTCAAAATGGATTAGACCTAATCGAAAACTGGAATGGCCCATTTGAAGTTTTAGGGATCAACAAGTTACATAAACAAGTTTGACTCTTACCACCGATATGTGACTTTTATGTTCATTCTGTTTGCTTAATGAAATGAAAATGTGCACCTGCAGTGTTATCAGAATTCCTCATAACATTCATCAGCTTGATATTTCAAACGGTTTGGATTCACCTGATAATAATGAAAATACGGCATGGATCACTAGTGTGAACCTCAAAAAAATATGTTTCCGCTGAGGATTGAACTCAGGACCTTCCGCGTGTTAAGCGGATGTGATAACCACTACACCACGGAAACATGTTACACTTAAACCCAATTACCGACGCTGAATACAGATTCTCTATTGATAACCTTTCATACGTCAACGGTTGGTGTAAACTGTCGCCGCCAAACTCTGCCGTGATGTACTTTTAATTGGTAACTGACATGTATACGTTTTGTGCTTTGTAGCAAGTATTATAGAAATTACAAATCTTCGTATGTAAATCAATTCCCGATCACAGTTATGTTTGGCATTAACCTCGTCACCCGTGCAAGCCTCCGTGGCCTAATGGATACGGCATCGGCCTCCTAAGCCGGGGATTGCGGGTTCGAGTCCCGCCGGAGGTTTTTTCTTTTAATCCTTAAGTACTGTTTATATCGACATATCTTCTTTTAGTGTTTAGTTTGTTTAAAACGGCCGGCGACAGCAACACGTAATCAAAACGAGTATGTATACGACGACTGACTGGGTACTGAAAGTGTTTCGCAATTCTTGCAGAAGTGGAACATTTACGACACTTGCTCGTACTTTTGGGGAGAAAGAAGGTTGACAAAAAATATTAGCCTCCCCGACGGGGAATTGAACCCCGGTCTCCCGCGTGACAGGCGGGGATACTTGCCACTATACTATCGAGGACACATTTATCTCCACCGATACAATTGCCTCATGTGTATGCCAACAGTACCATGAGTCAGTTTATTATTTAAAACAGATACGATTACCTTCATATAAATCAAATGGATTATTTATCCCACTGACAACTAGTGACGCATATGCGCGTTCATTCCAAACAGTATACCTGTGCAGAGTACCTGAATTGTCCTATACAAACAGTGTATACCTAGATCACAGTGGTATTACAGGAACTATTCGATCAGAGTCTGCACTCAAAATGGATTAGACCTAATCGAAAACTGGAATGGCCCATTTGAAGTTTTAGGGATCAACAAGTTACATAAACAAGTTTGACTCTTACCACCGATATGTGACTTTTATGTTCATTCTGTTTGCTTAATGAAATGAAAATGTGCACCTGCAGTGTTATCAGAATTCCTCATAACATTCATCAGCTTGATATTTCAAACGGTTTGGATTCACCTGATAATAATGAAAATACGGCATGGATCACTAGTGTGAACCTCAAAAAAATATGTTTCCGCTGAGGATTGAACTCAGGACCTTCCGCGTGTTAAGCGGATGTGATAACCACTACACCACGGAAACATGTTACACTTAAACCCAATTACCGACGCTGAATACAGATTCTCTATTGATAACCTTTCATACGTCAACGGTTGGTGTAAACTGTCGCCGCCAAACTCTGCCGTGATGTACTTTTAATTGGTAACTGACATGTATACGTTTTGTGCTTTGTAGCAAGTATTATAGAAATTACAAATCTTCGTATGTAAATCAATTCCCGATCACAGTTATGTTTGGCATTAACCTCGTCACCCGTGCAAGCCTCCGTGGCCTAATGGATACGGCATCGGCCTCCTAAGCCGGGGATTGCGGGTTCGAGTCCCGCCGGAGGTTTTTTCTTTTAATCCTTAAGTACTGTTTATATCGACATATCTTCTTTTAGTGTTTAGTTTGTTTAAAACGGCCGGCGACAGCAACACGTAATCAAAACGAGTATGTATACGACGACTGACTGGGTACTGAAAGTGTTTCGCAATTCTTGCAGAAGTGGAACATTTACGACACTTGCTCGTACTTTTGGGGAGAAAGAAGGTTGACAAAAAATATTAGCCTCCCCGACGGGGAATTGAACCCCGGTCTCCCGCGTGACAGGCGGGGATACTTGCCACTATACTATCGAGGACACATTTATCTCCACCGATACAATTGCCTCATGTGTATGCCAACAGTACCATGAGTCAGTTTATTATTTAAAACAGATACGATTACCTTCATATAAATCAAATGGATTATTTATCCCACTGACAACTAGTGACGCATATGCGCGTTCATTCCAAACAGTATACCTGTGCAGAGTACCTGAATTGTCCTATACAAACAGTGTATACCTAGATCACAGTGGTATTACAGGAACTATTCGATCAGAGTCTGCACTCAAAATGGATTAGACCTAATCGAAAACTGGAATGGCCCATTTGAAGTTTTAGGGATCAACAAGTTACATAAACAAGTTTGACTCTTACCACCGATATGTGACTTTTATGTTCATTCTGTTTGCTTAATGAAATGAAAATGTGCACCTGCAGTGTTATCAGAATTCCTCATAACATTCATCAGCTTGATATTTCAAACGGTTTGGATTCACCTGATAATAATGAAAATACGGCATGGATCACTAGTGTGAACCTCAAAAAAATATGTTTCCGCTGAGGATTGAACTCAGGACCTTCCGCGTGTTAAGCGGATGTGATAACCACTACACCACGGAAACATGTTACACTTAAACCCAATTACCGACGCTGAATACAGATTCTCTATTGATAACCTTTCATACGTCAACGGTTGGTGTAAACTGTCGCCGCCAAACTCTGCCGTGATGTACTTTTAATTGGTAACTGACATGTATACGTTTTGTGCTTTGTAGCAAGTATTATAGAAATTACAAATCTTCGTATGTAAATCAATTCCCGATCACAGTTATGTTTGGCATTAACCTCGTCACCCGTGCAAGCCTCCGTGGCCTAATGGATACGGCATCGGCCTCCTAAGCCGGGGATTGCGGGTTCGAGTCCCGCCGGAGGTTTTTTCTTTTAATCCTTAAGTACTGTTTATATCGACATATCTTCTTTTAGTGTTTAGTTTGTTTAAAACGGCCGGCGACAGCAACACGTAATCAAAACGAGTATGTATACGACGACTGACTGGGTACTGAAAGTGTTTCGCAATTCTTGCAGAAGTGGAACATTTACGACACTTGCTCGTACTTTTGGGGAGAAAGAAGGTTGACAAAAAATATTAGCCTCCCCGACGGGGAATTGAACCCCGGTCTCCCGCGTGACAGGCGGGGATACTTGCCACTATACTATCGAGGACACATTTATCTCCACCGATACAATTGCCTCATGTGTATGCCAACAGTACCATGAGTCAGTTTATTATTTAAAACAGATACGATTACCTTCATATAAATCAAATGGATTATTTATCCCACTGACAACTAGTGACGCATATGCGCGTTCATTCCAAACAGTATATCTGTGCAGAGTACCTGAAGTGTCCTATACAAACAGTGTATACCTAGATCACAGTGGTATTACAGGAACTATTCGATCAGAGTCTGCACTCAAAATGGATTAGACCTAATCGAAAACTGGAATGGCCCATTTGAAGTTTTAGGGATCAACAAGTTACATAAACAAGTTTGACTCTTACCACCGATATGTGACTTTTATGTTCATTCTGTTTGCTTAATGAAATGAAAATGTGCACCTGCAGTGTTATCAGAATTCCTCATAACATTCATCAGCTTGATATTTCAAACGGTTTGGATTCACCTGATAATAATGAAAATACGGCATGGATCACTAGTGTGAACCTCAAAAAAATATGTTTCCGCTGAGGATTGAACTCAGGACCTTCCGCGTGTTAAGCGGATGTGATAACCACTACACCACGGAAACATGTTACACTTAAACCCAATTACCGACGCTGAATACAGATTCTCTATTGATAACCTTTCATACGTCAACGGTTGGTGTAAACTGTCGCCGCCAAACTCTGCCGTGATGTACTTTTAATTGGTAACTGACATGTATACGTTTTGTGCTTTGTAGCAAGTATTATAGAAATTACAAATCTTCGTATGTAAATCAATTCCCGATCACAGTTATGTTTGGCATTAACCTCGTCACCCGTGCAAGCCTCCGTGGCCTAATGGATACGGCATCGGCCTCCTAAGCCGGGGATTGCGGGTTCGAGTCCCGCCGGAGGTTTTTTCTTTTAATCCTTAAGTACTGTTTATATCGACATATCTTCTTTTAGTGTTTAGTTTGTTTAAAACGGCCGGCGACAGCAACACGTAATCAAAACGAGTATGTATACGACGACTGACTGGGTACTGAAAGTGTTTCGCAATTCTTGCAGAAGTGGAACATTTACGACACTTGCTCGTACTTTTGGGGAGAAAGAAGGTTGACAAAAAATATTAGCCTCCCCGACGGGGAATTGAACCCCGGTCTCCCGCGTGACAGGCGGGGATACTTGCCACTATACTATCGAGGACACATTTATCTCCACCGATACAATTGCCTCATGTGTATGCCAACAGTACCATGAGTCAGTTTATTATTTAAAACAGATACGATTACCTTCATATAAATCAAATGGATTATTTATCCCACTGACAACTAGTGACGCATATGCGCGTTCATTCCAAACAGTATACCTGTGCAGAGTACCTGAAGTGTCCTATACAAACAGTGTATACCTAGATCACAGTGGTATTACAGGAACTATTCGATCAGAGTCTGCACTCAAAATGGATTAGACCTAATCGAAAACTGGAATGGCCCATTTGAAGTTTTAGGGATCAACAAGTTACATAAACAAGTTTGACTCTTACCACCGATATGTGACTTTTATGTTCATTCTGTTTGCTTAATGAAATGAAAATGTGCACCTGCAGTGTTATCAGAATTCCTCATAACATTCATCAGCTTGATATTTCAAACGGTTTGGATTCACCTGATAATAATGAAAATACGGCATGGATCACTAGTGTGAACCTCAAAAAAATATGTTTCCGCTGAGGATTGAACTCAGGACCTTCCGCGTGTTAAGCGGATGTGATAACCACTACACCACGGAAACATGTTACACTTAAACCCAATTACCGACGCTGAATACAGATTCTCTATTGATAACCTTTCATACGTCAACGGTTGGTGTAAACTGTCGCCGCCAAACTCTGCCGTGATGTACTTTTAATTGGTAACTGACATGTATACGTTTTGTGCTTTGTAGCAAGTATTATAGAAATTACAAATCTTCGTATGTAAATCAATTCCCGATCACAGTTATGTTTGGCATTAACCTCGTCACCCGTGCAAGCCTCCGTGGCCTAATGGATACGGCATCGGCCTCCTAAGCCGGGGATTGCGGGTTCGAGTCCCGCCGGAGGTTTTTTCTTTTAATCCTTAAGTACTGTTTATATCGGCATATCTTCTTTTAGTGTTTAGTTTGTTTAAAACGGCCGGCGACAGCAACACGTAATCAAAACGAGTATGTATACGACGACTGACTGGGTACTGAAAGTGTTTCGCAATTCTTGCAGAAGTGGAACATTTACGACACTTGCTCGTACTTTTGGGGAGAAAGAAGGTTGACAAAAAATATTAGCCTCCCCGACGGGGAATTGAACCCCGGTCTCCCGCGTGACAGGCGGGGATACTTGCCACTATACTATCGAGGACACATTTATCTCCACCGATACAATTGCCTCATGTGTATGCCAACAGTACCATGAGTCAGTTTATTATTTAAAACAGATACGATTACCTTCATATAAATCAAATGGATTATTTATCCCACTGACAACTAGTGACGCATATGCGCGTTCATTCCAAACAGTATACCTGTGCAGAGTACCTGAAGTGTCCTATACAAACAGTGTATACCTAGATCACAGTGGTATTACAGGAACTATTCGATCAGAGTCTGCACTCAAAATGGATTAGACCTAATCGAAAACTGGAATGGCCCATTTGAAGTTTTAGGGATCAACAAGTTACATAAACAAGTTTGACTCTTACCACCGATATGTGACTTTTATGTTCATTCTGTTTGCTTAATGAAATGAAAATGTGCACCTGCAGTGTTATCAGAATTCCTCATAACATTCATCAGCTTGATATTTCAAACGGTTTGGATTCACCTGATAATAATGAAAATACGGCATGGATCACTAGTGTGAACCTCAAAAAAATATGTTTCCGCTGAGGATTGAACTCAGGACCTTCCGCGTGTTAAGCGGATGTGATAACCACTACACCACGGAAACATGTTACACTTAAACCCAATTACCGACGCTGAATACAGATTCTCTATTGATAACCTTTCATACGTCAACGGTTGGTGTAAACTGTCGCCGCCAAACTCTGCCGTGATGTACTTTTAATTGGTAACTGACATGTATACGTTTTGTGCTTTGTAGCAAGTATTATAGAAATTACAAATCTTCGTATGTAAATCAATTCCCGATCACAGTTATGTTTGGCATTAACCTCGTCACCCGTGCAAGCCTCCGTGGCCTAATGGATACGGCATCGGCCTCCTAAGCCGGGGATTGCGGGTTCGAGTCCCGCCGGAGGTTTTTTCTTTTAATCCTTAAGTACTGTTTATATCGACATATCTTCTTTTAGTGTTTAGTTTGTTTAAAACGGCCGGCGACAGCAACACGTAATCAAAACGAGTATGTATACGACGACTGACTGGGTACTGAAAGTGTTTCGCAATTCTTGCAGAAGTGGAACATTTACGACACTTGCTCGTACTTTTGGGGAGAAAGAAGGTTGACAAAAAATATTAGCCTCCCCGACGGGGAATTGAACCCCGGTCTCCCGCGTGACAGGCGGGGATACTTGCCACTATACTATCGAGGACACATTTATCTCCACCGATACAATTGCCTCATGTGTATGCCAACAGTACCATGAGTCAGTTTATTATTTAAAACAGATACGATTACCTTCATATAAATCAAATGGATTATTTATCCCACTGACAACTAGTGACGCATATGCGCGTTCATTCCAAACAGTATACCTGTGCAGAGTACCTGAATTGTCCTATACAAACAGTGTATACCTAGATCACAGTGGTATTACAGGAACTATTCGATCAGAGTCTGCACTCAAAATGGATTAGACCTAATCGAAAACTGGAATGGCCCATTTGAAGTTTTAGGGATCAACAAGTTACATAAACAAGTTTGACTCTTACCACCGATATGTGACTTTTATGTTCATTCTGTTTGCTTAATGAAATGAAAATGTGCACCTGCAGTGTTATCAGAATTCCTCATAACATTCATCAGCTTGATATTTCAAACGGTTTGGATTCACCTGATAATAATGAAAATACGGCATGGATCACTAGTGTGAACCTCAAAAAAATATGTTTCCGCTGAGGATTGAACTCAGGACCTTCCGCGTGTTAAGCGGATGTGATAACCACTACACCACGGAAACATGTTACACTTAAACCCAATTACCGACGCTGAATACAGATTCTCTATTGATAACCTTTCATACGTCAACGGTTGGTGTAAACTGTCGCCGCCAAACTCTGCCGTGATGTACTTTTAATTGGTAACTGACATGTATACGTTTTGTGCTTTGTAGCAAGTATTATAGAAATTACAAATCTTCGTATGTAAATCAATTCCCGATCACAGTTATGTTTGGCATTAACCTCGTCACCCGTGCAAGCCTCCGTGGCCTAATGGATACGGCATCGGCCTCCTAAGCCGGGGATTGCGGGTTCGAGTCCCGCCGGAGGTTTTTTCTTTTAATCCTTAAGTACTGTTTATATCGACATATCTTCTTTTAGTGTTTAGTTTGTTTAAAACGGCCGGCGACAGCAACACGTAATCAAAACGAGTATGTATACGACGACTGACTGGGTACTGAAAGTGTTTCGCAATTCTTGCAGAAGTGGAACATTTACGACACTTGCTCGTACTTTTGGGGAGAAAGAAGGTTGACAAAAAATATTAGCCTCCCCGACGGGGAATTGAACCCCGGTCTCCCGCGTGACAGGCGGGGATACTTGCCACTATACTATCGAGGACACATTTATCTCCACCGATACAATTGCCTCATGTGTATGCCAACAGTACCATGAGTCAGTTTATTATTTAAAACAGATACGATTACCTTCATATAAATCAAATGGATTATTTATCCCACTGACAACTAGTGACGCATATGCGCGTTCATTCCAAACAGTATACCTGTGCAGAGTACCTGAATTGTCCTATACAAACAGTGTATACCTAGATCACAGTGGTATTACAGGAACTATTCGATCAGAGTCTGCACTCAAAATGGATTAGACCTAATCGAAAACTGGAATGGCCCTTTTGAAGTTTTAGGGATCAACAAGTTACATAAACAAGTTTGACTCTTACCACCGATATGTGACTTTTATGTTCATTCTGTTTGCTTAATGAAATGAAAATGTGCACCTGCAGTGTTATCAGAATTCCTCATAACATTCATCAGCTTGATATTTCAAACGGTTTGGATTCACCTGATAATAATGAAAATACGGCATGGATCACTAGTGTGAACCTCAAAAAAATATGTTTCCGCTGAGGATTGAACTCAGGACCTTCCGCGTGTTAAGCGGATGTGATAACCACTACACCACGGAAACATGTTACACTTAAACCCAATTACCGACGCTGAATACAGATTCTCTATTGATAACCTTTCATACGTCAACGGTTGGTGTAAACTGTCGCCGCCAAACTCTGCCGTGATGTACTTTTAATTGGTAACTGACATGTATACGTTTTGTGCTTTGTAGCAAGTATTATAGAAATTACAAATCTTCGTATGTAAATCAATTCCCGATCACAGTTATGTTTGGCATTAACCTCGTCACCCGTGCAAGCCTCCGTGGCCTAATGGATACGGCATCGGCCTCCTAAGCCGGGGATTGCGGGTTCGAGTCCCGCCGGAGGTTTTTTCTTTTAATCCTTAAGTACTGTTTATATCGACATATCTTCTTTTAGTGTTTAGTTTGTTTAAAACGGCCGGCGACAGCAACACGTAATCAAAACGAGTATGTATACGACGACTGACTGGGTACTGAAAGTGTTTCGCAATTCTTGCAGAAGTGGAACATTTACGACACTTGCTCGTACTTTTGGGGAGAAAGAAGGTTGACAAAAAATATTAGCCTCCCCGACGGGGAATTGAACCCCGGTCTCCCGCGTGACAGGCGGGGATACTTGCCACTATACTATCGAGGACACATTTATCTCCACCGATACAATTGCCTCATGTGTATGCCAACAGTACCATGAGTCAGTTTATTATTTAAAACAGATACGATTACCTTCATATAAATCAAATGGATTATTTATCCCACTGACAACTAGTGACGCATATGCGCGTTCATTCCAAACAGTATACCTGTGCAGAGTACCTGAATTGTCCTATACAAACAGTGTATACCTAGATCACAGTGGTATTACAGGAACTATTCGATCAGAGTCTGCACTCAAAATGGATTAGACCTAATCGAAAACTGGAATGGCCCATTTGAAGTTTTAGGGATCAACAAGTTACATAAACAAGTTTGACTCTTACCACCGATATGTGACTTTTATGTTCATTCTGTTTGCTTAATGAAATGAAAATGTGCACCTGCAGTGTTATCAGAATTCCTCATAACATTCATCAGCTTGATATTTCAAACGGTTTGGATTCACCTGATAATAATGAAAATACGGCATGGATCACTAGTGTGAACCTCAAAAAAATATGTTTTCGCTGAGGATTGAACTCAGGACCTTCCGCGTGTTAAGCGGATGTGATAACCACTACACCACGGAAACATGTTACACTTAAACCCAATTACCGACGCTGAATACAGATTCTCTATTGATAACCTTTCATACGTCAACGGTTGGTGTAAACTGTCGCCGCCAAACTCTGCCGTGATGTACTTTTAATTGGTAACTGACATGTATACGTTTTGTGCTTTGTAGCAAGTATTATAGAAATTACAAATCTTCGTATGTAAATCAATTCCCGATCACAGTTATGTTTGGCATTAACCTCGTCACCCGTGCAAGCCTCCGTGGCCTAATGGATACGGCATCGGCCTCCTAAGCCGGGGATTGCGGGTTCGAGTCCCGCCGGAGGTTTTTTCTTTTAATCCTTAAGTACTGTTTATATCGACATATCTTCTTTTAGTGTTTAGTTTGTTTAAAACGGCCGGCGACAGCAACACGTAATCAAAACGAGTATGTATACGACGACTGACTGGGTACTGAAAGTGTTTCGCAATTCTTGCAGAAGTGGAACATTTACGACACTTGCTCGTACTTTTGGGGAGAAAGAAGGTTGACAAAAAATATTAGCCTCCCCGACGGGGAATTGAACCCCGGTCTCCCGCGTGACAGGCGGGGATACTTGCCACTATACTATCGAGGACACATTTATCTCCACCGATACAATTGCCTCATGTGTATGCCAACAGTACCATGAGTCAGTTTATTATTTAAAACAGATACGATTACCTTCATATAAATCAAATGGATTATTTATCCCACTGACAACTAGTGACGCATATGCGCGTTCATTCCAAACAGTATACCTGTGCAGAGTACCTGAATTGTCCTATACAAACAGTGTATACCTAGATCACAGTGGTATTACAGGAACTATTCGATCAGAGTCTGCACTCAAAATGGATTAGACCTAATCGAAAACTGGAATGGCCCATTTGAAGTTTTAGGGATCAACAAGTTACATAAACAAGTTTGACTCTTACCACCGATATGTGACTTTTATGTTCATTCTGTTTGCTTAATGAAATGAAAATGTGCACCTGCAGTGTTATCAGAATTCCTCATAACATTCATCAGCTTGATATTTCAAACGGTTTGGATTCACCTGATAATAATGAAAATACGGCATGGATCACTAGTGTGAACCTCAAAAAAATATGTTTTCGCTGAGGATTGAACTCAGGACCTTCCGCGTGTTAAGCGGATGTGATAACCACTACACCACGGAAACATGTTACACTTAAACCCAATTACCGACGCTGAATACAGATTCTCTATTGATAACCTTTCATACGTCAACGGTTGGTGTAAACTGTCGCCGCCAAACTCTGCCGTGATGTACTTTTAATTGGTAACTGACATGTATACGTTTTGTGCTTTGTAGCAAGTATTATAGAAATTACAAATCTTCGTATGTAAATCAATTCCCGATCACAGTTATGTTTGGCATTAACCTCGTCACCCGTGCAAGCCTCCGTGGCCTAATGGATACGGCATCGGCCTCCTAAGCCGGGGATTGCGGGTTCGAGTCCCGCCGGAGGTTTTTTCTTTTAATCCTTAAGTACTGTTTATATCGACATATCTTCTTTTAGTGTTTAGTTTGTTTAAAACGGCCGGCGACAGCAACACGTAATCAAAACGAGTATGTATACGACGACTGACTGGGTACTGAAAGTGTTTCGCAATTCTTGCAGAAGTGGAACATTTACGACACTTGCTCGTACTTTTGGGGAGAAAGAAGGTTGACAAAAAATATTAGCCTCCCCGACGGGGAATTGAACCCCGGTCTCCCGCGTGACAGGCGGGGATACTTGCCACTATACTATCGAGGACACATTTATCTCCACCGATACAATTGCCTCATGTGTATGCCAACAGTACCATGAGTCAGTTTATTATTTAAAACAGATACGATTACCTTCATATAAATCAAATGGATTATTTATCCCACTGACAACTAGTGACGCATATGCGCGTTCATTCCAAACAGTATACCTGTGCAGAGTACCTGAATTGTCCTATACAAACAGTGTATACCTAGATCACAGTGGTATTACAGGAACTATTCGATCAGAGTCTGCACTCAAAATGGATTAGACCTAATCGAAAACTGGAATGGCCCATTTGAAGTTTTAGGGATCAACAAGTTACATAAACAAGTTTGACTCTTACCACCGATATGTGACTTTTATGTTCATTCTGTTTGCTTAATGAAATGAAAATGTGCACCTGCAGTGTTATCAGAATTCCTCATAACATTCATCAGCTTGATATTTCAAACGGTTTGGATTCACCTGATAATAATGAAAATACGGCATGGATCACTAGTGTGAACCTCAAAAAAATATGTTTCCGCTGAGGATTGAACTCAGGACCTTCCGCGTGTTAAGCGGATGTGATAACCACTACACCACGGAAACATGTTACACTTAAACCCAATTACCGACGCTGAATACAGATTCTCTATTGATAACCTTTCATTCGTCAACGGTTGGTGTAAACTGTCGCCGCCAAACTCTGCCGTGATGTACTTTTAATTGGTAACTGACATGTATACGTTTTGTGCTTTGTAGCAAGTATTATAGAAATTACAAATCTTCGTATGTAAATCAATTCCCGATCACAGTTATGTTTGGCATTAACCTCGTCACTCGTGCAAGCCTCCGTGGCCTAATAGATACGGCATCGGCCTCCTAAGGCGGGGATTGCGGGTTCGAGTCCCGCCGGAGGTTTTTTCTTTTAATCCTTAAGTACTGTTTATATCGACATATCTTCTTTTAGTGTTTAGTTTGTTTAAAACGGCCGGAGACAGCAACACGTAATCAAAACGAGTATGTATACGACGACTGACTGGGTACTGAAAGTGTTTCGCAATTCTTGCAGAAGTGGAACATTTACGACACTTGCTCGTACTTTTGGGGAGAAAGAAGGTTGACAAAAAATATTAGCCTCCCCGACGGGGAATTGAACCCCGGTCTCCCGCGTGACAGGCGGGGATACTTACCACTATACTATCGAGGACACATTTATCTCCACCGATACAATTGCCTCATGTGTATGCCAACAGTACCATGAGTCAGTTTATTATTTAAAACAGATACGATTACCTTCATATAAATCAAATGGATTATTTATCCCACTGACAACTAGTGACGCATATGCGCGTTCATTCCAAACAGTATACCTGTGCAGAGTACCTGAATTGTCCTATACAAACAGTGTATACCTAGATCACAGTGGTATTACAGGAACTATTCGATCAGAGTCTGCACTCAAAATGGATTAGACCTAATCGTAAACTGGAATGGCCCATTTGAAGTTTTAGAGATCAACAAGTTACATAAACAAGTTTGACTCTTACCACCGATATGTGACTTTTATGTTCATTCTGTTTGCTTAATGAAATGAAAATGTGCACCTGCAGTGTTATCAGAATTCCTCATAACATGCATCAGCTTGATATTTCAAACGGTTTGGATTCACCTGATAATAATGAAAATACGGCATGGATCACTAGTGTGAACCTCAAAAAAATATGTTTCCGCTGAGGATTGAACTCAGGACCTTCCGCGTGTTAAGCGGATGTGATAACCACTACACCACGGAAACGTGTTACACTTAAACCCAATTACCGACGCTGAATACAGATTCTCTATTGATAACCTTTCATACGTCAACGGTTGGTGTAAACTGTCGCCGCCAAACTCTGCCGTGATGTACTTTTAATTGGTAACTGACATGTATACGTTTTGTGCTTTGTAGCAAGTATTATAGAAATTACAAATCTTCGTATGTAAATCAATTCCCGATCACAGTTATGTTTGGCATTAACCTCGTCACCCGTGCAAGCCTCCGTGGCCTAATGGATACGGCATCGGCCTCCTAAGCCGGGGATTGCGGGTTCGAGTCCCGCCGGAGGTTTTTTTTTTAATCCTTAAGTACTGTTTATATCGACATATCTTCTTTTAGTGTTTAGTTTGTTTAAAACGGCCGGCGACAGCAACACGTAATCAAAACGAGTATGTATACGACGACTGACTGGGTACTGAAAGTGTTTCGCAATTCTTGCAGAAGTGGAACATTTACGACACTTGCTCGTACTTTTGGGGAGAAAGAAGGTTGACAAAAAATATTAGCCTCCCCGACGGGGAATTGAACCCCGGTCTCCCGCGTGACAGGCGGGGATACTTACCACTATACTATCGAGGACACGTTTATCTCCACCGATACAATTGCCTCATGTGTATTCCAACAGTACTATGAGTCAACAGATACGATTACCGTCATATAAATCAAATGGATTATTTATCCCACTGACAACTAGTGACGCATATGCGCGTTCATTCCATACAGTATACCTGTACAGAGTACCTGATACTTTTTCATAAACTTTTTCAAAAACAAGACATCACTTCATCAGTAGACGATAATAATTATGGTGGATATAGAATTACGTTGTCAGCAATTCTTTATAGGTTAATCTTAGACCTTCCAATGATAGATAGGCAATTTCTCTTGGGTAATATTTCTTACCATGTTTCAACATTCGGTGTCTGTACGCAATTAGCATCCATCAGAAAGCAATTAACTTTGGTATATCTTATTTCCAATCAATGTATAAGAGCAGCATACAGTGGAGAATGTGTTATTCTTTCCCAATAAACGCGTTTACGCTAAAACTATTATTTGACGTGCAAACAGTTTGGAGCCAGATCAGACGCCGGGTAACCGGAGCGAGACATATGTGTTCATGTTTCAAGCGATATAGACGATATACGTGTCACTTTTGTTTGCAGAAGGCGTTGTATGTTTGTTTCTCTGAGAGAATTGTGAATTTACAATATGAAATAAAGTCGAATATACTCGTATTTCAAAGTCAAAATGTGGCATAGACCTATAGTCATTATTATAAAGACGACAATGATCTGATGATTGCTATGCGTTAGCGCCATGGGAAAAGCGTGTAAAGGCTAAACCATTAACCCTTTACCCCATAGCCTGTTTATAGTTTTGAAGACAGGTGACCACTTAAAGCAGGTTGAAAGTAAAGCAGAATGTGCCTTAAGGCACATTCTGCTTTACTTTCAGCCTGCTTTAAGCTAAAATATGCTAGGCTATATAAAAAAAGTTGTAATGGTAATTGTTCATGAGGGTATAAACTGGAACTAATTTCTTCAGCGGAGGAATAAATTAAATACGCTAAATATAAAAGTCGCTTCTATATGGGAAAGGGTTAAGGACATACCGGTGTTTTAATGCACGACTAAAATCTAAAGGAATATTCTGCATGTAGTAGGCTGTCAGGCTCTTTTAACTCATTTACTGCATTTGGCACTTTTTTCTCAAAATAAGTTTTTAAGTAAATTGACTAATGTAATATCGAAATGAGCGTCAAACAGTAAATGGATTTTGATCAAACGCCGCGTTATGCGGCGTCTGATCAGGATCCAAACTGTAAAGAATCATTGCACTCGAGGTAAGGCAGTAAGGTTTTTAAACATTGATGCTAACCAGTATTTCACACACCACTTATGAGGGAGTTTACTGTATGGCATACCAAAACGGACGTGCAGTCTCGGAATGCTTAAGTGGCATGCATGCATAAGTCAATGTACAGTGGAGAAAACGTTATTCTTTCCCAATAAACGCGTTTACGCTAAAACTTTAATTTCCATTGCAAACAGTTTGGAGCCAGATAAGACGCCGGGTAACCCGGCGTCTGATCAGGCTCCAAACTGTTTGTCACTCAGATAAAACTGAAACGTCAGAATTGTCAAAAAGTTGTCCTTTTCTACATTTTAGTGTTTTGCGTTTGCGTTCCGTTTGCCTTTAAACGGGAAAGAATAACGTTTTCTCCACTGTATTCTCTAGACGTCTTAGCCTACATTCTCTATATTCAGGAGCGGATCCAGGAGTTCAGTAACAGGGGCTGTATGTGGTGCATTATAAAATCTGTTGGTCGAACGTTGTAACACTTTCCGGCAATTCCTGCAGCCAAACAGACACCGATCGTATTAACTCGTCCTTTCCGTTGGACCATGCTAGCATGGTAGCAGGACTTCCATTTCTCCGAAATCTTCGGATTAATCTTTATTTCTCCGGACCTACGGATTTTCCCCGAAATCTTCTGATTTCTGCTCTTACTTTAAACATTTGGAATGTTACGCGTTTTTTTTATTAAGAAACATTGATGTGTCAAACGGTTTAGGTCCAAATCAGACGCCGTGTTACGCGGCGTCTGATCTGGATCAAATCTGTTTGCATAAATATGTTAATGTTATATATATAGCCTGACAGCGCAAGGGTTAAAGGTACATTTCCAAAAATCGCACTTGAAAATTGAGAAATCTTAGGATTTTTATTAGCAACTTATGGTAGCCCTGCGGTAGAGAGTAGTGTCCTGACGACTTGGCATCCCAAGATCTCCATTAAAGTTTCTTGCCTAGGCCTATGTCCGGGAGAAACCACTTCAGTAACGCTGTCTCAGCTATTAAAATCTTGAAGAGAACAAATTTCAGTAAGATAGTAAAATACCATAATGAAATGTGCTTATTTTCGAAATGATAAACTTTCCCATTTTGCACTGTTTGTCATTTTGCAATATATTGTAGAAAAGAGCCATACATATTGTAAATTGTCATACATGGACAAGAATTAATTGCAAATAGGTTGTCCATTAAAAGTTTCATGGGTAGTGAGTTTAAAAGTTTCGTTAGACGGCACCACGTCCCAAATGAGAAGCAAATCAAGTGAAAACCTTCTGTAATCAACGAAATCATCAAGTTTTCCAAAGCCTTAATGAAGTTCAATAACATTAATGGCCTTGGCCTGGAATCTTGTTCGTTAGTGTTTGAAAATGTCTGTAAATTGGTAGGCAGAAAATAAATCCAAATGGTGTACTGCTTTACACTTTGAAATATCTTTAAATCAGTATTAAATCAACACTTTCTCCCTACTTAACTTGATGAAAATGCTGGTAATTTGGTTTCCAATGCAATAAAGCGCGATTTATACACCACCCGTAATGTGAATCTTGTGATAAAGTGGAAACACATGATGAATATTTAATGTACTTGGCAGAATTTAAGCCAATACTGAAATATATGTACTTCTAGTTTGCAGTAAAGTCTAGTTCATTTGTTGGTTTTTCTAATGTTTAGACCACTTGTTCCTTTTACCGTGTACACATATTGCCAAATGACATACAGTGAATACTGTTCAGATGGCTCCTGTGGGAGATACACTGCGTGCTGCAAAGGACAAGTGCACACTACACTAGTAAATTGTTTGAAATGAAGTATATGTGTGTATGAAGAGCTAAACTCATCATCCCCTGAATCTTCCAATAGACAATTCCAGATTGCAATAAAGGCTGGTCCATTTAAGACTATTTAGGGTTATAAATTGCAAAATGCCAAACAATGAAGTGGAACTTCACTGTTTGCATAGGACAAGTGTACTCTTCACAGGTACACATTTGGTAAAGGATGCATATATGCGTCAATAGGGCCCAATGAGTTAAGAGGTCAGTCAAAAAAGATTCAATAGTCTTAATTTTTCTCATCTACAACAATTATCATCTGCTATGGTTTTAAAAATAGAATTTTCTTAAGTTCTTTTCAAAATTGGGTCAGTGTCAAACAATTTGGATCCTGATGAGTATCCATTTTATGCGGCATCTCATCAGAATCTAAACTGTTTGCAAATATATTAACCCTTAGCCTGCCACTCACGACTATAGCTCCATATGCAAATAGCTTGGATCCGAATGAGACGCCGAGTAACTCGGCGTCTCATCCGGATCCAAGCTGTTTGACACTCGGACAACATTTTCAGCAATTTTGAGCAACTTTGAAACTTAAAGCAGACGATAAATATAGCAGACGACAATTTATTTGGCGGGCTAAGGGTTAACTATGGCACTAGCATGGTTAAAGTTAATTCAGATAAATTTCAATTTAATCCTGTATTTAGCATGTAATCTTTAACCCTTTGAACCCTAGTCCCGCATATAGGCTTCCTTTTCAAACAGTGTACATGTGAATAGTACACTTGTCCTATACAAACAGTGAAGACCCAGATCAGAGGGCTCCGAAAGATCAGGGTCTTCACTGTTTGTTATAATGCCAAACATTGACAAAAACAACTCTTAAAAGTCAGAAATGGACTAGACTAAAATGGAAACTGGAATTGTCCATTTAAAGTTTCAGGGAGGAAAGAGTACAGGTAGCTAAAGTTTCTCAAAGAATGACTATTCAACGGTTAACACCGCTTTAACATTCATAAACACACTGTCCTTTCGAAACACATAAATTCAAACTATTTCATTCCAGCAATAAAATTATCTTTAAATAGCAATGTTTTTTAAATACTTATTTTACTTTTACAGGACAGGAACCCATCCCCTGCTAATTGTCACTTCACACAAACTTGCAATTAGTAAGGATCCAGACCATACACTGCAAAATAAGGCAATTGTTTGACCCTGAATGGCATTGAAAGTAGAATTTAAACCATTACCCAATAAATACGCCTTTTTACCCCTATAGATTTTTCATCTATTGAGGAAAATAGTTCCAATTTACACAATTATGAATATGTACCTTAAATATTTTCTATGTTCTATCAGATTTTTGCTTAAAGCAGGCTGAAAGTAAAGCAGAATGCGCCCAAAGGCGCATTCTGCTTTACTTTCAACCTGCTTTAAGTAGTAACTTGTTTTAAAAGCTAGAAACAGGATATGGGGTAATGGGTTAAAACATTTGCAGACAATTTTGTAGCTGGAGAAGAGTTAACCTTACACAGGGACATTGCAAATAAAGGGACGGAACTCCTTAAAGTGGTATAAGAGAAAGTATTCACATACTTACCTACCTTTATAGCTGAATCTTTGCTAGGCTGTACGTTCAATCTACTTAGCATAAGTAATTCCCTCAATTTAGTATATTTTATAAAAAATGAACTACATGCATAATGAATTTTGTCACAAGAAAAGTGCTTCTCAGGCACAACACACCAAGGCGACTAAGAACAGACATGAATTTATAGATATAAAGCCAAGTAAACACATTCATCCCTAGCAAGAAGACTGAAGGACTATGCTCATCATTTACAAACAGTGTAAAGGTGAAGAGTACACTTGTCATACAGGCCCTTTTCTGACCATTTTGGGAACAATGCAATACAGTCGAAACTCGATACTTTGAACTCGCTTAAATCGATATAACCAGTATTTCAGAAGTTGAATTTCGAACATTTGATCTCGCTGAAGTTGAACATACCCGTATTTCAAAGTTTTGACTTTGATATATAGGTATATTCGAACTATCCAGTTTCGACTCTATTTGAATTGAGAAGTTTATCGCGCGAAAAAATCTGATGGCTTATGCTGATCAACAATGTGATTACTATTTACCTGCTGTCGGGGGCATAAAAAAAAAATTTGGTTATTTACTAGCTCACACTCTCTGTTGTGTTATAAATTCTGGTTATATACTGGGCTTTGCAAAGAGTCAATAACAATCAAAACATTGAACAAAACTTTAATACTTTATTTTAGTTATCATCGCAAACAAAACATTTAATGTTCTCATTCGTCCATAAGCAAAGTATGCACATGTCAATGTTTACCTTTCTCCAAGAACAAGTCAATGACAGGGCTGCCATAAGTTGGCATGAAAAATCCTAAGATTTCCAAATTTGCATTTTTCAAGTGCGATTTTACGAATCGTACCTTTACTATATAGCCTGCTTCTAGTTCTGTTGACATGTGACTACTTAAAGCAGGCTTGAAGTAAAGCAGAATGCGCCTTAAGGCGCATTCTGCTTTACTTTCAGCCTGCTTTAAGCTACCATGTTCCAGAAAAAAATCCGAAGATTTAGGAAAAATCCAGAGAAATGGCAGCCCTGCAATGATCATATCTTATTGGAGCCATTAACATGAATCAGGGGCCTGTCTTACCAAACGTCTCACAACAAATATGGTCATTAGTCAGATTCTAAAAGTCTCAATTATTATCATTCATTTCTCCATCTTATCCTGTCTTGTGACATCACTTTGGAATCGTCTTGAAAAGATGATTCCAAAGAGATGTCACAAGACAGGATTAGATGGAGAAATCAGAATTTAGATGTATTTTAAAGCTTTGATTTACGACCATTTTTGTCGTACCATGTTTCGTAATACGAGCCACAGGCCCTCAGACATGGTACACAGTTTGGAATCAGCTCTGACAACTCAGTCTTCTCACAGCATAGTATTACAACTGACTCTTACTGCCATTCCCTGGCCATTGTTTATATACAGGGCTCCAGATTAGAGGGAGTTCACTGAACAAATCCAACATTTTCTCACTTATTTCAGCACCAAATCCTATGGTGTAACTACTCATTAGAATCACATTGAGATGGTTTGAATGAGTAGTAACATCATAAGGATTTAATGCAGAACTAAAGATTTTAGTTTTTGAAATACTCCCTTGAAGTCTTGTACATGTAGCTAAGGTCCAAAATGGCCTGACTATCACTCTGGTATATTTTCTCTGGTATATATTTGTAAATATAACTATCTGGAGCCCTGTACATATAAAGTAAAACCTCTCTAATATGCCATCAAAATGAAGCTAATAATTTGATAGTATAAAAGACAAGTGGCAATTTCAAGTAAGGTGAAAGTAAAACAGAAAGCTCCTATAGGAGCTTTTTGTTTTACTTTCACCTTGCTTTAAGCTGCAACAATTTAGTGGTTGTAATAGAGAGATTTTACTGTACAGTGCTACTAATTCTGAGCAATATACAGAAGACCACTCTATTACAACCACTTAATTGTGGTAATTATATGGGTGTTTACGATAGGTGACTGCTTAAAGCAAGGTGACAGTGAAACAGAAAGCTCCTTAAGGAGCTTTCTGTTTCAATGTCACCTTGCTTTAAGCTGTCACCTGTCTATTATACAATCAATTAGCCTTGGTTTCAGTGGTCGTAATAGCGGGTTTTTACTGTACCAGTTACACAGAAAGAAGGAACTTTGATGACAGGTGGCTGCATAGTGAGGGACAAGAGTACAGTCGAGCTTTAACTTTTAAAGCAATGTTGAAATTTTAACACTATCCAATCACCATGACACTTTCTCTGATCACAGAACTCCCGCCAAAGTAAACCACACAACTATTACAGGGCTGCCAAAATTTGATATTATAAAATCCTAAGATATCAAAATTTCTATATTTCAAGTGTGATTTCTTAAAGCAGGTTGAAAGTAAAGCACAATGCGCCTTAAGGCACATTTTGATTTTCTTTCAATCTGCTGAAAGCTTTAATCTGCTAGGATAAAAATCCGAAGATTTCAGAAAAATCTGGAGCAATTGCAACCTTGCAATTTCATCATTGTTCTACGTGTGAAGATGACCTGGTCTTAACATTTAACATCTCCATTACAGCTTTCTTATAGTTCTTTATGGTGGTATAGTTCTCTCCAGAGTTGTGCATCTCCTCTACTGCATCTCCGTACTGTTTGACAGGCTCAAGGGAGGTAACTGTCTCCTCCGTCAGATCCTCAGGTAAATACTCCAGTCTTTCAGAATCAAGGACTGACGTCTTAAAAATAAAAAAAATTCATTAAACAGCTGAAAATCATTTGATAAATCCTTCTCAGAGCTCAAAATAAGGGGAGATATTGAAAAACTAAAATATTTATTTCTGCTTTAAATCCTATGCTGTCACTACTTATTATAATCGTTTAAAGGAACTTTCTGCTTTACTTTCAACCTGCTTTAAGTGGTAGCCTGTTTTCAAAACTTGTTCAGGCTTAAATAGGATGAATTAACAGTCTTTCATGCAACAGGAAGGATAGTGTGATTAGCAATGTTCTGTATAGGCAAAGTGCAGCTTATGAAATTCCTATAGGAGCTTTCTGCTTTATTTTTTGTCCTGCACTAAGTACTTAATTTCTTTAGACACCTCAATTATCAATACGTAAAGAGTGGCTGCTTTACTCTATAGCCTATTTTTTAGTTTTGTAGACAGGTGACTTCTTAAAGCAGGTTGAAAAAAAGCAGAATGCACCAAATGGCACATCCTGCTTCACTTTCAGCCTGCTTTAAGCTACCATCTGCTAGAATTAATATAGACAATATTTCTTATGATACATACTTATGACTGTATATTTGAAATATTTTTTTCAGGAGAGGAATTAATCAAGTGTGCTAAAGTAAAGGGTTTACAAGCTTGACTCGATCAATTTGGCTGAATGTATATATCGCCATGGTAACTAGATGTTTACCTGGTCAGACTCCTTGCATGTCTGAAGCAGGGAGAGTAGTTTTGTCGGGCGTTTGTCCATTTGCCATGCATATTCTGCTACATCTTCCTCAGCAATCTCATCTTCCCATTTCTCTTTTTTCTGTAAATATCATATCAACAAAAGGAGATCAGAAAACAAAAACATTAAAGGTACAGACACTTATTTTCTCACATAACTACCCTTGTTTTCTATAGCGAACAACGATGACGAATATCCTTATCTCCAACATGTGTAAGATCACTTTGATGACGTCACTATAACATCATTATTTATAACGGTGTTTTGACGTCACCAGGGTTCCAAAAAATGCATATTGCTTTATAAATACCTTAAATCGTTGGTAATGTGAGAAAAAGACTCTGTCACTCGTCAATGTTTCAGACAAGTTGATCTCAAACTCGTCTAGAATAGAAAAGTTATTAAGCTCGCCAAGGCTTGCTTAATAACATTTCAATTCTACACTCGTTTGAGATCAGCTTGTCTTAAACATCGACTCATGACAGATCCTATATTTAACCCATTACCCTATAGCCTGTTTCTAATATTGAAGACAGTTGACGTCTTCATTTGCTAACTCACCCTTATCGTGCAAAGCTTGAATTGGTTAACATTGCAAACAGTTTGGATCCAGATCAGACACCGCATAATGGGACATCTGATCTGAATCCAAACTGTTTGTCACTCATATATAACCATTCTTTTGTTTAAAAATGCATGAAAACTAATTTTGATTGTTTTCACAGACAGTATATTTGAAGCAGATGACAATTCAGCATGATAAACTTAAGACATTCGTTCCTAGAAACAAGTATACTTGTTATTTTATAAACAGTGTAACTGTGAAGAGTACATTTGTCCAGAACTCCTGTGCATACAGTGAAGACTATGATAAGAGGGCTTCTGTAGGCACTGTTTGTCATTTTGCAATACCATTTTTTACTTGACTAATAAGGGCTGCATTTTATATTATTATACCTCACTCGATTTATCTACTATATAGCCTAATGTGACGTCAGAAGGTGAAAATCTGTAATGTTACATGGCTAACATTACATTTCGGCCCGCGTAACATCACGAAATTACCCTGCGTATTCGGCCCGGGTTTTAGTACCCCTCAGTTCAGAAAAAGGAAGATTCAAAACGCTTCTAGTGAAATAACGGCACTGAATTGGAAAAGTGAGTCGATTCAAATTTGCAAAGTTACACAATCGAAGTCAAATGGACCATCTTCTTTACGCTTCATCTCATGAGATAAGATTTTAAAACAATCGACTGCAAAGTGTCACCAGTTTTCGCGTTGCTAATCAATGTCGTTCATTATTTTGGAACAGTTTCTTTACTCACTCCTTAGATTCAAACTCTGCATCCTGTTCAATATTTATGTCGAAATTTGCTACTAAATTTGACATTCTGCTTTGTCTATTAGCCTACCTAAAGTATCTGTCAACTTGTTGCTAGAGTGCCGTGTAGTAAATGCTCAAAATAGAATAAGACAGACAGAATTGGAGACGATTGTAGAATGGTCTATAACAGCGTAGAGCTATATGGGAATACAAATAACGAATGGGTATGTGTTTGTTAACATTTTGTTGGCAATATTTATTTAGAATAAAGGTTTGTTGCTTGCAATTTGATTTTTTTTTTAAAAACGCGTCAATATAAAAACTTTATATACAACTTAAATCAACGCCACGTGATCTGTGTCCGTGGTCTAGCGGTATGATGGTCGACTCTGCCCACGGCGGTCCGAGTTCGAATCCCTATCGATCCAAACTTTTTTTTTTTCAAATATATATATATTTTTTTGGTGGATACCAAATGGATAACAAACATATTTATTGTGTTTTTGCGTCTAAAAATTAACTTCTCCGTTATTTGTTTTTAGTAATGAAAATAAAATAGATACATGTATTCGCGATCGTTGTTCTGTATTGAAAACAGTGGTAATTAGATCTAAATTTTTGTTCGGTATAATAAAATAAATATCACCTCTCACAGAGGGTGAGAGAACGGATTGGTCACCCTCGACAAGAACATGTCAACCTCGGCTGACGCCTCGGTTGACATTACTTGCCTCGGTGACCAATCCGTTCTCTCACCCTCTGTGAGAGGTGATATTTATATAATATATATATAGAGGATCTAACATGAGTGCTCATTAATTATCATTTTTAATAAACGAGTTGACTAAAACAATATGACGCGAGCCTTGGCGAGCGTTATATTTGTTTTAGTCAACGAGTTTATTAAGAATGATAAATAATGAGCGCGAATGTTAGATCCTATTTATCACATAAACATTTTAAAACCCTTTTAAGTGAACTGAATCCGTAGTTTTTTGTCTCTCCGCCATATGTATTTTCCGCCAAAACTTGACGTTGTTTACAGTAACGCCATGGCAAATGACGTCATTTGGCGCCCAGCGCCCAGCAGCGCTCGTGGACGAATAGGTAGGGCCGGAGCCCAAATATTGATATTTCACTATAGTTTATTGAATGGCTTTATAACACTCCCAGAGTCGGTTTTATGTGATAATTCAAAATGACAAACAGTGCTGATGGAGCCTTCTGATCTGGGTCTGCACTTTTTGCATTGGACAAGTGTACTCACTACAGGTTAACTGTTGGTAAATGATGTGTAGATGGGTCACTAGAGTTCAATTGGTTAACAAAGTTATGTTAACCCTTTCTTCCCTAAAACCTCAAATGGGCAATTCTAGTTTTCAATTTCGTCTAGTCCTTTTTTGACTTTTTGGTGTTGATTTTTACAAAATCTGTCAAAATGACAAACAGTGTAGACCCTGATCAGACGGTTCCTTAAGGAGCCCTCTGATCAGGGTCTACACTGTTTGAATAGGACAAGTGTACTTCTCACAGGTAAGCAGTTTGCAAATGATGCATATATGCATGACAAGGGTTCAAAGAGTTGCGAGCTAGGCAACAGTTTATAGCTTACCCAGGATTCAAAGTACAAAGCTGTTATAAGGTACTGTATATAGTCTTTATTCTGCTTCTTTAGAGGGCACCTGCAAAACAGCAAATCATACTCTGTGACAACTGTGTACAAAAGACTGTCAGCTCATCTTTTTTTAAGTGACCATCAAAAAAAGGTGATGGTATGCAATAAATCAGCTGACATTAGAATGAAGAAATAAACTGACATCTAATATGGCCCTTATATGTTGCTTGAATTTCAATAATCCTAGCAAAAATATATTCAAATTCTGTAAAAATGTAAATGTACAGGAAAAGTTCTAGTAAAGTTTGAGTAAAATCAACTATGTTTCCTGGGGGAACGACACATTTAACCCATTACCCCATAAATACGCCTTTTTAGGCCTCTAATTTATTCCTCCACAAAAGAAAAAAGTTCAGTTTTATACAGTCACAAATTTGAAACATAACAAATTGTTTTCTATATTCTAGAAGATGAGGGCTTAAAGCAGGCTGAAAGTAAAGCAGAATGTGACGTATGGCGCATTTTGCTTTACTTTCAACCTGCTTTAAAGTGTCACCTATTTTCAAATCTAGAAACAGGCTCTGGGGTAATGGATTAAGACGAGCCTGTGTTCAATAAACACTTACGCTCCCAGTGGCATCCTTGCCAATATATTCAGAATAGTTTCGAAGTCCAAATTAGGTCAAGGTCAAATAAAGGTTGGGTGATATGAGTGTATTGGGAATTGACTAAGGCAACAACTGCATAAGTATCAAAGCCTTCTAGTTAATGGTGTTGATGTAAGGCCAGACGGTAAAATCTAGTTAACCAAGAAATGGCCCATTTAAAATATTCAAAGTCCAACAGAGGTCAATGACAAGGTCAAATTTAAGATCAGTGTTTTAGTAAGTGGTTTTGAATGCTAGATGAAACGATAAAATCTGGTTAACCTTGTACGCACAGATTGACAGGACAGTCACTATGTGCCTTCGAATCTGTCGATGCTGGGGGCAAATAATCACAATAGATCAGTTCTATTTAACTCTTAGAGAGCTAGAAGTAAATACAGTAAAACCTCTCTATTACGATCACTAAATTATGTCAATCATTAGCGTGTTTGTGATAGGTGACCGCTTAAAGCAAGGTGACAGTGAAACAGAAAGCTCCTTTAGGAGCTTTCTGTTTTACTGTCACCTTGCTTTAAGCTGTCACCTGTCTATTATACAACCAATTAGCCTTCGTTTAAAGGGTCGTTATAGTGAGGCATTTTGTAAAGTTTGGATCATGATCAGACACTGCATAATCAAGATCCAAACTGTTTGCCACATAGGTTTCATTTCTTCCTATATTCATAATACCGTATAGTAAAATTACATAGAATTTAACCCATTACCCCATAAATACTCCTTTTTACGCTTTTAACTTATTCCTCCACCAAAGAAAATATTTCCAATTTATACAGTAATGAATATATACAATAAGAAATAGTTTCGATTATCCTAGCAGATGATAGCTTAAAACAGACTGAAAAAAAAAAGCAGAATGTGCCTTAAGGCACATTCTGCTTTACTTTCAGCATGCTTTAAGTGATCAACTATATTCAATACTAGAAACAGGCTATGGGGTAATAGGTTAAGCAGATGACAATTGATTATTCTATGCTCACAGATTAAAACAACAAAATCACACACTAAACATGTTCACTAAATTGTCCCTTTCTAAATCATATATTTCAATTATGTTACATACCTGTCGGATGTGAGAGTCACTTCCCCTGTTTTGCTATCGTATCGTGAACCAACTAGACGTAAGAACTTATCTTTGGCATGCTTGTCCAACTCTAGTTCCTTTAAGTTAAACTGAAAACAGAAGGCATCCATTTCATTGACATTTCTTTTCTTTTTTTTAAATTATTCATCAAATATACAACCTTTCCCTCCACATATTAAAAGCAGAATCCACCATAACCCATTACCCCATAGCCCGTTTCTAGTTTTGAAGATAGGTGACCACTTAAAGCAGGTTGAAAGTGGAGCAGAATGCGCCTGATTGCCCATTCTGCTTTACTTTCAGCCTGCTTTAAGCTACCATCTGCTAGAAAGTAGAAAATATTTTCATGATATACATTTGTATAACTTGGAACTGTATTCTTATGTGGAGGAATCAATTAAAGGCGTAAAAAGGGGTATTTATGGGGCAATGGGTTAAAAGGTGTCAAATGCAGGTGACTCCTTAAAACTAGATGAAAGTAAAGCAGAAAGCTCAGGGTAGAGGTTTCTGCTTTACTTTCATCTAGCTTTAAAATATATCCAATAAATACACCTTTGTACACCTTTAATTTATCCCTCCACTGAAGAATATAGCTCTAATTTTTACAGACATGAATATGTACCATTAGAAATATTATCTGTATCCAAGCATTTGGTTCAAAATCAAGAATTTCGTTCTAGAGGGTTTGGAGATTACACTATATACCCATTAACCCATCGGCTGTTTCTAGTATTGAATATGGGTGACTACTTAAAGCAGGTTGAAATTAAAGCAGAATGTGCCGTAAGGCGTATTCTGCTTTACTTTCAGCCTGCTAAATGCTATTAACTACTAGGATATAGAAAATATTTCTTATGCTGCATATACATAACTGTATAAATTGAAACTATTTTCTTCAGTGGAAGGGTAAATTAGAGGCGTCAGAAGGCGTATGTATGAAGTAATGGGATAACTGTATCTTGTGCCACAAGAGAACCAAACAATTTAGACCAAACCTAAGTTAACTATCATACCAGGTTTGGTGCCTGTTCAAGGTTTACACTGAGGATCAAGTTGGATTATAGTATACTGTAGATATAGGTGTCAGAGTGTCAAACATTGTAGACACATACCAGATGCTTGTCAATGACACAGAGCTCAGGATAAGAGGGAGTTAACTGAAGAAATCTTACATTTTCTCACTTGTTTAGCACCAAATCCTATGGGGTTACTTCTCATTAGAATTGTCTCGAAGAGACAATTCTAATGAGTAGTGACACCATAGGATTTAATTAAGAAATAAAGATTTTAATTATTAAAATACTCCCCTTATCCGGAGCTCTGTGACATGGTGTCAGTTATGGGTGAACAGTGTTTGCAATGCACACAAGTTGATATGTCTTAGTTTTCGCATGGAGTTATACAAGATGGAATCACAACTCAGTGAAGTTGAATAGGTGAGTGTTTGAGCTCTTGGACGGTTGAATTTTGCGAGATCATGTGTCACGTGACAACATCTTCACTTTTTGCCTCGTTGTTCCCCATTTCTGGGGAGAGAAATTTACCAACTAGAGTGTGTTTATTGACATTTTAGGGGATTTAAACGAGTTGGTGGACATTCCTATCAATTCACGGGAATATAAACCTGTGAACAATGCTTCGATACAGACATTTAATACTCATATTGACTACCGATAGACATTATCTTATCAAGTCTCGCGAAGTCTCGTTTGTGCCACATGAGATTTGCAATATAGCCCGAGGTTGTGATTCCCTGAGTGTATAATTCCGTGGTTTGAGCCATACCTTTACAGTAGCCACTCTGGCACGAGGATCTCGTACTGAAGGTCCTGAGAAACAGTAATCACTTGTTATCACCTCCATGGGGAAATGGTATGACACATCAGCATCTGTCTTCAACTCCTCTGGCCATTTCGTGCAGAATGCTAGCAGCAAAATCAGAATGACACATTGTAGAGGATAAGTATGTGATGAATGACTAAAGTATTGTATAGTATAGACTATGATCAGAGGGCTACCGAAGAAACCCTCTGGTCAAATAAACAGGTTTCCTGCATAAAAAGGGTTTAAAATATTACTATTTAACTGGTTCACCCCTGAAACTTTTAATGGACAATACGAATTTCAAAATAAGTGTAGTCCATTTTTTACTATTACGGGTTGATTTTAACAATATATTTCAAAAGGACAAACAGTGTTGACCCTGATCAGTGGGCTCCATAAGGAGCCCTCTGATCAGGGTCTACATTGTTTGCATGGGACAAGTGTTAGCCTCACAGGTGCTCTGTTTGTAAATGTTGATTATACTTGCCGCTAGGGTTGAATGTGTAAAGCCACTATACTGCTGCTTACAAAAGTGTAAACTCACAGCAGACAATTGCCACCATTAAACAAAGACTCATATATGGTCTTAGTTTAAACATATTTTATTTCAAAATACATGTAATACATATTTTATAATCAAACATAAATATACATAAGGATGAGAACGAAAGCAAAGTTTGCTTATTGAATTCTTCTCTCAATTTATACAGTCAGTTATATGTAATAGAAGGAGTATTTTCTATATTCTAGCAAATACAGTCTATTCACAATACTACGAATCGGCACCGGGTCTCGTCGATTGTTCGTAGTTATGCATTTTCGTAACAACGCATCTTGAGAATACGATGAGATTTCCACCTGTCCTCTTCATGGTATCGCCGTAGCATCAACATACATGTATCTACCGTACAGCGGTTTTGAAATTGCATATGTGTAATGGCATTGTCGTAATGCGATGTTGTAAAAAAAATTGTAGATTTTTTTTTTTTTATCAACTTATTGGTTTGATTTATATTTCTTATTTGCCAATCGAATTATACATGTACGAAAATCCCCTCACATTTAATCAAATTACATGTGTATAGTGGGATGTCGTATGTCATAAGGGGTTATGTATAAAAGAAGAAACTGTAAGACCAGCTAACAGAGAGAGAAAGCGAAATAGTTCCGACATTTTCTCCGTTATGTTGTCATCAAGACTTTTGTGCTTTAACCACCCTTAAGCATTCTCTCTTAGCGAGATCTAGTCATCACATCTATGATCTAGTAAACCCACTTTAATCTAGAGCCTGAGCCGTTTTTACGCTAGCAATATAAGAAGAGGTAGAGCTAATGTAAAAAAGAATTCAAAACGTTTACACAATGTATGCATACAAAATAAATTAAACACATGATCTTCAACATGGTTTTAGACAACGCCGCTCTTGCAAAACTCAACTTTTACAGCTAGTCGACGACATTTCTCAAAATATGGTTAACGGAAAGCAAACAGATCTGGTCCTGCTCGATATTAGTAAAGCTTTTGACAATGTCAGTCACCTGAAATTACTTCATAAATTACATGTTCATGGGGTCAACAAATCTGTTGTAAATTGGATACAAAACTTTCTGATCGGTAGATCACAGAAAGTTATACTGGAAGGAGCTTGTTCGTCTGAAGTCCCTGTTACGTCCGGTGTCCCCCAGGGTTCTGTTCTAGGCCCATTGCTCTTCCTCCTTTACATAAATGACCTGCCCGATACTATTTCTTCCCAAGTCCGCTTATTTGCTGATGACACTGCGGTGTACCTGGCCATTGACTCTATTCATGACTGTGACCTTTTACAAAATGACCTTGATAAACTTGTCAAATGGGAAGAGACCTGGGATATGGAGTTTAACCCCAGTAAATGTGTAGTTTTATCCATCAGCAAAGGTAAAAAGAAATTCTCATATAAGTACAAACTACATGGTCAAACCTTAGAAAATGTTGAAAATGCCAAGTATTAAGGAGTTACTATTTCTGGAGATCTTTCTTGGAATAAACATATCGATAACATACCATCTACTGCTACAAAAACTATTGGTTTTCTTTCCAGGAACATTACTACTAAAAATCAGAAAGTCAGAGAGATGGCTTATAAAACCTTGGTTAGACCCCAAGTGGAATACTCCTCATCAGTATGGTCACCAAGTTCACAGGTAAACAATAGTAAAATAGAGAAAGTTCAGCGAAGGGAGGCGAGGTGGACTACTTCAAACTACTCGTCGTACAAGAGTGTAATTGAGTTACAGGAGTCCCTTGGTTGGCCGACACTTAGCGACAGACGTGACATTGGACGTATCGTTATTTTTTACAAGATCACTCATGGTTTAGTTGCTGTCCCCTTGCCTTCATATCTTCAGAGACCTGTGAGAATGACTCGTCATATGCACCCCCTCTCCTACCGCCAAGTCCACACCTCTGCAAATTATTTTAAGTATTCATACTTTCCATGTACAGCGGTCATGTGGAATAGCCTTCCAGCAACAGTTGTCATGCAGCCATACCTAGAGGCGTTTATAAAGTCCTTGTCCCCCTCTCTCATTTCAAACCACCCCTGAGCCTCTGGGACAATGTTTTTAATCTGATTTTATTTTTCACCTTGTTTTAACACCTTTCTCACTTTACTCTTTCTCTCTATCTCACTTTTGAAGCCTCACTATTCATGACTTTTATATACTTTTATTCTTGCACGACGCGCACTTCTCATGCCATTAATACGCAGAAGCCGTGTTAGGCATCATATAAAGATAGATAGATAACACACGGCATAGTAATGTGTCGTAAAATAGACTTGTATTATAATCTGCTTTGTAGTTGCAGATGTAATTTCGTTGATAAACGTATGTTAGCAGTGCCTTAGCAGAAATTATGACCAGTGTGTTGTTGTTGTTGTTGCTGCTTAGGTTTATAGTCCCGCATAAGCTTTATCAGATGCGTCATCCCATTTTAACAAGAGCTGTCGGAGAACAGCAAAGCTCGCCTAATTAAACCTTTCTTAAATAGGTAACTATCAAAAGAAAAGTGTATCAGTACATTGATATTCAAGCCACAGGGAACCTCCATTCAAAATATCAACTTCCTAATGCAAATATGTCATGTAGTATAAGTGCATTCCAACACTTACTCCTTAACTAACTTTGAAATTTCAGTCCCAAAACTCTAAGTCCACAAAAGGTGTAATTTTGACTAAATTTAAACTTTTTAAAAAAAAATAACTACGCAACTTCAATGTTCAACCCAAGGGCACCTCCATTCCAAATATCAGCTTCCTAATACAAATATTTCATGTAGTATAGTGCATTACAACTCTTACCCCAAAACTTTAACCATGAGATATCAGCCGAAAAACCTAAGTCCTCAACAGGTGAAATTTTGACTAAATTTAAACTTTTTTAAAATTTTAACTACGTAACATCAATGTTCAACCCACAGGGCACCTTGATTCCCAATATTAGCTTCTTAATACAATTATTTCAAGTAGTATTAGAGCATCACAACACTTACCCCAAAACTTTAACCATGAGAAATCAGCCGAAAAACCTAAGTCCACAAAAGGTAAAATTTTGACTAAATTTAAACTTTTTTTTAAATTTAAACTACGCAACATCAATGTTCAACCCACAGGGCACCTCCAATCCAAATATCAGCTTTCTAATACAAATATTTCATGTAGTATTAGTGCATAACAACACTTACCCCAAAACTTTAACCATGAGAAATCAGCCGAAAAACCTAAGTCCACAAAAGGTAAAATTTTGACTAAATTTAAACTTTTTTTTTAATTTTAACTACGTGACATCAATGTTCAACCCACAGGGCACCTTGATTCCAAATATCAGCTTTCTAATACAAATATTTCATGTAGTATTAGTGCATAACAACACTTACCCCAAAACTTTAACCATGAGAAATCAGCCGAAAAACCTAAGTCCACAAAAGGTAAAATTTTGACTAAATTTAAACTTTTTTTTAAATTTTAACTACACAACATCAATGTTCAACCCACAGGGCACCTTGATTCCAAATATCAGCTTCCTAATGCAAATATTTCATGATGTATTAGTGCATAACAACACTTACCCCAAAACTTTAACCATGAAAAACCAACGCCGACGCCGGGGTGATTCCATAAGCCCCCCCATTCTCCGAATAGGCGAGCTAAAAAGCCTACAACCACCCGGTATTCCCAGGCGGTCACCCATCCAAGTACTAACCGGGCTCGACGTTGCTTAACTTCGGTGATCGGACGAGAACCGTTGTTTTCAACGTGATATGTCAGTAGACAAGTATGATCAGTGTACATAAATGTTGCGCATTTTATATTCTTTGCGACAATGACATAAGTCACTCTAACAAACAAACCCGGCTTCCGCTGATCATAACATGATGTGTGACAAAACTTATCAGAAATCTCAGATAATTAAATAAAACATTTCTTTTTATCATTTGCGACAAGCAGTCAATCAGTTTAATCTTGCTACAAACACTGATTCTAACACGCTGCGTGTTAAAGCGTATCGAGCAGTCGGGTGTGTAAACAATAGATAATTATGCCGACTCGACCATCGGATGTTTTTGTTGACGTAAGTGTGAAAAGCCCACAGGGGCGATTTGTACCAATGCATCTTTTTACTACTGCTTAGGTGTTTAAGGGGCTACGAAAACCTTTCGTTATAACGTGTTTTTCGTTCTTTTGCATTTTCGTAACAATGCATCTTTTAACCATTGAAAAAAGAACAATTTCGGCCAGGACCGGCGGTGTTTTTCGTAGTAGACCGTTATTTCGTAATAACGAGAATCGTAGTATCGCGAATAGACTGTAGTAGCCTAAAGCAGGCTGAATGTAAAGCAGAATGCGCCTTAATGTGCATTCTGCTTTACTTTCAACCTGTTTAAGTGGCCACTTATTTTCAATACTAGAAACAGACTATGGGATAAAGGGTTAATCATACTGCATATTGTTATAATCACAAGACTATTAACCCATTACCCCACAAATATGCCTTTTTATGCCTTTAATCTATTCGTCCACTGATGAAAATAGTTCTATTTTATACAGTCATGAATATGTATCATAAAAAATATTTTCTATATTGTAGCAGATGGTAGGTTAAAGCAGGCTGAAAGTAAAGCACAATGCGTCTTAAGGCGCAATTCTGCTTTACTTTCAACCTGCTTTAAGTGGTCACATGTCTCCAAAACTAGAAAATGGCTATAGGGTAATGGATTAAGCATGTGATAGTAACATAAAACAACATACATTTGAGCACTGAGCAGTGTTTGTAGATGTGTCTAGGTGTAAGATGAAGGAAGTTGGGGATCTTCATCAGCTCTAAGTTGACCTCTTTATCTGGTGGAAGTCCATCACCGTCAGCTTCCCCTACTCTCTGAATTAGAGACACAGTATTGGGAGACATATACTCATAATAGGATCTGTCATGAGTAGACAAGCTGATCTCAAACTAGTCTAGAATTGATATGTTATTAAACGAGCCTTGGCTAGCTTAATACCTTTTCTATTCTAGACGAGTATGAGATCAACTTGTCTTAAACATTGTCAAATGACAGATTCTTTTTCTCACATAACCAACGATTTTAAGCTATTTTTAAAACAATAGGCATTTTTTGGAACCCAGGTAACGTCAAAACGCTGTTATAAATAGTGACGTCATCAAAATGATTTTACACATGTTGGAGATAAGGATATTCGTCATCGTTGTTCGCTTTAGAAAACAAGGGTAGATATGTGAGAAAGTGTTATTACTAAAGTATATGCACCAGGCCCCCATTTGGGGGGATAAATTATTGCGGAAATATTCAGTTTAATTACTCTTATCTTGAGCCCTAAAATTTACACTAAAACAGCCATATACATGTAAAGATGTAAAAGAATCTTACCTTAATAAAACCTTGTCTCACAGGCAGTGGGACCACTGACCAGTTGAAGGATTTGGCAGTAGGCCATACACTACTCCAGTCTTGATCCGTTGACATACCCAGATGGCGTGCACGTCGAGGTACAGATACTCTCTTCCTACTCTGAAAACAAAAGCATACCAAAATTAACTGAATACTCCTTTCACCCTTTACCCCATAACCTGTTTCTAGTTTTGAAGACTGGCGACCAATTTTTAGCAGGCTGAAAGTAAAGCAGAATGCACCTTAAGTTGTATTCTGCTTTACTTTTAGCATGCTTTAACCAATTACATCATAGCTTGTTTCAAGTTATAAAGCCAAGTGGCCACTTAACGCAGGATGAAAGTAAAGCAGAATTGGTCTTAAGGCACATTCTGGTCTATTTTCAACCTGCTTTAAGCTTCCATCTGCAAAGATATAGAAAATATTTCTTACAATACATATTCATGATTGTATAAATTGGAACTAGTATCTTCAGTGGAAGAATAAAATAAAGGCGTAAAAAGGTGTATTTATAGGGTAATGGGTTAAGGAAAATTTGAGGACATATGACTGCTTAAAACAGGTTGAAAGTAAAGCAGCCTGTTTTAAGCTACGATCTGCTAGGATAAAAATCCAAATACTTAGGAAAAATCCGGGGAAATGGCAGCCCTGACTCATTGGCCACTGAAACTCAAGCTTCCACTAAAATTTAAGTCTAGTCCAATTTTGACTATTTAGGGTTGTTTTTAATACTTCATTGCAAAATGACAAGCAGCGCAGATCCTGGTCAGAGGGAGCCAAATTATCAGGGTTTTTCAATGTTTACAAAGGGCAAATATGCTCCTCACAATACACTTATAGTTAGCATTTGTAAATGAGGTAAATGATGTGTGTCACCATATTTTCTGTAATAAAGATGCATGCCCTAATGGAGGCCCACTCCTTTATTTTTGTCAAAATAGTTGTTATAATATTTGTGTGGAAATTCAAATTTAAAGAAGAGCCCAATGGGCTCTAAGGCGCTCACCAGAGTATAAAGTTCCAAGATTTAACTAGACTATATCACCAAAGATGATTAATACCCCAACTAGCCCCTAATGCCACAAGAAGCAAATGTGTTAAAATAATATTGATGTGTGTACTCAATATGAACTAGAGGGTTCAGATGCCAAGATTATCATTCTAAGCAAGTTTCAAGAAGATTGGGCTAAAAATATGGCCCCTGGACTAGCAAAAAGCCTTTCTTTCAATTTGACCTACTTTTTGACCTGACATTACCTAGATTCTAGTATGACCTAAACTTTATCAAGGACATAACAAATTCTCATTATGATATAGCAAACGAGAGCACTGCAAACGGGTGCTGGACGCTCGACTTTCATATACTTGAGATGGCTACATTTTCCAAACTTAAAGAATGTGTATGGGTGTTTAATGCCCTATTGATCATAGAAGTTTGTAAGCAACAACAACTTTAACATACTTGGACAGCCTGCATTCCATTTAAAGTAAACTATAAGTCAAAACAAGGCCAATATCTTTATATCTATAAACAAGAATTCTAATATATTGGAAGTTTGAAATTAATAACTTTCTACAGTTACTGAATAATTTCATATACAAATTCTTAGTCAAACAAGGGCAGTAACTCTGCAATGACAAATCCCATGGTTATCTGCCTTGTTGAAATGTGATGCCCTTTTGAAACTGAACAAGTATTCAAATTTCAAGTTAATACCTATGGTAGTTATTGAGAAATCTAATTAAATTCTAAAAAGTCAATACCAAAGGGCAATAACTCTGGAATAACAAAACCCAGGGTTACCTGCCCTCTTGTAATGAGTTGTCCTTTTGATACTTAACAAGTATTTAAAGTTTCAAGTAAATACCTATGGTAGTTATTGAGAAAATTCAATTGACAAGTTTTATGTAAATAAAAACAAGGGCAATAACTCTGGAATGGCACATCCTCGGTCACCTTTCTTGTTTGAATGAGTTGCCCTTTTGATATAACACAATTACTTAAAATTTCAAGTTAATACCTTTGACAGTTATTAAGATATTTCAATTTACAAGTTTTAAGTAAATAAAACAAGGGCAATTACTCTGGAATTACAAATCACAGAGTAACCAACCTTGTTGTAATGAGTTGCCCTTTTGATAATAAACAAGTATTCAAAGTTACAAGTTAATATCTTTCATAGTCATTTAGATATGTTAATTTATAAATTTTACGTAAATAAAACAAGGGCAATAACTCTGAAATGACAAATCCCAGGGTTACCTGCCTTGTTGTTATGAGTTGCCCTTTTGATACTGAACAACTATTTTAAGTTTCAAAAGGATACCTTTGATAGTTATTGAGATATGTTAATTTATAATTTTTAAGTAAATAAAACAAGGGCAATAACTCTGAAATGACAAATCCCAGGGTTACTTGCCTTATTGTTATGAGTTGCCCTTTTGATACTGAACAAGTATTCCAAGTTTCAAATGGATATCTTTGATAGTTATTGAGATATGTTAATTTATAGTTTTTAAGTAAATAAAACAAGGGCAATAACTCTGAAATGACAAATCCCAGGGTTACCTGCCTTGTTGTTATGAGTTGCCCTTTTGATACTGAACAAGTATTCCAAGTTTCAAATGGATATCTTTGATAGTTATTGAGATATGTTAATTTATAATTTTTAAGTAAATAAAACAAGGGCAATAACTCTGAAATGACAAATCCCAGGGTTACCTGCCTTGTTGTTATGAGTTGCCCTTTTGATACTGAACAAGTATTCCAAGTTTCAAATGGATACCTTTGATAGTTATTGAGAAATGGACTCTTACAAAAACCTTAAGCAAAAAACTTAACCGACGCAGACGCTGACGCAGACGCAGACGCAGACGACAATAGCTAGACTTTTCGAAAAAGTCGAGCTAAAAATATGACTTCTAGAAGGTTTTTAACTTTCAATTTGATATTTCCGAATACGGAAATTGACCATGCCCTCTGGCGGCCATTTTTTTCTACGGATCAAAATTCTTTGAACAACTTTTATAGGCTATCCATTGAGAAACATTTTGGTGAAAACCAATTGAAATCGGACCAGTAGTTTCGGAGAAGAAGATTTTTCTAGATTTTCTGCATGTTGCCATGGCAACATGACCTTTTGCTCACCCACTTTTTTTTAACAACTTTTGAAATTCAAACAAACAGCATGTATTTGACCAAGTTGGTTTACACTGGGGTTACTGGTGTCAGAGAAAAAGTCATTTGCAATTGTTGACGGACGCACAGACTACGGTGAGCTAAAAACTAGTCACTGAATCTTGCATTCAATTTCCAAAATGAGTTAAGCAGAATGCGCCTTAACCCTTTACCCTATAGTCTATTTCTAGTTTTGAAAATAGGTAACCACTTAAAGCAGGTTGAAAGTAATGGAGAATATTCATTAAGGCGCATTCTGCTTTACTTTCAACCTGCTTTAAGACATCGTCTTCTAGGATACAGAAAATATTTTTATTTTTTTCATTTTACATTAATTTTATTTATCATATTGCATTGTACAGCACAAATACATACTATGTGTAACATTCTAACATAAACATATCTGGAGAGATAATAGACCAAAACATCTAAGCTAAAGTAAATATTTCTTATAATACTTATTCATGACTGAATAAAGTAGAATTTTTTTCCTCAGTGGAAGAATAACTTCAAGGCGTAAAAAAGTGTATTTATTTGGTAATAAATTAAGGTGTATTCTGCTTTACTTTCAGCCTGCTTAAAGCTACCAAATTTCAGGATAAATATTTAATATCCCAATAGAGCACCCCCCCCCCCCCCCACTCTACCTTTAAGTTTTAAAAAGAAATCTGGCTCACTGGCCTTCAAAAACATAGTATCAGTGATAACTTTACCTGCGCATCCCGAGTCCTATACTCATTAAATTTGCCAGGGACTCATTATCTAAAAAGTTGCGAGTCCCATGGACCCATAGCTTTTCTGGCTTTTCTGAACCTATTACTCATAAGCAAACAGTAGCTTAAAGCAGGTTGAAAGTAAAGCAGAATGTGCCTTAAGGCACATTCTGCTTTACTTTCAACCTGCTTTAAGTGGTCACCTGTCTTCAAAACTAGAAATAAGTTTTGGGATATTGGGTTAATTTTTCACCTCAAGGACTCAATGTTTGGCTCAAGGACTCATTGTTTAACAGAATGTGCATCCCGAGGACTCATTCATCTGATTTCTAAAATTACCACTGTAGTATATATGACACTAGGGCTGTAACGATTCACTCATGGATTCGGTATACCGAATTTCTTGATTCCGCGATAACTATCGTATTCGCGACTTGACGAACCGAATATTACGAATACAAATATAAACATATAGAAAAGTGAACTGAAGTGCAAATTATCAACAACAAACGAACAGAAACACAGAAACTAAAAAGGTTATTGCTCCATTAAATCATAAAACAGTCTCTAATACCATAGCACATTTATAAGTTGTAATTATATTCGTATTCGTGAATAATTATTCGTATTCGCCAGTCCATATCGTGATACGTATTCGTATTCGCTACATGAGCGTATCGTTGCAGCCCTATATGACACTAGGAGTTCTACAGCGCTCCCTCTCTACAAGGACATCAAATGTGAGACAAAAAGTGTGTGTGTGTTGTTCAGAGGGAGTCGTTATAGGGATAGAAATCTGCAAACGGCTTGATTTCAGATCAGATGCTGTGTAACACTGGGTCTGATCTGGATTAAAGCTGTTTGTCACTCATCATTAAAAGAAATTCTGTCAAAATGTCCATCATGTAACATTGAGAAAAAAGGGGACAACAAATTTAAGGAGACTACATTGCAAGTGAATAGGTTGGACAAAATTGTCCTGTTAAGGGAACTGTGACAAGGGTCGTTGTAAGGAGTGAGTCGTTGTTGGGAGGGCTGTTGTAGGGAGTGAGCACTATAGGTTAATTAACCCATTACCCCATAACCTGTTTCTAGTATTGAAGATGGGTGACCACTTAAAGCAGGTTGAAAGTAAAGCAGAATGTGCCTTAAGGCACATTCTGCTTTACTTTCAGCCTGCTTTAAGCTACAATCTGCTGGAATATAGAAAATAATTCTTATGATTTTTATTTGTGACAGTATAAAATGGAATTATTTTCTTCAGTAGAGGAATGAATTAAAGGCGTTAAAAGGCGTATTTATGGGGTAAAGGGTTAACTTGGACTCTTGAGGGTTGTTACTTGAAAGAACATGTATATCCTTACCATTTGTTCTTTCTTCATCTTTGCAAAATTATCCATGAAATCATCCTCTGTTGGTTTTATTTTTAGCAATCTAAAATCTGTTTAAAAAAACAAGTAATAATGCAAACAATATCAAGTATACCCTTTCGGACATAAGTCATGAGAAGCTTGACAAATTTAAATGAAACACAAACTTGATATGCAGATCATCCAACAATGGCATATACAGTAGAACCCCTCTATTACGACCACCAAAAAGAAGGTTTATTGTCCGTATAAAGTACAGGTTACAGCTTAAAGCAATGTGAAAGTGAAACAGAAAGCTCCTGTACGAGTTTTCTGTTTCACTTTCACATTGCTTTAAGCAGTCACCTGTCTTAAACGGCTAATATTTGACACAACTTAATCATTAATGGTTGTAGTAGAGAGGTTCTACTGTATTAAATTAAGGCTCAATATGTCAAAGCATGTGAGGGGAAAAAGCACAGAAAACAATGTATTTCTAAAATTTTAAGTTCAAAAAGTGGCATAACTCATAGAAGTTGACATATTGTGACGACACGTAAACTTAAACCTTTGAACCCTAGTCACGCATATAAGCGTCATTTGCAGACGGCATCCCTGTGAGGACTACAAATGTCCTATGACATACATGTTGTATATTGTAACAAGAGCCGCATGCGGCCCTAAATCGCTCACCTGGTACCCATGGTTACGGTCATGGTAATGGACCAGTAATGATTAAGTTTTCACTTTTAGCCATCATCCGTAAATTCACCCCCACCCAATGGCTTGGCGGGTCCTGGATACGGCCCACTTTACGATCCGGTCTAAAAAAGCACACAATTGTTTTTGCTAGTATAGGTTGTTTGAGCTAGGAAGATTATTTGAAAAGAACTGGCAAAGGGTCACCCATGAATCATTATTTGTGTAAAAATATTCTTAAATCAGGCCAATAGCTTCAAAGAAAAAGAGTTTTAAAGATTTTCTATACAGAAATATAACAAAAACTTGCCCCACCCACTGGCGGCCATGTTTTTTAAGATAACAAATTTATTTTAAGAAATCTGGTAGAGAGTCATCAATGGATCATTGTGTAAAATTATTTTCAATTTGGACCAGTATTTTCACAGAAGAAGATTTTTAAAGTTTTTACTTTGCAGTAACATTTAAAGAAAACATGCCCGACCCACTGGCAGCCATGATTTTTTAGATATCAAAATTATTTTAAGAAATCTGGTAGAGGGTCACCCATGGATCATTTGTGTGAAATTACTTTAAAATCAGACCAGCGGTTTCAGACAAGAACTTTTTTTAAAGTTTTCACTATATAGCCATATAAGGAAACTCTGCCCCACCCACTAGCGGCCATCTTTTTTAAGATAGGAAAATTATTTTAAGAAATCTGATAGAGGGTCACCAATGGCACATTTGGGTAAAATTATTTCCAATTCAGAGCAGTAGTTTTTCACAAGAAGATTTTTAAAGTTTTTTCAATTGGTTGCCATGGCAACAACAATTTCAATTGGATTAACTATATTTGAAGAAATATGAGAGAGTACCCTACAAGGAACAATCCTATTAAGTTTTGATGAAATTGACCCAGTGGTTTCCAAGAAGAAGATCTTTGAACAAAAGAATTGATGACGGACGGACTGACGACGACGGACACAGGGCGATCACAATAGCTCACCTTGGCACTTTGTGCCAGGTGAGCCTAAAACCAACCTTAAAAACCTTAAAATGGACTAGACTAAATTGAAACTAGAATTGTCCATTTGAGATTTTAGGGAGGAAATGTAAAATGATCCTAAAGGAGCTTTTTGCTATACTTTCAGTTTTCTTTAAGTAACTACTAATCTTAAATACTGAAAAATGCTGTGTTGCATTCTGCTTTACTTTCAGTCTGCTTTAAAGAGACTGGCAACCAGATTTGGCATGAAAAGTAATAATTTGCAAAAGAAATTCTGTTTAACAATAGCTGTCGGGGAACAGCAAGACTCACCTATTTCAACCTTTTTTTAATAGACCTGTATCTATCAATAGAAAAGTGTACCAGTATGTTGATATTCAACCCACAAGGAACCTCTATTCCTGATATCAGCTTCTTTGGGCAAACATGCCATGTAGTACAAGTGACTGTGCATTCAAACACTTACTCCAAAACTAACTTGGAGATTTCAGCCCCCCAAAAAAGTCCAAAACAGGTGAAATTATGATTAAAATTCAAGTTTATTTTGCAATTTTAACTATGCTACATCAATGTCAAACCAACAGGAGACATCTATTCCAAATATTCCCTTCAAGTAGATTTCGGTGGATTCCATTTCGGTTTTCTAGTAACCCTCCCCCCAGCCATGTTAAAGCCATAATTGGTCGTGTATATATATATATAAATATAGATCATCATCAGGATTCATCATGTCATCTTGAAGGCTTGTCAACCATAAACTTTTAAAACTAGAGTCGATCCGCCTAATTTCCTACACTTTTGGATGCGGTCCTTTCTAGCTTTGCGTGAGCAACGCGTGACACTTATAGGTCACATAAATGTAATCCCGTGTGTTTGCTTCATTTTTGGCATATGTCAAAATAAACGATATGAGGAGTACTGCGTAAATATTTGAAGGATGCTGATGTCGTGCTATCTCGTACAGTAGCATGTAATGCCGTACACCTTTATTTTCATCATTTTTTATTATTTAACATTTTTCGATAGAAATTGAAGTTCTTTAAATAATGAAAATATATTTTATTATAAAGTACATTTTCCACTTGATTACCTAAATAAATGGGACCAGCATTTCTGTTTTGGGGTGCACTGTAGGTAACGGTGTCTCTCAGCAAAGTACAGGCAAGGCCATGTTTATAAAAGCCCTGCATTGAAGTGTTGTCCAATGAAATGCATTGAAGCAAAAATACGTAGATTTGTGTATATCAATAGCTTCGAATATGCATAGATGGGAAATTTAACTACAAATTTATGTTAGTATAGTAAAACACAGAAATATACGTTACGTCAAAAAGCTGTTACTAGTAAGTGTACGAACTAAACCGCATGTACGACATTACCCAGAACAACTCTACCATAACCCAATTTACAATCTACTTTCAGCCTGAATGACGGTTCAGTCGCCTGTATATTCACTCCCCCACAAATAGATATTTCCTTTGCAAGTTTAATAAATTAGTACATAAAAGGTGTGAATACATCATCTGCAACTGTTGTATAATCCATATTAGGTATATTCAAGTAGATGTATTTCGGATTTTGGCCTGGCGGTTTACCACCATGCCCATTGTGTTCCGAATACCAATCTTGCCCTTCAAGGCACACTTGTAATTTTGCTGCCAAAATACAAAAAAACATCCTTTCTGAAAAAGGTTGTGGCCGTTTTTTACACTTTTCATTGAAGCACTACACAAAAATATATAATTGTTTCATTTTATGAAGAAATCGGTGTCTGGTTTTGGATTTGAATGGATTAATCCAGCTGACAGCGTTTTATGTCAACAGAGTAAGAGGTCTAAGAAGCTCCCTCAAGACTTGACTTGACTTGATCCTGAGTTTATTTTTCAACTGCTGCGGGTGTCCCAGAAACTGGGGTAGGCAGCAGGTGGCTAGAGTGTCTAACACCCCGTCTCCACGCTTCTCTATCCTGTGGATCTATGCCTGCAAGGCTGCAGATGTTCAGGTCAGCCCTTACACAGTCTGACCAAGACTTTCTTGGTCTCCCTCTACCTCTGGAGCCTGGAATGGCCATACTCATGACTGAGTTGGTGCATGAAGAGGCACGAGCGACATGTCCATACCATCTAAGGCGAACAAAAAGTTCAATGCAAAAATACAAAAGTATTACTTTCCAAAGAAAGTTTGTAGCTGATTTTTGGCATCATTCATTAAAAGACTTTACAACAATAATTATGCAATCAATACTTTTTGTGAATAAAACGATGTTTGTTTTTTATTCAAATGCATCAATCAAGCGGATGATGTTTTCGACAGCAGATTAATGGCTAAGAGAAATAGAAGGATTGATGCGTACAAAAGCCTAAAGCGGTTAAATTATGCTTGAGCTGAAAACATAGGCCAGGAAAACAGTGCAGTGATTTCCATGTAAACACCTGAATAGCTTTCGTAAACCACAGAAGTTGGCGGAAATTAACTGTCACAAGTGGTTATGGAACCCATTCAGTCAGCATAATTATATTCTCATTGTTACTATAAAAAAAGAATGGTTAGAAAACTTACTTGCGTTAGTCATTTAAAATTTTTCCAAAACATAGATTTAGTGACTGTTTTCATGAAAACAACTGAATGATTTTCATATTGATATGTAAATCATCAAAAGCGGGTCCATGGAAATACCCCATACGACTGGCATACTATGGGTATACTACCGAGGTCATGCCCATACGTAATCATACAAGTTGAATCTATACTGTAAGGCCTTTTTATGGGTATTATTCTATCTTACATATTGAATATATTTTTTAATTAAATATCATTATTAATCCTATAAATTAATATCGATATTTCCAAATAATATCCCATACGAGTAAATGACCATATAAACCAGGGCCAAATACGAGTTGAATATATACTATAGGTAAACGTGTGTTGATATTTAAGTCTATCTTTAATAAAAAACATAAATAAAGAAATAGGGTCCTAATAAACATATAGCTTTATAATTTTTTTCAGATCAACCCCATTATTTATGATACAGTTTCAAATTTTCCAAAAAATGTCTGAAACGCCACAATAAAAGTATTATTCTATTATAAATAATAATTATAAATGGAAACATGTTTTAGAATTTTTTTTTCATCTGAAACCCATTATTTATCATACAGTGCATTTACATCCCAAAAAAGTATAAAAGCGCCATACTAATATTGCCAGATAAACCTGACCCCCCTACGAGTTGAATGTACATTGAAGGGTCACTTTCCGGACATTTATCCTTCGCAAACAGTAATTATGATAAACATAATTTATGAGGTCTTTCATATAAAATTATTGAACGAGTAATTCAAGCTAAAGCGTATAATTCCTATAAAGGAATAAACATGCTTGATCACGCCAAGGTTTAACACCATTGTCAATTGGTAAGCGGACATGAGCCCCCCCGGACACAAGCCCCCCTGCCTATTTTGCGCGTGCTGACATGAGCCCCCCCGACCCACCGTATGATAAGAAACATGTTTTATTGTGTAAAAAATAGTTTTAAAACTTCAAAACTTGTTTTTAAGTGGTTTTTTTGGTCATAACTGCACTTTATATATTGTGCTTTTAACCCCAAATGTATGAGAACTTTGATATGTTTGAGAATTATGAGACAAACAACACCTTTAGCTTACGATTATAAGGACAATAGATTCAATCAATCTATCAAACTTACACGTTTCACTGGCGGTGTTTCTTCAGTAAGAAGAGTCAATTAAACAATTAATTCCATGTATCATCAAAGTATTACCGACAGTTTGATGCGCTAATAGGCAACGATTATCTTATTTTGCCACTATTGTACAATCAAGTTGACAATATAAATTATTAGATCGATCATCATTATCTTTTCCCTAAGATGTAACATGATTAAAATGAAACAATTAATAATTGGCGAATTATTAATAACAAGCAAGGCAATATTTATAGCCGAAGAAAAACTTAATTGTTTGCTACAAATATTAACAAAACATTAGTTAATTATCTGTCCGACCAGGGGGGGCTTATGTCTGCCTGCGCAAAACAGGCGGGGGGTTCGTGTCAGCCCGCGCAAAATCGGCCGGGGGACTCGTGTCCGGGGGGGCTCATGTCCGTCAATCTTGTCAATCACTTCCTTTAACACGTTTCGCTTTAACGTGTGTCGATAACAACATATGCTGCTAATTGCACACACTGTGGCACAGTAACTGTATATGGTTTTTGAAAGAAAGCATCCGCCACGTCAAATCTTATTTTACCGAATGTTGCATGCATTGTATAAGTTGATGCATTCGGGGCTCATGACAAGATCCCAGCTTTTGTGAGCCCCATAATTTGGAGAGAAAAAAATGCCAAAATATAAACAAAATACCAAACAAATTTCCGAAAAATGTCATAAAAACGCTTGTGTGTATTGACCTCTCACTCTCAATGGCGTGTGCTTTTTAATGTAAAAAGTAGTTTAGCATTTATTTCACACCTATATGTGTTAAATGTCATTAGGATCCAAACTTGGTCGCAGTTTGGATGCCTGTTAAAACCACACTAGCTAACAATTAACTAATATAACTATAGGTAAAACCTATATACGACTGAAACCTGTTTCTACAAAGTATAAGAAATAAGGTATGGAGCAGCATATCTAAAGGCGACCTCCGCAAAAAGCTGGTCTATGGCCAGCTTTTTGTTTCGGCCGTATTAAGTGTAATTTAATTAACACATCAATGTTGACCACCCAACAGATCTACCCTATATACGTTCAAAGGTGGCACGCTCAGTCTAGAAATGGTACACTTTGGCAGTGGCACGCTTAGTTATGCCTTTTGATTCTAGTAATGGGCCGGGGAGGGGCTTATTGGCACTTGTAGAGAGCCGTCTTGAAGCTCTTCACTGTTGGTGTGCATACTGTTGTCTCTTCCAGGTGGTCCAAGTCCAAAGCCGTGTTGATGAGGAAGGACATGAGCTACGTACTATATTCAGATGAAGGACATGAATGATGAAGGACTGAAGGAGTAAAGTTTTTTTTTGTCTGTGGAATTTCAAATGTTTACCTGATTTTGTAAGTTCGTCATAATCACTTTTTCCAAGACAAAAAGAAGTCGAAAAGTGTACAGCTTGCTTCGAGTAAACAAGTTTGCATGATGAATGTAAGTTAAGCAACTTGTTCGGCAAGGATCTGCCGACCATTTCTATGATGGGCGCAGACATATTTCAAATCTCGTTCAACATGAGATCTTGAGCGAGATCTCCCCAATTTGCATATTTTTAGGTTGCAGCTGTCATGGCGGACGAAAAACAGACAAGTGCCATTTTTAAGAGGCACGAACAGTTAAAAAGATGGGAAGAATCTGATACAAATAAGTGTCCTAACCATCCTGCTCTAGATACTAGAAAAGTTAAATTTCAAGACGGTTGTATATTTTTGGCCGCTTGTTCAAGCGGAGATCGTGAAGAAGTGAAACGGTTGCTGGATAGAGGAGCCGATATCAACACAGCTAATATTGATGGACTAACAGCCCTACACCAGGTAGATATGTCTATTTATGGTCATCAAATAAGATTCCCTAAAACAATACAATTCCAATTGTTATCCCTCAAATGAACAATATATGTGTCTGTTTACACAGTTGCGTCATTGCACTCTCGCTTTTAAAGTGCTAAAACTGGGTCATGTTGCCAGACCCTAAACCATTTCCTGAAGTAGACTGGTCAGAAATTGAGATGTGTACACAAACAATCCTGTTCTCTAAGACATAAAAAGGCTACCCTTTCATGAATATATACTCTTTACCTAACGAACTTTGTGAACAGACTTCTTTAAATTGTTTAACCTTATTCATTAAAACTTTCAGTAAAAGTCCTAGAGTTCTGATTTGTGAAGTTCTAATATTGTAACAATGAATACAGAAGATTTTGAACATGTTGATTAATTCCTACAAGTCGTACGACTCATTGTGGCCGGATCTACCTCTACCTATCTATCTATAGATAATGCCAGACTCCACTTTTGTGTATTAATAAATATTAGTATTATCGGCATGGGGGGTTTGTGCGTCTACATCTACATGGTTACGTAAAGCTGTCAGGCTTGACAATTTTATTACGGTGCGCAAGAAAATAAATATAAGAATACAGAGAAAAAGAAAGGAAAGGTAGAAGAAAAAGAACGGACAGGGCACGCAATATAGAAAAAGTTGGTTAGTTGCTACATCCCAAGAGACTGTACGTGTGACCACTCCGGCTTGCGAGGCGCTACCAGGGACGGATCCCCGCCGGTACAGCTCAGAGTCTCATACAGGATGTAGCAACTGCATTGATCCCCATTAGAAGCCTAATAGAAGGGCAGGGTAGACAGCTCCCTCTTGAAGGATGCCAAAGAGGGAGCCTCAGCTACAGTAGCTGGTAGAGCATTCCATGCGGGTACTGTTCGTGGAAAGAAGGTGTATTTAAATTGGTCAGTCGATGGGGAGAAATGTCTGTATTGAAGAGAGTGCTTCGATCTTGTTGACGATTGTGATATTTCTAAATAATTTGAAGCTTGAATGTCAATTAGGTTATGTATGATCTTAAAAAGGCAATTCAGCTGAATTTTAGATCTTCTAGCTTCCAGTGTTTCCCAACCCAGTTCCTCGAGCATGGAGCTGACACTGCTGGTGTTATGGTACCGATTCAGGGCAAATCTTGCGGCTCTTCTTTGGACCATTTCTATCTTATAGCAGTGTTTTTTAGTGTCTTATAGTCGTGCAGATTAAAAGCAAATAAAAGTTGTGAAAGTGAGACTTCAAAAGAAGATAGAGAGAAGAAATAAAGTGTGACAGGTGTTAAAATAGGTGAAAACAAAGAAGCTAAAAACACTGATCCCAGGCCTCAGGGGCGGTTTGAAATAAGGGAGCCGGAGGGGCTCAGAGTGTTTCGGAACCCCGCAAGATCAGGCTGGAGGACCGTGTCCGCTGGTAGGTTGTTCCACATAACCACTGTATAGGGATAGAAGGAGAACTTAAAGTCATTGTCGAGTATGTTTGTAAAATCAAAATCGAAAGTGGTTTCGAGAGCTGAACGTTTAATTAATGACGTAAGCTTGAGAGACTTGTTCCCTCGTATTGTACGCACCCCCAAATTGCAGAAAAAAGATTTTATGATAAAAGTGCGCACAATACATGGCAAAAGACGGTACTCCTTAGAATTGTCTCGAAGAGATGATTCTAATGAGTAGTAACACAATAGGATTTGGTGTTGAAACAAGTTAAAATAAGTTAGTTTGTTCAGTATACTCACTCTTATCTGGAGCCCTGATATATGGATCATGCAGCTAGAGGACATAATATGCTAGGTTGGCACCAGCCAAAAAATTTTAGTAGCCAAATTTTTCGGTGGCGCACACTTTAAATACATAAAGTGAGAGAGGGTATGACAGAAATAAAGAAAAATATTTAACCTACATAACACATTTCCAGCAACTTTTCTTTACAGCTCGACATATAGTATTTATCAAAATTTGGATAAGAAAATTGCAAACAGTGCAGTACTAGATCAGAGGGCTTTCATAAGAGCCCTCAAATCTGGATCTGTCCCATGTCCCTAGCTCCCTTAATGTAGATACCTTTTGTACCATAATCCTGAATGTCATTTGTATTTCCTTCTCAATCTTTTGACATTATGGCTACATTACAATCTGCTAGATCCGGCATATTATTATACTATACCCGATTTATATAGCGCTCTTTTCACACAGGAGTTGTGCGTTCAAAAGCGCTTCACATGAAATTATATAAATGTACGGTACCTACAAAGCAAGAAAGACAAATAAATACATTCACAATAAAAATGATACAATATTGAGTAGCATGGAAACATGGAAATTCTTTCAATATTATTACCAAGATTATAAAATTGTTATAGTAAGTTTAGAGCATAATTTAGAGAAATCTATGTTTTGCCCAATCACGGATTTATCTTAAATGAAAGTAAATCATATTTTGTCGCCGGAGGGAAAATGTATGATACACATACCAAAATGGTGTCTTTCTGACCGTCGACCAATGGGAGCTCAGCGCTAGGTGGCCGATCTAGTCTCTTAAGATATCTATGAGTCTATGCTCAAAACAAGTGTAAAAGTCTCACGTGACACCGTAAAATGGCCGTCAGTTGACATGACTGTGAAGGTACAAAATGTATTGTGTAATCCCTGCCTCCAGGGCATAGCTAATCAGCGGTACGCAGATAAATATATCCTGCTGAGAGGCCCCAATTACCCCTTGGATTAATTAACAAACTGATAAGAATAGTTTTATTACCCGCTAGCGTGTTAGATAATCACAATGGTTGGCGAGTGCAGGGTTTTCCCTTGCATTTTGTAAATGAGAGTCCTAAGGACCCTCAAACCTTTCACTTTGAGAGTTCCTCGGCATATTTGGGGGTCCCAAATTAATTTGATTTGTAAATGCATTACAATGTTGACAAATAAATTGCAAAACCTTTGTAAACTGTTTAACAGTGCAAATTTATGATTAATCTCTGATGGTATATGAAGCATACCCCACATCAGTATCTACATACTGAGAATTTGGGGGTTTGGAGTAAAATGTGGTCAAAGATTTGAGGGTCCTGGGGACTCTGGACAAATATGAGTCCCAGGTGACAGAATTGCGTCCCAGATGCAGGAAACCTGCGTCCGGGAAAACCCTGCGAGTGGCGACTAAATTTGCCAACTTTCTTTTTTTGTTAGCTCACCTGAGCACAAAGTGCTCGTGAGCTTTTGTGGTCAGTCAATGTCCGTCGTGCGTTGTGCGTCGTGCGTCAACAATTTCTTCAAACATCTTCTTCTCCAAAACCACTTGCTTGATTGCAACCAAACTTCACAGGAATGTTCCTTGGGTCAAGCTCTTTCAAAGTTGTTCAACGAATTTGAAACCATGCAGAACTGAAAAAATAAGGAAATCTTAAAAAATCTTCTTGTCAAAAAACCACAAGAGCCAGAGCTTAGATATTTGGCACATGTCATTACCTATAGGTCCTCTATCAAAGTTGTTCAAATTTTGCCCCTGGGGTCAAAATTGGCCCCGCCCCGGGGGTCAACGTTTTACATAAGAGTTATATAGTGAAATGTTCAAACATATTTTTCTCTGAAACCAATGTGTCCAGAGCTTTGTTATTTAGCATGGTATTACTTCTAGAGGTATTTGACTTATATTGTTGAATCGGTTCCGGTCCGTTGCATATCTGGGTCACTGAAGCTAAAAATAGATTTTTTTCCCATGAGAACTTAAAAAATCTTCTTGTCTGAAACCATAGTACACTGAGCTTAGATATTATGCACATAGCATCGTCAACAGATCGTTCAAATTTTGTCCCTGGGGTCAAATTTGCCCCGCCCCGGGGATCACAGTTTTACATAGAGTTATATAGTGAAATGTTCAAACATCTTTTTCTCTGGAACCAATATGACCAGAGCTTTGATATTTGGCATGATGTAACTTTTAGAGGTCCTTCACATATATGGATGAATCGGTTCTGCTCTGTTGCATATCTGGGTCACTGGAGCTAAAAATAGATTTTTTCAATGAAAACTTCAAGAATCTTCTTGTCTGAAACCATAATACACTGAGTTTAGATATTTTGCACATATCATCGTTTACAGGTCCTCTATTTTATTTGTTCAAATTTTGCCCCTGGGGTCAAAATTGGCCCCGCCCTGGGGTTCGCCTTTTACAAATCTTCTTTTCTGAAATCACGTGACCCATCCTAGTGTCACCATTGTCAGGTGAGCGATCAAGGGCCATTCTGGCCCTCTTGTTGTCCAAATTTATCAATTGCCAAAATTGATAATATTGATCTTTTAGTCACGACGGTAAAAAGTAATCGCCAATGGCGATTTTGGCGAGCGATAACGCTAACCTTGAATATGTGTCTTGCAGATATAGCCATGTCTCTAGGGAAGCATCCCGTTATATTTTATCAATTACAAAAAGGTCGCTGTACATAGTGATTTTAACATAAATCACAGGGCTCCAGATAAGAGGGAGTAAACTGAACAATTCCAACATTTTCTCACTTATTTCAGCACCAAATCCTATGGTGTTACTACTCATTAGAATCGTCTCGAAGAGACGATTCTAATGAGTAGTGACACCATAGGGTTTAAAACAGAAATAAAAATTTTAGTTTTTGAAATCCTCCCCTTATCTGGAGCTCTGTAAATCCTTTACTTTGAAGTAATTCTTATTTGCTTGTATAGTCATCTGTCATCCATTTACTGTTAATCATGTGAGACTATTAATTTTTTTATTGAAATTAGGTTATGGTATCAATTTTGCTGTATTTTCTGTTTTGTTTTTAAGGCATGTATAGACGACAACCTAGATATGGTAGAGTTCTTAGTGGAGAATGGGGCTGATGTGGATGTCTGTGATAACGAGGGGTGGACCCCACTGCATGCTACAGCTTCCTGTGGCTTCTCAGAAATAGCCAGGTAAGATCTACTTTCAGGCATGGTACATTAACCCCATTACCCCATAGCTATTTCTAGTTTTGAAGATATGTGACCCCTTAAAGCAGGTTGAAAGTAAAGCAGAATGCGCCTTGAGGCGCATTCTGCTTTACTTTCAGTCTGCTTTAAGCTATTATCTACTAGAATATATTTCTTATGGTTCTTATTTCTAACGGTATAAATTGGAATTATTGTCTTCAGCAGAGGAATAAATTAAAGGCGTAAAAGGCATATAAATGGGGTAATGGGTTAAAGGCTCCAGGTAAATGTAAGAGGAAGTAAACTGAAATTTTTTTTTAATATTTTCTTGATTATGTCTCCACAAAACATTGTAAAAAACAATTGGTGACTCATAAGATCTTCTTTTTTGAGATGATTTTAATGTGTGGTCACATCATAGGGTTTTGTTGAAAACTTAGGATGAAAGATTTTAATACCTTGGTCACCTTATCTGAATCTCTGTACTTAAGTGGCATACACAGTTTTCATGAACTTTATTTTCAGCATGTTCAATCTGACTAAGACCAAACTGGCATTAAAGAAGCACTTGGAAATCTTTACAGGAGCTTTCTGCATTGCCTTGGGCTATATTAACCCATTACCCCATAGCCTGTTTCTAATTTTGCAGATAGGTGACCCCTTAAAGCAGGGTGATAGTAAAGCAGAATGCCTTAAGACCCATTCTGTCTTATTTTCATCCTGCTTAAAGCTACCATCTACTTGTATTTTCAACATATTTCTTATGATCATACGTATCAATGACTGTTTAAAGTTAAGTGGATCTATTTTCTTCAGTGGAGAAATAAGTTAAAGATGTATTTATGGAGTAGTGGGTAAAGCAAGTGATAATGAGTTTATTATATTTAATTTAGCTGTTCAGTCAGGCAGCTTGGTTGATAAATAACTTCTTACTCTTGAAATGTCTTCCTGGACATTTGTCAAGCTCTGTGAACATAAATATCATGATGTTGCAGATTACACTTACCTCCCCTTAACCCTTTACCTGATAGCCTATTATAGGTGACTACTTAAAGCAGGTTGAAAGTAAAGGAGTATGTGCCTTAAGGCACATTCTGTTTTACTTTCAGCCTGCTTTATGCTATCATGTGCTAGAATATAGAAAACATTCCCTATAATATAACAATTCTTGACTGATTAAATTGGAACTATTTTCTTCAGCGGAGGAATAAATCATATTCATAATAATTCGCTAAAAGTCGCTTCTATAGGGGAAAGGCTTAAACACATTCTGCCTTACTCTCAGCCTGCTCCAAGCTACCATCTGCTAAAATATTGTGCATATTCATGGCTGTATACTGTTGAAATATTTTCTTTTGTGGGGGAATAAATTAAAGGCATAAAAATGCATATCTTTGAGTAGTGGGTTAAGCTCATACCTACCAAACACAATCAGTGAGTGGTTATAGTACATGTATCAAGATTTAACTGTATTGAGAAGGTGAACAAAAATAGAGATGATGATTTGTAACAATGAAGGCAATTGATACCCCCTTCCATGGGATTTGATATCTTTACATGATGTTGAGTCACATACATAACAGGCCCTTTAGATTTCTGTATGAGGTTTAATGCAGACCAAATGTTAACACTTTCCCCTGCAGAAGCATTTTAGGAGGTGACATAGTCTAACATAATTTATTTAATATCAGTTGACTTTTGATACAGGTGGCAGTGTAACCCTTTACCCCATAGCTTGTTTCTAGTTTTGAAGACAGTTGACTACTTAAAGCAGGTTGAAAGTAAAGCAGAATGCGCCTTAAGGCGCATTCTGCTAAACTTTCAGCCTTCTTTAAGTCAACATCTGCTAGAGAAAATAAAATATTTTTAGTCATATGAAACTATTTTCTTCAGTGGAGAAATAAATTAAAGTGTGAAAAGGCATATTGATGGGGTAATGGGTTAAAGCAGGATGAAAGTACAGCACATTTTGGTGCCTTTACTATCAGTCTGACTCAAGCAACCATCTTATAGGATACATAATTTTTACTATTCATGACAATATAAAGTGGAACTTACATTTTCTTCAGAAGATGACTAAATTTGATCGTAAAAGGCATATTTGTGGAGTGATTGTTAAAAAGAGGCTGGAAGTAAAGCAGAAATCTCTTAAAGAGAGCATTCTGTACAACTTCCTGTCTACTTTAAACAACCTGCACCACCTGTTTAAATGATAACCTCATAGGCTGGCCATAGCCCTTCCTAGTTTGAAAGACAGTTGACCACTTAAAGCAGGTTGAAAGTAAAGCAGAATGGACTGCATTCTAATTTCACTCCAGTCTGCTTTAAGCTACCATTATGCTAGAATATAGAAAGCATGTCTTATGACGTATGTATTTCAGTCCATATCCTAGCCCACTTGCTCTAAGACCGGTGCAAGTAGTAGTTGCATCAGAATATGGCATTATTACAGTTAAAAACATTTGTTGTCAGATATGGGCATGTAGTCTGAAAAAGTTAAGGCATAGACTGAAATTGTAACTATAATATTCGAAGGTGTCTCAAAATATTGGTTTGATTGCATTCTGACTAAATTGGAAAAATGACATTTAATCGTGCGACTGTTTCAACTGTTGCCCTTTAAAATTTGACCTGCCAGACTGGCTGTTTTGAAATGGACATAGTCCAGTGCTGAAGTGGAATAGTCCATCTAAGTTATTGTGGGAGCTAGGTATAATTACTGTTATTATCATTTACCTATCTCCCAATTTCATCTGTGTACTGCCTGAGGGGCTGGATCTTTGCTCTTTCGTAGGTGACACCTTTGTAGGATTACTGTAAAACCAGCTAGTATAGTAAAACCTCTCTATAACGGGCACTAAATTGTGGAAATTATATTTTGTAAGACCTCCTTTAAGATGGGTGAAAGCTTCTTGCAGAACAAAATTAATGCAGAAAGCTCCTATAGGAGCTTTCTATATTACCTTTGTCCTGCATGAAGATGTCACCTGTGTTCAGAGACTTGTGCTGTGTCATTTGTTGCTGAACACAAAATTTGAATAGGTTGAAATATTATGTTTTTTACCATATTCTAGTCTGATGGAATTTTACACTTGGAAATTGAGTTAAATCTTTTATTCTTTTATTCAAATGACTCAACTTATCGTTATGGCAATGCATATAAAGTAAAAAAAAATGAGAAAGAATTAGAAAATTCAAAGGCAGGAATACATTTGTATTGGTGTTTTGAACTCTATTTTATGTCCTTGTATTTTATAATGGAAATGAATTTCATATCTCTGACCTGTTCAGAAAAAGACTTTTTTGTGTGTGGTATCTGGTGGTTGCTTTTCAGGCTAAAAGTAAAGCAGAAATCTCTTTAAGGAAATTCTGCATTACTTTAGAGCTCTTGTTTCTAGCAATCTTTAGTCTTTAACACATTACCCCATGCATACATACATGTATATGCATTTTAGGCCTTTAATTTATTGCCTCTACAGAAGAAAATAATTCCTTTTCATAGTAGTTTATGAATATGCACCATAAGAAAAAGGTTCTATTGTCTAGTAGCAGATGGAAGCTTAAAGCAGGCTGAAAGTAATGCAGAAATTGAACACACCTGCACATTCTGCTTTACTTTCAACCTGGTGTCTTGAGAACTAAAAACCGGCTATGGGGAAATGGATTAACCCATTACCCCATAGCCTGTTTCTAGTATTGAAAATAGGTGACCACTGAAAGCAGGTTGAAAGTAAAGCAGAATGCGCCTTGAGGCGCATTCTGCCTTATTTTCAGTCTGCTTTAAGGTACCTACTACTTGAATATAGAAACATATCTTATCATACATATTTATGACTGTATAAAAAGGAACTATTTTCCTCAATGGAGGAATAAATTAAAAGCGTAAAAGGCGTATTTATGGGTTAATGGGTTAAGCAGAGAAATACAGCTAGGAAGTGCATGGATAAAGTAGTTGTGGGTGTGGTGGTGACTAGTGGGTCATTGTTGGGTCACACTGCCTTGTGTACAGTCACCGTGGACTGTCTTGTCCATGTGACTGGGGGAGGAACCTCTACCACAGTAATAAAACCTGATAGGTATATTATGGGCTCTAGATAACTGCCCCTATAAACCCATGTACATAGAGCTCCAGATCAGAAGGCTCAAACAAAATATTTTCAACATGTTCTCCTTTATGTCTGCATGGTGTGACTACTCATTAGAATCATCTAGAAGAGATGCATGATTCTAATTAGTAGTTATACACCATAGGGTATTGAGCAGGCACAAAGATGTTAGTTTCTGTTTTACTTATGTCCTGTTTTAAGCAGACATCTTAGAAATATACACCGGAAGCTACAGGAGTAAAAGGTTAAACTGGATTGAGCTGAGCCATAATGGTGTCTCTCTACATGTTTTATTTGTGTGTTTGGCCATATGATCTTGGACTGTGGTCATGAATAATAGATCCCTGCTAATGCCTGAACCACGGTTAACTGTATAAACACACTCACTGCCTGTAGAATTGTTTTTGTTTTGGCTACATTGAAAAGCACTTGTGGTCAAGTGCATGTTGTGTCCGGGACTGCTGTTGATGTAAATTGAAAACATGAAAATGCAGATTCGTACATGCATGTACTCAACCCTGTCCTTCATAGCTAGTTGTCAGTGTAATTAAGGAGGATGCTTAACCCTTTACTCTATACCTAAAGGGGCCTCCGTGGCCTAGTGGTATAGTCACTGTGACTTACATCACTAAGCTCCTCAAAGCTGTGAGTTTGAATCCCAGTAGGGTCGTTCGGATTTTTCATGTGGGGAAGCCTTCCAGCTGGCTTGCGGAAGGTAGGTGGTTCTACCCAGTTGCCGATTTGTGCCTGAAACAGTGCATAAAGGACTTCTGGGGTCTTCCTCCACCTATAATTAGCTGGATTTCGCGATATGACTGAAATACTGTTGAAAGCGACGTAAAATCAAAACAAATCAAAATTACTCTATACCTTGGTTCTAGTTTGAAGACAGGAGACCACATAAAACATGATAAAAGTAAAGCAGAATGCCTCTGGAGGCACATTCAAGGTGAACTCTCCTTTACTTTCAACCTGCTTTAAGCTACTATCTTCTAAAATTTAGAAAACATTCTTATGATACAAAACCCAAATTCATTTTAGTGATTATAATTGCAGGGTGTGTATGCTTACAATTTTAATAAAACTGATAGTTTTGACAACTGATGAAGGTTATGAATGAGGTTAAGGACTCAGTAAAGTTGTCAACCAGGATCTCTGAATTTACTGAATGACTGGTATTGTAAGTGACTTTTCCCCATCAAATCTGTACCTTTGCAATTAATTAGGATGTGATAACGTTTAAAAGTACTGAACATTCGTCTTTACCCACATAGCTTGGTTTCATTGTTTTAGACAGGGGGTTGCTTAAAACAGGCTAAATGACGTAAATGTTAAGTAGAGTTCTTCCTCAAGGAGATTTTTTATAACTTAAATTTTATTCTGCTTAAGCTTAAAGAACTATCAGTTAGTATTTAGGAAAAATTTCATGCGAGTGACTTTCATGTTTAAGCCCGAAATTGTGTATCTATGAGGAATGGGAAACTAAAGGTAAATAAAATTACAGCAGAAAGTTAGATTATAATGAAACCAATGCTACACTGTCCAGATAGCAGACAAACCTTAAATTAGTCACTAAACCAGTTTTGTTGTGAAACAATGTGTGTTGAATATATTTTGAGATCATTGATGCTCTTTCAATAGTTTTGTAATACAAGTTTACTTGGCTGCTCCACATGATTCAAAGGTGCTGAATCAGCAGAATCTTACAACCTCTGGCCAGTGCTTCTTCATCCAAGATAAACAAAAAAACACTTGCCATTCTCTTCCTTCAACAGCAAAAAATAACCTGATTTGCCTGTTTTAAAACTTTGGTACCCTGCTGCGTGTACCTTGCAGCTAGCACATTCTGTTTTCTTCAAGCTTTCATTGCCAATTAAAAGATGTGCCTATGATATGAAGCAAATTTCTTAACCTCCCCATGGTTGAAATTTGACTTGAGAAAAAAAGTTACTGGCTCTCACTATTAAATTTGTTTTAAGTCATCACTGTTTTACTAATTGTGTGCACATTATAGACAGTATTAAAGACAGGTGGAAAGTAAAGCATAAAGCTGTTAAAGGAGATTTGTTTTATTTTGCCATACATCTTAATAAATACAAGCATACTTAAGTGATCGTAATATTGCAGGAAAAGGATTAACCCATTACACCATGAATACGACTTTTTACGTCTTTCATTTATTCCTCAACTGAAGAAAATAATTCCAAATTATACAATCATGAATATATAATAAGAAATATTTTCCATATTCTAGTTGGTGGTAGCTTAAAGCAGGCTGAGAGTAAAGCAGAATGAGCCTTAAGGCACATTCTGTTAAGGCACATTCTGCTTTACTTTCAACCTGCTTTAAGTGGTAACCTATAATAGAATATTTAATACTTGAAACAGGCTATGGGGTAATGGGTTAACTGTGAGGTATATGAAGAAAGCTTAGTGGCAAAGAGTACAGATTAGTATCTTATAGACTTTGTTTCTCAAAGAGTCATTTGATCTCACACACTGTTTGAATTTTCCCTTCTTTCTTGTCTGTTGGCAGCTACTCTTCCTACTTTGATGATGGGTAAAGATTATATGTAAAAACATGTTAGGTGCTTATTAAAAGTTTCCTGCATTATTTGAAGATTTTTCACAAAATCCAATTATTTAATTATCTCAAAATCCAATTATTTATCTTAAGGCACTAGATGTAACATGTACGTATTTAGCTTTTATCAAAAGATAATTAGGTAACTAGTTGCACGAACTGTTTCCCTCCATTTTAGCTTGTGTATAGTGTATACAGCAGGTGGCTGCTTGCACCAGACTGAATGTAAATTTTTACATCTAAGCTTGTTTTAAGTATTGAAGACATGTGACTGCTTTAACCCTTTGAACCCTAGTCCCGCCTATAGGCGACCTTTTCAAACAGTATACATGTGAAAAGTGTACTTGTCCTATGCAAACAGTGAAGACCCAGATCAGAGGGCTCCTTATGGAGCCCTCTGATCTGGGTCTTCACTGTTTGCCATAATGCAAAACATTGACAAAAACAACTCTTAAATGTCATAAATGGACTGGACTAAAATGGAAACTGGGATTTTCCATTTGAAGTTTCAGGGAGGAAAGAGTTAAGCAATCTAAAACAAATAACTATTCCATGAAGCTCCTTTATCATGTTGAAGACAGGTAGCTGCTTAAAGTAAGCAGAAAGTAAGCTGTTTCACATTATAGTTCAGGTAGATTTTAGACAGGTGACTGGTTGAATCAGACTGAATGTAAAGGATAGATCTTTGCTGTATTTCATTTCTGTCTCTGGAAATCACCATAAAATGACTTCAGACAGTATACAGTAAAAACCTGTGTTAACCCATTACCCCATAAAAATACCTTTTTATGCCTCTAATTTATTCATCTATATAAGAAACTATGTAAAATTTATTCTGTCATTAATATATATCATCAGAAATATTTTCTATATTTTAACAGATATTAGCTTAAAGCAGACTGAAAGTAAAGCAGAACATGCTTAAAGGCGTATTCTGTTTTACTTTCAACCTGCTTTAAGTGGTCTTCAAAACTAAAAACTGGCTATGGGATAATGGGTTAAGCCGCTTCTCAGTGATTAGGCATGGTGATTTACAAAGACAGGTTGTTTAATTAAAAAGTAATGCAGAAAGCTACAGAGCTTTCTGCATTATGTAGCATAATGCAGAAAGCTCTGTAGCTTTCTGCATTACTACTTTTGTCCTGCATTTAGCTACTGCCTATATGTAAGCTTGTGAATCCCTTGTGGTTTATGTGGGGGCCTTTACTGTATGCAAGACAATAAACTTTTTATTCTCTGCAATATGCAATAGGAGAAAAAAGTCTAATGATGGTTGGGCCATGTTACAATGTTTGCTGTTGATCACTGAGTCTTTGTGTTGTATTCTCTTGGACTCCATTGACTGTTACCATGCCAAATTAGTTCCTAGCCTGCCAAAATCACAGTGGTATCAATAAGATATGGGCAGCATGCTGTCTCTACTGTTTGATTTTACATTCAAATAGATTTATTTTATCTCTTTAACCTTTTCTCTCATTTATTTTATCTTTTTAAGACTTTTCCCTGATTTCTTGCTTTCACTGTTCACTAAGTCATCAAGACAGTTTAGCTGTGGAAAGCAAACTGAATGTAAAGAAGAAATCTTGTTTTTTAACACATATTCAACCAAAGCAACTATTACATGTACCTGTCATTTACAAACAGCGTACCTGTGATGATTATGCTGCTACTTAAAGCAGGCGTGGAAAAAGTAGAATGTGCCTAAAGAACTGTTTTACTAACTTTCATCCTGCTTTCAGCTATCATATGCTAGAATATAGAAAATAAAATTTCTTATGATACATATTCATGACAGACTATGAAAAAGGAACTGTTTTCTTTAGTGGAGGAATAAATTAAAAATAAAATGTGTATCTATGCAGTAATGGGCTAAAAGCAAGATTTCTTGGAAATAAATAAAGGTCAGTTAGGTGTGAGGAGGTTGTTGTATAACTTAGGGAAATAGGTTAAAGCTGTTAGTTTATCCTTTACTTAATGTGCCATCATTAGCCCATTAAAGCCTGTAATGAACTGAGTCATTTTGCCACATTGTCTGGAGGATACAGCAATGCATATAGGTGTGCTTTATAGACAATATTAAGTTTTTGGCAGAAATATGAGTTCAGCTGATTCACTATATTATAAGTTCAGACAACAGTGTTGTAATCAGAGAATGTAAACTTGGTAGGGGGTAAACCCTTTTAATGCTAGGGGCGGATATATCTGCCACAGTGATTACCTTTGCAAACAGTAAGGATCCAGATGAGACGCCGCATAAAGCGGCGTCTCATCAGGATCCAAACTGTTTGCCATTCTGACCCTGAATTTAAAAGAATTTTTGAAAATTCTAATTTTAGAACAGTAGCAGACGACAATTGTTGCAGATGAGAAAATTATCCAGCATGTAAAGAGTTTATTTTCTAATGGACTCTTCCATTTACTGATGTAAGTCACATTAAATTTGATTTGTCTCTCCAGGGAGTTGTCCCAATATATTTGAAGGTTGACAAACTTTACAGACCCTGATCAGGGGCCTCCTTCAGGAACCTTTTTGATACGGGTCTTTAGCAGTTTACAAACATTTAGTATTTACTTTATTCCCCTACAGTGTAAGGGCTAAAAGAACAATTTGGATGTTGTATCTTGATGAGAAATTGCACTCCAATCTGTATGGAGAACAGGTGTGATGTAATAGACTGTGAGAACAGGAAGGTAAACCCTCTTACCTACACTGTGGCTCCCCCTAGCAATTAGCTCTTTGAAAGCTCAGTTGTATGTTTGTCTGCAACAATTGTCATCTGCTGCTGTTCTTAACCTATTTCGTAATAGCCTGTTTCTAGTTTTGAAGACAGATGACAAGTTAAAGCAGGTTGAAAATAAAGCAGAATGCGCCTTAAGACGCATTCTGCTTTACTTCCAGCCTGCTTAAAGCTACCATCTACTAGGAAATACACAATATTTCTTATGATACATTATGACTGTATAAATTAGATTTATTTTCTTCAGTGGATGAAAAAATTAAAGGTGTAAAAAGGTGTATTTACGGGATAATGGGTTAAACTGAAATGGTCTGAGATTTCTTTTCCTATTAGAGTCAGAGTGTCAAAATTTGGATTATTTTCAAGATACCAAATTTTTGTGATCTGGATCTAAACTGTTTGCAAGATGATCACAGTTAAGTAGTTAGGGTACATAAATTAGAGTAAGGTTTTGGTTGGGTGTTTACACAGGTGAAATTTAGGTAGGGATTGAGAAAGGAGCAGCAAGCGATTGAAGACTGCAGGGAAAGCTAGGAAAGGTCTAATAAACATTTTTGTCTGCAGTTTGGCATATCTGTTTAGGATTGTACATTCTTCATGCATTATCTAGGAAGTTTTAGATATATATATCTCTTCAATGACTATGACTTTCTCTCATTTGTGTCATTGGGCAGCATATTTTCAGTTGCTTCTTTCACGGCTCCAGATAATAGTGAGACTAAACTGAACAAATCTAGTATTTCTTATTCAATTCAGCACCAAATCATAAAAATTGAAGAGACAATTCTAACGTGTAAAAAAAGTTTAAGTGTTTAAAATTTAGCATTATGAGGGTTTAACACTTAAAACAAGTTTTGAGGAAAAGGGTTAAAACAAACCAGATTACCTCACGGTACGTAGCTTGGTTGGATTTTGTTAGAGATTTTGTCCAGTGTCTGGTAGAGTATTTTGGAAGTATTTTTTGACTCTGTTTGCTTTTTACAGCATGACGATGATTAATACCTATTTAGGGATCAGTTAATGTGTTTGTTCTCAGATAGAAGTGAAGGTTTTAAGATTAGTTTAATGATATATGGCAGTTTATTGTGAAAGTTTGGAGAGCTTGAGACTTGTGGGTGGCAATATAGGTATGACTTCTAGGATGCAGTTCATTTTAGGAAGTGTTTGTTGTTATTGTACTCCTTAAACATCTCTTTGCCTTCCTAATAAATATGCATTTTTACACCTTTACCTGTTGTTAATGGAAAACCCTTACATGCCTCTTACCTGTCCTAACGAAGAGTCATGTGAAATATTTCCTATACCGTGAATGATGCAAAGCTTCTTAGCACCTTTCTAAAAATATTTCATTTGGTACTTATTCATGGGTGTATAAATTGGAACTATTTTCTTCCGTTAAGGAATGAATTTAATGTGCTATAAGGTGTTTCCATGGGGGAAAGGGTTATAGCAGGTTGAATATGAAGCAAAATCTCCCAAATGGGAGATTTCTGCTTTATTGTCTGTCTGCTTTATGCTGCAATCTGTACATTGACAATGAGCTTGTGATGATGGGAAAGGTTAAACAAGACAGATAAAACAGCTCCAGATAAAGGGAGTATTTCAAAAACTAAAATCTTTATTTCTGCTTTAAACCCTATGGTGTCATTACTCATTAGAATCGTCTCTTCGAGACAATGCTAATGAATAGTAACACCATAAGATTTTGTGCTGTATGAGTGAGAAAATGTTGGATTTGTTCAGAATACTCCCTCTTTCTGGAGCCCTGCATATAACCAGGGTTGGCAGTAAACAAAATACTGTTGTACCTGGTAGTTGGCAGGCAGTGTAAAACCAGATTAGCCAGCTGGTCTGCACTGTTGGCAATTTTTGAGACCCGCAGACCACTGTTTTTCCAACCGTACAGCTGAAATATTCATTTGTATTCAAATAATGGTGTACATTTTGTGTCTGTCTGCAGAATAAATTCAAACTATGCTATATTATGATGTGCTTGTGTCATTTGGGCCACTTAAAGTGTCATAAAACCTACCACTGTATAAAAATTCCTGTCACTCTTTGCAATTATACCTGCATGTATCAGCCTGTGCAGCGTCAGTTACAGAATCAAAGTAAAAGTCCAATATCACTGTAGCAATTACTGTTCAAATAAACCCTTCATTCTTGATAGAAGAGCATTTTATGGTGAAAATTTAGGGATGTGTTTGCAGAAAAATTAAAAGTATGGCAAATGAAGTGAAGACTATATTTATTGCCAAAGATGTATGTACTGAAAAACAACCATAATAAGGATTAATTTGATTCATAAGGAGATCTTTGTTTTACTCAAACTTGCTTAATTAACCCATTACCCCAATACACCTTTTTACGCCTTAAATTTACTCCTTCACTAAGCAAAATAGCTCCAATTTACACAGTCATGGATATGTATAATAAAAAATATGTTCTATATTCTAGCAGATTGTAGCTTAAAGCAGGCTGAAAGTAAAGCAGAATGTGCTATAAGGCACATTCTGCTTTACTTTCAACCTGCTTTAAGTAGTAACATATTTTCAAATTTAGAATCAGGCTATGGGTTAAGCAGTTATCAATATTCTACATGAATCAACATGAGTGCATTTATCAATACAAAGTAGAGTTCTAGAGTTCAAAGGCACTCATACGGAGGAAAGGGCAAAGGCATGAAATGATGCTGATGTTGAGGAATTGCTTGAAAGGACAGTGCCTTCATGCAATGAGCTAGTAGCTGAAATTGACATTTTGAAATCTATCAGTGAAGACCCCACATGACATCATAGACCACTGTTTATGTTATCTATTGGAGGAAGCTAGTTAATTAAGAGTTTAAGGATCAAATTACTTGTGAAAAAGGGAAAACTTTCTTGAAATCATTAAAATTTATAGTAACATACACAAACAGCGGATTGATAGTCCACTATGAAAACACAGTGAAGATAAGCCCTAGTCATGTACAGTCAATCCTGTATTAAACACCCACTCAGTGAAGGAGCATAAAGATCATGTAAGAAGACTGCTTAGTGCAGGGTAGAAATAATGCAGAAAACTCCTTTAGGAGCTTTCTGCATTATTTCTATCCTGCATGAAGCAACTGCATGTATTGAATGCTGTGCATGGGTCTTCTATCTCATGATTGTTTAGTACAAGATTGACTTACTGTAAGGTTATATATATTCTGTATGGTCAGTTAAGACCACAGACTATTAAATACAGTTATACCAAGTTTTGTTAAACATTCATAACATGCATGTACATCTAGAAATATAGCAGCTTAATGTTGAACAAGAGTAATGCAGAAAGCTCCTACAGGAGCTTTCTGCATTACTTTTATTCTGCATTAAGTAGACATCATTATCTGTAGCATGACTCCATTCTTCTTAATTATATGATCTCTCAATACAAGGTTGGCAGATATACATGGCCTGATTTAAATGTAAAGTAAATATTGACAAGGTTCTCCTGATCATTTGATAGTGGGATATTGTCCAGAAGGAAAACTAAACAATAATTCACTTGTTATTTAATTCATGTTTTTGAAGAGGCTTTCAATTTTATGCCAATTTTAAGGAGTTTAAACCCTTTCTTCCTCAAAACCTTAAAGAAACCTACTCCTTTAACCCATTACCCCATTAATACAGCTTTTTACGCCTTTACTTTATTCCTCCACTGAAAAAAATAGTTTCAATTTATACAGTCAAGAATATGTATGATAAAAAATTAATATTTTCTATATTTTAGCAGATGTTAACTTAAAGCAGACTGAAAGTAAAGCAGAATGTGCCTTCAGGCACATTCTGCTTTACTTTCAGCCTGCTTTAAGTGGTCACCTTTTTTCAAAACTAGAAACAGACTATGGGGTTACGAGTGAATGGTTAAATAAGCATCAAGTGGGAGTGTGCATTGATGGTGTTCAATACAAGTGACATCTTAAAGCGGAAATATTTTGCTTTACTTTTATACTGCTTTAAGCTGATATCTGCATTAAAACTTTGCACTCAAGTATTACTTTGTCAGCTAAAATGTCTCAAAAAGTGTATTAACTGCAATCTCAAAGCTTAAAGCAGGCTAGAGTAAAACAGAATGCATTGACCTGCTTTAAGTTGTCACCTGTTTTCAAAACTAGAAAAAGGCTTTGGTGTAATGGGTTTAAACTATATTCTCTATGAGTGCTGATTTCAGTTCGGATTTTTCATGTGGGGAAGCCTTTCAGCTGGCTTGTGGAAGGTCGGTGGTTCTACCCAGTTGCTGATTTGTGCCTGAAACAGTGCATAAAGGACTTCTGGGGTCTTCCTCCACCTATAATTAGCTGGATGTCGCGATATGACTGAAATACTGTTGAAAGCGACGTAAAATAACAAACAAATCAAAACTAACAGTGCTGATTTCCTTAGAGAGTCAACATTATCTAATAACGGCACAGCTTAGTGACCAGCAGCACGGACTTCCATAAATCATGTCATTTACTCTTATAGAGCTATAACCATGTGATAAGGGGCTAACAATTTAACCCTTTAAACACTATAGTAACTTTAATCTACTGAAATTGGTGTATGCTGTAATCTGAAATTGTTAAAGTCATACCTACATCTACAGAAAGTATTTGATTGACAACCAGTTCAGATTCTGATCAGGCCCAACATTAAGTGGGTGTCTGATCTGGGTCAAAACTGTTTGCAAAGACTTCAGTATAGGTCTACTGAGTGTTTAAAGGGTTTAGAGTGTTGACTCAACTAATACTGCAGATATACAAACAATGAGTTTTGCTCACAGGAGTACAGTAAAACTCCTCTATTATCCACTAAAATGAAAGCTGTGTGATTGAATACAAGATATTGGATAACAACTTAATCATTAAAAAGTTAAAGGCTAGATGAAAATAAAACAAAATGCTTCTTAATCAACTACCCCATAAATACGCCTTTTTACGCCTCTAATCTTTTTCTCCTCTAAAAAAAATAGTTCTACTTTAGACAATTATGAATAAGTGTTATAAAAATATTTTCTATATCCTGGCACATGGTAGCTTAAAGCAGGTCAAAAGTAAAGCAGAATGTGCCTTAAGGCACATTCTGCTTTACTTTCAGCCTGCTTTAAGTGGTCACCTGTCTTCAAAACTAAAAGTAGGTTTTGGGTAAAGGGTTAAGGAGCTTTCTGTTTTATTTTCACCTTGCTCTAAGCAACCACCTGCCTTAAACACCTAATAAGGCACACACTATTGTGACAGTAATGGAGAGGTTATTGTACCATTTTACTGTATGTAGAGATAGTCGAGTAAGCCCCCAAACTAGATCTGTAAACAACGTATGTACATGTATACCTAAATGACTGAGTAATTAGTTGATTTACAAATATTCATAATTTTCTTACAAATGTTACATTTGATATTTTTCAGGTATTTATTGCGTTCCAATGCCAATGTGGCTGCTGTCAATAATGATGGGGACCTGCCATTCGACATCTGTGAGGATGATGAGATGGAAAGGCTCCTACAGCAAGCTATGGATGATCAAGGTAAAGGTCAAAACCTTATGCACCTGGCCACTCCATAATACTAATAAGGATTTTACCCATTACTCTGTAGTCTGATTCTAGTTTTTGAAACTCTAGGTGACCACTTAAAGAAGGTTGAAAGCAAAGCAGAATGTGCCTTCAGGCACATTCTAAGGGTGAAACGATTAATCGCGATCTGGATTGAACCGCGATTTTATGCCCTCGATTCGATCTGATTCAATTCGATTTAGGAAATGTCATTTTCGATTCGATTTATATGTAGAAAACTCGCTAAGAACTATCTATCTATCTATCTTTTCATACTGCAACACCATCATATGAGTATTACGTGCAGCTGCGCTTCTGTGTAATAAAAAATAGCGAATTAAAATGTACCTCTTTTATCTACGGTAAAGTATTAGTTCGAAAGATTAGAGATCCCGCACAGGCTTTTCACCCGTTACGAGTATGTCTTTGTTTACTTTGCCGGTTTCCTGTGTCATTCTACGCATGCGTGAGCAATTGCTTGCCTCAATTGTGATGTAATTCTTCGTTCACATTACGTATCTCGGTACTGCTTCGACTATTTTAAATAAATTAATAATTCTGTAAACGTTGAATATTTTATTACCTACAACCTAATACGCTCATTACTCTAAAAAATAAAGACGTGCAATTCAGGTAAGAAAATTAAATTATAAAATATTGTGATTTATTTTGATACCGAATATACAGCCCGACATACGTTTCAACACCCGGATAATAGGTGTAAGAATGTGTATGGTGAATTCCCGCGATATGTCAAGTAACACTCAAAGTCCGCTCCAAAAATTTCGAAAGCAAAGGCGACTGACAGCATTGTTAACGAACTTAAACCGGTGAGTGAAAATCAGGAACAGTAATATTCAGATGTATCGATTATCACCATTGTCATTTAAGATGAATAACTATCCACTCCTTTACACCATTCTGTACCTTGCTAACAGAGTAGACCGTTACCAGGCAGCTGTAAATGGTTGATGACAATGGTCTACACTGTTTGCGCATAGAAGATCATAACATAGAAAAATTGGTATGTCAATATTGCAAACCATCCACATAATCAATAAGGTGTATTGTTATGATCAAAATCATATAAGTCAGAAATATACATGTATAAACACTTCCATGCAGTTTTCCAAACTTTAATCCCAACTTTTTGGCCCTGAATGTTCATGTATATTGTTTTTAATATTAACTGTTATTGCAGGATGTCATCTACTTAGAAAATTCATTTATTGCAATGTAAAATCGAATCGAATCGAAAATAATCGAATCGTGTTATAAAAAATCGAATCGAATCGAATTTTTTTTAATCGTTTCAGCCCTAGCACATTCTGCTTTACTTTCAACCTGCTTTAAGCTATCATCTGCTAGGATGTAAGAACAGATTTAAGCTATCATCTGCTAGGATGTAAGAAATGCTTTAAGCTATCATCTGCTAGGATGTAAGAAATGCTTTAAGCTATCATCTGCTAGGATGTAAGAAATGCTTTAAGCTATCATCTGCTAGGATATAAGAAAAGATTTAAGCTTTCATCTGCTAGGATGTAAGAAAAGATTTAAGCTTTCATCTGCTAGGATGTAAGAAAAGATTTAAGATGTCATCTGCTAGGATGTAAGAAAAGATTTAAGCTATCATCTGCTAGGATGTAAGAAAAGATTTAAGCTATCATCTGCTAGGATATAAGAAAAGATTTAAGCTTTCATCTGCTAGGATATAAGAAATGATTCTTATGTTACACATTTATTAACTACTGTATAGAATTAAACCCTTTTTTCAGTGGGGGAATAAATTTAAGGCATAAAAATCTGTAACTATTGAGTAAAGGGTTATAAGTACAGAATAATGTGGTCCAAATATAAAGATCCAGTAACACCTTTCTTAATTTTATGAGAATTGCTTACTTATAGTGATAGGCATCAAACTAGTGAATAACAATTAATACAGTATTAATCAAATACATCGCAATAAAATACAGAAAATCAAGATTTTTTTAAAAACTTTATCAAAATCTGAAATAAATGATAAAGAGTTAGGAGCCTGATCATATGTCAAGCTTCTCACATCATTTTTGGGCTCCAAACTGTTTGCAATAAACATAATAACACAGGGCGCTAGATAAGAGGGAGTAAACTGCACAAATCCAATATTTTCTCACTTATTTCAGCATCAAATCCTATGGTGTTACTACTCATTAGAATCGTCTCTTTGAGACGATTCTAATGAGAAGTGACACCATAGGGTTTAAAACAGAAATAAAGATTTTAGTTTTTGAAATACTCCCCTTATCTGGAGCTCTGATAACATGTTTATATTGGGAAAGAACAATGTAGTCCTCTATGTACATGTAAGGGGCTTGGTGCCAGTTTGATAGATTCAGCTAGTTTCAGTGCCAAGTGTATCGATCACTGATGGGATTGGCTTATTCTGGTAAAAGGATGTATTTCAGATAATGGCATTGAGATTTTATTACATACTAGTTGGTGTCAGATGAGGCTTGAAAGGTCCTGGTAATCACCATACAGTCGAACTTCGATATCTAGAACTTGCTTAACTCGAACTATCTGATAATTCGACACATGAATTGCATTATTTCATGCTCGGTTCAGTCAAACATACCCATATTTCAAAGTTAAAACGTGGCTTAATACGCGTATGTTCAACTTAACCAAGTTCGAGATATCAATCTGTACAATCATTGTGTATAAACATTGTGTGTAATTTCAAATGTGCAGTTTAAGCATAATTCCAGCATACTGTTGCCTAACCCTTCCCCCCACAAATGCACCTTTTTACCCCTCCACTATCTTAATATAATATGCACAATAAGAAGTATTTTCCATATCCTATAGCAGATGATAGTATAGAGCAGGCTGAAAATAAAGCAGAATGTGTGCAGGCACATTCTGCCTTACTTTCAACCTGCTTTTAGTGAGCACCTGTTTTCAAAACTAGAAACAGGCTATGAGGTAATGGGAAAATTACCCTTCATAGAGTTAATAAACATCTTTTACAAATGATAAGCACTGTGATTTGTTCTGTATTGCAGGTGTGGATGCAGAGGCAGCCCGACGGGAGGAGGAAAACACAATGCTGGCAGATGCAAACCAATGGATGAGCAATGCTGACAGAGAGGAGATCCGACACCCAAAGACAGGGGCAACAGCCCTGCATGTGGCTGCAGCCAAGGGTTATGTCACTGTCATGAAGTGAGAATCAGTAGATTATATTTTTTTAGCTCATCTGGTGAAAATTTAATTGATGGCTGTTAATGGTTGGGACAGGTTTCCTTATATGCCTTTCTTATGAAAACTTTAAATCTCAAGTCTGAAATAAGACCCAATTTAAAAACATTTTTCAATGATTATAAGGATGTAATATAGATGATATGTTACAGTTAAAAAAAGAGCAAACAGAACAAATCCTTATCCGATTTTGTATCATTCTGTGTCTCATCTGGATCTTGAAAATTTGCTTAGGATCTTATTTGGGTTTATGTGGGCATAAATAGTTACTTACATAGCTGTCATAGCTAAGTCTTTGTTATAGCAAGCTGCATACACCATACTTTTTTGTGAGGCAGAAACTCTCTACTTTACTTTCATCTTGCTTTAAGATTACACCTACTGGTCGTCATTTTAGTGCATTTATCAGTAGTTTACATTGTAATTTGACTCTCAAGGGGTTTGTGCAAAGTATGACAAACAGTGTTGACCCAGATCAGAGGGCTCCTGAAGGAGCCCTCTGATCTGGGTCAACACTGTTGCAAAGGATTGTAGACTTGGTCCCAGCATTATAAGGGTTAGAAGTGATTGGTAAATCTATAAAACTTACCTGGATCATGTTGAGGTTAAGAAGTGAAATACTGGCGGTGTTTACATAGCGAGGAAGCCACCGAGACAGTGCTATAAAGATAGCAATTCTGTCACAAGCCATTAAAACTTATTGTGTGACATAACTTGAAAATTTTATGGAGGCTGTGAACCTTTAACATGTTATTGGCAATAGTTTAAAAGAGTATACTATAAAATGTATAGACTGAAGTCTGACCTGGATGGATATCTACAGAAGTTGCAGGATAAGGGGTTACAGGGCTCCAGATAAGAGGGAGTAAACTCAACAAATCCAACATTTCTCTCTTATTTTAGCACCAAATCCTATGGTGTTACTACTCATTAGAATCTTCTCTTTGAGACGATTCTAATGTCAATGAGTAGTGACACCATAGGGTTTAAAGTAGAAACAAAGATTTTAGTTTTTGAAGTACCCCCCTTATCTGGAGCTCTGGATCATATGGACAGAAGTTGCTGGGTAAGGGGTTAGATTGTTTGATGAGAAATAATACAGGGAGGAAAAATTACAGATTTATTTATGTCTATATGTACATTATGTACAGTAAAACCTATCCATTACGTCTACTAAAAGGAAGTCTAATTGATAGAATACAAGACAGGTGACAGATTAAGCAGAGTGAAAGTAGAACAGAAAGCTCCTAAAGGAGCATTATGTATATTTTCAGATTGTTTAAGCAGATATCTGCCTTAAGCACTTAAAAGTTTAAACAGTTAAGTGGTAGTGATAGAGAGGTTTCACTTTACTAAAGGTTTAAAATTACAATTTTTTTCCAGCAGACTAAAGTCATGCAACAGTCAAACTTGTGTTAGTAAAAGTAACAATTTAATGCAGGTTAAAAGTAAAGCAGAAAGCTCCTTTAAGAAGCTTTCTGCTTTACTTTTAACCTACTTTAATCAATCACTGTTATGGTCCCATAATTCTTGAATGATTTATGCGAACAGGTTTTACGATACATGTATAATTTAAGAAAGGATGAACATGTAGGTCATGCTTAGCCACATTTGATCTTTAACCCTTACTGTCTGAGAAATAGGTATTCTATGATTTGCAAGCATTGTAGACCCAGATCACAGGGCATTTGAAGGAGCCCTCTGATCAGGATCTCAACTGTTTGCCATAATTTTAAATATTTTCAAGACCAACCCCTCAAGAATCAATGCAAACTGGTCATTATTTAGAAATAGGAAGAGAACATTTGGAAAGTCAACATAGTAAATGTCAAACTGCATATTTGACATGTTTTATACATTGGTTATTATAACTGTGTGGTATTAGTACTTGACCTGAGGCACAGAGACTGCATGAACCCAAGAAAGGTTATAAATTGATGGAATGCATTAACTATGAGCCCCTTGCCCTCAAAGCTTGTTTATAATGTTTAACCCATTTGAAGACAGTTGACCACTTAAAGCAGGTTGAAAGTAAAGCAGAATGCGCCTCGGGCGCATTCTGCTTTACTTTCAGCCTGCTTTAAGCTATTATCTACCATGATATAGGGAATATTTCTTATGATACATATTTAAGACTGTATAAAAGGGAACTGTTTTCTCGAGTGGAGGAATAAATTAATGGCGTAAAAAGGCTTTTTAGCTCGACTTTTTCAAAAAGTCGAGCTATTGTCGTCACCCTGTCGTCTGCGTCTGCGTCTGCGTCAGCGTCTGCGTCGGTTAAGTTTTTTGCTTAAGGTTTTTGTAAGAGTCCATTTCTCAATAACTATCAAAGGTATCCATTTGAAACTTGGAATAGTTGTTCAGTATTAAAAGGGCAACTCATTACAACAAGACAGGTAACCCTGGGATTTGTCATTTCAGAGTTATTGCCCTTGTTTTATTTACTTAAAAATTATAAATTAACATATCTCAATAACTATCAAAGGTATCCATTTGAAACTTTGAACAGTTGTTCAGTATCAAAAGGGCAACTCATTACAACAAGGCAGGTAACCCTGGGATTTGTCATTTCAGAGTTATTGCCCCTATTTTATTTACTTAAAAATTATAAATTAACATATCTCAATAACTATCAAAGGTATCCATTTGAAACTTGGAATACTTGTTAAGTATCAGAAGGGCAACTCATTACAACAAGGCAGGTAACCCTGTGATTTGTCATTTCAGAGTTATTGCCCTTGTTTTATTTACTTAAATATTATAAATTAACATATCTCAATAACTATCAAAGGTATCCATTTGAAACTTTGAATAGTTATTAAGTATCAAAAGAGCAACTCATTAAAACAAGGCAGGTAACCCTAGGATTTTCCATTTCAGAGTAATGGCCCTGTTTTATTTACTTAAAAAATATAAATTAACATATCTCAATAACTATCAAAGGTATCCATTTGAAACTTTGAATACTTGTTTAGTATCAAAAGGGCAACTCATTACAACAAGGCAGGTAATCCAGGGATTTGTCATTTCAGAGTTATTGCCCATGTTTTATAACTTAAAAATTGTAAATTAACATATCTAAATAACTATGAAAGATATTAACTTGAAACTTTAAATACCTGTTAAGTATCAAAAGAACAACTCATTACAACAAGGTAGGTTACTCTGTGATTTGTGATTCCAGAGTAATTGCCCTTGATTTATTTACTTAAAACTTGTAAATTGAAATATCTTAGTAACTGTCAAAGGTTTTAACTTGAAACTTTAAATACTTGTGTTATAACAAAAGGGCAACTCATTCAAACAAGAAAGGTGACCGGGGATTTGCCATTCCAGAGTTATTGCCCTTGTTTTTATTTACATAAAACTTGTAAATTGAAATTTCTCAATAATTACCCTAGGTATTAACTTGAAACTTTTACAGCTTGTTCAGTTTCAAAAGGGCATCACCTTTCAACACAGCAGATAGCCATGGGAGTTGTCATTGCAGAGTTATTGCCCTTGTTTGACTAAGAATTTGTATATGAAATTATTCAGTAACCGTAGAAAGTTATTAATTTCAAACTTCCAATATATTTGAATACTTGTTTAGTTTCAAAAGGGCAACGCATTACAACAAGGCAGGTAAAGCAGGCAAAGATATTGTCCTTCTTTTGACTTATAGTTTACTTTAAGTGGAATGTAGACTGTCCAAGTATGTTTAAGTTGTTGTTGCTTACAAACTTCTATGATCAATAGGGCATTAAACACCCATACACATTCTTTAAGTTTGAAAAATATAGCCGTCTCAAGTATATGAAAGTCGAGCGTCCTGCACCCGTTTGCGGTGCTCTCATTTTATGGGGTAATAGGTTAAGACATATGACTTCTTATAAAGCAGACTTCAAGCAGACATCTATATATTCCATAGCCAACATTGTGAGTATTGAAGTCAGAAAGTTGCTGAAACTGGAATGAAAGTATAGCAGAAAGCTTCAACTTCTGTTGTACATGAAGTAAGGTAGATGTGCATTGATAGACCTTCAACCACATCTGGAGCCCTATCATGGGTGTGAAATTCTACTCGCCTGCTCACCATGGCAAGTAACATTTTGTCAGGGTGAGCAGATTTTCTGACTATTTACAGCAGAAACTAATGAGCAAAATGTGAGTCCCAATCCTGAGACAATGGGATGACGCATCTGATAAAGCTTATGCGGGACTATAAACCTCAGCAGAAACAACAACAACAACAGCAAAATGTTATTATCACCCAGCAGGGCAAGTAACAATTCTGAAAGTTTTACACCCCTTCCTTTTGGAGTTGTAGTTAATATGTCGAGATTTTCTTTTCCAGTGTACTAATTCAAGGCAATTCGGACATCAACGCCAAGGACAATGACGGTTGGACACCCCTACATGCAAGCTCTCACTGGGGACAGGAAGAGGCATGTAAAGTCCTTGCCGGCAGCATGTGTGATATGGAAGCCAAAAACCTTGCAGTAAGAGCTTACACTTTGTCATCTATCAGGCTCCAAGGTTATAAAGCGTTTGAGCTGAGTCTTAGTGTGTTCTCAAGCATTTGATTGGTCAGATTTGAGCCTAGGCTCAAATCTGACTAATCAAATGCTTGAGAACGACTTTAGACTCAACTGAAAAGCTTTATAACCTTGCACCCAGTCATCAATCAAGTTAGCAGTAAAATATACATGACATACCATTCATATAGGCAGTGTATAAGATAGTTGTGTGTTTATGGCAGAAAAAAGTAATGCAGAAAGCTCTATTTAAATTTCTGCATTATGTTTGTCTTGAATTTAGCAGTTTTTAGGTATTGATCTTTATAGTGGTAGAATAAGATATTTACGTCCTTTGCTAACAGTGCAGACCCAGATGGTATCAGGCTCTGAACTATTTGTTATACCTCTAAACAGTTTTTTAGGGCCGTACAAGTCAAGTTTTTCATCTTAAAATGGATCAGTTCTTTTGACATGTTAGCATTGTAAGGATAAAAGAGAATTCACATTACATTACACATATAAATGGGCTTTTGGCTTAACTCTTTCAACACCATGGACCTGTTTAACATATACTCTTTACATTTGCAAACAGTGTAGACTCATATCAAAGGGCTCCATATGAGCCCTCTGATCTGGGTCTACACTGGTAGCTAATTTAGAGCAGTATTTATTACCCAAAATTCCAGTAGACTGGTTCATGTTTTGATAACTAAAAAGGTCCACAAGGGAGCTAAAAAAAACACAAAAGTTACTTAGTGTTGAAAGAGTTAAGATGACTTGATATCACGACTTGGACTAGTCAGATTGAATTCTTTAGTTTCTCAAAGATACAGTCAAACTTGTATGAATCATCCATTCTTTGATTGAATACTTAATAGACATGTGACTGCTTAATGCAAGATAAAGTAAAACTATACTCGTCTCTTTCTGTAAGCAATAAATGAAAACAGTTTGATATAGGTGTTTTACACATAGGTCAAAGAGAACAGGTTAAAACTTGCCTTATTACATTGCAACATCAGGGTTCCCGCTGGGCATCGCCAACGGCGCCATTTGCGCAAAAAAAATAATTCTGGCGACAGAAATTTCGAATCGGCGAAAGTGTCTGGCGCCGAGAAATTTCGGAATTGTCGCCGCATAATTGTACAGTTTATTTTCTCGCCGACTCTAAAAATCTTAAAATTGGCTTCAGAATTCGGCTAATCCATACACAAGCTTAGCCTATCACCAAACGCTACTGATGCGTGTAAACACGTTACGCAATCGTCGATAACGGTATGTGTAATGGCTGGCTATTAAACAATGTTTGACCACACGCGCCGAGATTGCTTTTAATGTGTTGTAGATCTAATAGGTTATCAAAAAAAGTGATTGACAGGTTCGCCCCGAATCGGAGACCTTTTCAACGACAATTTTTAGAAGCGGTGATGCGAAGGCCAAAGATTTATGTCGCCGATACGGGTCGGATTAAAATCAGATAAAAATCCGTAAGTTCTGGACAAGCACACATTTTATATGAAAGCTGATCAGAATTTATCATTCATGAATTGATTTCCACCACAAAAAACTTTGTTTATTAACGTAACAGAAAAATACTTCGAAAATGATACCTTTACAAAATGACGGGGCGCCGTAACATTTGCTACGAGAACTACGTATATTTTGTTAGTCTAAAAAGTATTCCCCAGCGCCGTTTTCTAACAATCAATTAAAATTAAACAGTGGACCTAAATTCTTCTGTTTGTTACATACGATTTGTGCAAATGTATAATTATTAAGTTAGGTTTTACAACCAATTACGCTCGTAAAATTGAGTTGCAATCAGTTTTCGCGGTAGAAAATTAAGACGCGTTATTTCGTTGTTAAAACCACACCAACTTTATGGCGCTAGTAAATATCGTCTGCAGAATTTGTCGTCTGCAACCTTTGTCATCTGCAACAATTCTCTGAGTTAATTTTTGTGCATTTTTTTCAGAAAATATCAGTGTCAAACAGTTTGTATCCATATATAAGATGATGCGCGTCTCATCTTGATCCATACTGTTTGCATAATTTAATGAATAACAGATTGTTAAGTTGCTTACTCTGTCTAGATCTACTCCATAGATAGAAATCTAGACCATTTGAACTACTTCATTCATTCTCTCAAGAAAATAGATATAGTTCCAGTTTAGCTTTACTAGTCATGAATGAATAATATATATACGAACCATAAGAAATAGTTCTTATATCCTAGCAGATGTTAGATCTAGCTTAAAGCAGGCTTAAACTTTTACTAAAACATAATGCTCCTGAAGAGTATTCTGCTTAACTTTCAGCCTAGATGCTAGAATAATAGGCCCATGTCAGTATTATAAAAAGTATATAGTATATCTGGGTGAAAAGTGTCTCTCTCTTAGTGGTCTATAGACTTATCTATTCACTGATTACTATTTGGCACCCCAATCTCCCTATTAAAATTACCAAATCTCCCTAATTGGGTCCAAGAAAATATCACATGTATGTATAACATACAGAAAAAAATGGTGAAAAATTTGGCTCCAAAAATATTATTTTGGCGCAAACTTTTTTCATTTGGCGCAAGTGCTGGCGCAAGAAAATTTTAAGCCAGGGTGAACCCTGAACATTGTACAGATCAAGCACCGTTGTCATCCCTGACTCTGAATCTGAGTTTGGTCTACACTGCCAAGTACTATATTTAAAACTGCTAAATACAATGCTGTAGATGATTGTAGGTGTCAAACAGAGTAGATCAAGGCCAGCTGCCGCATCTTTGACGCGGCGGCTGGTCTTGATCTACACTGTTTGCAATTGCAATAAGGCAGGTTTTGTCATGGCTTAACTCATATATATTAACTGCAACAGGTAAAGTGACTGTTCCATTCTTTAGACTTATATAAGTGACAAGACTTTAACAAGCTAACCTTTATCTTGTGTGTCTGATTAATTGTTTAAATGTCAGAGGGCTAACTTGTGTGTTTACAGACCATCAGGGGATATCAGAAATTTGAAGTGAAAGGTGTAATAGGTTATCTCATATTGTATTGAACAGTGAACAGAAAGGAGTCGGTATTATGTCGTGTTTAAGTGTTTGAAACTTGAAAGAACAAGTTCAAAAGAAAATCACTCTTATTATAAACACACAGTAAAAAATCACAGCAGGTTAGAAAACATGCCAGAAAAATGCAAGGGCATGAATAAGCAGTATTTTTCCTTGGTTAATAAAGTAAAATATCTGTATTGTAACAACTCGAAGCAAGGCATGTTTTCATGTTGAACTTCTATTAAAAAAAACCCAGATGCATAGATAGTCTTTGAGTCAGGTGTCTACATAATGCAGGAGAAAGCTTGTACGAAAGCTCCATTCTCAATTTTCTACATTATTTTTGTCATACATTAAGCAGACACCACTTCTTGGGGAAAGTCACGCATTATATGTGCCTTGCATAAAATCAATGCTTTAAAGAAAGTGTATTCATGATGTTTGAGGTGTCATTCATCACATAGTTAACAGTCAAAATTCAGTGAAGCGGTCATTCTGTAAAGAACCCATTGTGCTACCTAAAGATATGTTATTGCTTTATACAGGAGAAAAGTAAAGCAGCAAGATCTTGATGATTCATCTTCATCTGAGTGGTAGCTTTAACCATTACCGCATAGCTTGTTTCTAGTATGGAACATAGCTGAACACTTTAAAAGCAGGTTGAAAGTAAAGCAGAATGCACCTTACAGGCACATTCTGCTTTACTTTCAGCCTGCTTTAAGATATCATCGACTTACTTGAAAATAGAAATTATATCTTATGATACATGTTCATGTGTAGGAATAAATCAAAGGTGTATTTATGGTGTACATGTAATGGGTAAACGTGTTTGACAAAATCTGTTGATTTGCTCCCCAACATACAGTTTATCATTTTCTCTGCAGGGTCAGACTGCCTTTGATGTGGCCGACTCTGAGTTGATCAAGCTACTGGAGGAACTGAAATTGAAACAAGCCTCGGTAAGTCCTCGTGTCAAATGTGCTCAAAATACAAAGATTCTTACAAGTAAACACAATAAAGGATTTGTTGGAGAACTCATTAACAATAATTGGTTGATTTACTGTTATCTGGGGCCCTATTTGAAGACAGGTGACCACTTAAAGCAGGTTGAAAGTAAAGCAGAATACGCCTTAAGGGGGTAGGTGCACCTTGGTAAAGTAAATACCAAATTCTTCAAACTTTGCATACTGATAGTAAAATTAGTTTCTATGACAAAACTGGTGAAAAAAGTGGGGGTACCGGACCTTTCTTTTTCACAATTTGAGATTTTTCAAGGCTACCCCCCTAAAATTGAAGCTTCATAAAAACTTCTACTTTTTTGTACTACGGTTTTTCAATCTTTATTTAAACAATCTATTTGTACCAAAAGTTTCCTAATTTATATTACCATAGTAAGAATAAACCCTGAAAATAATGTTTTTTCAAGATCCAAAATAAAAATATTTGATTTCACCAGAAAGGAGTAAAATTTACCCCACCCACTTTTTTATAATGGGAGAATAAGGCACTGTGAAAATTGCCCTACAAATTGTAGCAAACTAAATACCAAATTTTTTATTTGTTGTTTTTAGCCTTGCAAACAAAAAGTTTTAGTGAAATAGCAAATAAAAACACAGGGTCCCGTACCTTTTAAAAAAGATATAGATCATTTTATCAAAAAAATCCATTTTTTCTCATTTTTTCTCATTTTTTGTGTACTTTTACCAAAAATATTTTTTTTCCAAAAAATTTCATTTTATCTATTAAGTTACTTATAATTTATACTAAAACTGTACTACCATGAAAATTTCATGCTTATATTCTGAGAAATTGAAATGAAATCGGATGTAACAAAATACAACCTAACTATGAAAACAGTGTATGCTGTTAACTACGAATAGGACATAAAACTTAAAAAGTCCCTTCCGGAACGAAAATCCAATTTTTTCCCGGGAAAATAGTGTTTTATTACTGTATGCATTCACCAAAAATGAGTTCTTACCATTCTTTTGAAAACGAGTTCGTAAAATTTTTCGGAAATTTCATAATGCTCAAAAAGACAGGCCGACATCCTTAAGGTGCATTTTGCTTTGCCTTAAGCCAGGGCACGACAAATGTTTAGCTTGGGCAACCATATTTTTCAAACTGCTGCCCGGCGGGCAACCCTTTAATTCCATTTTAAGATGCCCGGATTATTTCACTTTTGGAAAATTTCAATATGTCAGAATAATGCCGTGCGAGTCATCTACTAGTTGCATTTCGTAACAGTAAGACCTTGTGTCTACTACTGTCTAGCGGTACTGCATCTACATCAGACTAAAGCCATAAATATTGAAAGTGTGCAACAAATTTGCCGATTAATTAAGACCCCTGTGGACACATCTTTGTCTGTAGGGTAGAACGGTTACAAAGGAGTCTTGTGGATTAGCGATAACACACCCCAATTAGCAGTTCACGCTTGATCAAACACCATGCTGAGCTTGTCATTTTGTGTAAACAATCTCGTGGATACATTCGGCATACTTCTAAATTTATCGCAGAAGAATTTTATAAACACAGACTGGTACACTTAGTTAACTTTTTGTGAACCAGTCATTAAATTCAGCGATAACACCTGGGGAGCTCCGAATGATATGAAAGATGAATATAGGATTTCCTATAAAAATGAAAGTACAATGAAACACTGTTAAATAAGATTAAACATTGTGCTGGCAATAAATATGTTTTACCAGCGATTTTCAAGTCTTAATAATAACTTTCAAAGGTAGGTGCAGTAATTATGGACTTTAACATAGTTTTGTTCGCAAATGAAATGTTGGACTTGGGTTGTCTTCCTCGAAGTTTGTAAAGTAAAAAACTTGTTTGGTGAATTTTCGGAAAGCAAATAATAATGATAAAAAAACGGATCCGATCACTCGAGAGTGTAATAATATGGGCAGAAAAACGTGAACTTTTATTTTGTTTTTTAAGAGTAGTTACTTCAGTCAAACTGAAAGTCACTTCCAGAAAATGTGGATATGAATAAACCATGAGCCCCTGCCCCCGTGCGGGATGTAAGAACGCAGAAAACTTACATCTTAGTTCTCCTATGAAATCCCCTGATACTGTCAATTAATAAATTTGAAGGATGAGACTGAGATAGATTTTTAAAATTACAATGCTACTGCTACAGCTGTTGAAAGAAAAGGTGTGAGAGATATATAGAGATGTTAAGAAATAGTAACTAAATTTCAAATTTAAGAATGAAAAAACATGAATAATATAAACCAACAAAAATGGTGACAGACTATCAGTATCAGGAGATGATGATCTGTATTATCTATGTCTATGTATTATCCAATGCTAATAATTTCACCTGCCTGATGAGATCCAGGGAGAGGTGTTGCATATTTCCTTTTGAGTATTCTAAAAGCTGTGAATTAAGGGTTTTAATTAAAAAGGTAAATCTGGTACATCTATGAAGGGTTTGAATTAAACGGGTTAATTTGGGACATTTTTGTGTGATAAATTCAGGGCAACCAGAAAATAATTTTGGTTGCCCTGTGGGCAACCAGCTTTTCATGAAATTTGTCGTGCCCTGCTTAAGCTACCATTTGCAAGGGAATAGAAAATATTTATTACAGTACATATTCATGACTATAAAGTCAGGGCTCCAGATAAGCCCTGGGAGTATTTCAAAAACTAAAATCTTTATTTCTGCATTAAACCCTATGGTATCACTACTCATTAGAGAAGAGACGATTCTAATGAGTAGTTACGCTATAGGATTTGATGCTGAAATGAGGGAGAAAATATTTTATTTGTTTTTCTCATTGATAGCTTAAAGATCAACAGAAGGACACAGAAAAAGACATAATCTCCACCAAGGTGCCCTCAAGAAGAAGGTCAGTATATTCTCAAACACATAAATATTATTTTGTTTCTTTATCATACAGTCGAACTTCGATATCTCGAATTCGTTGAACTCAAACTATCTGATAGCTCGACATAATGAGCTACGTTATTTCATGCGCTGTTAAGTCCAACATACCCATATTTCAAAGTTAAAACGTGGCTTAGCCACTTTGAAATATGGGTATGTTCAACAAAACCGACTTCGAGATATCGAAGTTCGACTATATTTGTGTTCCCAGTTTGTTTTCCCTATTATATATCTGTATTTTTAAAGCACCTTATTCAAGTAAAGATGCACCATTTAAATTAATTTATCTAATATTTGAGTGGACATTGAATATTAAGAAGACAACTCGCACAGGGGCTCTAAAATTACAATCAAAGCTGGGTAACTTGAATTTGTTTAAATCATAAACTACTGGCTATGGAGAAGGGTTAAAGAATCAAACAGGTCCAAATGTCTGTTGTAATATTGGGGGTTTATTGTATGGTGTAACATGCATGTTACAATGTGGTGTAGCATTACTCCATGTTGTTGGTTGACTGTAGCTCACACTGGCATCGTGGGGTCATTGTGTCTTGTGTAAGATGGGTATTTATATGGGTTAGGGTGTTTTAAATTAATCAAATATAAAAGTATTAACAAATATTTGGATTCTTTTCCATGTTGCACAGAGGTAGCTGGTTTGATTCAAGTCTATTCTTGTCCTTTAAATAGGTCAACAAACCAAGGTCATGTCCCAGTAATTGTCAAAGGCAAATAACAGCAAATAACAGATACAGAAACATAAACAAATAAAATAAACATAATTGAGACTGATTTGCAAAATAATGTTAAAATGACGGATATAAAAAGGTCAAATAAAAAGGTCAAAAGGCTTAAGTTTTAGCCTTAAAACTTATGTCTGAATTTCTGTTTTAGAAATAAATTCCTGAAGAAAAGAAAAAAACCCATGATTTTAGTAGTATTTTTATGCAAACCCCATTTGAATGTAGTTATGGGAATGAGCTTTTGTTTTGGCTTCCAATATGTAAGAATGGCCTGCATGTTTTATACAGTCGAACTTCGATATCTCGAACTCCCTTAACTCGAACTATCCAATAGTTTGACACATGAACTGCATTATTTCATGCTCGGTTAGGTCGAACATACCCATATTTCAAGTTAAATCGTGGCTAAGGCACGTTTTAATTTTGAAATACAGGAATGTTCGATTTAACTGAGTTCGAGATATCGAAGTTCGACTGTAGTTAGTTTGGCAGTCTGAACAATGGGACTAGGGAAATATTACAAGTAGCAGCATTCTGGCCTTGGTGCTAAACTATGCCATTTATTTTGAAAAAACAACAACTGTGCACCCAATATACTTGTTTTTGGGATATATATAGGTTATTTTTCTTCACCTCTATAGAACTGAATGATCATAATAATTGCAAATTTTATGTTACAAGTCATTTTGTTTTAAGCATTTGATTTTGATTTGGAATTTTCAGTGCTCCAGATAGAAGTAAACCAAACCTTTCCATCAAATTCCTTATTGTGACTTCTCATGAAAATCGTGTCAGTTGATGAGTAGTCACAACATAGGGTTTGATGAAGACGAAGATTTCAGTATTTTCGAAATATTTTTTTTATCTGGGCCGCTGATATTGCAGCTAATCAAACAATGTGTCAATGTAAAATACACTTCAACTGTTACAGCTGAATAGAGTCAGTAGATGATAGTGAATGTATAATTCCTACATTGGACTTGTAACAAAAAAACATAAAAAAACATATAGAAAGAGTTGTTGCAATAGAATCAATTGAATTCTGTTATTGATTTTAACATTTATTATTTTATTCAGTATAAATTGGCTGAACAGAACTAATCCAAGGTTGACACATTGATTGTTTTATGATAATGCTGTTTTCCCTGCTATTCCCTGCATGTTTTAACCCTGTTTATGCTGAACCTTAAATATGGACTATACCAATTTTTGAAATTGACTAACTTATGTTGACTTACAGGGCTGATTTAAAAAAAATAGAAAGTAAAAAAACTGCATTCTAGTCAGAGGGCCCAAAAGGAACCCTCTGATCAGGGTCTACTCTGTTTGTAAACTATACAACATGTCTTGGTTTCCATCATAGAAAGGGTTATATGCTGAAACTGTTATAGATTTGGTAGTATCAGACACTGTCATTGTCATGTTACAATATGTGATATCCAATAGTACAGTAAAACCTCGCTATTACAACCACTAAATTGTGTTAATTATTAGGTGTTTCTGACAGGTGACTGCTTAAAGCAAGGTGGCAGTAAAACAGATGTTTTACTGTCACCTTGCTTTAAGCTGTCACCTGTCATTAATACAATCAATTAGCCATCTTTTAAGTGTCCGTAATAGAGAGGTTTTACTGTACCTGCAAACAATGAAGACCAGGATCAGCTGACTACTTCCATCACTTCTCTCAGTTGAAAATATCTTGAACATTTCCCTAAAAAAAAATTATTTTAGTATTTAAGACAAACTGGAAAATTGATTCCCTGTCCACCATTTATGCAATTCAAAAACCGTCAAGCCTATTTTCCACACCCATTACTTTAGTCTTGCATTAAGCAATTGCCTGCCTTTAGTTTTTCCAATCCAATTTCATTGAATAATAATTTCAAACAGGTTTAAGAGTCTATCCTGTTATAGAGGTCTTGCATCTCATTGGTCTAGATCACAAGATAATGACAATGAGAGTGTCTGATTGGTTGATATGAGATACTTACTGATTGTTTATTTCCCTATTATTTACAGCCGTAACGACCCTGCAAGGTTGTTGTTAAGTTTTGTGTTTTTACTGTGGTGTACAATCACATTTAAGCAGCTTTTCTCTCTTGCATGTGGATGGAGCTTGGAGGTTTCTATACAGCAAAAACTAGCCTAGAGCTGTATTGCTGAATTTAGGGGAATGTCATAGTTTAAATACTGCATTAGAGTATACTTGTTATTAAAATATGAAGAAACAGTTTGGATCCAGATCAGACCCTACTTACATACTGTGGGGCCTAAGAATCACACTGATATTTTTTGGGTGTGGAGGGGGGGGGGGGGGTTCCTGATTCAAATTTACTGATCAAACATCGGTCATCTTGGTCAAAATTGCTCTATCATCATAGCTCCAGATGAGATAAGTATTTCAAATATTAAAACCTTAATGTTTCCACTAAATCATGTTTCGACTTAATTGACATTAGAATTGTCTTCCCAAGATTTTGTCAAATGAAAAGTCACAACTTAAAGGGAAAAATAATTTTTACTCCCCTTTCATCTGAAGAATTATTTATGTCACAGACAAAAGAAAAATATAAAAAAGTATTTGTTATGCTTTGTCAAAGAAAAGGCAGTTGTTATGAGAAGCTTTCAAGCTCCAAGTCACTGAATGTTGTTTGTGGGTTGTTAGTACATTAGCTACCTATGAAATGCATGAATTTGAGTCAACAGTGCACAGGTGGTTTAGCCATTCTAGAATTGTTTATAGTCTCTCAGTTACAGTCCAGCCTTTGGCTAGTGACCCTTTCATTGAAGAAGCATTTAGAAGCATTTCTTAACCCATTGTCCCATAGCCTGTTTCTAGTTTTGAAGATGGGTTGCTACTAATAGCAGGTTGAAAGAAAAGCAGAATGCGCCTTGAGGCGCATTCTGCTTTACTTTCAGCCTGCTTTAAGCTACCATCTGCTAGAATATAGAAAATATTTATTGTGGTACATATTCATGAATGTATAATTTGAATCTATTTTCTTCAGTGGAGGATTAAATTAAAGGCGTAAAAAGGCGTATTTATGGGGTTTGGGTTAAGACAGGTGGCTGAATACATTACTAACATTATGCATTACTTTTGTTCTGCATTAAGCATTTAAGGGCTCTTTGCATTACCATTGTTCTGCATTAAGTGTAGCAGCTATTCTTTTTACCTTGAAGAATTTTCTGCATTGCTATGTTGCTGCAGTATGCCTTCTAGGAGCTCTCTGCATTACTTCTGCATATCGCTATTGGCGTATTAAAGAAACTTGAAGCATGCTTCTTCTTTGAAACTTTGCACATCAGAGGTTGTGACTATTTGACACTTATCACAGCACTTAAGGACTTACATCCTGGCCCTGTCTGGGTGGTCTTGTCTAGTATTGTAGTCATGCATGAAATTTGATGCACCTCAAATCACATAAAATATGGCAGTTTTGTCTTTTCCTGATTTTAACAAGATCTATTTGAAAAATGATTTTTTTTTCACTTCAAAATTATATTATCCTAGACATGCTTGAGTGCTTTCTATGCATAATATAGACAAAACAATATTGTTCATGCATCGATAAGGTAGTAAACAGAGCTCCAGATAAGGAGAGTATTTCAAAAACTCTATTTATTTTTGTATTAAACCCTATGGTGTCACTACTCATTAGACTCGTCTCTTCGAGACAATTCTAATGAGAAGTATCACCATAGGATTTGGTGCTGAAATGAACCAGAAAACGTTGGATTTGTTCAGTTTACTCCCTCTTATCTGGAGCCCTTAGAGAAGCTATATCAAAGGGAAAGAACTTTCTGCTTGTGGTGCAAGTGTTGAACTGTAGTTATCTACTCTATTGACAGTGATTGGTGGGCGTTAATCAGTTTATAGCTTTGAGTGTGCTTATAATTATCTTCATTAGTTATCTCTCTTTCACTACAAAAAACATTATTTATTATCCATGAATAGTTAGTATATATGTCTGAAGATACGACACTCAATTCTGCTACAGTAAAATATCTCTTGAGCTTTACTTGAAATTTTGGTGGTTTTGTTTAAAGTTTGAAAATTAATGTAAGATGAAATTTATGCAGAAAGCTCTCTATAGAGTTTCTTTAGAGTTTCTATTATTTTTACATGTAACAAGCAGCCCGATACATTTAAAGATCACATGCTTCATTATTGGATGGTCACTCAAGGGATGTTTTACTGAAGTTACATATAAGTATTTGAATAAGAGTCAAACTTGCCTCAATTTTTACCCCTGAATTCATAACTTCATTGAACTCAAGTTGAACATACCCATATTATATTCAAAACTAAGCAGCATTTTAGTACTGAAATACGGGTAAGTTTGACTTAAGTAAGTGTGAGTTATCAAGGTTTGACTGTATTTACCATAAGTAGAAAATGAAGTGTTATAGAGGGACCAGTCCTTAATACTTTCCTCTATAGGCCTCAATTCATCTATATTCAACAGATAGGTCATACATGATACAGTAAAGAACTTACATTACGGATACTGAAAAGAAGCTTTCATTTCTGTGTTTAAGACAGGTGGCTGCAGAAAAGCAAGATTAAAAGTAAAGCTGAAAGCTCCTGATTTAAGCTGCCACCTCTCTGTATCAATTAATGAATAAACCAACTTATTTGGGGAAAGCTTAAAAGTAAGATCAAGCAGTTCAGTGGAGGAAAGGGTTAAGTGTTAACATCTATCTAGGCTGTGTCAGTTGTTAATTTTTGAAGTTTTAAGAAAATTGTGACACAAAATTTAAGATTGTATGAAATGTGTTAGAGTACTTACTAAGCCAAAATCTTTGGGGTAAGTGAAAATCCATGAACACCATTCCAAGTATTCTCCTCTCAGGTTCCCTCCGGCTATATCCCGAGCCCAACCATGCATTTGCAGAGCAGTGAATCTTTATTAATCCTTTACTCCATAGATATGCCTTTTTACATCTTTGATTTATTCCTTCACTAAAGAAATAAGTTTCATTCGAAACGATCATGTGGGGAAATTGAAACAGCATGCTCATTTTGGGGCATACTTCTTTACCATCAGTCTTAAACACCTAAAATAAGCCTTTTCAATGGTCACGATGGGAGTTTACTTATAACTGTGCAATATGAACATGTTTGTGGTCATTTAAAAGTCATGTTTATATCATGTCAATGCACACTGAGGGAACTGTATTGGATACAGGGGGCTTGTTTTTAACTAGATACAGGAAGCTAAAGCTGTCAAAAACACAAGTGATTATTTGTAAATGTAGTTGTTACCTGTGAAACCAGATATGTGTATACTCAGATACTATCACTGTATAAGGTATAGCTGCACCTGTTTTACTCCAGAGCTATATTTACCCAATAGTAGATGGATAAGATGAAATACCCTTTTAACCCTTCAACAGACCTATATTGAACACCTTTACAAACAGTTTGGATCTAGATCAGGCCCCACTTAACCCATTACCCAATAGCATGTTTCTAGTTTTGAAGATAATTTACCACTTAAAGCCGGTTGAAAGTAAAGCAGAATGTGCCTTAAGGCACATTCTGCTTTACTTTCAGCCTTCTTTAAGCAATCATCTGCTGCGATTAAAAAAAACTATGATACATATTTATGACTATAAATTTGAAGTATTTTCTTCAGCGAAATAATAAACGAGGTGTATGAAAGGGGTAAAGGGTTAATGTGATTTCTGATCAGGATCAAAACTACTTGTCACACGTGAAAGATACTGAATCAGACAACCTAAGAGCATTCAATTCTTAGGGTAAATGCAACAATCCTCGGATCTGTATATTGCCTACCAACATTTTAGTCCGTCCTATGAACATGCAAGTCATATATACTTCCAAACCTGTCTTTAGCAACTATTCAAAGATGCATACAAATGTTTCATAATTGTTGCAGCTTAATACAGAACTAAAGTAATGCTGAAAACTTCAAAGCTTTCAATTGTTGTCTGTGTTTTGGTGGTTAAGACAAATGGCTGCTCATTATTAACAGGCTTAAAGTAAAGCAGAACTATTCTTGAGGAGATTTCTGCTTTATTTTTAGCCTGTGCGATACAGCCACATGTCCAACATTTCAGACAATTCTAATGAGTACTCACACCATAGGGTATGTTGTAGACATAAACATTTTAATTTTGAAATACTCTCATTATAATATATGGACCTGTGAACTGGAGAGAGGTTAACCCATTACCCGATAAATACACGTTTTTACGCCTTTAATTTATTCCTCCACTGAAGAAAATAGTTCCAATTTATACAGGCATGGCTATGCATCATAAGAAATGTTTTCTTTATTCTAGTAGATGGTATCTTAAAGCAAGCCGAAAGTAAAGCAGAATGTGCCTTAAGGCACATTCTGCTTTACTTTCAACCTGCTTTAAGTAGTCTCCTGTCTTTAATACTAGACACTGGCTATGGGGTAATGGGTTAAAAACTAACACTGCATCTTCAATGGTTGCTCAACACAGGTGTAACTGTTAATACAGTGGAGAAAACGTTATTCTTTCCCGTTTAAACGCAAACGAAACGCAAAATTATCTCAGGAAAATGAAGAAAATGGATACTTTTTGACAATCCTAGAAGTTGATTTTAACCTTGACGGCAAACAGTTTGGAGCCTGATCAGACGCCGGGTTACCTGGTGTCTGATCTGGCTCCAAACTGTTTGCACAGGAGATAATAGATTTAGGGTAAACACATTTATTTGGAAAGAATAATGTTGTCTCTACTGTAATAACTACCCTTGCCTGTGAGGCATAACGCTTTCAGGATCTCAGGTGTAGCTCGCTAGTGTTAGTAAACATTAAAACTGCAATGACAAATGAATTTCTACAACTATTTAAACATTTACAAGGCTGAAGTTTGAAATGCACTCTTCCATCATTATAAATAGACATGTCAGTGATGAATGTTGAACGATGAGTTTCCGCAATGTGTAAAAAAATAGCACAAATAGTGCATATCCTGATCAGAGGGCTTCTTTGGGAGCCATCTGATCAAGGTCTGCACTGTTTGCAAAATATTACATTCTTTGTTCCCTCCCAGTTAGGGTTAAAATTTGTGTTATTTAATCATTAAAGTTAGGCATGCTATGACTGAGTGAGTTTGTTTTGGTTTTAAAGTGGTCCCACTACGTTATTAGGACTTGATAGGTTTTATGCATGAATTTATTGTGTGTTGTTTAACTACATACTGCACAGGCGGGTTGATTAAAAGCTAGTTATAAATATGTGGTTTTGTTGATAAATGTAGCTATTAAATAACGAGAGTTTGTTAATGTGGGTGAAATGTAAAACCTGTGTTTAGCAGCGTGTATAGAAGAATTAAGATCTTAAATGATAGTTGGTTTCTTAATGCTGGATCAAAGTAATGCAGATAGCTCCTTAAGGAGCTTTCTGCATTACTTTTCTCCTGCATTAAGCAGACTCCTGCCTTGAAAGACAACACATGCATCTTGGAAATGATTGCTTAAAACACAGGTTTGATAGGGTATGAATGTTTAAGTGCAGGTTAGTGTAATGGATTTAATGGATTTAATGGATTTGCTCATTGCAAGCAGCGATTATTGAGTTGAATGGTATAATGTGATGTTGGATAATGTATGTGTTACAGAAGATTATGGCTGAGGGAAAGGGTTAGATTGGCCCTCAGGTAAATCATTCAAACAACACCAACATCATCATCATCATCATCATTGATCATGGTGTTCTATTCACTGCAGAAGCAACCAGATTTATAAAAATATATTTTACTCAAGAAGTTACTTTTCTGCTGAGGCTCATCTTATTTAGGCAGCAAACCTGATGTTGTGACTACTGATATGAAATGTCTAAAAGAGATGATTCTAAGGAGTAGTCAGAACATTGGATTTAGTGGCGACCAAGAGATGCTAGAAATTTAAAGCCTTCTGTGGCTTATCTGCAGCACAAGTGTGTTGATATTCCGGAGGAAATGTAATAAAGTGCAAAATTGCAAAGAAGTAGGAAATTATCTGTTGGTGAGTGACAATATGACAGATTGGGATCTACTCTGTTTGCCAAATTTAAATTGGTGTCAGCTTGGAAAAAATTAAAATTTATAGCAGTCAAAATTTACATTATATCTAAATATAATACATAAATGCATGAAGTAATTAGTTAAACACACCCATCACATTAAACTGGATAAAGACACAACCCATCAGTGTGTGACTGTTAAATTGAAGCTTGTAAACTTTCTCATGCATTGAAATAAAAAAAGAGAAAATAGCAAATCTCGTCTGTTACAACCACCATAGAGATATCTAGTTTGTAGTTGATTTAAAAAAATAAAATAAAAAAATTAGTGTTTAGATGGATGATTAAAGCAATATAAAGGCAATGTAGAAAGTTTCTGCTATACTTTCACACTGCTTTAAGCTGACATCCGTCTGAACCCTTACACTAACTCCTTTACACAATAATGCTATACACAGTGGAATATTTATTTATGATGATGAAAACAGTTGACAGCTTAAAGCAAAATGGAAGTGTGGAAGAAAGCTTCTAAAGGAGCTGGAGCTTTCTGTTATACTGTCATCTTGCTTCAAGCCAACACTTGCCTTAAACACAGTTAGATATAGAAGAAAGGGGTGTTGTTAATCACCTTTTTGATGGTTCTAGTTTGAATGGTTGTAAAAATGGAGATTTGCTGTTCAATTTGCAGAAGTATCGTTCATTGCTTTAAGATGGTTAATGCCTCATTAGATTCTAATACTGTGTTTACTGTAATTAATGAAATTGACTTTAATATGTTGTTATTGTTACGTAATGCTTCTTTACAAGAAGCACGTGTTTGTGTCTAAAACAAATAATTGTTTTAATATAACTTACTAACAAGCTAAAGAAAAATACATAGTATTTTACCAAATTCCCTTTTTTCCTAAATCATAATGCATTGTTACAGTTTATCTGTATTTTTTTGTTGAATGAAATTTTTTGTTTTTTGTTTGAAGGTATTCATTACCCGAATTTTATTACTCTGGGATAAAATACAATTCAAACAGGAGGTAACAACTTGAGTCATTTTTCCCGGTTTACATTTAATACCTACCCTGTTCAATACCCACCCCTTGACTCCAGATAATCTAGATTCATAATACAGCCAAACTTGTGTTATATGACCACATGTTGAAGAAATATGGTGATCTTTAACCCTTTCCCTGATAGAAGCGACTTTTAGCGTATTTGATTTATTCCTCCGCTGAAGAAAATAGTTCCAGTTTATACCCTCATGAACAATTACTATTACAACTATTTTATATAGCCTAGCAGATTTTAGCTTAAAGCAGGCTGAAAGTAAAGCAGAATGTGCCTAAAGGCACATTCTGCTTTACTTTCAACCTGCTTTAAGTGGTCACCTGTCTTTAAAACTAGAAACAAGCTATGAGGTAAAGGGTTAAAGACAGGTGATTTATACCATTATCTATAGAGGGAAGGATTTAATGCAGGACAAAAGAAAGGCATAAAGCTTTACACTGCCATATCATTTACCTGCATTAAACTATTACCCCATAGCAAGGTTCTAGTTTTGAAAACAGGTGACTACTTAAAGCCGGTTGAAAGTAAAGTAGAATGCGCCTTAGGGCGCATTCTGCTTTACTTTCAGGCTGTTTTAAGCTATTATCTGATAGAATATAGAATTGTTTTCTTTTGCTACATATTCTTGATTGTATAAATTGGAACTGTTTCCTTTAGTGGAGGAATAAAATAAAGTTGTAAAAAGGCGTATTTATGGGGTAATGGGTTAAGCTTCCACATAGCCACAAGACTTCTATTCTAACTTTTAGTTGGTCATGTAATACAAGTGTCATCTTACTATGCTTTAAGTTTTCAATCTAAAATTACAGTTTCCTATGCTAGGCTTATGAACTTGAATAGATTGTCATATTTTTCATAGCTCAGTGTGCTGTCCATTTCAGAAATATTTCTTGTATACAATATCAATTTGGCTTTACTAAAGAGGCCTTGATGTTGAGTGATTAATACAAGTGGCTGCTTAAAATAGTAGAAACTATCACAGAAAGTTCCTTTCTGCTTTATTTTCACCTTTCTTTTAAAATGCCATCTGTCTTTAAACATTGACTCTTCTTTTAAGCTAAAAGACATTGCAGATCGTTTGCAATAGGCTATTGTTACGTGTTTGGTTTGACTGTACTGTGCATAGGTTTATCTTAGTTCTCACTTAAAATCACAAGAATACCATATGTTTAACAAAACAACTAGTTGGAAAGTGTGGTCACATAGTTGAGAGATTTTTCATGTCTCGCCACAACAGAGGATTGAAAAGGATACTTAAATGTGTTGCTTGTCTGTCAACGGAATAGTGCTAGCGACAATATTGGCAAACTTTTATATTAATTAAGGTTTCACACCAAAGTTTGTTTTCAATGTCTTTATTGCAATACCTTAGTGGTAACTTTCACTTTCTTGTTGTGAAGAGACATCTTACTCAGCTGATTTCACTTTAATAATGACACACTGAGGTGAGAAAAGACATTTACATGCTAACCGATGCTGCTGATGACAGTTTCTGGTAGTGCTCACTTTACCAGTGTCTGGCCAACCTTTCTGCTCAACACCTTAGACACTCTCACTATACATCTCTACCTATGCCTTCCAACTCCTGTAGTATTTGCTAAAGTAAAGAATCAGTGACTATTGCCTCCCCTCTGATAACAAGACTTGAACTTTCTACTGCCTTAGAAATTAATAACATTAGATGCTCCTATACAATAACCTATTAATGCTTAGTGTTTCTCCTGAAAGAACATTGACAGTGTAGAACTGGGTCCAAGGTCATAAAGCGTTTGAGTTTAGTGTGAGTGCGTTCTCAAGCATTTGATTGGTCAGATTTAAGCTTAGTCTCAAATCAGACCAATCAAATGCTTGAGAAAACTTCAGACTCAAACTCAAAAGCTTGATAACCTTAGATCCTGGAGTAGAAGCTGTGTTTTTGTTTTGCATCAAGGTCTGCACTGTTTTGTAAATGTATGTTTTTTCCAGACAAGTAAGGCAGTGTCTTTACAACCATATTTACAGTCATAACTTGTGGAAATGCAAGAGAAAAGTAATAAGAACTCCTATACGAGCGTTTCATATTATTATTATTTTAAACCTGCATTAAGCTGCTGATTGATTTTAGAGACTGCTACAGCTTGTTCTGGCAACTTAACACAAGTTTGACTTTAATTAACTGATAAAAAGTTAAAGGAAGTATTTCAAGGTTTCCAAGCTCAAACTGGCTTTACACAATTTTTGCTTGAAACAATTTTGATCTAGACCTGCTATTATGGCTTAGAACTGTTCTATGAATTCAGTTTGTTAGCAAAAGAAACTTGTTGTATTCTTTTCCATCTGTATAAACATTTTGATAACAATTATTAATTGGTGTGTGATTTTTTTTTCGGAACATTATTTGCCAAATAATGGAAACAGTATTTGCAAAATGATGAAACATTTAGAAAGCAGCATTTAGCAACATTTGTACACAGTACATGCATTTGTAAAGTGAAAACAGTGTGCAGAATGATTATAGGTGTACAGGGTTCAAGGTTATAAAGCTTTTAAGTTTAGTCTTAAGTCGTTCTCAAGTATTTTATTAGTCAGATTTGAGCCAAATCTGTCCATTCAAGTGCTCGAGAATGGTCTCAGTCTCAACTCGAACTCTTTATAACCTTGAGGACAGAAATAAACATCTTTGTAAGGATTTTATTGCATACAGTAATGCCCAACTGTAATCATTAAAAAGACATTATAAATGCTTTCTGTGTTAAAGGCAACGTGAAAGTAAAGCAGAAAGCTCACTGCTTTACTTTATCCAGCTTTCAGCAGTCACTGGTCTTTAATACGGATATTGAGCCTTCTTTAAGTGATTTATGATAGTAGCTTTTAAGGTAGTATTTGTTTTTAAAAATCTCAACTACCATAATAATTAAGTGCACAAATACAATGTTCTTTTATTATTCTAAATGAGTAATGTTTTAGGATAATGTTACAAATTCCAGGCATCTGTCTGAACTTTAATACAGGACACAATTAGTTAATGTCAAGGAGCCTTGCATTTAAGTTTAAATGGATATTTAAAGTTTTGCATGTTTGTAGGAAATTAACAAAATGTTGTTTTATGTTTGTCTTAAAGACTCTTTTCATAATTTCTAGATTTTATACAAATAAGTATCCAGATAAGAGGGAGTAAACCAAACAAATCCAACATTTTCTCACTCATTTCAACACCAAATCCTATGGTGTTACTACCCAATAGAATCGTCTCTTCGAGACGATTCTATTGAGTAGTGACACCATAGGGTTAAATGCATAAATAAAGATTTTAGTTTTTGAAATACTCCCCTTATCTGGAGCTCTGGTTATACAATGTAGTTACATAGTAATTTAAAAATGGAGCTTTCTGCTTCACTTTAAAATGTCCTGCATTAAGCAGTCACCAATATGTATAATTATGTAGATAGCTGCATGCATCTTAAATAATTGTCTGTTAATACAGATTTGACTGAATAATTATGTTTGATGCACAGCCTGTTTATTGTATCCATGTTTTGGATGGGTGCATATTAACTATCGTACATGAATGTAACAATGTTTGCATGTGTGCAGATGTTGGGTAGTTACTTTTGAAAATATTTCATGTGGTTAAACTTATGGTTTAGTTTTTGATGATTAAAGTGAGTTAATGTCTTTAAATACAATGTATGCAAAATAACTTTGCAGTTTTTGTTTAGATTATGTAAACATGTGTTAACTTTTGTCATGCATTAAACTGTCACCTTTATCAAAGTGATATTTTTGATTGGCTACTTAAACCTTTACCTGGTAGCCTATTTCTAGTACTTAAGAAAGGTGGCTACTTAAAGCAGGTTGAAAGTAAAGCAAAATGCGCCTTAGGGCGCATTCTGCTTTACTATCAGCCTGTTTTAAGCTATCATGTACTATAATATAGAAATTTTTCCCTAAAATACATATTCATTGCTGATTAAATTGGAACTATTTTCTTCAGCGGATGAATAAATCATAGCCGCTGAAAGGCGCTTCTATTGGGGAAAGGGTTAACACAAGTTTGTATCTTAAACAGAATCAAAACGTTTGTACTTTAAGTTCACAAACTACTCATAAATGTGATCTTACATGGACAACTATCGATTAAAACTTGATAATGATGCTGAAGAAAAGTTTAAATGTAATATTTTTGTTACAGGAGCTCAGTGACCCGTATGAGCGTCGAGCAGAAACACAATGTGATGAAAACTGTGGAGCCTGAGCGTGTCACACTGGACTCACCCAAAGAGGAAGAAAAGGTTAAAAGTAGCTCCAGCTCGTGTAGTGACGATGAGGAAACGTCCGAGTCTGAAACAGGTTAGATTTTACTAGTCTTATCAGTCAGACAATTTTTGCAAAGAAAACCGAAGAATTAACCCATTACCCCATAGCCTGTTTCTAGTTTTGAAAATAAATGACCGCTAAAAGCAGGTTGAAATTAAAGCAGAATGCGCCTTAAAGACATCTCCTGATGACCTTTTGGTCATAACACCTTGCCAGACAATTTCCTTGCAAAGAGCATGGGTCTTGTGGACATACCGTTAGCAAAGAACCATTGTAGCTTCTCGTGTGAGACTCTACCTTTATATTTGATAGTTGGGTTAGAAATAACCATTGAAAATCACTAGAGCATGAGTATAATCTGGACCTCACCAGGTAAACTGAGATTGTGCTGCACGTGATTTGCACATGATTTGACAGTTACACTGACACCCCCAGAACAATGGGCTGGTGGTCGATCCCTCAATGGACTGAGGAAAAGTCTTTAAGGCGCATTCTGCTTTACTTTCAGCCTCCTTTAAGCTATTATCTGCTAGAATATAGAAAATATTGCTTATGATTCTTATTTGTAACAGTATTAATTGGAACTAATTTCTTCAATAGAGGAATGAATTAAAGGCGTAAAAAGGCGTATTTATGGGGTAATGGGTTTGAAATGCCCATAATTGTGCTCCTAACAATTAATTAGTGAAAATATCATTGTTAAGATCAACTCATAAGTCTTGTTGATATGATGTTGAAGACGGCTCTCAGCTTAAAGCAGGATAAACCTAAAGGAGCTTTCTGCTTTACTTTCAGCATACTTTGGCTTTGCCACCTTTCTAAATAAAATTAAAACAATGTACATGTACTTGTATCTTCTAGAAGTTTTGCTAGTAGAGAAGTTGAGGTTATAAAAAATAAAAAGAAGAATCGCTGGCTGTATTCCTCATAACCTTGTTTTACAGTTTTGGTAGATTGTTACGAAAAGCAGACTGGGTGTAAAGCAGAAATTCTCCATAGAGGAGTTTCTGCTTTAATCTCAGCCTATTTTCAGTAGCCATCTCAACTTTTTTGCCCGGCTGTACTTTTTCCAAGGTTCAGTGTAAAATTTCCATGGAATATGAATAATTTACGTGGAATTTACATGGAATTCTAAAAGTTCCATGGTTATTCATAACAATTTCCAAGGTTTTTGTTTATTCACCAAAATTTCCATGGTTTATGCATGCTTATGAACAAAAAAACCACGTAAATATCAAGAAAAAACCTTGGAAACTCTTAAAACCTTGGCAAAAGCTCGGAAAAATTGGACTTTGGCAAAAATAAACACGGAACAATCTCGGAAATAAGAACTTAACCATTTTTTAGCACGGAAAATCCTTGTAAAATAATAACTTAAACAATTTGCACCTCGTAAAAATTGTACTTAGACATTTTCCAGCACGGAAAAACCTTGGAAGTACAACTTAGTGAATTATAAATACAAGTAATATTTGCTACAATTGTAAGTTTCACAAAACAGTGAATATTATACACACCCAGGACACCAGCTCACAACAATCAGAGGTCAGAGATTTAAGTTGTCTGTTTATCTATACTTTAAAATGTGAATGTGGCAAAAATTAAAGACTCCAAACCAGTTCAGACTCCTGACAAAAGATTCATGGTAAGTTACATAACTTACATAAATACAATTTTATCATGATCATAATATATTTTGGATATTTACATGATACAAACAAAAGCATGTGGTACCCCACCCACTAGTAGTTAACTATTCCTCGTATATATATACTTTTCCATGGTATTTTGTCGAAACCACGTAAAATGGTTCTAATATTTCCGTGGTTTTTTCCTAAAAACCACGGAAATAACAGAGTAAATATTTTACAAGGATTCCTCGTAAACTTTTCCGAGGATTTTTTGTTTCCGTGGTATTTAAGAGAAAACCTTGGAAATTAAATATTTTACAAGGATTCCTCGTAAACTTTTCCGAGGTATTTTGTCAAACCATGTAAAAACCAAGGTCTTGTATTTTCTAAGGTTTTCTCGTCTTTTTTCCAAGGTTTTTGTAATATGACCGTCCGAATACTCCGTGGTTTTTTCCATGGTTTTTTTTTCATAAAACCTAGGAAAAAGTACAGCCGGGCGTTACGATAAAGGGACAGTTTCCTAGGCTCTTTATTTAACTCTTTGAACCTTAGTCCCGCATATAGGCGTGCTTTTCAAACAGTGTACATGTGAACAGTATACTTGTCCTATGCAAACAGTGAAGACCCTGATCAGAGGGCTCCGAATTGTCACAATGCCAAACATTGACAAAAACAACCCTTAAAAGTCAGAAATGGACTAGGCAAAAATGGAAAATGGAATTTTCCATTTAAAGTTTCAGGGAGGAAAGAGTTAAGACCATGCACAGGCATTTGAATGAGAAATCAGTATACGAAATGTGTGCAATTGTTTCTTTGAGGGAATGTATTAACTCTTTGCATGCTGGGTAATATGTCGTCTGCTATCGTTCTAAAACTAGAATTTTCAAAACTTCTTTTAAATTCAGTGTCAGAATAGCAAACAGATTGGATCCTGATGAGAAGCCGTGTTACGCGGTGTCTCATCTGGATACAATTTGTTTGCAGACGTAATCACTATGGCAGGTAAACACCCTATTCCTACCCTCTTTATGCCTTTCTTAAGCGTTTCTTAAAGTTATGCGTTTATTATCCGTTTCATTAAAAGCCGTTTCTTTACGCGTTTAAAAGAGCCCGGATGAAAGGGTCATCACTTAGCCGACGGACCCCTTAGCCGAGACTGCATTGGTATAATCGTTTATTAACGCGTTTAAACGCGTTAAAATCATTAGGCGTTGACTGTTCACTATGCGCTTCTTACGCATAGATTAACGCGTAAATTGGTAGGAATAGCGTATTTACCACTGTATATCTTCCGCTAGGGTGCAAAGAGTAAACAAGTAAATCATCATTCTTGTATTACTTTTATATTTCAGAAAAGAAAAATGAATTAAACAAACAGTCCACAGAGAAGAGTCAGGTAAGTCTTGGCACAACAGAAAGTGGTGTCGTGTATAATGTTTTAAAAATGCTACACATAACTCTATGCATGCAAGTAACTTAAAACACACATAATATTATAATAGTATAGCATAGACTTTTTAGCACACCCTGGTCTTCATGGTTTGTCATTGACTGCATTTTCTGCAGAACCAGATGTCCAACTAGGCAACATGATAAAAAGGCAAATATTTCGAGAAGCTGTTAGTAACCAATAATCCCTTGCTCAATGCAGACCAATAGATATGCAGAAATTTCAGCATTACTTTTGTTCTGCATTAATTAAGTACTTCTTATTTAAACATCTTCTTGTTTCTTCAGTGATAGGCCCCTTAACACAAGTATGGGTGTAAAGCACATTCAAGAAATTTATGCCAATTAAGAAGTTTGACGTATGGGTATGTGAAGACTTCTCTAGAGCTATATAGCAAAATGAGATGTGTTAACGAAAGACTAGTATGCAAGGAGTTATGTAGCATTGTATGGAACTGTGAATATCACACATACAGGCTGCCAGATAAGGGGGAGTAAATTAATTAAATACAAATCTTTTCTTTATGTCTCCTTTACACATACAGTCGAACTTCCATATCTTGAACTCGGTTAACCGAACATGAAATAATGCAGTGCATATGTCGAACTATCGGATAGTTTGAGTTAAGCGAGTTCGAGATATTGAAGTCCGACTGTACACTAAATCCTATACTGTGACAAATCATTGACATTTCCTCCTCCGAGTCCATTGTAATGAGAAGTCACACTATAGGCTTTAGAGGAGACATAAGGATATACTCCGAAAGTATTTTATAAACTCCAAACCTCTTGTCTGGTGCAGCTGCTATGCTCACGCCTTTATTGTTTAATGCCGAAACATGAACTGTGATTGTATGTGTTCAAACCAAATCCACAACATTTTGTACCCTTTATTATCATAATACTTACACTGGCTTAGATATTGACTGTGTCATCTGTAGCCTGTGTGTGCATCTGTCTGTGTGTGTATCAGTCTGTTTTGAATTATTCTGCTGCAGGTGACCAGGGCTCTAGATAAGCGGAGTATTTAAAAAAAAATTAAAAAATCCTTTATTTCTGCTTAAAACCCTATGGTGTCACTACTCATTAGAATCGTCTCGAAGAGACGATTCTAATGAGTAGTAACACCATAGGATTTGATGCTAAAATGAGTCAGAAAATGTTAAATTTGTTCAGTTTACTCCCCCTTATCTCCAGTCCTGCGTCTGTTTGGAATTACTCTGCTGCAGGTGACACAAGTTATGTAAATCACTTTCTTTATTTTGTATTTTATCACCAATGTCTTATAATATGATTCATTATTGTCATAATATACTGAAATAGCTTTCTACATTGTTGTGGTTGGCATGGCAACTGAGTCTAGTGGTGTATGTATTGGCAAATAGTATAACAACTATCCTCTTCCTCTAGAAACACCAACACAAGCTGCAAAAACATCACTAACATTCAAATACTTAATAAAACACTATTATGATTACCAAAACAAAACAGTTTTTGGTGTTTAACCCTTTATCCCATAAATACGCCTTTTTACGCCTCTTGTATATTATACAATCATGAATATGTACCATAAGAAATATTTTCTATATGCAGATTTTTGCTTAAAGCAGGCTGAAAGTATAGCAGAATGCAGCCTAAGGCGCAGTCTGCTTTACTTTCAACCTGCTGAAAGTAGTAACTTGATTTCAAAACTAGAAACTGGCTATTGGGTAATAGGTTAAGGCAAGTGGGTGCTTAACCCTTTAACCAATAGACGCGCCTTTTAGCGCATTCAATTTATTCCTCCGCTGAAGAAATTAGTTCAAATTTATACAGTATTGAATATGACTCATAAGGAGTATTTTTATCTATTCTAGTAACTTAAAGCAGTTTGAAAGTAAAGCAGAATGCGCCTTAAGGCGCATTCTGCTTTACTTTCAATCTGCTTTTAGTGGTTACCTGTCTTCAAAAGTAAAATCTGGCTATTGGGTAAGGGGTTAAAGCAGTTACCATTCAGTATAGAAGCATAACTACTGTTCTGCATATAGCTGCCATGTCTAAATACCTCTCTTACTACTGTAATTGAATCAGGGCTGCCATAAATTGATCATGAAAAATCCTAAGATTTCCAAATTTTCTATTTTTCAAGCGTTATTACTTAAAGCAGGTTGAAAGTAAAGCAGAATGGGCTAAAGGTACATTCTGTTTTACTTTCAGTCTGCTTTAAGCTAGCTTATGTTAAAGTAATAGAAAATATTTCTGATAGTGTATGATAATTATTGTGTAAACAACAGAACTATTTTCCTTACCCTGTAGGGGAAGAGTAAATCAAAGGTGTAAAAAGGTGTATTTATTGGGACAAGGGTTAATAGAAGTTTGATAGTAGTGGTTACACCTGAGACAAACTCATGCAAAAAACTCACACAATAAGCACTACTCAACAGATGCTGATTGATATTGAAAACCCATTTCAGTGCTGTATGTTGCATCTTGACAAAACAACAACAACCTAAACCTCTCTGTGCATGGTCTGTAGAATGTCAACATGATCCAGTTTTGTGTGCAGAAAGTCAGGGCTACCATAACTTGATCATGGAAAATCCTAAGATTTCCAAATTGTCTATTTTTCAAGCGCATTTACTTAAAGCAGGTTGAAAGTAAAGCAGAATGCGCCTTATGGCGCATTCTGCTTTACCTTCAGCCTGCTTTAAGCTACCATCTACTATGAGAAACATCCGAACATTTAGGGAAAATCCGGAGAAATGGCAGCCCTGGAAAGTCTCCCTACAGCATAGCATTAATGTATATCCTATTAACACAAACAAGATTGTAAGGCAGAAATCAAGATGCCAATATGCACAGATAAAGATAGTTGAACTATGATAAATGCATACAATTGACTTATACTCAATTCCATTACATTATATATTGCAGAGAAAAAAGTTCTCCGTGAATCACAATACTAAATAGTCAAATTTGAATTCATCCTCACCTTTAAGACTTGAGCAATTTATAAAGGACTCTTGAGAGACTTGTCCCAAAATATAAAAATTCTGGCAGACAGTGCAGAACCTTATTAGATGATTCCTGATTCAGGAGCCGGCTGATATAGATCTACATTGTTTGCAAATGATTTGTATATACGATTCTTGCATAGTACTGGTTCAAGTGACCAAGTGATTTTTGTCACATCCAGGGCTCCAGATAAGGGGAGTATTGCAAATATTAAAATCTTTTATTTCTGCATTAAACCCTATGGTGTCACTACTCATTAGAATCGTCTCTTCGAGACGATTCTGATGAGTAGTAAGTATCACCATAGGATTTGGTGCTGAAATAAGTGAGAAAATGTTGGATTTGTTCAGTTAACATACTCTTACCTGGAGCCCAGCACATCATACATTGTACATACACAGTCAATCACATATATATATATATATATATATTGTAACTCAATAATTTTTTGCCATAGCATACACAGCCAATTACTTTCATATTGTCACATTTTTCATTTCCTCTTATCCTTTACGTAGCCTTCCTCAGAATTCTTGTAAGCTTCTAAAGATTTGGCCAAGTGTAATATCAAAACACCAGATAAGAGTGAGTTTGGTCAACATTTCCAACAATTTATTCTGTGTCTCCAACAAACTCTTATGTGATGACGACTCGCTACAACTGTCTATAAGTAGTCACATCATAGTGGTTGATGAAGACCAAACATAAAGATTCAGTGTTGAAATACTCCCTCTTGTCTGTCGCTATGTACTTACTGTAGACTATATGCCCAGCAAAGTCCTAAGGCGTATTCTAGTCAATGTTTCACAATAAGGAAGCCGTGTGACCCATGCAGTATATATGTTTTTTCAAACTAATAATAAGCTGTTTGATGTGCATACTATTGCCTATGCCCGACCTCTACTGATGCAGGAGGTATATGATGTTTGGTTGCTCTGTCTGTCTAGAAGTTTAACCAGATTTAAGTGTTTCTTCTAGAATTGACATCACTTACAAATATACAAAGCAGAGTTTTATATATGAGCCGTGCCATGACAAAACCTGCCTTATTGCATTTCAAACAGTATAGATCAAACTCATATACAGGGCCTGGGATGACAACGATTCTTGGTCTGTATAATGTTGCAATGCAATGAGGCAGGTTTTGCCATGACACGGCATATAAATATGAATATTCAGCAAGAGAAGGGTAAAGAACAGTAGTAGATAATAATTTTTCAGACAGAAAAAAAGAAAAATTCAAGATAAACTTTCTCTTTCTGAGAATATGGCCATAGGAATTGCTGGGGTATTTTCTGTGCGACTTGTTGCCTTCTCTATGTGTGCTTGTTGTGATTCAATTTTGTGCCATTTATGCATGTTTAGCCTCGGGACCGAGACAAACCACCAATAATGACCACCGTGGAAATCAAGGAGAAAGACCGCTCGGAAATGCCGAAAATAGAGGAGTCTGTTGAGACATCCGAGAAAGAAAATCTGAAAAAGCTTGTTGATGGTGAAAATGACCTTAAAAATGAGAATGAGGTCATAGGGGATGGGTTGAAAAAGGATAAGATACTAATCAATGTAAGTAAGATGGTATGGATGAAATATTATAAAAAGAAAGTTCATTCTGTTAAGGAAAGTCTAGTAGTATTGTGTCAATGGGAAGAAAGGTGAGTGCTTTTTATAGTTGTTTTTAAAGTAGTAGTTGGTTCTTTTGACCCTTTACCTCATAGCTTGTTTTCAATCCAGTCAGGCTGTTTCCTACATGGTTCTTTATCTAGACAGTGTGGAAGTGGGAAAATGCATTTATCTCTATAAGGTCTGATTTGTATTAAACGCCAACAACTTCCTATACAATTGGCACTATCATCACCATTAAAAAAAACCCACTTATTTCTGGCTTTTAATACATATTTCTACTTTACCCGATACCCCATAGCCCGTTTCTTGTTTGAAAACAAGTGGAATTTAAAGCAAGCTAAAAGTAAAGCAGAATGTGCCCGTTAAGGCACATTCTGCTTTACTTTCAGCCTGCTTTAAGCTATAATCAGCTAAAATATAGAAAACATTTCTTATGATACATATTCATGACTGTATAAATTTGAACTATTTTATTCAATGAAGGAATAATCTAAAGGCGTATAAAGGCGATTTATGGGGTAATGAGTTAAAGCAATACCATCCTGTTTTAATTGATATGCCACCTGTTTTTGGTCTCACTGCTATATATATAGTTAGTCCGTCATAAATGACGAAGACCACTTTGTCATCCTACAATTAGTGTAGCTTTCCGTGGACACGGAGATGGCTTGTCAAGCCAATCCTTGCCCGAAAAGTTCTCTGGTAGTGTGGACAAGGAACTACAAAGGAGCAAAATGAAGACTTTTCAAGTGGTGATGAGTTTTCCTCTATATGCTATTATCTGGACGTCCCAATATGACTGAAATACTGTTAATGCAAAGTAAAATGCTCAAAAGTTTAGCTTTCACTGCATACTCATCTGAGAATTGCAAGGTTTTTGCCACTTCAATGTCGTTTCTGCATACATGTATAATTGTATATAGATACAAAAACAGAGTTTAGTTAGCGGGAGCACACTGGTTGGTTTGGAATAAAAGGTGAGTAACAGTGTTCTGGGATCATGAAATATTCCCAAATTGAATGGAGATCTAGGTCAATAGGTCAGCTGTGTTCCAGAATATGCCAGGTGAGAAAGAAGCATGTGTACTATAGAGATCCAGATAAGAGCCAGTGAATATTACAAGTATTTTCTCCACAGTGACACCACTAAACCCTATAATGTGACTACTCATTAGCATTGTCGCTTTGGGACAATAATAATGAGAAGTCACATCATAGGGTCTAGTTCAGATATTAACCCATTACCCAATAAATATGCCTTTTTACGCCTTTGATTTATTTCTGTACTCAAGAAAATAGTTCTAATTTATACTGTCACAAATTAAAATCATAAGAAATATTTTATATATTTTAGCAGATAATAGCTTAAAGCAGGCTGAAAGTAAAGCAGAATGTGCCTTAAGGCACATTCTGTTTTACTTTCAGCCTGCTTTAAGTGGTCGCCTGTCTTCAAAACTAGAAACAGACTATGGGGCAATGGGTTTAGATTTTAGTATTTTGAAACAGTCTGCTTATCTGGGATTCTGGTACTGTATGAGATATGGGTATTTATGCATGACAGTCACCATGTACATGAGACTACAACCACAACTGCATGATCAGGCTAGAGTTAAGATCTGTATACCATTAAAACCTGTCAGATTAAACAGTGTATAAGTTGTAAACTGTTAATGTATAAGTTCCAAAAATCTATAGGTACACTCTAAATGATCAATTATCACAGTTTATAAGCATACATTTATCGGTTATTACAATTTTTGAGAGAGAAAGTCTCAAAATTATTGTTTCAATCTTTGAAATATTGACCATAGTCTTAAAACCTTTTGAAGAAAAAATGTGTATTTGACAGTCTTTAAGATATCTTAATGCAAGACAAAAGAAATGCAGAAAGCTCTTCCCAAGAAAACTTTCTGCATTACTTATGTTCTACATTAATTACAATCTGTCTTGAGGGAGCTCAATGCTTGTCATTAAACGGTTGCTTAATATGGGTTTGACTCTTATATAGTTTCTATGAGAGAAAAGGTTTAAAGAAACAACAACAATCTATTTAATTTAAAAATGGTTTTCTTAATTTCATTTAAACATTAGTTTTGATTCTTAAGTTTCTAAATAGCAATAATGTGTTCATAAATGTAGTTTAATTTCCTTATACAGTTGTATGACAGAATGTATTTGTATAAATGTGATACATGGGTCCTTGCATGGGGTTGTCTTGTGTGTTCACTTATAACAGAAAAATCACTAGGTTCAAATTTATCTCAACTTTGATAGCCAGTTCATTTGTTCTTTTCTCCCAAAAAAGGATAAAACTGAAATTAAAAAGGAGGAGGAGGAGAGAGAAAAAGAAATTCTTAAGACAGATGATATAGATGAAGAGAAGAAAAAGGAACAGGAGAAGGACAAAAATGAAGATGAGAAGAATGAAAAAGAAATAAGTGACGAAAAGAGCACCGAGTCAAATAAAGATATTTCGAATGAGAATGATGAGAAAGACGTAGCGGTAGAAAAGGAGAAAGAGAAACCGCTGATAGAAGATAATGTGCCTCTTAGAAATGACAAGGATTCCCTTAAACGTACTGTAAGCGCTCCACCAACCATTACAGAGGTAACTCCAGCATCCAACACCTCCATACCTGTCACATTAACCTCCCTTGGCATGTGCTGGTCTACTACTACTAATCGGATGTTTGCTTTCTTAACTCATTGGACGCTATTAAGTAAACAAAATTTTTGTTGCCTGCTACTGTACAAAAAATAAGAATTTTGTAAAATAGCTTTTAAAGCATAAAGTCAATCTTGTATAAGGAAACACTAATTGAAGAAGCTTGGAAATCTCTGAAGCCAAGTGATTACCTGATGCAAGATGAAAAATAATGCATGAAGCTCCTATAGGAGCTTTGTGCATTATTACTTTTATCTTGCATGTGGAAACCACTTGTTTATTTAAGATATACCAAGGTTCTCCTTCTGATTGGTCACTTAATACAAGATTTACTGTAAGCCTAGTGTCAAGCAGTGTGGATCCTGATGGGACACAGCATTACCTGGTGCCTTACAATCTGGATCCAAACTGTTTGCAAAGGTAATGGTAGTTTTGCAGTTAGCGTGCAAAGAGTTGATAATAATAATCACTGTATAACACTCATTTCTAGCAGTGTCTGTACAAATAAGGACAAAGTATAGGTAGACGTTAGAACACTACTGGTATTAGGGAGCACAGAGATATAAGTTTTACATTAGAGGAAAGTAATTATTGAATATATGAGCCAACTCAGCAGGGAAAAATTGGCTGTCTGACTTTGCCAACAGACTGGATCTGATTCTCATAGCTATCAAACCTTGGTAATTCAAACTTGCTTAACTCGTTACCCAATAGCTTGTTTCTAGTTTTGAAGATGGGTAATCACTTAATGCAGGTTGAAAGTAAAAGCAGGATGTGCCGAGAGGCACATTCTGCTTTACTTTCAGCCTGCTTTAAGCTACAACCTGCTAGGATATAGCAAATATTGTGCATATTCATGGCTATTAATTGGAAGAATAAATTACTGGCGTAATGAGGCGCATGTATGGTGTAGTTGATTAAGTCAAACTTACCCAACTAGTTTTTCGATGAAATTTGATCATTTTAGCGTGCTTAAATGGAACATATCCATATTTTCCATGGCTAGGCCACACTTGACTTGGAAAAATGAATAAGTTTGATCCAAGCAGTTTCAAGTCATTGCGGCTTGACAGTATTGCAAATGTTTATGTTTCTACTGAACACCATGTTGTAACTTCTCATTAGAATTGTCTCTATAAGATGATTCTAATGATTAGTCACAACAGAGAAACTAGAGGAAATGTGAAAGAGAAAATGTTACATAAATGTTGTTTACTCCTGTTTGTAATGGGCCAAGGACCGAGTTCATTTGTCACTTTCAAACTTGGTGCTGACCAAAGTCTGCTTTGATTGCATCTGCAGTGATAAGAATTTTATTGGCCAAAGCAGCCGACAAATTGCTTACACTCTTCTCAGCTGCACTTGCTCAAGTGTTGTGGCTGATCAGGGTTCACACTGTTTGCAAATGTCTTAAAGCCTTAAAATCTGTGAGTTGGCTGATACATATTACATTTGTACTTTAATATAACCTACACCTGTATTATTGTTCCATGTAACTTAAAGAACTTTAGTAGTATAGAATAAATGGAGTAAAGCATTGATTGACAAGAGGTAAGATTTTATACTTCGAAATATAAGCTATATTTCACCATCAACATAATAGTGCTGGCAAGCATTCGTAGAATATAGAAATGGTACCCGACTGCTGTAAAGGTAAGTTTTTGTAACAGGGCTCCAGTTAAGAGGGAGTAAATTGAACCAATTCAGCATTTTCTCAATCATTTCAGCACCAAATCCTATGGTGTGACTACTCATTAGAATTGTCTCTAAGAGACGATTCTGATGAGTAGTGACACCATTGGGTCTAATTCAGAAATAAAGATTTTACATTTTGAAATACTCCCCTTATCTGGAGCCCTGTGTAAGGCTTCAAGTTCAACGTTTTACATTCTGTATAGGTGCAAAAAGATATCGTTAGTGCAATAGGGCTCCCCAAACTAAGGCAATGATTAAGGATAAGGCAGAATTTGAAAGATCAACAAACATGGAAATAGTTCATAAACATACTAGTGTACGGCATTCTGTATTTTCTTATACATGTATTATTTTTCAACTATCACTTTTAAGCTTATTTGCATCCTGAAATTACTAGACTTTTCAATTTGTCAGGCCGTTTAATTATAGATCAGAGCCACTGTTCAAACCCATTACGACCTAACCCTTTTCTAGAATCAAAGATAGGTGACCACTTAAAGCGACTCGCAACCAGATGGTGCATTAAAAATAGTAATTTGTAAATATGTGTCAAACGCTTATATAAATGGTAAAGAATTAGTTTAGGATAAGAAATTCTGTTTAAAAAAATGTATTTCAATAAAAAAAAATATTGGTCTCTGGTGGGATTCGAACCCGGGGCCCTGCATTGGCGGACAGAAGGCAAAATAGGGGAAACCGCTTAGACCAATGGACCACGGAAACTATCCGTTTATCTCGGATCGATTTAACGTATTTCAATGTGTAGCCATCGAAAGTGCATACAACTTCGTAATTCGGCTCGTGTTTATGTCTGAGCCCGTGTAGAGAAGCAACAACAACAACTATACCGTCTACTAGTCGGTATAGAAAAACGATGGAAAATATCTAAAAATCTAAGATTCGGTGACGATTCTTGAGACTTTTTTTTGGACTGATCATATTTTTTTAATGTCAGAAGCCAAATAATGCCACAAATTTGCTTTTATTTGAGTATTTTATTTTATTTTGACAAGTACACCATCCGGTTGCGAGTCCCTTTAAAGCAGGCTGAAAGTAAAGTAGATTGCACCTTAAGGTGCATTCTGCTTTACTTTCAGCCTGCTTTAAACTACAATCTGCCAAAATGTAAGTGTTTCTTATTATACATATTCATGACTGTCTAAATAAGAACTATTTTCTTCAGAGGAGGACTAAATAAGAGGTGTGAAGAGTCATTTATTGGGTAATGGGTTAATCCTCATTTGAGAGCATTTATGTGTGCTCAGGATATTGGTATCCTGTGGCTCTGATGGGGGAGAAATGGGTAAAGCATCCTAAGAAACTTATGTGCAAGAAAAGTTAAAAAAAAAACTGTTGATATTTTTCTCATGGTCCTTTATAATGTCTGAAAATCCTTCTTATGAAGCTGCTTTATATGTATTCCAAGCTTAATATATATTTTTTTATTTCTGTAATCTACAATTCTATTCAAGATTGTAATCACTATTGCCTTCAATGTCTTCAGTTTTTCCTTACTCTACATTATATATTTCCAAATGTAAAAATATTTACAACTATTTTATTATCAAATGCTTTATAGCTATTTGGAAGAAAATATCTCGTAGTACATAATTATTCAGTATATCAAATGATTCATTCAGACACAAACTAACATGTTTATTTTTGAAATTCTCTTTCTCTATAGTTTTGTTATTTGTATCTGTTGTCATGGTTACTCCCAAGCCCCTGAAGCCTGGTCTGGCTGCATAAATCTCTCACCATTTAACTATAAACTCAACCCGGCTACACCCCAGTTTCCCTTTACATATTGATAAGTAACATTCCAACAAGTTCATTTGTCCCTTAATTTATTTACTAACAATGTTTGTTACACCAACAAGTTACTGTTCTGAACCTAATGTTTGGGTTTGCTAATACTCCACGGTAAACAACAGTGTGTCACATCACTATTACAGTTGATTTTGTTTGTAATTGTTTGAACTGTCAAATTACATACATGTTTGCATTTTTTTGCTGTGTGAGTTTTTTCTAGGGTTGGCTTGCTGTGTTATTTTGAGCCAAGCTTAAAGGCCTACTAGTTTAATCCATCCTTATTTGGCCCTCCACATTATTAGACCACCTGTAGGGCAATTACTTATTACTTGTATTGAGGTATTATGTAGCAATGTTGTCTCTCTTTGAGTGAGAACTGCTGAATAACACCTCAGCACAAGTGATCATCCTCACAGCTGGTTTATAAACCTGGCCATTTGGAGTTTTCATTTCATGGTTTTGTTATGCTTTTATAAATGCAAATCTACTGCACATAGTTACAGTTTCTTTAATTGTAAAAACTTATATAGAAGTGTAGGTGCACAGTAAAGTCTGTGTTCAGACAACACTCAATGAAAAGCTAGAGGTTTCTTAGATACGTTGATACTTAATGCAGGGCAAGTATAATGCAGAAGGCTTCTATAAGAGCTTTCTGCATTTCACATGTCATGCATTATGCATTTTACCACATAGTATAGTATGTTTTCTATATTATTGTAAAGCTGGTTGAAAGTATGCCCAAAATCCCCTAGGGAAATTAGCCGATTTAAACCAATGGCCTGTCCGCAAATAAAAGAGGCTATAGATAAAGGGGTGAACAGATGATTTTTCAAACCCTTTACTCCATGGCCTGTTTCTAGTTTTGAAGACAGGTGACCACTTAAAGCAGGTTGAAAGTAAAGTATAATGTGCCTTAAGGCACATTCTGCTTATTTTCAGCTTGCTTTAAGCTACCATCTACTATGATAGCAAAAATATTTCTTATGGTACATATTCATGACTGCCTAAATTGGAACTATTTTCTTCAATGGAAGAATGTATTAAAGGTGTAAAAAGGGGTATATATGGGGTAATGGGTGAAAGGAAGGGTAAATATTATATGACTTGTTTCTTGTTCTTTAGTAACTAATGAACACAGATTTTACGCTGCTTACCGATATTTTAATTGGAATAGGTTTCAACATGAAGGAAAAGTCAAACGATTGGAGAAATTCTTGATCAAAGAAGTAGAACTGACCCTAGCAAAGATGTCATGTCCTTGCTTGTATTTATGATTCATGTTATATTTGTTGCAAGTTTTGTTTTTGGCTGACCTTCATGTTTGTGTTTCTGCATGTACCCCTGACAGGTGCCAAAGATATCCATTCACTCAAAGTCATTGAAAGTTGATGATGGTAAAAAGCGAGATCTAGAAATTCCAACGCTGCGAGCCGGTCTGAGGAAGACAGGCAGCACAAGTATGGTCCCTGGGGAGGTTGTCAGCAAGTTAAAGGAGGATGACAAAAACCTCCCTCGCTCTGCCTCCAGCCCACGGCTGGCAGAGGATATTGAAAATAAGAAAAATGAAAGGAATGTAAGTCTTCTTATGGAATGGGAACTTTTCCCATTTCATCATTTTGCATGCAAGTTTTGGGGAAATATTTGGTCTATTGGTTTAGAGTTCAATGGATATGAGATAGATGAGATTATTGTCAAGGGTTATTATGAGTTTAATGATGAATACTGCAAGAAATTGTGAGTTGGGGGACACAAAAAACCAGGGGGGAAAAGAGACGATTTCTGTATTGGCACGAGGGCTTAAATTATTTTGTTGCCAGATTTTTTTGTTTTATCCAGACTGTATTAGTATAGTATGTTTGGCAGATTTGATTTGTTTTAAGAAGTTCTGTTTGCACTGCAAATTGAAAAATTAATGTGCAGAGAATTCATGTTAGATATAATGTACAAAATCAATCCAGTTTAGTCAAAAGTCTATGAAGATCCAATGTTATTTCACAAATTGACATCCTTTTAGCATCACATTCAATGTCACAGATCTTTACAATAGTGGAGATCTACCAACTGGCTTGTCATTAGTCATTCGGCCTTTCAATTGGCTTTCCATTGGTCATCTGATCTACCTACTGGCTTTCCATTGGTTGTTTGGTCTAACAGCAGCTGGTTTGTCATTGGTCATTTTGACCTATCTGCTGTTTTGCCATTGGTCTGTGGGTCTTGATAAGTATTTGGCTATAGGACAGTGCTGGTTGTCTCATACACATGTTAGCAGTTTTGGTCTTCTTCAATTTGTCTTATTACTGATCTTAAAATCTATAGACAAATAAAAAACAAAAACATTATTGTACTGGTATGCTTAAGATAATGACCCTGCTCTGTCCCCCAATATTGATGGTAGTTTCACATTGTACTGGATACAGCTTTTATACTCATGGTGTATGGTTTTCAGCATAACTCTTTGATTGGTTATTTTAATAAATACATTTGAGCCTTGTCATGAGAGAAAAGAGTATTTGAACCGTGTAATATTACTAGACTCAGACATGCCTGGATTTCATCAACCCAGGTGTGAAGGTTTCATACAAAAGAATGATTAAATATCTCTAACCCTTTCACTTGGCACCCAGCTTACCGTTAACAATCATATAAATTAGGACATCCTGTATAACTGCTGAAGTATTCTAAACATTAAACTGATTGCCTTTATTTCACACTATATTTGTCCTAAATGGTGAAAACTGGCAAACAGTGTAGACCCTAATCAGACTTGAGGGAGCCGTCTGAAACAGGTCTTCACTGTTTGCTCATGCTGGTATTTGTCAATACTTGAGTCATTATGGTATATATTTCTGGTAGAAGCTGGAAAACAAACCAAAGGGTTAGAGTGTCCCATGACTTGGCTCTCATGCACTAGTTTGTATTAGCTACTAATAACACTTTCTTCATTGGTTTTTGGTAGTACAAAAGTAAAGGGAATGGTATGTTATATTAATTTTGTTCTTAATGTAAATGATATTAATAGTGATTTAATAGTAATTATTAATTGCATTTTTATTTTTAAGTGTGTGTAAGAGTATATTACAAATTTACAGTCTTGTGATAAAAATTATTATTTACAATAGTTTGAAATTGATAGTGTATCAATAAGTGTTATTGGATTAAGAATTAATTCTTATGCTCTGGAATTTATTTTTTAAGATTTTTAAGATTACCCTTGAATGCAGCAGTCCAGTTTTCTAGGATCTGCAAACTGTACAGGATCTTAACTGTTCTTCAGGTTTATCTAAATGTTACCTGCAAATGTTATGATCTTGACTATTTTGATAATGTTGATCACTGTTATGTCATCAAACCCAGTTAATTTTTTCTTATAATGATGAGATGTGAGAGTGACGATTTTTATCTGTATGTAAATGTATATAATTTTGTAAATCAATGTTTTATTTAAACTGTTATTGTTAACCTAAATAATGCAGATCTGAGTTTCAAACTGCTTGCACAAGTCATCAACAGATTTAAAGAATTTATCACCGCCATGCAAAGAGTTAAGCTTTCACCTATCTCAGGGCTGCCATAGTTTGATAATAAAAATCCTAAGATTTTAATTTTTCAATTTTTCAGACGCAACTTTACTAATCGTATCTTTACCCCATAGTCTGTTTCTTGTTTTTGAAGACACATTACTGCTTAAAACAGGTTGAAAGTAAAGCAGAATGCGCCTTATGGCGCATTCTGCTTTACTTTCAGCCTAATTTAAGCTACGATCTGCTTGGATAGAAATTTAAATACTTAGGAAATATCCGGAGAAATGGTAGCCCTGCTATCTTAAAGGTGGGCAATGAGCCTAGAGAATACTTTCAGTGTTGCTTTATCCCTTTTACTCTATGGCATGCTTATGGTATTGCAGATAGGTGACCACTTAAAGCAGGTTGAAAGTAAAGCAGTATGCACCTTTAAGCACATTCTGCTTTACTTTTAGGCTACAATCTGCTAGAATATAGAATCATTTTTGTATGAAATGAAACTATTTTCTTCATTGGAGGAATAAGTTAAATGCGTTAAACTGTGTTTCTATGGAATAGAGGGTTATCCCATTACCCAATAAATAACGCCTTTTTATGCTTTTAATTTATTCCTCTACTGAAGTAATTAATTCCAAATTATACCTTCATAGATATATACCATAAGAAATATTTTCTTTTTCCTAGCAGATGCTAGCTTAAAGCAGGCTGAAAGTAAAGCAGAATGTGCCTTAAGTGGTTGCCTATCTTCAAAACTAGAAATAGGCCATGGGGTAATGGGTTAAAGAGGTTTAACTGTTGGAAGGTGTTCATAGGTTTCATAGCCTTGTCACTGTTTACAGGAGAAGCCCAGTAGACGTCCGCTGTTCGGTTCCTCATCATTCTCCACCGCTGACCACAACAACTCCAACTTGTCCGACAGGTGGGTATTGTCTTTGTTCTATATGAACTGTTATTGGATAACCACAGTGAATTACTGCTTTATATACCACTGAAAACAAGGCAGGTAACCCTTGGATTTGTCATTCCAGAATTATTGCCCTTGGGATTTTTACTTTAAAAAAATAGATTTAAATTTCTCAATAACTATCAAAGGTATTAACTTGAAACTTAGAGTACTTTTAAAGGATCAAAAGTGAAACTCATTACAACATGGAAGGTTACCTATCAAAAGAGTAATTTGCTACAACAAGGCAGCTAACTCTGTAATTGTTTTTGCAGATTTAGTACCCTTGTTTTACTTAGAATTGACTTTTAATTGAATGCATATGCGAGTTTCATTTCTTTTAAATTAGAAATTAGATTTATCAAAAGAATGTATGAAATTATGAATTGTTGTTGCTTACAAAATTCTATGATCAAGAAGCATGAAACGCTTATACACAGTCTTTAAATTTGGAATATGTAGCCATCCCAAGTATGAGAAAGTCTAGCGACCAGCACCCGTTTTCGGTGCTCTTGTTTTGTGCAATTGTTACATTAACCATTTACTCCATAGCCTATTTATAATTTTGAACACAGGAGACCACTTATAGCAGGTTGAAAGTATAGCAAAATGTGCATTAAGGCACATTCTGCTTTACTTTCAAACTGATTTAAGCTACCGTCGTTTCTAATCGTTTCTTGTGATACATATTCATGACTGCATAAAGTTGAACTATTTTCTCCAGTTAGGGGAATGAATTAAATGTTTTCAAAGGCATATCTATGGAGTAAAGGGTTAATCAGCTAAATTTGACTAATGGATTGTTGCATAGTAAGTTTGTGTTACAGCATCTCAGTTTGTTTTTATTTTCACCTAGTTATCTGCGTTGGAAAAGGTTTGTTTGTGTAGCCTGACTAGATCTTCGCTATCCAGATATTTGCAGTCATATCTATTGTTTCAAACTTACTCTCCATGTTTACGTTGGCCAGTATGGAGTAAGATGGGCCAATCAAATCACTGGAATCCCCTCAACCCCTTTCCCTCATATCTTGCTTTTCACTGCTTAAGACAGGTGACATATGCCTGCTTCAAAGGTTTTCAGTGTCTAAGGTTGGCGACAGATGACTGCTTAACCCTTTACTCCATAGATACTCAATTTTATGTATTTAATTTAGTCCTCCGCTGAAGGAAGTATTTCCAATTTATACAGTCATGAATATGTATCATAACTAAGAAATATTTTCTATATTCTAGCTGATGATAGCTTAGTGCAGGCTGAAAGTAAAGCAGAATGTGCCATAAGGCATAATCTGCTTTACTTTAAATCTATTTTAAGTGGTCACTTAGCTGTCTTCAAAATTAGAAACAGGCTATATATGGAGTAAAGGGTTAAGGCAGGTTGAAAGTACATCAGAAATTACTCTCAAGGTTTCCTGCTTTACACTTGGGTATGCCCTATGCAATGTCTTGTAGGGTGTAGGAAACATTGCCTTTGGTTCATTCATCATTTCAGGGTAAAGGCAAGAAAACACATTTCTGATTACAGTCGAACTTCGATATCTTGAACTCGTTTAACTCGAACTTATGAACTGCATTATTTCATGCTGGGTTAAAACGAACATACCCATGTTTCAAAGTTAAAAAGTGGCTTAGCCACGTTTTAACTCTGAAATATGAGTATGTTTGACAAAACCGACTTAGAGATATCGAAGTTCGACTTCACTTATTATCTGTGAGGAATAGCTAGAGATGTGAGAAGGCATTTCTTTGAGGGAAAGGATTAACTCATAGGGTGCTAATTACAGCTCCCAAACAGTTTGGGATCCAGATCAGGTGTTGAGTTAATCAGCAACCAATCTAGATTGACTCGGGTATTGATATTTCAATAGAAAAGCAAACTAATTTACAATAGAAGGAAAATTGTTTTAAAGCTACTTCTTCAAAAAATGTCATAGGCAATCTCTACCCCTGGTACCCTCCAATACGTTACCACTGGACTTAACTACAGCCAAAATGGTTTTGCTTTTTGAACTACTGCAGTCTAGCTACCTGTGCCTGAGTGGACTGTGTGTTTCATCTCTCATTGTCTCATAGCAGCAGCATTGGGATAACGGCCATTTGTGTTACGTGTCTATTGGATCTCTGCTGGGATATCACTAGAGCATGCATCATTGCATAACCCATTACCCCATTGCCTGTTTCTAGTTTAAACAACTTGTTACCATTTAAAGCTGGTTGAAAGTAAAGCAGAACGTGCCATAAGGCACATTCTGCTTTACTTTTGGTCAGTTTAAAGCTACCATCTGCTATTTCTTGGGGTGCAGATTCATGACTGTTTACATTGGAAATTTTTTTCATTAGTGGAGAAATAAATTAAAGGCGTAAAAAGGCACATTAATTGGGTAATGGGTTAAGTTTGAAACAGTTGGCTAGACTAGTAACGTTTGGAAATTTGTATGTACACAAAACAGGGTTCCAGATTAGAATGAGTGAGCTGACCTTTAAAAAAAATCTGTGTCTCTGTGACGCCTTATGTAGCCAACAATGTAGACTCCAATAAGAAATGTCACATCTGATCAGGGTCTTGACTGTGTGCATTGGGAGTAGACAAATGTTGAAGTTTGTGACAAGTTGCAAATGAACTGGACTATAATAAAAAGCTGCCTTTCTAAAATTCTGGGTCTGCAGAGTTTACAATGTTCAGTTGGTATAAGTTGTTTCTTCTATATCAACCATCTGTTAGTTCGGATTAAATTAGTACAGAAACATGGATGCCTTTCACAAGCGAAAAGATCTCTTCAACTTTGCAAAAAATATAGACAGATATCTGTTTCTGTAACCCATTTCCCCATAGCATGTTTCTAGTTTTGAAAATAGGTGACCACTTAAAGTAGGTTGAAAGTAAAGCAGAATGTACTGTAAGGCGCAGTCTGCTTCACTTTCAGCCTAATTTAGGCTAGCATCTTCTAAAATATAACAATAATTTTTATTGAACATATTTATGACTATACATTTGTAAATTGGAACTATTTCCTTCAGTGGAGGTATAAATTAATGGCGGCAAAAGGCATATTTATTGGGGTAATGGGTTAACAACAACCAAGGTAACCTTAGGTTCTGATCAGGATCAAAATCCGCACACCATACATTAAGAGTACAGTGTTTTCCTGTGTGTATATTTGTTTGTCCATTTCAGATCAGCACTGTGTGTCCCCTCCACTATATACTATCTCTTCCTTCTATCCCTCCTCCTCCTCTTCTGTTATAGCAGCTTCATGTATTACCACCACTGGTTCTCAGTATTATTCTGATCACAGTAAACACTGCTAGTACAACCAAAGTTTCAGTTTTTGTGTGAAAGGGAGGTGGCAACCTAGCCTATTATTACAAAGGATGAATGGTCAGTGTTATAGACAGTTGGCAGTTTAATCCAACACTCGTATAGCCTGTTCTAATTTTGAAGATAGTTGACCATGTACAGTTGGTTGAAAATAAGGCAGAATGTGCCTGTAGGCCTGCTTTATGCTACCATCTGCTTGGAAATAGGAAGTATTCTTATGGTGCCTTTGCATGACTATAAAGTAGAACTATTTTCTTCAGTGAAGGAATAAATTAAAGGAGTAAAAAGGCACATTCATGGGGTAATTGGTTAATGAAGGCTGTAAGTAAAGCAGATATCTCTGCTTACATGGAGTCGGCTTTAACCTTGGTCTTTTACTATGCTAAACTATTAAATTGGATGAGTGACAGTTATGGTACTTTCAAGCTATTACCCCAACGCCTGTTTCTAGTTTTGAAGACAAAATACCATTTAAAGCAGATTAAAAATAAAAGTAGAATGTGCCTTGAGGCACATTCTACTTTACTTTAGCGTGCTTAAAGTTTCAGTCTGCTAGTATATAGGAAATATTTTCTTTGGTACATGTGCATGACTGTATAAATTGGAACTATTTTCTTAAGTCGAGGAATAGATTAAATGCGCTTAAAGATGTTTCTAGGGGTAAAGGGTTAAACAGCAACGTGTTGGACTGTACCAGTCAGTGGCAGTGGAGACAATGTAATTGATAGCTCTATCAGGACAGGGTAGGAGCCTCGAAATGCTATGAGGAATAGATAAAGGCATGAATTACAATCTGCAGCCACCTGCCCTAGAAAATAGCCCTGATCAAATTGTATCTGACATGGTTGTATTAGCAGGAATTTACTGTATTTATTTTGAATCTATAAACATATACCATGTAGTGTTTCTTTACCACTTGGTATTTACATGTAGTTTGAAGTTTCAATATTATACATTCATATAATATGTGTGTTACATATCTGTCTTTAGAAACCTATGGCTGATCTAGAAATGCCTAGTGATGAATATTTTCTGCTCAAGTTATGTATGGATTGATTATTTGATTAGTGATATTTCTTGCTCAAGTTATTATGAATTGATGAGTTTAAATTTAAAATTACCATGTGGGTACTTATTGACTAATTTGCATGAACTGAGAAAAAGCTGTAGTTTTACTGCTATTTGCTATACAATTCAGATGTTAAATCAGGGCTCCAGATAAGAGGGAGTAAACTGCACAAATCCAACATTTTCTCACTTATTTTAGTATCAAATCCTATGTTGTCACTACTCATTAGAATCGTCTCATCGAGACGATTCTAATGAGTAGTGACACCATAGGGTTTAAAGCAAAAATAAAGATTTTAGTTTTTGAAATACCCTCCTTATCTGGAACCCTGTGTTTTACTGGCATTATCAATGTTTGTCCACATAAATGATATTTGCATACAGTAAAACATCACTGTAAAGACACTTTGATGATGTTTATGACACATGGCTGCAGAATGAAATTAAAGCAGAAAGCTTCTAATTTCTAAAGAGCTTTCTGCTTTATATTGGTATGACTTAAAACAGACATTTGTCTAGGAATGCAGGGCTCCAGATAAGAGGAGTAGTTGAGAAATTAACATCTTTATTTCTGGATTAAATCCTATGGTATTACTACTCTTTAGAATCGTCTCTTTGAGACGATTCTAATGAGTAGTAACACCGTAGGATTTTGTGCTGAAATAAGTAAAATTATTTTGGATTTGTTCAGTTTACTCCCTCTTATCTGGAATAAGCCTTCTTTGGTTTGTTTTTGTACTACATGTATTTGAGATTAACTATTCTCCATGGTCTTAGCCTAGTTATCCGAGACATTGTGAATATTACTAATGCTTTCATTGTGATAAACTTGTGTATATGTCACAAGTAAATCTTTGTTAATTAACACATGGATATTAAGTTTGAAAGAATCGAATGTGTCTCCTCTTTCTTTCTGTTGATAATTTCAAACCAGGTCAGTCAGACTGAAATAGCATACTACAGAGTACAGTAATACCTCTCTATTACGGACACTAAATTGTGTTACTTATTACGATGTTTCCTGCAGGTGACTGATTAAAGCTAGGTGACAATAAAACAGAAAGCTCCTTTAGGAGCTTTCTGTTTTGTTGTCACCTTGATTTAAGCTGTCATCTGTCTTTTATATAATCAATTAACTTTCATTTTAGTGGTTGAAATAAAGAGGTTTTACTGTATTAATTCAATAAAATCAAATGAAAATAATATAAGTTACCCAACAACTTAGAGAGGAAGTTATTAATCTTCTAACACAGAAAGGTGGATGTTCAATGCAGAGCAAAAATAATGCAGAAAGCTCACAAATGAGCTTTCAGCATTATTTTCAGTTCTACTTTAAATTCTCTTAATGTAGGTAGTTAGCTTACTTTTCAGACTTATTTAGATGATCATATCCATCTGTCTTCAAACTTAAACTATTAACAGAAAAAGGTTAATATTTATGAATTCAGAAACTTGATTATATTGTACCCTCTTTATGAAAGAATTTCAACATTGCCCTTATTTGTAGCATGACTGTTCATTGGTCTGCCCTGGTTGACCTTTTGACCTAGTTAATCTGCATGTTGCATGACCTTGACCTTGTTCCTTTCAGGTTCAGTGGGACTTCATCATCACAAGGTTTGCCAAACCCTAACCGCTATTCTGGTTCTGCTCTTAACTCTACGTCTAGCTATCAAACTGCCTATGTCCCATTCTACCGTCGACAAGCGGAGAAAGAGCGGGAGAAAGCGGAGAGAGAAAAGGCTGGCAATAACAGAATATCAGCTCCCGTCAGTTTACCTATATCAACAACGAGTGTTAGCACAGGCTCTACGATATCATCAACAAACTCCAGTCCTTCTTCCATCACCACCCCCACCTCCTCATATGCTCATTTACGAAAGTAAGTCATCATCATTATTATTGGCATTGATATGCTCTTCTTAAAAATGAGAGATGTGTCATGAACCCTGTTACCCCATAAATGCCTAGTTATGCCTTTAGTTTAATCCTCCACTGAAGAAAGTAGTTCTAATTTATACAATCATGAATATGTATCATAAGAAATATCTTAAATACCACTATTTTCTATACCACTTCAAGCAAGTTGAAAATAAAGCAGAATGTGCCTAAAGGCAGGTACAGGTGTCTTAACTCTTTACCCTATAGTCCTGTTCCTAGTTTTGTAGACAGATGACCACTTAACCCTTTCCCCCATAGAAGCGCCTTTTAGCGCATTCAGTTTATTCTTGCCCTGAAGAAAATAGTTCCAATTTATACATTCATAAATATGTATAATACAAAATATTTTCTATATTCCAGCAGATGATAGCTTAAAGCAGGCTGAAAGTAAAGCAGAATGCGCTTAAAGCGCATTCTGCTTTACTTTCAACCTGCTTTAAGTGGACACCTATATTCAATACTAGAGATATGCTATGTGGGAAAGGGTTAAAGCAGGTTGAAAGTAAACCAGAATGCCCCTTAAGGCGCATTCTGCTTTACTTTCAACCTGCTTTTGGATATTTTCTGCTATAATATAGAAAACATTTTATATCATACTTGCTCATAAGTGGTACTATTTTCTTCTGTGGAGGAATACATTACAGGCATATTTATGGGTTAATGGGTTAAAGCATGTCTGTGTACAAAAGAGTTTATTTTTAAAGCTATGAAATTGAAATCATTACCATTTGGCTTACTTCAGGCAAGAATTTAGGAACTTTCATGATCATCGTCATCATATTCATTTTCATCAATGATATCATTACATAATCATCAAAAAAGCAAGTGTGTGCTGACAAATACAAATAATTCCACTTTAAAATGTTTCATAGAGATTTTGTGCAAATGTGTTTTTATTTATGCTTATTTTGGCTTGGAGTATTTTCATTATAATAACAGTCAAGTGTTTGTTAAGCGAGGATGCATGGTATTAAAGATTTCATTTATAAGAGTTTACATAAATCCCAGAATCTGATAAAAGCTAGACTAAATTAATGTCATGACTACTAGTTAGAATTGGCTCTTTGATTGCAACACCTGAATCAGTTGATCAAAAAAGATCTTAACTACCTTATAGGAAGAAAGTAATGCAGAAGACTTCAGGAGCTCTCTGCATTATTTTAGTATTGTGCTTAGGTATCCATGCTCCTTTGTGGAACTGTAGCTTAGCAAAACTTTGACTGTACACCTAAGTTCTTTTTGAAAAAAAAAACACAACCCCAAAAACTGATACTTGTTGACATAACAGCATGTACTTCTATGTATTGTTGGTTGTTAGGACATGCTTTTTGTGTGTAGTTATCTGTTTCAATGTTGGCAATGGTTTTACCAGTGTTTACTCACATTATAGTTGGGATCCAAGGGCTTTATTATGAGCAATAGAATCTGTACTGGTTACCAACCAGCAGTTCAGAACTGGTTACCAGCCAGCAATATTCAAGTGGTTACCTGCTGGCAGTTCTTTCTTTCCAGATAATTGTCACATACCCTTGGTTTGTTCCTCCATAGTCAAAATAGCAAACATCTTTACCTTACTGATAAATGCAGGGGACTGCTAAAAGCAAGAGGAAAATAAAAGGAATCAGCCTTATGTTCTGAAAATGATTTATGTCCAGTTTTACAACTGACAAACTGTTTTGATCCTGATTATGGTTGAGCTAACTCTGCATCTGATCACAATCCTATTTTAATCTCAGCAAAACTGAGGTTGATAACAATACTTGTACTAAGACATCAGAGACATAGTGAATCTAACACCACCGTGAGTGTCAGATAAGAATATCCCACCCGAGTTTTGAAGATATTTTTGGAACACGAGGCTTTGCCAAGTGTTCAAAAAATATCTTCAAACGAGGGTGGGATATTCATCTGACTCTCAACTGTGGTGTTAGATTTATTTTCTCTTCTCGTCAAACCTAAAAACGCGTTTAACTTGCTATACAGTGGCGAGTTGTATTTTAATGCGCTAATGCATGCATGACGACAATAACATCCAATCATAAGATAGTTCGGCTTGTCTGTCCGGACAGATAAGGTTATCTCACACCCCCTAGATTTCGGGATACCTCTGTCCGAGAGGTGAGAAAATAAAATAACACAGGAAATTACTAAACCATGCAAAGAGATACAATTGGATATTAAAGTAGCTGGAATAATTTTATTTGTTTTAGATCATTTGAACCGCCTAAAAGAGATGAGGAGACAGAGATGTTAAGGAAGGTACGAGCGAAGAGAGCTCGTGAAACGAGGAGGTCCACACAAGTAAGTCACACTCACACATTCAATCTACAACAAATATAAGAGTGCAGTTTCATGTCAGACAGATCATATATGGAAAAAGAGGAGGGCGTCGTCTAGATTCCTCTGTATCAATTATTCCTTGTCCAATTAGCCCTAAGTTGAAAGAAACAGACGTAACTCAAAACAAACAAACCTGATTTGGGTCTACTATGTTTAAAACAGAAAAATTCAATATATGTTGATAGCTAGAGAAATGTTAATGGTATATACAGTAAGTGAGTTTATTCCATTTTGCAGGGTGTTACTCTTGAAGATGTGCAGCAAGCCAACGAGGCGTTGAAGAAGACAGACGATGGTACAGTCATTACATCAGCTGCGACAACTACTGCCACTACGACAACAACAGTGTCTGATCGTACACAGTCTAGTGATGATAAATCTCAGGATGTTAGTAGTGATACTTCCAGTTCTAGTGTTAGCAATACGTATGACAGAGACAATAGACTATCTGGGGATGTGAATCTTAGACGCACTAAGTCAAGTAATGAGTCGGATATATCTTCTATACCCTCGTGGAGACGGTCACGAGAAAAAAATAATGAGGTAGGAAGATATGTTCTTATTGCTTAACCCTTTATCACATAGCCTATTTCTAGGTTTGAAGACAAGTGACCACTTAAAGCAGGTTGAAAGTAAAGCAGAATGCACCTAAAGGTGCATTCTGCTTTACTTTCAGTCTGCTTTAATAATCTACCCTCTGCTAGGATATAGAAAATATTTCTTTAAGTACATGTTCATGACTATAAATTGGAACTATTTTCTTCAGTGGATGAATAAATTAAATGTGCTAAAAGGTGCTCCTAATGGGGGGGGGGGGTTAATCTTTATGTGGATGGAACTTTTGCAACAAAGCATTAAAACATGGTTGAACCTCAAACTAGCTCAAACAACTCATACTTGTTTAAAATGAACATACCCGGCCTTAATTTTTTTCCATAGCGTGTTATTTTGTTTTGAAGACAGGTGACTTCTTTAAAGCACGTTAACAGTAAAGCACAATGTGCCTCAAGACATATTGCTTACTTTCAGCCTGCTTTAAGCTACCATCTGCTAGAATATAAATAAAATCTTATTATTCATACTCATGACTGTATAAATTGGAACTATTTTCTTAGGTGAAGGAATAAATTAAAGGGATAAAGTTATGGAGGTTTGACTGTACTACATAATGTCCCCTTGAAGAGTAAGTTCTAATAAAAAATCTTACAGAAATTGATGAAGACATAAAGCAGAACTTTTTTGGACAGGGCTGCCATAGGTTGATCATGAAAATCATAAGAATTTTCTTTTTTTCAAGCGTGATTACTTAAAGCAGGTTGAAAGTAAAGTAGAATGCGCCATAAGGCGCATTCTACTTTACTTGCAACCTGCTTTAAGCTACCATCTGGGAGGGAAAAAAATCCAAAGATTTCGGAAGAATCTTGAGAAATGGCAGCCCTGTTTGGAATGTTTAGTTTACTCATCTTTATCTAGAGCCCTGGTTACACTAATATTGATTCTTTTATTTCCAGGAGGAGCCCCGGAGTAGTAGTTTCAGAAGGTCCCGAGTAGAAAAAGATCTTTCAAATAGTGCCCCTAGCAGTAATTTTTATTCCCAAGATTCAAGTAAGTATTTAGTCATTGGAGTGACATGTGTTTCGGTATGCAGCAAGGATAATTCTGTTTAGATTGGCTTCTCTTCAGTTCAAATGCCTTAAATGTAAAAGTGAAAAATGATACAAGTAATAATATTTACCCTTTACTCCATAGCCTGTTTCTAGTATTGAAAATAGGAGACCACTTCAAAGTTCACAGTAAAGCAGAATGCGTCGTAAGGTGCATTCTGCTTTACTTTAAGTCTGAAAATATTACAAACATTGCAGGCCCACTGATCTGGCAGATATTTTCAAAAATAACGAGTAAATATGGTTCCCTAACTTTAAGGGTTTGACAATAATTTTCATACCTCAGCATTTACTGATGCTAGAGATACAATGATAATAATTATAGTGCTTAACCTGTCCACCCTTCTGTGAGTTTGTGCATGTGTCTGTCCGTGCGTATGAAGTAAACCAGATTTTATCATGCCATCTGGCATCAACACTGCTTATTACAATGCTTGGGTACTCATACAGTTGTTGCCTTTGACCTTTCCTGATCCAATAGTATTGCCCAAACTGGATTTGATTTCATCTATTTTGTGTCGCAGTGCTGTAAAACCCAACTCATCTATAACTTTGACATGGACCTTATTTGGACTTGCAAAGATTCAAAGTCCATTGTCACTGATGCCACCAGGGGTCTGTTCATGTATTAAACACAAGAGTCTTGTTTTTACAGCTATTTAGATAAAAGTATTTTACAATCTGTGGCATTTACAAACAGTTTCCAAAACTTGGCGTCTGTTCTACAGAGCAACAGATAAGAGTAGTTTTTCAACACTTAAAATCTTTATTTCTGAATTAAACCCTATGGTGTCACTACTCATTAGAATCGTCTCTTCGAGACGATTCCAGTGCTCAAAAAATTGGATAGCCCGACGCCCGGGGCTCCTATATTTTCAATTGGGGCCTGTCATAAATTATGGTGATCATGCCCGCCGGGCCTGTCTAATTATGTAACTAAACATATGCACTGTTCTGTTCAGCAGCCTGGTGATTGCAGGATGTTGGCTTTACAAGCCGCGAAGCGTGTTATCTATTAAGCACTCAGTTTTACTAGTGATAATTACACAATCAGTGACCAATCAAGCGTGTTAGCATGTTTGTCTCTAATCAGGGTTGACTAGCGCTTACGGTCACACCTCATGATCAATGTCTAGAGTCTGTTTCATTGAAAATCTTACAGGTGTGTAAACAAAAGGATTTACGATTTTTCTGAAATTTCCCTTGAAATTACTGTATAAGGGTTTCACTCACCTAAAATAACAATCATATATCCTCCAATCCATTAAATTTTCACTGTAAGTCAAATCATAACACTTTCCATCACTCAAACAAAGTTTAGAAACAAACTTCCAAATGTCCACCATTTTGTCAAATTTGTGCAAAATGGCGTCCTTCACATTGAATAAGCATATGAAAGAAGAGATTAATTAAAGTAAGATTTTTATGTAAAATTGGTACAAAAGCAGTGTAGGGATGAGTTAAATGATTAATTAAGATAAAATAATGGATTATGATAATTGTTACTAAAAATAGAATCTGGAAATCCCATAACTGGAAATCCCATAAGAACCACTTAACAGTTAGAATCACTTTCACTGACTACAGAACTTAAAAGGAAAATGAGGCTGTCTTAGATCATTTACAAAAAAATCGGGCAAGTTCATTTGGGACAGGGCTTGTCAATTTTATAAGCCTACTTGCCCTGGGCTTGTCAGTCAAAAATATTTTCTTGGAGCACTGCGATTCTAATGAGTAGTAACACCATAGGATTTGGTTCTGAAATAAGTGATAAAATGTTTGATTTGTTGAAATAACTACCTCTTATCTGGAGCCCTGGTTCTAGATCCAAACTGATCATATCAATGAGATTGCAAACTTTTAAAGCTGACAATAATTTTGCAGTAAAATAGATGATTTCAAGCCTTGATACTTCTTCTTGCAGCATATGTACCTCGATCACAGCGCGCTGATAGATCAGAACGCAATGCCCTATCAGTAGCAGATGCAGGAAACTCTAGTCTTGGTGGTAGTGTGAATCTTACTCGATCTACGTCATTACGGACAGATCGTATCCGGGGAACAGATAATGAACCTAGTAGTCGTATAGAATTCCGTAGAGACAAAGAAAAGGAAAAAGAAAAAGAACAAAAAGGTTAGACAGAAACAGAAACTTGAATCATATTTTCTACAGTATTTGTCTGCATTTAAATTTTGAAGAATTGCTTACTGTGAAGATGGTTAATGATTTTGCACCAAAAAAAAATCAGATTTCTTTTTATTAACAACAGTTCTGTGTGAATGGCATTTTGCACTACAGTAAGAACCTATGTTAAAAAATTATCGTTAAAAATTAGATTGTGGACAGCGTAGCTGAAGAATTTCCATTACTTCTACTGTAAAATATTCTTGTTTAAAACTTGTGTACTATGAACATCAATCATAATGAGCATTAGACTATTAAATACATACAGTACATACTTTTTGATCTGCTTTAATTTTTTGCAAAATTACAGTCAGTTGAACTTTATGTCTGTGGGGCATCATATTTGTCTTACAGACTAGCCATCCCTCTAGTTTTATCCTGCATTTAATTACTATTTGTATAAGAGTACTCATTTGTTTCCACAGAAGCAGAAAAGGCAGATGAAAAGCGTCCTGAGTCTGCAGCGATACGAAGTCGTCGAATGAGACGTGAAAGAAGATCCACTGGTATAGCTAACTACACAGCAGAGGTAAATATGTACTCTGATAGAAAATACTGCTTAAACATACACATAATGATACAACCTACTATGGCTTATATTACACTTATTCTGCAGATTTCCATCTGATATCTGGCCTTCTATATTTGTGGTTTTAATTATGGTTTCATAATACGAATGTTTCTGATTTTTCAACATTAAGATTAATCTGATACTGAGACAGTCTTATAAATCGCATCTAATGAAAGTTGATACTTTTAAAACCTTTTCCTCATAGCCGGGCAGATGGCTGATTAAAGATTTACCTCAATGCCTACTTTAAAAAGCCATTTGTCTATTGCAAACAAAATATATGAGGGAAAGGGTTTACCAAATAAAATTACAAAATTATAACAGCTTGAACGTTGTTCTTAAGTTACAAAAGGTTTGATAAATACCTTATAATCAATTCAGCTGTGCAGTTTATTGTAAGGGAGATAATCTAGTTCTAAGGAAGACAATCTAGTTCTAAGGGAGACAACCTTTTTACCTGCTTTGTGTTGACATTTTGTTGTTGTTGCTTTGTTACACAGACAATACAGCAGATCCGAGAACACTGGGCTAAAACATTAGGAGTAAGCACATGTTTTGATCTTGTGACATTGCAAGGGTTAAGGGAGAGTGAGTGATGTTGGCTGGTGGCTGGGTTGTCATCTTCACAGTTTATCATCCGTCACTAGATTTCATACTATATATTGTAAATGCAGTTATTTCTAAGTTCAAAAACATTTTTTTGCCGGCAATATATCTAAGCAGAGGTTTCATTAAAAGATATGTTAACCGTCTTTTGCCGAATATAATGCACACCTATGTATAGAACACATCTGTATTTTTAGGGTTAAATGGCTGGGAAAAAACCCTTCTTTCCAAAAATAAGGCGTGCCCGTGTTTCAAATAAATGCTTCAACTGAAAACGAAACAAGACATCCATTTTGATGGGCATACTTAATTATCATTTCTAGTGTCACATTAGAATCACCCTGTATTATTCTGTGTTAGTTTGTAGATCCGTTTATTAGGAATAAAATATATAAATACTAAACAATTTTTGTAATTTGAATTATTTCATTACTAACATTTATTGAATTAAAAAAATGCGGTAGAATAAGGATGTTCCGAAAAAGTTCCTAAAACCTTCGCTCTGAAAACCAAGTATCTCACATCCAATGAATAATCTAGAAGTTGCATTTTCGACTATGCTTAGTTGGGACCTGGATATGGCTAGTGTTTATATAGTGAGACTTTGTTTCTATGATACACCCAGAGCTAAGTTCCAGTGCACACAATAATTAAGAATAATAACTCGTTTATTTATACTATTTTATGCCCCTGCACGACTTAGTGTGCGAAAGTGTGCATTATATGCGGCAAAAGACGGTACATGCATTTTAACATGCAAGTTTTTGTCTTGCCACAATGAAGCAGCAAAAGCCAGTTTTCATGTCAATGTTTATCGTTAGATCCATCAAGCATAAATGTAATCAAAATACTCTCCTGCAATCGTTCATGGTAAACACACTATTTTATGGGTTGTTGACCATCACTGTCACTTGGCCATACCCAGATCATTGATTTATCACCGCAGTTCACAAGCGTGATTTCTGAGTGTACACGTGTGTTTACAACACATTTAGTATTGGGCAGAGTGCATACATTGGAACTTTTGATGCCATGTGAATACAGTGGAGTCTAGATAACTTTGTTTCATTTAAATATACCCATGCTGGTATTTCAAAGTCAGAAAAGAGTTTAACCCATTACCCCTTAAAAATGCCTTTTTACGCCTCTTACTTATTCCTCCACTGATGAAAAAAGTTCCAGTTTATACAGCAAAGAATATGTACCAAAAGAAATATTTTCCATATCCTAGAAGATGGTAGCTTAAAGCAGGCTGAAAGTAAAGCAGAATGTGCCTTAAGGCACATTCTGCTTTACTTTCAACCTGCTTTAAGTGGTCACCTGTTTTCAAAGCAAGAAATAGGCTAAGAGGTAATAGGTTAATCATGTTTTAACTTTCAAATACAGGTATATACACATTTCTACTTAAGCCGTGTTAATGTATTATTTTCTTTTCCACTGAAAAAAATAGTTCTACTTTATACAGTTTTGAATATGCACTATAAGAAACATTTTCTATATCCTTGCGGATGGTAGCTTAAAGCAGGCTGAAAGTAAATTCTGCTTCACTTTGAACCTGTTTTAAGTGGTCACCTGTCTTTAAAAATAAACTAGTATTAGGTCATTTGGTGAAGGGTGAAACGAGTTGGAATTATTTGAATTCAACTGAAGAGATATGGGAAAGCTGGGCTAAAATAAGCTTGTACTATCTAGGCTGAACAATATCTGAAAGGTTTGATGTGCATCTCTTGGTATCAGAGGAAACATTATGAAAAAAACTCATCGAGGGCAAACTTCATTACCTGGACCAGCAGAAAATTTCTCAATTTCACATCAGTTTAAAGAAACCTCTGCTGTATGGGAAGGAAAAATCATCAATATTCAGTTTCATCCATTTGTGCATCCTGTGTAGATCTTATGACAAAACCATCAGCATTCAAATCATTTGTAAGTCAGGTCATATAGGGGACGGTTCCACAATTACTACATAGTCCAGATATGGGAGTGTTTTAAATACTTAACTACTTTATTTCTCTAACAAACCTTATTTTGTGACCTGATGATAATCACCTTAAAGAAATGACTGGTCACAGGAAAGGGTTAGGTTCAGAACTAAAGAATGAATGATCATCATGATGGACTCTAAAGTTTGTATACAACTTACATTATGACCATTAAAAATAATGCTAATTTGAATGTATGAAAGACCGTTGGTAGATTAAATCAAGGTGATAATACAACTGAAAGCTCGTAAAGGATCTTTCCTTTTCACTTTCACCTGGCTTTGAGCAGCCTCCTGCCTTAACTCTTTCCTCCCTGAAACTCCAGTTTCCATTTAAGTCTAGTCCATTTCTCACTTTTAAGGGTTGTTTTTGTCAATGTTTGGCATTGTGACAAACAGTGAAGAACCTGATCAGAGGGCTCCTTTCGGAGCCCTCTGATCAGGGTCTTCACTGTTTGCATAGGACAAGTGTACTATTCACATGTACACTGTTTGAAAAGTACGCCTATATGCGGGACTAGGGTTCAAAGAGTTAAACAGGAAATCATGTTTGTAGTTTAGTGGTCAGAATAGAGAGATTTTATGGCACTCATATCTGGAGCCCAATCATGATAGTCATTGTAAATGGCATGGTCATAATTGATATCATTTACCTGGGTCATATATTGTGTAACTGACCAGAAGTCCTCTTGATAAATTATACCTGTGTTTAGATGACATTTAGATTCAGTAAAGACCCATGCTATTTCTCAACTCGTCTCCTGCTAATAGCAAAGATGGATGCTATTTGAAAACTCTGAAGACCCAGATCTGACATGCTGTCTGATCTGGGTCTGCACAGTCTTCAAGTATGACATGTCTGGAATGTAAGTCTACACACATTCCTAGGAGAAACTTTCCATAATTTATTAACCACTGTATTTGTTTAGATGATGAATATTTATTTTGGGCAGACATTTATATATGAGTATTCAGAGGCAGAATATTTAAGCTAGCACCTGTTTAAAAGACTGTCCACAGGCCTTCTTTCAAATGATATCTTAACACGGGCATAACTTTAATTTTGTCAACAAATACCCAATTATAAGAATACATTACTGTAGGTTTATTTAGGAGAAAATCAGTAAGAGCTACTTTGTTCTAGGCTTATACTGTAAACAAAGTTTGTTAGAGTAACAAGTAAGCCATTTGTAAATGTCCTAATGAGAAGATGGATGTTTCTGTTAGCTATTTAAGGTGGTGTGAATTTCAACCAGAAAACCCTACTTAGCTGAAACCATGTAGTAGTTGCTAGATTAAGGCTAGCTGCAGAATTTTCTTATGCCTTAAAGTCTTTGTCTCTCGGTTTTTATCCCAAATTCCTTAAACACTAGTGCAAAACTTCAGGGATGTGAAAGCAGGGTGTAAATAAATCAGAAAACTCTTGTATGCGCTTTCTGATTTACATTCATTTTGCTTTGAGCTGCTTCCTATCTTATCCCATTACCCTATAGTCTATTTCTAGTTTTGAAGAGAGGAGACATCTTTAAGCAGGCTGAAAGTAAACCAGGATGTGCCTTACTTTTAGCCTACTTTAAGCTACCATCATCTAGAATGTAGAAGCTATTTCTATTTCTTTCACTGTCAGACTCAGCATAAAAATTTGTTGCTGGATTTCTTTTTCAAAATTTTGCCATTTTGAAAATGGCCTGCACCATTTTTCATTCTTTAAAAGATTTTTGGGTGTCAATGCTTACAGGCAGTTTATATAAATTTACAATAAAATCTGACTATTTCATGGATCATTTCACCTTTAATATATTTACCTGTATTATTAGTAACATGACAGCGTAAGTAATATGCCATTGTTTTATAGGTCTTACAAGGCCTTATTGAGATAAGAAATAAGTCAGCTGTGAGTAGTCCACACTGAAAACACTTCTCTCTCAATCACTCTACTCTCAATGCTCATTCTCTAAGAAGCTTATAACTATTGATGCTTTTCCCCAGAATGTACTATACTCCTGGCATGACGAGGGTTATCGAAGGCAGTTGTTACAGAGAGATATTCGAACATGTTTTGAGCAGCCATTCATACTGTTCTTGTATATTCAGAAATAAATACTTGACGACAGTAGAAAGCAATAGTTTTCAACCACATATTACAAGGCCCACCTTTGTTATTTGAGTGACCATCAATATTTAATACTGTGAATTATCTTCACCTTCTTTTCCACTTCTAAAACACATGATCAAAATACTGTCAAAATAATAGGAACTGAAAAAAGCACAAAGATTACATGCCACACTTGTTTGTTTAACCCATTACCCCATAAGTACGCCTTTTACACCTTTAACTTATTCCTTCACTCAAGAAAATACTCCAAATTTGTGCAGTCCTGAATATATATTATCAGAAATATTTTCTATATGCTAGCAGATGGTAACTTAAAGCAGGCTTAGAGTAAAGCAGAATGTGCCTTAGGCACATTCTGCTTAACTTTCAACCTACTTTAAGTGATCACCTGTTTTCAAAAATAGAATCAGGCTATGAGGTAATGGGTTAACCCTTCTCCTGCTGAATATTCATATCTTAAACTCAACCCTCTATGAATATTTGTCATCCATACTATTGCATTGGCAAATAAAATAATAAAAAATCCATAAGAAAGGGTGCATACATATGTTAGATGGATTCTGTAAGAAAACAGTGTAGATCCTGAGCACACATGTCATTCAGGAGCTATCTGATCTGGGTCTACACTGTTTTTAAAAATTATCAACATACACTTATAGCAGGAGACGGGTTGATGGCTTCAGGAGCATCTCTAAACTCAATTCTCAGCCTCTCATGTTGTTTATATAACTATCTTTATGCCATTTATCTGTACATTGTATTATTCTGTATATTTTGTTTATGCGATGTGTGATGTGCATCATTTGTAGGCTTGAAGATATATATATCAAACTATTTCTTTTCCATACTCTAAACAAAATATAAACATTAACTTTCATAATTTAATCCCTTTCCCTATAGCTTGTTTCCAGGGTAAGGTGGTTGCTAATAGCAGGCTGAAAGTAAAGCAGAAAGCTCCTCCAGTAGCTTTCTGCTTAACTTTCAGCCTGTTTTAGGCATCAACTTGTTGACTGCCTTGTTTTATCAATCTCTTGCCAGACTTTGTATGCTTTCAACAGACAGTAGTTGTTCAAAGTTTTGGCTTGTGTTTTTATGCCCCCAGCATCAATAGATGCGGAGGCATATAGTGATTGTCTTGGCCATCCGTGTGTCCGTCTGTGTGTGTTTTAGGTTGACCAGAGTTTACCGTTTTGTCTAGCATCAACACCACTTACTAGAATGCTTCGATACTTATACAGTTGTTGCCTTGGACCATTTTCAAGCATCCCTTATCACTCAACCTCAATTTGACCTTGACCTCTTTTGGACTTAAAATATTTTCAATGGGCTATTTCTTGGATAACTAGATTTTACTGTTTCACCTGAAATCAACATTGCTTACTTGAATGCTTGGATAGCCTTGGATCAATTCTTATGTACATATTTTACCCAACCTTGGTTTGACCTTGACATAATTTAAACTTAAAAATGATTCTGAATATATTGGCACGAATGCCATAGGGGACATAAGCCTTTATTGAATGCATGCCTTGTTTCTTGTTACAAATGCAAAGATACCTGTTCGTGATATATTTTGAGATAGATACAATATATTTACATGTTCAAGTTACCAAGGATTGACAGTAAACTAAATATTGAGCCATACAAAATCCTAACTTTGTTCTCAATTGTATAGATGTTACGTACTTGTGCTGTATTATATGGATTTACTTGTGCTGTATTATATAAATGTACTTGTGCTGTATTATAGAATGATGATGAAGATAAAGATAAAGAAAACAAAGAAGAATCAAAAGATGAAAACAGAACCACAAGTACAGATGCTGATGAAAAGGTAAGCACAGCTTTTAACAGTTTTAACTCTTTCTCAACACTAAGTAGCATTTCACTTGCAATAATAGTAATATGTTACTACTCTTAACCCATTCCCCTATAAATGCGCCTTTTTATGCCTTTAATGTATTCCCCAACTGAAGAAAATAGTTCCACTTTTGTATAGCCATAAATAAATATCATAAGAAAAACTTCTAAATCCTAATAGATGGTAGCTTAAAGCAGGCTGAAATTAAAGCAGAATGCGCCCTAAGGCGCATTCTGCTTTACTTTCAACCTGCTTTAAGTGGTTACCTGTCTTCATTACTTGAAACAGACTACGTGTATGTGGTAATTGGTTAAATTAGATTTTCTTTAATATATCTGTTCAAACAAGGTCAAAGTAACTAAACAGTTTGGATCCTAATGAGACCCCTAGTTACTTGATGTTTCATCAGAATCCAATCTGTCTGCAAAGGTAATCAATGTGTCTACATTAGCAAGCAAAGAGTTAAGCTGAAGATAATTGTACCCATTATTGAGCCCTTTCTTCCGTAGTCCAAGCCATATAGCCTGTACACAGTGTGGACTCTGATCAGAATGGTCTACTCTGTTTGTAAGGAATTGAAATACTTTATGTATATACCCCTCATTATATGGTTTAAGGCAGGTGACGGCTTAAAAGCAAGAGTAAAGTAGAATGCTCCTATAGGAGTTTCTTTCTTTTCTTTCATTCTGATGTAACTTGTTACCCCATAGCCTGTTTCTAATTTTAAAAACAGGTTACCTCTTAAAGCAGGTTAAAAGCGAAACAGAATGCAAATTTAGGCGCATTCTGCTTTACTTTTGGTCTGCTTTAAGCTACCATCTGTTAGTTACCTCCATCCTGCTCTTAACATTCACCTGTCTTTAACCACCAACCAGTAGATTTTAAAGTGGTTACAGCAGGATTTTATTGTGGTTACCTTAATGGTTTGGGGTTCTGTTTCTTCTTAGACGATGTATGTAAGACCAATCAAAGTGGAGAGATATCCAGGGAGATATGTATGAATATTGTGATGGTTTACAACAGTTATTCCATGTTTTCTTTTTATGCTCTCGCATCAATTGATGGGGGAGGTATATAGTGATTGGCCTGTCTGTCCGTCCTTTGTACGCATCCGTCAGTACATAAGTTTAACCCATTAACACATAAATACAACTTTTTTCACCTTTAATATATTCCTCCACAGTCTACTGAAGAAAACAGTTTCAATTTATACAGTCAAGAATATGTACCATAAATATTTTCTTTATCCTAGGCTCCTAGCAAATATTAGTTTTAAAGCAGGCTGAAACCATAACTTGTTTCTTGTTGTTGAGACAGGTGAACACTTAAAGCAGGTTGAAAAAGTAAAGCAGATTGTGACTTAAGGCACATTCTGCTTTACTTTCAGCCTGGTTCAAGCTTCCATCTACTGGAATATAGAAAATATTTATTATGATACATTTTTATGACTGTATAAATTAGAAATATTTACTTAAGTTGAGGAGTAAATCTAAGGTGTAAAAAGTTGTATTGATTGGGCAAGGGGTTAAATAGACATTGACCTTGGCCTAAATTGAACTTTGAAAATTCTCAAAATCTATTTCTATGATGCCACTGGGGGCATATGCAGTTTGGACACAGTGTTCTGTTTATAGTGACACTTGTTCATGTTAAATTGAAGAGTTCTATTTCTTAAAGTTAATGTTTGGTTCTACTTGACAATATGATATGTACCGGTATCGGGATTTCAGATAAGAATGGGCAAACTAATAAATTCTGACACAAGTTTATTCTTCCATCAAACCCTGTATTGTGACTTCTCATTAGCATATGTGTTATCTCTTTACGATAAGTCTTGCATGATAGAAAATATTTGAAAGATGACCTTTTAGCCATTTCTTTGGTAGCTTGTTTTCAGTTTTGAATACAGGTGACCACTTAACCCTTAGCCCGCCAAATAAATTGTCGTCTGCTATACTTCTCGTCTGCTTCAAGTTTCAAAGTGCTTCAAAGTTGCTCAAAATTGCTGAAAATGTTGTCCGAGTGTCAAACAGCTTGGATCCGTATGAGACGCCGAGTTACTCGGCGTCTCATCCGGATCCAAGCTGTTTGCATATGGAGCTATAGTCGTGAGTGGCAGGCTAAGGGTTAAGGTGCTGTCACACCTTACCGGATGGCATAAACGGACGTCAAACGGAAAGAAAATGTGTCTTAGAACGATATCCGGTGACAAATACTGTCCTCGCTGCTGCGCAAGGCGCTCGCGTTTTCGGCATGGAACGGATAAAACGCACGATGACCGAACAATTACCGGTAAACTAACGGTAAATAAACGGACATAACCGTACGAGCAACGGAGGATTACCGGATAAAACGAAAGTGGAACGCATGAGAAACTGACGCAACGTTCTTGGAACGTTTGAGAAACGTTCTTGTTCGTTTCGCGAAGAAATGCTCACAGTACATAATACGCCTTTCAGGCGGCATAACTAATGGAAAACTTGGCAAATGTTGACGACTTGCGAACTCAATAGACTCAATAGAGATAGAGTCATATAGAAAAGTTCAGCTTAATGTGTAAAAGCATGTGCAAAGAAATAAGAGGAAAAACAAACAAAATTCTAATATACCAAGTTCAACAAGGGTCATAGCGTATGCATTTCGAGTAAATGTCCGTTGAACATGCGGTTAGTTGCCGGAACACCTCCGGTTTTGTCCGTTGAACATGCGTTTAGTTGCCGGAACATTTCCGGTTGATCCGTTGGATGTCAGGTAATGGTCCGGTCGGTTCACCGCATATCAACGAATACGTACAGGACAAGTACAGGACAACGAACGCATGCATTCCGAACAAAACGTATGCAACGCATATCTACCGTACATCTAACGTTCAGTTTTATCCGGTGGCATCCGTTTCAAAGTTTTCAACATGTTTAAAACTTTCCACCGGATTGAACGGACATCACCGGACATGGCCGGACAATGAGTGAATATACCGGATAAGAAACGGACAACAAACGAATGCGAACGGAGACGAACGGATTGGAAATTTGGTTCTCCGTTAGACGTCCGTTTACGCTATCCGGTAAGGTGTGACTGAGCCTTTAAGCATTGGAAATAAACCAGTATGTGCTTTAAGCTTCCATCTGCTTGGATATAGAAAATATTACTTGTCCTGCATATTCATGATTGTATAGATGGGAACTATTTTATTCAGTGAAAGAATGAATAAACTGTAAAAAAGTGTAGATACGGGGTAATAGGATAAAGCAGACTAAAAGGAAAGCCGAAGTCTTTCCTTGGAGAAAGTTTCCCTTATTTTATTAGCCAATGTAGAAGTTCAGATTCCTAGCGGGCGTGTAAGTTATATATATGAATATTGAGGAGGGGAAGGCGTAACAGACAAGTGAACATATAAGATGACTAATAAAGTATGGAACCTCATCAGAAAGGAGTCAGATTCATGTTAGTTAAATCCTACAGGACAGCCCCTGAACAGACAGCTCCTGAAATCTTGGTCTACACTGTATAAAACATGTTTTATGCTTATAGCAGTAGATAGCTAAAAACATTTCTCCAAATATATGTATTCACATTTGATTTATTCCTTTACTGAACTTAGAAGAAAATCTTTCCATTTTACAAACAGTCATAGATATATATCTTAAGATATTTTTCTATATTCTAGCAGATGGTAGCTTAAAGCAGGCTGAAATTAAAGCAGAATGTGCCTGTATGTGCATTCTGTTTTACTTTCAACCTGCTTTAACTGATCTCCTGTACTCAATACTAGAAACAGGCTATTACCTAAAGAGTTAAGGCATTAGCCATTATTTTTTTCTTTCCTCCAGACAAAATAGATCTTTTGTTGCTGTTTTTTCCCTGGCCTAGACAGGCTTGGTACATTCTAGGGAGAAAATTTATGTTAACACTCTTTTAGCTGGCATTGTCTGTATTCAACACAACAACAACAGTCAGTAACACTTATCCTTTCTCTCGCTACTAACATATTGAAGATTTTTGACAACAATGTAGAGCCAGATCAGACAGCACCTAAAGGAACTGATTAAGCAGGGTCTGCACTGCTTGTGTTTGCAATCTTTCTATCTATCTATCTATCTATCTATCTATCCATACTGCAGCACCCTCCTATTGACATAAGTCTGCTCCTTTATAGAGAAGAGCTAGATATAATGCAGGCTCATGCCAGTCAGATTCTATAAGGAAACTCTACAGACCCTGATCAGACAGCTCCATCAGCAGTTGTCTGATCTGGGTCTACACTGTTTTCAAAAAGTGTCAATATATGCTTAAAGCAGGAGAAGGGGTAAGAGCTAATTACATTCAGTTCTAGTGGTGCAACCAACATAAAAGAGTATCTAGAGGAAGATGGTTCACATTAGAACACAGTCTCACCTGGTTTGAATTCTGTTTGCAGTACCCTGGGGCTGTTGAATAAGCCCTCATTTATCCTCCCATCATGAACATTCCTCAATGATTAGTACCAGCAGTCTATGCATGTACAGTAAAAGCTGTGTTAATTGACAATTCAGAAGTTGAAAGATTAAGAAAAGTGTACTGGTAGTCTTAAAAAAAGATGTTAGTTTAACCAATTATCCCATAGCCTGTTTCTAGTTTTGAAAAAAGATTATCACTTAAAGCAGGCTGAAAGTAAAGCAGAATGTGCATAAAGGCATATTCTGCTTTACTTTCAATCTGCTTTAACTGCTTTAAGCTACAATCTGCTAGGATATAGATAATAAATATTCCTTATGGTACATATATTCATGATTGTATAAACTTCAAGAACTATTTTCTTGAGTGGAGAAAAAAATAAAAGACATATTTATTGAGTGATACTGGTAGCTTAATGTAGGAAAACAGTATTAAGCAGGTAGCCTGTTGTTCAAGATTGCCTTGCTTCAGCGGAAGACAGCTGAATGCAGGTTTTACTGGGGATCCAGATGGAAGCAGTTATGATCAGTGTTGACTTGTCCCTTTATGAGTTGATGGAATTGGCAATATGTAAGCTGACAGTTTTACCTCAAATGTGTCCGTCCATCCACAGTTTACCATACACAATACATGTACCTTGTCAGTCTTACTCCTTCAACATTAAAGCTACAAACATATAAGTGTACAGTTGTCTCCACAAATACCACAAATGTGCATATGATAAGGATTTTGAATCTTTGATATATTTAAAAAAAATTGAAATTAGAAATGTTTTTCATGGTTCATGCAGCTTAGGGCCACCCTTAGAATGTTTCTTGCAGACATAGGAACACTTCTAGTTCTGCGTGGCTTTAACTCATTACTCCATAGATTATATAACACATATTGACGCCTTTAATTTGTTCCTCCACAAAAGAAAACAATTCCACTTTATACATGCAGTCATGAATATACATCATACAATATATTTTCTATCCTTAACCCTTTACCTGATAGCCTGTTTCTACTATTGAAGATAGATGACCACTTAAAGCTGGTTGAAAGTAGAGCAGAGTACGCCTTAAAGCACATTCTGCTTTACTTTCAGCCTGCTTTAAGCTTCCATGTGCTAGAATATTGAGAAACATTCACTTTACTATATATTCATGACAGATTAAATTGGAACTATGATTCTATAAAAGATGATTCTATAGGGGAAAGGGTCAAGGCTCATTCTGCTTTACTTTCAACCTGCTTTAACCCTTTGAACCCTAGTCCCGCATATAGGCGTCCTTTTCAAACAGTGTACATGTGAATAGTACACTTGTCCTATGCAAACAGTGAAGACCCAGATCAGAGGGCTCCAAAAGGAGCCCTCTGATCAGGGTCTTCACTGTTTGTCATAATGCCAAACATTGACAAAAACAACCCTTAAAAGTCAGAAATGGACTAGACTTAAATGGAAACTTGAATTGTCTATTTAAAGTTTTAGGGAGGAAAGAGTTAAGTGGTAGCCTATCTTCAAAACAGGCTAGTATGGAATAATGGGTTAAACATGCTAAAGGTTACATATGGTTTGTGTTTATGGGAAACAGTTATAATGGGAAAGATTGTGCATCAGATGAGGAGAGCCTTTGGTCCAGGTGTCTTGCAAAGATAGCACCAGCAATTATTGCCAAATGAGCTATTAGGGATCCGAAGACATACAGCCATGTACACAGAAGAAAGCTGGTGTCTTATACAGATTTGGTTTCCATAGTACTTTGACAAGTAATTTTCATATTTCAAAGATCTATAGGCATTATGTAGAAAATTAAAATATTTTCTATCTTCAAGACCAGGACCATGAACATTTGAAGCCATCAACTCTTAGGCGATAGATAAACCTTTATCCTGTTCTACTGTTTTCTGCAATCTTTTTTTATAAAAAAAAAAAGATATTTTTCTGAACGTTTGTCCACAAAAGTTCTAATATAGGTTATGTGTACAAAAGTTGTAATAGAGGGCTGACATGTTTTGATCCTGATCAAACATCTGTAACAAGTCAGGTTTCTTAACCCTGCATATGCCTCCCTCTTCTTTTCCCAGCTTATGTTGGAGGCGAAGAAAATATAGCAGAAATCAGACCAAAAAATGTTTCAAATGGTATTTTCTGAATCAATTATGATGATGATGATGAGTTTTTATCAAATCAGAAAAGACCATTACAAAATCAAATATCAATTCAGACAGATGCGTGTTTAACTGTTGATCTTGTTCAATAAAAGCACACTATTATCATTTAAACTTTTGAACATAAATGTATAGATGATAAAGATTGTATCTTTTTGTTTGGTTTTGATATTGACAGTATTTTTCTACCAGATATATGCTGTGATAGACTTGAGCCCTGTCGTGATAGGCTCAGCAGAGAGCCCATAATTCTTGTTTATCCAAGATATAGTCTGAATGGGTTGTTTAGTCACTACTACAAGTGACGTCTACAACTGTCAAAGTTATCTGTCAATTGGGTCAAGATAGTTTAGGTGAAGCCCATAATGATATCATTTAATATGACTATGTTAGTTGTATGCAAGACTTTAACCTCGATAAAATATATTTCACCAACAGTAAAACATGGGGTTACAACCGATGAAAGGAAGATGATATAGTGTGACTTTTAACTCTGTCTTCCATAGCAAAAAGTGAAAATCACCTTTATCCAACTGTCAAGGCAGATATTCATTGCTGAAAGCAAGATGAAAGTGAAGCAGAAAGCCGCAGCCCTGATTCCTGTATACATGACAACTAGATATACAGTTAAACTTGTGTAAACAAGTCACTGAAATGAGAACAAAATGTCAGTCTAACACAAGTGGCAGCTAAATACAGGGCAAAAGGAAAGTACAAGGCTCTTAGAGGATGTTTAGAATACTTCAAAACTTCAAAGACTGGTTGCTTGTCCATGTGTGACTGTATTGAAATGACAGTTAATTCTTTTCCTGCTAAGTTTGATCGGCCGTTTTAACCCTATAATTGCCCAAAAAATGGTCTGTACTGGTGGTACCATTTGCAATATTTTTAAAGTCAGCTTTAGGGCAGTTTTGACTGAAGAAATGTAGATATGAGTGTCAAACAGTTCTGATCCTGATCAGATGCCGGGTAACGGGATCGGGATCCAAACTATTTGTAAAGTCGCCCTTTTTTGCACCGTTTGCAGTGAAAGAGTTGATATTGCAGCTCAGAAGTTTATTCTTCAATGTACAGGAATGGGACAAAACTCTCTTTTCAGTAATTGGTTTGCGTTGAATGTGTGTTTATTGTGAAAGATTGAAATATATTCGGTACTAAATATGAGACAAATATTATTTCTTGATAATTAATGCAAGCATGGGCATACACGTGGAACATGAAGTTTATGCATATTCTTATGAGCTAAACTGTTTGCATATTTCTGAGGTTTTGTTTGAAATATTGGGAGGATGTTATATTGCTGTCAAACCTGTGTTTAGTAGCTATTTACTGTCTTAATACCCTTACATATCTCTAACAGACAGGTTACTGCTTTATGCAGCACTAAAGTAATGCAGTAAGCTCCCTTTGGGAGCTTTCTGCATTACTTCAGTCCTGCATATAGCAGAGATCTTACACATAAGATTGGTAATGCATATTTCTGTTGGAATGGTTACTGCAGTGAGGTGTGATGGTATAAGCATGTGCGTAGATAAATAAGAGGGCTAGGTAAGTCTGGCATTCAGACAGACCTGGGTCTGTTTTGTCAGATTCTGTCTTGTCAAATTACTGGTATGTATCCACTGCAGGCTTGTATGTCTTATCTCAGGGTGCAGTGAAACTTATGTTAAGTGAACATTGATTGAAAAAGAGTTAATATTGGCGAAAGATATTTGGCTCCTTAATGCAGGAAAAAAATAATGAAGAAAACTCATGTAGTACAGAGAATTTCTTAAAGAACAATCAAAATAATGCAGAAAGCTATAGCTTTCTGCATTATTTCGATTGTTCTTTAAGAAAGTCTCTGTATTAAAGGCTGTTTATTCTATTGGAAAGTGTATTAGTAAGTGTTTTGCAGTGCAAGAAGCCAAGAACTTATGAGAATGTACCCACAGTTTGGAATAAAAGGCATGACGAAGCATTTGAATGAGAAATATGACAAGACATGAAAGTCAATGAGATAAGTTAGTGAAGGAGTTTCTCCCCCTTTAATAGATCATTTCAAGTACTTCTGCCCCATTATATTTTCAAAAGACCACAAAATGTGTTGTTTATGCAAAAAGCATATATTTCCAACTACTCAAAGCATAAAATGTTAAAAAAAAATCTTGGCGTAATCTTGTCTGTTCTTTCATTAAGCAGATTGGATTGAATTTCAATACCAGCTTATACTTTTAGAATTATTAATTGATAGTAAATCATTACGTATACCATTGGAATACTGCTCAATTTAATAAGTACGGGGAGATAACTCATGAGGTCTTACAGGGGAAGTAATAATTGTCAATAAAGACAGAGTGGCAGGTGATTTGTGTGGCTTTTATTGCAGACAGTTGGCTATATCTTGCAATCTAAACGTCCTGCATTACAGAAAAGGCAGACAAAGTAGCAAGTGAAATGGAATTTATAGTTTTTCTTGTTGAAAACCCTTGAAACCCTATTTCTTAACCCATTACTCCATATATACGTATTTTAACGCCTTTGATTTATTCCTCCACAGAAGAAAATAGTTAAAATTTAAATAGTCATGAATATGCACCATAAGAAACAATTTCTATATTCTAGCAAATGATTAGCTTAAATCAGGCTGAAAGTAAAGCAGAATGCGCCTTAAGGTCAGGAATATGCAGCATAAGAAATATTTTCTATATTCTAAATGCACCTGCTTTAAGTGGTCACCTATCTTCAAAACTAAAAACGAGCTATGTGGTAATGGTTTCAGCATGTTCATATGTTATCCAGGTTGGTTTGTATTTGTTGGTAACTTGTCCTGACATTTGCAGCAATGACTTGGCTAGTGTCAGCATTAGTATGATACAATCTCATAGTTACACAGAGCTCCAGATAAGATGGAGTTAACTGCACAAATCCAACATTTTCTCACTTATTTGAACATAAAATCCTATGGGGTTACTACTCATTAGAATCGTCTTTTCGAGACGATTCTAATGAGTAGTGACACCATAGGGTTTAAAGCAGAAATAATGATTTTAGTTTTTGAAATACTCCCCTTATCTGGAGCCCTGGTTACATGTGTTACAGGCTGACTCTCTGGCAAGTCTGTCCAGTAGGGTGAGATAAGCAAAAGTCTCACAGCAGGGCTGCCATAAGTTGACATGAAAAATATTAAGATTTCCAAATTTGCATTTTTCAATTGCGATTTAAAGAATTGTACCTTTACCCCATAGCCTGTTTCTTGTGTTGTTGACATGCGACTACTTAAAGTAGGCTGTAAATAAAGCAGAATGCGCCTAAGGGCGCATTCTGCTTTGCTTTCAGCTTTCTTTAAGCTACCATGTACTGGGAAAAAATCCGAAGATTTAGGAAGAATCCAGAGAAATGGCAGCCCTGTCACAGTTACTTCACCTACTGTTGCCAGCATAATAGAGATTTATGTAACAGTCAAAATATGTAACAAACAAAATATGTTATAAACATTCTTGATTCTATAGGTGAAAGCAGTCAAGAGTTTTATATTGCGAAAGACATTTGTTAATTAACCCTCTCCACCTTAGTATAAAGTAAACAAATCTCTGATTTCAAACTTTGTCTATGAAAGATGACTGCTTTAAGCAAGTTAAACAAGGAGATTTATTTTAAACCTTTTAGCAGACACAATTTTTATTGTATTAAAGTTAAAACGTCATAATGAATTTTTATTCATTGAATTTTCATCGAACAACAAGCACTAAGACCCTTCTGTGAAGGAAAGGCAGGAGCAGAATATAAAATCATTTGTTAACCGTATAGACCCAGATCTAAGAGCTCTTTCAAGGTTTTTTCTCTTTATGGTTTGTGTTCAACTGGTGTGTAAAATCTAGATTCTGCTGTTTTTGACTGAGAAAATATTAAGGCTATTCTTACCAGTGATGACTCAAAACAACAGAAATACAACAATGAGAAACTCACTTGACCTTTGGTATATGATTTCAAGTGGAAGTCAGTGGAGCCAATAAGTTAAATACTTCGCTATATAAGTAGAATTTGTTTGAGTTTCACTTCTTAGATATCACAATGTAATTTAAGGTCTGAAATGTGGTTATTAACCATTTTGAATGTTTGTAGATTTGTACAAGTTAACCCCTCTTTTCCACAGTCGCTAGCACAAATCAATCGACATACTGGTATATCAAACAATAAAGCATCTAAAGCGTTTAATATTTTAACCCTATTAAAGTATTTGTTGATGCTTTTTGAAAACAATGAAGACCCAGATCAGACAGCCCCTTCAGGATCAGGGTCTACACTGTTTTATTATTGAATCTGCTTGACATGAGTCTACACTCTTTCCTGGTGAACATTCTCCTTGATTTATTACTCAGTGTAATGATTTAGATGATATATGTTCTTATTACACCTCGCTTTGAGTTACAATGTTAAATTCCCATAGACCTACAGTTAACATTTTGCATGTCTTTTACATCTATACTGTCACTCTTTATGATATTATTTTTTGTGACGTCATTCTAAAGGACATTACTTTTTTACTACGTCCGAAAACGTACTGTCAGCCTTGACATGCCAATCGCTATTGGATACATTGGAACGTTTTAAAGAGTGGTAACTTATAATCAACTTTTGGCATTTTCTGTACAAGTTGCTTCCTTTTGTCCATTCCTTAACGATTTGCCATAATTTCGGAAGAGGATATTTGCCACCTTGACAATGTAAAGACGCTGTTTCTTCAATTTACTTATCATAACATTCTTCTTTGTTTATTTGTTATATAAGTATAAACAATGTGACGTCGTAAGACGGCGACGTCATTTCCCGCGTTATGTACATGTCCGCGCTAAATTGGTGTTCACAACACATTTTATAAAAGACGAATAAAACGATTCCAAAGCCAGGGTTGATAAGCTCGGTTTAATAAAATAAATATTAGATGTCAGTTTGCGTGACATTCAAATTGTCAACCCTCGAAAACAAGAATGTCACCCTCGGCTACGCCTCGGGGTGACATGCTGTTTCTCGGGTTGACAATTTGAATGTCACGCAAACTGCCATCTAATATTTATATAATATTGGTTGGGGCTTTTTATATGAATATTTAAAGAAATAAAAAACTGAAAACAAGCTTTAGGATGTAAGAAAAGGGTTTTTACAGGCATGACTGCACTAAAACAGGTTCTTCTGAGAAAAGTAGATACCCATTACTCCATAGTCTGTTTCTGGTATTTCAGATAGGTGAACAGACCACTTAAAGTAGGTTGGAAGTAAAGCAGAATGTGCCTTAAGGCACATTCTGCTTTACTTCAGCCTGCTTTAAGCTACCATCTGCTAGAATATAGAAACTATTTCTTATGATACATTTTCATGACTGTATAAATTGAGACTATTTTCTTCAGTAGAGGAATAAATTAAAGGTGTAAAAATGTGTATCTATGAAGTCCCCAGTTAAAATATTTCCCCTGGAATCATAGAGCCATTTCGAAGATAATTTTACAATTTTCATGTATACCAAATTAGCCTCCAGCATTGCAGAGTTTTTTACCTGTAAATTTGAAACTACAGTAAAGTTATTTGGGGTGTACATGTGCCAGAGAAAAGTTCCCACGCTTAGGAAATCTTGGCTGATTGCTACCTGTGCTTCCTATCCTACCTTTTAAATCTCTTGGTGCTGGTGGTGAAATTGAAAATGGTTTGAAAACAGTTTGGATCAAGATCAGGTGCATCCTGTACATGGTATCTGCCATGAAAACTATAGATCTTTAGAACTCTGAGAACCCTGAGTTAGTTGTTTCTTTGCAACAATTGCTTTCTGTTTCATACAGTGTAAAATTTAGAAATTTCCAAGATTTCTTTCCAAAAAAAGAATGAAAGTGTCATCAAATGGTTTGTGTCCTGATGAGATACATAGTTACACAGGGTCAGATTCATAATTAAATGGTAAAGATTTTACCATAAACAAGCAAAGAGTTTATAGGGTGTGTCCCGTTTTGTAAATTAATGTCAAACACCTTTAACATGTTGTATACAGCTGCAAAAAATAATGTTAATGCTAGACTGCAGCGGAACAAGCATATTTAGGGTTAACCCATAACTTCATAAATGCACCTTTTTACGCCTTTAATTTACTTTTCACTGAAAAAAATAGTTCCGCTTAAAACAGTCATGAAAAAATTGTGCCATGAGAAATAGTTTTTATAGCCTAGCAGATCGTAGCTTAAAGCAGACTGATAAGTAAAGCAGAATGCACATTAAGGCACATTCTGTTTCACTTTCAACCTGCTTTAACTGGTCGCCTGTCTTCAAAACTAGAAACAGGCTATTGGGTATGGGTTAAGACATTATAATTTATGTTTCTGCTCAAGTATTTGAAATTCATTCCTTATCAGTAAATGATGGTCGACACCAATCTGAATCATTGCATGCGCAAAAATTGGGAAATATCTGCTTTAATTTCAGTTTGCTTAAGAATTAGCTACCGTCCAGGGGCCCGTTTCATAAAACTTCGTACGACAAATGTTGTCGTAAGTCAGATTATAAAAGTATCAATTATTATTTATTTCTCCATCTAATAATGTCTTGTGACATCTCTTTGGAAGCGTCTTTTCAAGACGCTTCCAAAGAGATGTCACAAGACAGGATTAGATGGAGAAATCAGAAATTAGATGTATTTTAAAGTTTAGACTTACGATCGTTTTTGTCGTACGAAGTTTTATGAAACGGGCCCCAGGATTTTAGATAATTGTTTCCTCTGAATGCAATATTCTCTTGATTAGATCAGGGTAGAAACATTAAATGATCTTGAGGAATGAGGTATAGGTGTGAAAAGGTATTTCTATGAGGTAGTGAGTTTAAGATGGACTACTTTGTTTGGGGAAGCTGGCCTTGGTTATCGTGTAGGAAATGTAGACAAATGATGGCAGAAGGAAGATGATTGTTTATCTACCGCTAACAGACTGTAAATATTTCAATAATTCTTGAGCTATTTAACTTGCCAGCAGGAACAGCTGAAAAAGATTGTACCTGTGAGTCATAACTGATGGGGAAACTACTGTACTACCGTGTAGTGGGATTCCTTACCTGGCCAGTTTCACTCTTTCCCTTATACTGCTCATGTGGACTCTTCTATTATCAAACGTATGACCAGTTTATATTGACTGATGAGGGGTTTGTCCCAAACGTATTTAAGATTATTGCAAACGTTGCAGAACCACTGATCAGAGGTCTCCTTAAGGAGGTCTCCCTATTTGGGTCTACACTGGTTGTAAATTATGTTTCACTTGATAGCCCTATGGCTAAATCTTTGAATGCTGATTATCCCCTGCCGAAAGGCAGAGGGATACTGTTTTAGGTCTGTCCGTCCGGCTGTCCGTGCGTGCGTGCGTTTTCCGTCCGCAACTGTATCTCCGAAACCTATTAACAGATTTGGATTAAGCTTGGTATACTTATTTGTCATCATAAGAGCACCGTGGGAAATCAAATTTTTTTCAGAAAATTTTAGGAATTTATGAGTTATCTGCCCTTTTTGTGTTAAAAATGCCGTCCGTGCATCCGTCACGTTTTCCGTCCGCAACTGTATCTCCGAAACCTATAAACAGATTTGGATTAAACTTGGTATACTTATTTGTCATCATAGGAGCACCGTGGGAAATCAAAAAATTTTCAGAAAATTTTAGGAGTTTATGAGTTATCTGCCCTTTTTGTGTTAAAAATGCCATATTTAACAGTTTTTACACTCTAGCAACTACAGTATTCAACATATTTTGTTTATACTTGCACACATTGTCTATAAGTACAAGTTCTTGCAGGTGTGCAATTATTGTAAAAAAAGGATACTTGTGACAAGAGTTATCTGCCCTTGATGTACTTAGAAAATGCTAGAAAATGCTTTATTTTGGTATTGTTTACATACTAGAGCCTATAAATATGCATGGATTTTTGAAAAAACTTTCTTGAATTATGTATGGCTATTAGTTTTCAAATGAATTTGATTATTGTTGAAAACGGAGAAATTAGTAATGAGTTATCTGCCCTTGATAAGTAAAAAAAAGCCATATTTAACTGTTTTTACTCTCTGGCAACTACAATTATGAATGGATTTAAATGATACTTGCACACGATGTCTATAAGTAAAAGTTCTTGAAGGTGTGCAATTATTGTCAAAAAAGGATACTTGTGGCAATAGTTATCTGCCCTTGATGTACTTTGAAATGATAGAAAATGCTTTATTTTAAAATTGTTTACATCCTAGTATCTATAAATATGCATGAATTTTGATAAAACAAATTCTTAAACTATGTTATATGGCTATTAGTTTTCAAATAATTGTTATCATTTTTGAAAACGGAGAAGCTAGTCAACAGTTATCTGCCCTTGATGAGTAAAAAAAACCATATTTAACAGTTTTTACCATCTAGAAACTACAGTCTTTAATGGATTTTGATTTAACTTACACATGATGTATATAAACATAAGGGTAGCAATTATTGTCAAAATAGGATACTTTGTGGCAAGAGTTATCTGCCCTTTATGTACTTAGTAATGCTCAACATGGCTTTATTGTTTACATGCTATTGTGTACAAATGTGAATGGATTTTGAAAAAAAGATTAAATCATATATGGCTATTATTTATAGAATTAGTTCAATTATTATCGAAAATGTGCAAATTAGTCAAGAATACTCTGCCCTTGATGAGTTGAAAATGTGTTTACACTCTAGTAAATTCTACAGTTCTGAATTTTTTTTAATAATACTTGCACACAATTATAAGTTCTTGAAAGTGTTTAATTACTGTTGAATTTGAATCAAGAGTTACCTGCCCCTGTCATACTTAGATTTATAATGCTACAAACGGCTTTATTTTTTGTATTGTTTAGGCTTTAAAATGTACAAAATTGAATGGATTTTATAAAACTTTGTAAAAAGCTTTTGAATGTTGATCTTTAAAGACAGGTGATCACCATTTGCCCCTTCCTCCCACAATAAAGTTTGCCACTTTCTTCTGGACAATCACTGCGGCAGGGGATATCAGCTCTAAGGTGCTTGTTTATCCCATTGGCTGCTTTGCTTCAGCCTGCTTTGTTAAAGTTTAAGCTATCACCAGCTATAATAAAGAAAACATTCCTTAGGATACATATTAATGATTGTATAAATTGGAACTATTTTTTCAGCAGAAGATTGAATTGAATGTGCTAAAAGGCGCTTCTATTGGGGGAAAGGGTTTGTACAACACAAGCTTGTAGGTACATACTTCAGTATATACTCATCATATTTCATGAACAGTGGTATTGAGATACTTAAATATTTATCATAGAACCAGAACCAATTATATATATTTTCCATTGAAAAATCAGCACTGTAAGGATACCAGGTTACTTTGGATGGAAAAGTAATTTGTCATATTTTAAGGTGAAGGAACTTAACAAGCTTTATGTAAATCACTTGAATGTATGGTTGAGTTTCATCACTGAGAGGAACAGGTGGAAGAAGGTACAGGGCTGCCATAAGTTGACATAAAAAATCCTAAGATTTCCAAATTTGCATTTTTCAAGTGCGATTTTATGAATCATACCTTTCCCCATCGCCTGTTTCTAGTTGTGTAGACATGTGGATGCTTAAAGCAGGCTTCTGCTTCACTTTCAGCCTGCTTTAAGCTACCATATACTAGAAAAAAAATCCGAAGATTTAGGAAAAATCCGGAGAAATGGCAGCCCTGAAGGTATTGTGCCCTCAAAAGTTCCGAGCTCAGGAAGGCAAGACATAATGAATGATTCCAGCAACAGGTTTCTTATTTGCTGGGGGAAATTATTACTGATATTACCCTTTGGTGTGTCAAATAAGACAAATTTTTAAGAGAGAGATATCTGGTGTATATTATAAAAAAAAAGAAAAAGTATGGCAGGATATATTGCTATTAAACCTGGAACCTGTATGTATGATATAAATAACTGCTCTGATTTATTTTACCGTAAAGCCTCTTAATTAACCCTCTACTCCATAGTTTGTTTCTGGTTTTGATGATAGGTGACCACTTAAAGGAGATAGAAAGTAAAGCAGAATGTGCCTAAATGCACATTCTGCTTTACTTTCAGCCTGCTTTAAGCTATCATCTGCTAGGATTTAGAAAATATTTCTTTTGATACATATCAAAGCCTGTAAAATTTGGACTTGATTTTTCATTTGGGGAATAAATATAGGCGTAAAAAGTCTTATTTATGGGGTAATGGGTTAAAACTGAACTCTCCTGAACTCAGCAATAACTTTGGTTCAGAGAGGTTTCAAGAATAGCCATTTTTAGCAGTCTATTCTTTTCTATTCTTTTTTATGCCCCCCAAATGGAAGGCATATAAAACACCCGACTATAAACAAAGTTTCTTGTACCTTCTATCTTGGACTGTCCGGCCTGTCTGTCCCACATTGTGTCCTCTCTGTAACTCCAACATGCATGAATGGATTTTGAAGTTATGTGGTAGAAATGTTCAACAGATAATTCAATGTGTCCCATTTAAGACCTGGGTTCATATCTCTATATTATCTATGGTCAAGGTCAGTCAGTGTGGTGTCAAAGGTCAAAAAGTGGAACATTTTGTGTCTGGGCTCTTACTCCATCATGCAGGGATGGGATTTTAAAATAAAATGGCATATTGTGAATATTCTTGTAGAGAACAAGATATTTCATGCACAAAACCCAGGTCTGTAGGTCAAAGGTCAAGGTCACAATAATTGTGGGGTCAAAGGTAAAAAAGGAACTTTTTGTCTTGTCCAGGCACTTAATAAACCCCATCATGCATGGATGGAATGTAAGATAACTGCAGAAATATTTTTCTACAGAATACATTGTGTTGGGCACAAAACTCACTCGCCAAAGTCTATAGGTCAGAAGTCAAGGTCACAAATTGGGTTTAAAGGTGAAATGGGGGAACAGTTTGTTTGTGGGCTCTAACTCCATCATGCATGCATGGATTTTAGAATAACTTGGCAGATATATTCTTCTTGAGAATACACTGCCATGGTTAAACCCCAGGTGTGTAGCTCCAAGGTCAAGGTCACAGTCTGGGATCAGAGGTCAAAAAGGAGAACATTTTGTCTGGTCCAGGTTCTAAACCTATCATGCATGGATGGTATTTGAAATAATTTTGCATGAATACTCTTCTGGCAGACAATGAGTCATGCTTAAGACCCAGGGACCCGTTTCATAAAACTTCGTACGACAAAAACGATCGTAAGTTAAAACTTTCAAATACATTTAATTTCTGATTCCTCCATCTAATACTGTCTTGTGACATCTCTTTGGAATCGTCTTTAACCCCCTTGAAGAGACGATTCCAAAGAGATGTCACAAGACAGGATTAGATTGAAAAATAAATATTAATAAAGACTTTTATAATCTGACTAACGATAAAATTTGTCGTACGAAGTTTTATGAAACGGGCCCCTGGTCTGTAGCTCAAAGGTCAAGGTCACAATCATAGAACTAAGGTTGAATTATAAGTGGCACTTTTTCTGTAATATTGTTTTGCATAATAACGAAATAAAAAACTTGGCAAAAACAATCTTCCAGATATGTGGCACATCATGCAAGATCCATGTTTGTTGCTTAAAAGTCAAGGCAACAGCCAGTCAAAAAGTGAAGATGGTCCTGTCATACTCATGACCCAGGTCTTATTTTTGTCACTTGACACATGGACAGCTCCTATTATCCATTGTTATTGTTGAGATGATCATAATGGCAGAGTTGTTTATATATATATATATATGATACTTAGTTGGAGAAGGGGTTGATTAGACTACCATTTTATCTTACTGCCTAACCCAAAGTTTAAAGGTATTATACTGTAGGCTGAATCGGTGTCTGCCAATAACAGTGAATCATAGGTGCTTTTCATACTTATTTCCTGTAAACCTCCTGTGAGTTTGCAGGTAGTTATACTTTTCTCCCTGTTCTTTACAGTTTTACCAATATTCTAGATCCCATGCCTGCCATTGCTTCTCCTATTTCCCATTCAGTTACGAGATAAAGATACATTACCCCTCCCCTCTACCCTCTTCATTAACCCCCTTCCTCCCCCACCACTTAACCCTTAGCCCGCCAAATAAATTGTTGTCTGCTATATTTCTCGTCTGCTTCAAGTTTCAAAGTGCTTCAAAGTTGCTCAAAATTGCTGAAAATGTTGTCCGAGTGTCAAACAGCTTGGATCCGGATGAGACGCCGAGTTACTCGGCGTCTCATCCGGATCCAAGCTGTTTGCATATGGAGATATAGTCGTGAGTGGCAGGCTAAGGGTTAACACGGAATGAGCAGATACTAACATACATACTATCTCTAGATTCCATGTCTATGTACATGAGTGCTTGAAAATGAACTGGAATATAGAGTGAAAGAACGTTGTTCATAGTATGAATTGTTCTCCACCTTCTGTCAGTTGAACATGTTCCAGTGCCTCTTTTTACACGGAAGTTTTCGTTTCTCACGCATGGAATAAACAATAAAGAAATAAGTGGAGGAAAGAGTGGATTATTTGGTTAACTTTTTCTCTGTATTGCCAAGCTGAAAGTGTTGTGAATGGATGTGTGCTAACTTCAGGTTATTTGAACATTACGCAAGGGATTGGTTGATTAGGTTTAGTATTTAAAAGGTTAATTCAGTTTAAAAAGGTGACTAAAATAACTTGCTCAAAGTTGTTTGTATTGGATTGTTAACTACAGTAAACCTTTTCATTCAGTCATTTAAATCAGGACGTTTTGGGAGTCTTTTAGACAGGGGTCAGTTTAATACAAGATAAAGTTAATGCAGAAATCTGCTCAATGTTGTCCTGTATTAAACAAACACTTGTCTTTAAAGATCACCATTTTCTTTCATCAAATGTTGGCTTAGGGTGCAGGTTTAACATGCAAGTGCACAGTTATCAAGGGCTTACCAGAGTGGCAGAATTCTTTGACTACTATGTAATTATCTGTCTGCAATAATTGTCGCCTGCTTCTGTTCTAAAACGGGAAGTTTCTGATATTTCTGTTCAAAATAGGGTTACAGTGTCAAACAATTTGGCTCCTCATGAAATGCCAATTTTCTCAGTATCTCATGAGGATCCAAACTGTATATGCAAAGGCAGTGAAAGTGCCGACATTAGCATAAAGTGTTTAACCCTGTCTGCACCTAGGGTAACTGTTGGCTGCTTAAAATGTCTGCCACTGAAATTTCGCTTAAATTATACAGAAACAGAATTTGTAACGAACAATTTGGATCCTGATCAGGCCCCACGAAAGTGGGGCCTGATCAGGATTCAAAATGTTTGCATAGGTCTTCGGTACAATCTTTTGGTGTGACCTAAGGGATATGAAAGCTACTTCTGCAGTGTTTATATTCTATAGCCCTTCACATTGTACAAAGATGACTGTGTTAAGGATAAACCTGATTACATGTATTACATAGAACTGTTAGCTTCCAGATAAGAAACTCGGTAATGCTGTGTCTGTTTCTATCTAGATTGTAGTGGATTTGTAGTTGAACGAAATGTTTGGGGAGAAACAGTTATTTTGAAAGTTGGATTAAAACAAACCCTGTTGTCAACGGTCACTCAGTATATTGTATGAAGTGGATATATTTTTCGAGAGAGAAATGAATTTGTGAACCAAAAAAAATGTATGGATAGTAAATTTAACATTGTTAAATCTGTGTTAAATGGCCACTCAATAAAAGTACAGTAATTATCCTAAGTATTAGGACTGACAAGCTTGAGTAAACAATGTAGACCCTGATTAAACCCTGATCAGACTGCTCCCTGGATGAAACGAGGAGCAGTCTGATCATGGTCTACACTGTTTGTCATTCAATTTGCATCTTTTGGACAATTTTGTTAATAAAAACAATTTATGTATATTTTATCTTATTATTATTACAGCAGTTACATAGAGTGTCCCAATCAGTGAATTTATGGGATTTTTACGGTATTGAAGTGAATAAAATAGGTGATAGTTAATGCATTGGTCTTTTGAATGGGAGGCAGTTAAATGTATCAAAGGTAATGCAGAAAGCTCTATCAAAAGAGTGTTTTGCTTTACTTTAGTTTTACATTTACTGTAATAGTGTTTTCCTGCATTAAGCATTCACCTATCTTAAGAGATTTTCATAGTTCTTCATTGAGTGGGCATTTAACACGAGTCATAACTGAGACAAAATACCTGTACCGTTTATGTTTAAAAGGTTATAGATTATAGTGCACATCTTATCTGATATCTCAGTGCCAAAACGTAACAAACTATTACTATATGTAAAGAAGAGTCCCTGGGTCAACAGATGAGTGCTTGGGATTAAACATGAGAGAGGATCTCATACAGCTTGTGTTTAGCAGTCATTTCAATTCTGTGCTGTTTTGGTGCTCCATTGTGGAGAAGTGTGGAATTTACCATTGCTTGTGTCCTTCAATACATTGAATAAGATGTCCTATGGTAGCGGATCGTATCGCTACAGTCCATTGAATCGCTATGCTGGAAGTAGCTCAGGTCATTCGCTGTCAGGGAGCTCACATTCAGTGGGCGGCCCCTACACAAGCTCCCTGTATGCAAATAGCTATGGTGGAAGTAGCGCTTATAGCCCGCTGAACTCTGGCCTGGGCTCGGGATACAGTTCAAGGTCGGGGTCGACCAGTAGTCTTTCAAGTATTGGCAGCACAGGGAGCACTAGTAACTATTCCATTCCATACAGGGTTTGTATGTTTCTTCATCAAATTATTGCTTTGAACCCTATGGTCACACATATATGCGTCCTTTGCAAACAATGTACCTGTGAAGAGTATACTTGTCCTATGCAAACAGTGCAGACTCTGATCAGAGGGTTCCTTAAGGAGCCCTCTGATTAGGGTCTACACTGTTTGTGATATTGTAATACATAGACAAAAACAACCAGATATCGTCAAAATTGGACCAGACTAAATTAGAAACTGGAATTGTCTATTTGAAGTTTCAGGGAGGAAAGAGTAGTTCGCTCCGGCACAAAGTGGTGCTAGACCTCTGTAGTCTTACCAATGTCTGTCTTCATGTATGTATCATTTGATAAAGTAAACATATTGTTTAGAGATTATTCCTGGTTCTTGCAGAAGTCTGGAGACGAATCAAGGTGTTGAAGGTTATTCTAAATATGTCTCAGATTGTTTTTGATTTTTAAGCCTTTGGGAATTCCCTTCTGTTTACAGACAATTCAGTTGATTTAACCCTCCTTATGCAAATTATGTCTGTGTCTTTTGTCTTTATTCAAATGAATGCTAGGGTATCTGATAGTACATCTCATCTAAATTGTGGACACTTAGATTTTTCTTCCACAGCACTAGGGAAGGTACTCATTTTAGAGAAGACAACTTGTTTTCAATTACAGTTCTTTTTGGAAAAAAGATGAGTGAGAAGCATGAGAAAGGTTTACCTTCTGATTAATGGAGACTTGACCAAGTACTTTTGAACAGTTTGCATCCAGATCAGGACTCTCAAAATTTTGGACTTTAGGTCGGGAACCAAACTGTGGGTCACACCGATAGTATTGATTCGTAGCTACTAAACAAGAAGTTTGTTTCTGAATTTCAGCAGAAGACATTTTGTGCCATTGAGAATTTAAAGGGGTGTTAAAAATAATTCCTTGTAAACCCCATTGACATTAAGCCATATAATCATTTGTCTATGACTTTTAGGATATTAACCTTTATGCAGGACAAGTTTTCTACTTTTACAAATGATACTACATGTATATCACTTTAAACAAAATGTCTTGAAACATTTTGTAGATCTTTTTGCAGATTTCAGAAAATATTGTTTCCCTCCCCAATGTCTTTTGAAGACAGTTACAACTCTCTGAGTTTCAAACAATTTGGATCCGGATGAGATGCTGAGTTACTCTGTGCCTAATTTATTGGATCCAAACTGTTGGCAAAAGTCATCAACATTATAAGTTATGGTATCAGCATGAGAATGGTTAAGAGAATAGAGAAAATAGTTCCTAGACTAATGATGAACTCTTTAAACCATTACCCTGTAAACATGCCTTTTTAGGTCTCTTATTTATTCCGCCACTGAAGAAAATAGTTCCAATTTATACTGTCACAAATAAAAATCATAAGAAATATTTTCTATATTTTAGCAGATATTAGCTAAAAGCAGGTTGAGAGTAAAGCAGAATGTGCCTTAAGGCACATTCTGCTTTACTTTCAACCTGCTTTAAATGGTCATCTTTCTTTAAAACTAGAAACAGGCTATGGGGTAATGGGTTAAATGCGAAGCAACGCTGTTGCAGTAGCTTAAGATTTGGTAACATTCTCTCCAATATTGGGTAAGGGACTAAGGATGTCAAATAGTGTAGCTCCTAAACCAATAAATCAATTGATATTTCTCCATAAGCCTGCTAAGATTTAAAGTTGTACTATAACAGGTGGAGGTGAGGTTTAATTAAACGTTCAAATTGCTATAAGTGCAATTAAGTTTGTAAAAGCTGGCAAAAACATACACTGAATGATAAGATTGTGGATTTTAGTTTCAGCTTACCTGAGCAAGAGCTCAAAGTTATGTATAGTGATAGGACTGTATCTGTCAAACATTTGAATGTTGAGCCGAGTGATAAAGGATAATTTATAATTCATACTCCTCTTGTGTTTAACTTTTATTGTTATGAGAATCTAATAGAATATGACAACTTGAGTAAACTTAGAAAAACTGAGTACCCCTTAGGCTGCAATCCTGAATTGGCTGACATTTACATGCAATTTTAAGATTCAGATTGGACACAGAGTAATGCAGCTATGTGACACTTATTGTCTCCATTTTATTTGAAAATTCTTAAATCTTGATTTGAAAAACATTGCGGAAGGGTTAATCTATTTGTTCGTTAACTTATTTAATGATTTCAGATAATATGAGATGTTTTAATATTCCTGGGTGTTCTAGGTCTATTTATTGTAATCAGAGTTATTGACTGAAGGTAGGGATTTTAAGTGTGTGTATATTGACAAGACCATAACTGAAATACTGTTAATGGAATGATTTACTGAATTCACTCACCCCCCTTGAGAAGACCAGAATCTCATGAATATGTTCATTCTTAATTTATGCAAATTAAATTGCTGTTATATACCGTCTATCTAACTCTGTGCATGCTTAAACTGCAAAACCTTGATAACCTCTGCCAACAGAATGGATCCAGATGAGATGCCAAGTAACTCCACGTCTCATCAGGATCCACATTATTGACACTCTGATCATATATATAAAAGAAATTTGAGAAATTTATTTAACTCATGAACCCTAGTCCCGCATATAGGCATGCTTTTCAAACAGTGTACATGTGAATAGTACACATGTCCTATACAAACAGTGAAGACCCAGATCAGAGGGCTCCGAAAGGAGCCCTCTGATCAGGGTTTTCACTGTTTGTCACAATGCCAAACATTGACAAAAACAGCCCTTAAAAGTCAGAAATGGACTAGACTTAGATGGAAACTGGAATTGTCCATTTAAAGTTTCAGGGAGGAAAGAGTTAAACTGTAGCAGACAACAACTGTTACAATCAGCAGTGCTTCTTACATTCAAACAATTAACTCTTTGCATGCTCAGTAATTTTTTCCTCTGCAACAATTTGTCATCTGCTATCGTTATAAAATTAGATTTTTCAAAATTTCTTTTAAATTCAGTGTCAGAATAGCAAACAGTTTGGATCCTGATGAGACGCTGCGTTACGCGGCATCTCATCTTGATCCAATCTGTTTGCAGAGGTAACCACTATCGCAGGTATACCGGTATCCCCCGCTAGCGTGCAAAAAGTTAAGATATTCAAATTTGGGCAAGGGAATGACTGTACATAATCTTGCAATCTACATTGATTTGATATTATTGTGGAGAGGTCTTCATTGAATCCATAGACTTTTCCCCCAGCTAAGAGTGTTTTAAATGCTAATTAAAGTCTCTATGCCCAATATACTGTGACTACTTATTAGAGTTGTCTCAACGTGTAATGAGTACCAGTAGTCACAACATTTGTTTCATGGCAACATAAAGTAAACTCTTAATGTCTATAGAACAACATATACATGTGACGTCCTTGCTAAACAGTCTAACGAGAGAAATGTAGCTAAACCGTAAACTTCAACCAAGATGTATAGACAAAGTGAATGAACAAACACTTAAAAGTACTTCTGCTATCGTTGTAGGGGGAATAAAAATGTTCAAATTATTTGGTTTTCTCAATCTTGCCTTGATCTGTTGTTAATACTTTTGGGGTTGTACAGTTGATATTGAAACCAACATTATTGAACTACCAGAATTACCTACTTGCATGTCGGTGATGGAATCAAAACTGTTTGACACTCAAGTTCAGTCTCTGGAAAACTAAGGTTGAAGACTATACTAAGACATCGAAACTGACAAAATAACCTTGCTGATATAGATCTGCAAAGATCTTACAAGAGTCTTCTGTATTTAAAGCTGCCACTTCGTCTTGTCATGAATACTACAAATATATTGTTTTTCTACTGGTCGCTTTGCACAGGTTTGAATGTATGTCTCACCGATACTGTTATGGTTTCTATCAAGCATGCACATTCTTAGAGGGTGTGTTATCATAAGATAGTTATAGAAGATCTGTTTCCAATAATCCCTAAAGTACAAAATTAGCCTGAGGAATAGCTATAGCTAGGTCAAAGCATGCCTGCTACATTAACTCTTTCCTCCCTGAAACTTTAAATGGACACTTCCAGTTTTGATTTAAGTCTAGTCCATTTCTGGCTTTTAAGGGTTGTTTTTGTCCATTTTTAGCATTATGACAAACAGTGAAGACCCTGATCAGAGGGCTCCTTTCGGAGCCCTCTGATCTGGGTCTTCACTGTTTGCATAGGACAGGTGTACTATTCACATGTACACTGTTTGAAAAGGACGCCTATATGCGGAACAAGGGTCCAAACGGTTAAGCATGCTGGCTGTGAAGTCTGCTACAGTCAGATCTGTGTAATAATCCATTACTCCATATATAAGCCTGTTTCTAGTTTTGAAGGCAGCTTTCTACTTAAAGCAGGTTGAAAGTAAAGCAGAATGTGCCTTAAGGCTTAAATAAGCTACCAACCGAAAACATTTCTTATGGAGCATATCCATGACTGTATACAGTGGATGAAACTATTTTCTTTAGATAAGGAAACATTAAAAGATGTATGTAAAAATGTGTATTTATGGGGTAATGGGTTAAACCCCTTCACTCTCAGGACAACGTATGCTTGCAGAATTATACTGTTTGCATTCATATCTCAAATGAAGATTGTATCTTAATGAAGGGCTAAAGTCATGCAGGAAGGTTCGAAGGAGCTTTTTATGCCCCCGGCATCGACAGATGCGGAGGCATATAGTAATTGTCCTGTCCGTCCGTCCGTCCGTAACAAGGTTAAGAAGATTTTACCGTTTCATCTAGCATCAACACTGCTTACCCAAATGCTTGGATACTTAACCCTTTCCCCCATAGAAGCGCCTTTTAGCGAATATGATTTATTCATCCGCTGAAGAAAATAGTTTCAATTTAATCAATCATGAATATATATTATGGGGATTAGTTTCTATAGTCTTAACACATGGAAGCTTAAAGCAGGCTGAAAGTAAAGCAGAATGCGCCATAAGGCGCATTCTACTTTACTTTCAGTCTGCTTTAAGTATTCACTTATCTTCAATACTATAAATAGGCTATCAGGTAATGGGTTAAAGAGTTGTTACCTTGGGCCATTCCCTATCCACTAATATCACCAAACTTTGATTTTGACCTTGACTTAATTTGGACTTAGAATATTTTAAATAAGCTATTTCTTGGTTAACTAGATTTTACCGTTTCGTCTAGCATCATTACAACTGACTTCAATGCTTTGATACTTATACAGTTGTTGCATTTGACCATTCCCTATCCACCAATGTCGCCAAATTTGATTTAGACCTTGACCTAATTTGAACTTAGAATATCTTAAATGGTTCTCGGTTAACTAGATTTTACCGTTTCGTCTACCATCATCACTGTTTACTACAATGCTTCGATACTTATACAGTTATTGCCTTGGACCATTACCAACTCACCAATAATACCCAAGCTCAGTTTGACCTTGACCTTGACCTAATTTGGACTTAGAAAAGATTCAGAATATATTGTCAAGGATGCCACCGGGGGCATAAAGGTTTATTGAATGCGCAGTCTTGTTTGAATCACATTTGATCTGCATTAAGCAGTCCCCTTTCTTTAGAAATGGTACGGTAAGGCTTAGTTTAAGAAATGACCATTATTATATGCTGAACTGGTCACGTTTCCTATTGTTTTCACTTTTATAGCAGAAACTAAAGAGGGTTATCTATTCCTGATAGCTGCTAAATGAGTTGAATATAATAAGTTGTTATAACAAGCTGCATTACAGACATATGTGCCTTTGATGTACAATTAAGAGTTTGGTTTACAATCATCAAACTAATATGGCATGCAGTCAAAACAATATTGACAAACCAATTTCAATAAAGAAACCTGGCAATCTCTTAACCCTTCCCCCTATAAATACAACTTTTTACGCCTCTTAATTTATTCCTCCACTGAAGAAAATAGTACTAATTTATACAGTAATAAAAATAACATTAGAAATATTTCAATATTTTAGCAGATGTTATCTTAAAGCAGGTTGAAAGTAAAGCAGAATGTGCCTTAAGGCACATTCTGCTTTACTTTTAACCTGCTTTAAATGGTCACCTATCTTCACAACTAGAAACAGGCTATGGGGTAATGGGTTAAAGATTGGTGCTTTTACTAAATATACAGAACAAAATTTCATGTCATTTTGACATATATTGTAAAAATCATCTCTAAATAGTAAAAAATGAACTAAATTGAAAACTACAATAATTGTTCATGAGGTTTCATGGAGGAAAGGGTTAAGAAGTGATCTGCCTTTGAAATAATGGGATATAGGTGTTTTGCACTTTGGGCTATGGAGGAAAGTGTAAATATAGGTACTATGATTAGTTCTCATAAAATTGGCATGAGTCAGATAGGAAAGGTCAAAGGATAAAGTGTTTTAGCCATCAAAGTGCCAGCCATATGCATGTTTTGAATGGCTAAAAACAGTGAAGATATCACTTGTTTTAATGTCCGTCCTGCTTTAGATGGCATGTCAAAAGAGCAAAATTAATAAGAGCATAGCACATCACATGTGTCTTGACGTCCATATATTTTCCAGATAAGATGGGTCTTATAATTAACACAAGAGCATATACAGGGTTTGAAGATCTTTCTCACCTGTTCTGAAACGCCCATACATCTAGTCTTTCATCTAGACAAAGAGGGCTTTCTTTCTCCCCAATCTTTTCTATGTGTTTGTTACAAGTTTATGCTAACCCTATAACTGATGTATATATTTGGCTGCATTTCTGTAAAGATAAAAAGAGCCAATTGCGTTTGATTGACCAGGTGTTCATAAAAAACTTCATTAAAGATCAGATGTAAAATGATTTGAATAGTAGAGACTGGTCAACAAAATAGGCGCTGACAAGTTTTGAAGCAGCAGTTGAGTTATTTTACATTACAAGGGTTAAAGTGTTTTCTTAGTACATTGAGAAGTCCAACTTAACCCTTTCCCCCATAGAAGCGACTTTTAGCGTATTTTATATATTCCTCCGCTGAAGAAAATAGTTCCAGTTTATACCCTCATGAACAATAACCATTATAAATCTTTTATATAGCATAGCAGATTTTAGCTTAAAGCAGGCTGAAAGTAAAGCAGAATGTGCCTTAAGGCACATTCTGCTTTACTTTCAACCTGCTTTAAATGGTCACATGTTTTTCAAAACTAGAAACAAGCTATGAGGTAAAGGGTTAAATTAACCCTTAGCCCACCAAATAAATTGTCGTCTGCTATATTTTTCGTCTGCTTCAAGTTTCAAAGTGCTTCAAAGTTGCTCAAAATCGCTGAAAATGTTGTCCGAGTGTCAAACAGCTTGGATCCGGATGAGACGCCGAGTTACTCGGCGTCTCATCCGGATCCAAGCTGTTTGCATATGGAGCTATAGTCGTGACTGGCAGGCTAAGGATTAATTACAACCTTACATGATTTTATGTTTTTGACAGGTGACTAGCTGTCTTTAAAACCTTCAGTGCCTTAAAAATATTATATTCAATTTTGTAGCGGTTAAATAGAGAGTCTGTTACTATAAATCCAAACTATTTTCTTGGAAAATTGATTTCAGAAGCAGCTGCAGTGTTTTCCTTCCATAACCTCTAAGGATGCAGTCAAAGCGCGTAATCCATTATTCCATAACTTGTTTCCAATAATATCAATTGATATCTAATTGTGGTTCTTACGTTGAAGGATAGCTCTAGTTAACCCTTTCCCACATAGCATATCTCTAGTATTGAATATAGGTGTCCACTTAAAGCAGGTTGAAAGTAAAGCAGAATGCGCTTTAAGCGCATTCTGCTTTACTTTCAGCCTGCTTTAAGCTATCATCTGCTAGAATATAGAAAATATTTTGTATTATAAATATTTATAAATGTATAAATTGGAACTATTTTCTTCAAGGCAAGAATAAACTGAATGCGCTAAAAGGCGCTTCTATGGGGGAAAGGGTTAAATCAAGGCATCATAAGTTTTCTGTGGAGGAAGGGGTTAGATGCCTTAGCTGTTATGATTATGACTATGAGAAGGTTTACATCATGTGAAGGCTTAAAAAATGGATGTTTGCTTAAAAGTTGTTGTCAATCGTAATTATTGAGTAAATTCATTTATCCTAGTTATTCTAGAAATGCAGTCAAAAGTATAAACAGTTGAAAATTTTATCTCTGGTGCTGAGTTAATACTCCAAGTCTGATCTTGATCAAACCACAATTACCAGACAGTTCTTCATTTACACTCCATAGCAATTAACATGCACAAATCACCAACTTTGTTATTGGCACGTGGCAGCTTATTGCAAGATAATAGTAGAGCAAACAGCTCCTGTAGGAACTTTTTGCTTTACTTTTTTCTTGCTATAATTATGCTGCCACAGTCCTGTAATTTAAGACCGTCAATGAATATTAATATGTGGTGGTGCTTTAGAGGAATTTAGGCCGCCTAGAACGATCAAAGTGTGCCATATGATATATGTTTGTTCCGTCTTCATCTGTATTTACATTGATAACAAATCTCTATTGATTTAACCTCCCCTCTTGACCTATATTTATCTCAGTTAGTTTTTTTATTCACAATGTTAACCCTTTTAATGTTGGAATCCAGTGTCTGTTTATGTTGCATATTTTGTAGATTGATCAGTGAGGCTTTTAATTATGAGTTCTGAGTGATCAGTCTGTACTGTTTGTTTTGATTTTATTTAACTCTTTGAACTCTAGTCCCGCATATAGGCGTCCTTTTCAAACAGTGTACATGTGACTAGTTCACTTGTCCTATGCAAACAGTGTAGACCCTGATCAGAGGGCTCCAAAAGGAGCCCTCTGATCAGGGTCTTCACTGTTTGTCACAATGTCAAACATTGACAAAAACAACCCTTAAAAGTCAGAAATGGACTAGGCTAAAATGGAAACTGGAATTGTCCATTTAAAGTTTCAGGGAGGAAAGAGTTAAAAAAGATAATAATCAAAAATGGAAAAGTCCAAATAATAATGAACATTTAATGGTAATTAAAATGTGTTGCATGAGCATCAAAAATAGTTTTGTCATCTCATTCTAGACTCTCCCAATAGTTGACATTTATAATCAGAATCATTGAAATTTGCTGATTCATATACAGTAAAACCTCGCTATTACGACCACTAAAACGAAGGCTAATCCAGTGTATAATAAACAGGTGACCGCTTAAAGCAAGGTGACAGTGAAACAGAAAGCTCCTATAGAGCTTTCTGTTTCACTGTCACCTTGCTTTAAGCGGTCACCTATCCTAAACACCCAAATAATTAACATAATTTAGTGGTCGTAATAGTGAGGTTTTACTGTATATATTTTTTAAGGAAAACAAAACTTTTTTGCTTAATACTGTTTTCCTTGTAGACTTTCTATTTCCCCATGCCTTATGCCCCAGGAGTTGATTGCTCAGACAGTATGATAAGGATCTAAATCTAGCCAGCATGCTTACTGACTGATACAGTGATTAATATCCCAGCTATTGTTATAGTAGATGATTGTCTCCTGATACCATTCTATACTTATTTAACATCATTGTGATTTGTTTGTATAGAAGGAAGTTTAACCATCAGGGATCTGTGACAATTGATAACCCTTGACCTGGTTGTCAAATTTCACCTATGATCTTATCTCGCAATAATCATATCAGGTGAAGTTAGGGGTCAGATCCCTACCAATTATTCCTGTTATTACATTGGGGTTTTAGGGGTTTCTAATCCCTAAATGTTTTGATCATATCTTTCTGCAGCGGAAATGTCATGGATTAATTGTATTGCCAACCAATTTGAAATTTGACCAGTTTTTAGTCTATATGATTTAACCCTTAGGCTGACACTCACGACTATAGCTCCATATGCTAACAGCTTGGATCCGGATGAGACGCCGAGTAACTCGGCGTCTCATCCGGATCCAAGCTGTTTGACACTCGGACAACATTTTCAGCAATTTTGAGCAACTTTGAAGCACTTTGAAACTTGAAGCAGACGAGAAATATAGCAGACGACAATTTATTTGGCGGGCTAAGGGTTAATTTAGAACTAAAAATGGATTAACTTTTTACTCAGCTTTCAACAGTTAAACATACTGATGCTTAACCGTTTACCCCATAATCTGTTTCTTCTTTTAAAGACAGATCTGCCCAGTTAAACAGGTAAAAAGGAAAGCAGAATGCACCTTTGGCAGCCATCTGCTTTACCTTCATCCTACTTTAAACAGTCAAAATAGTTTGCTACCCATGGAATTCAGACAGTGATATATGTAAGATTACCAGTTATTTTGCATAAAGGCAATGTCTGGAGCAACAACCTAGTTATGTGTTCTATGTATGACCAACAGCATTACCTCCCTTTAAACAGCTATTTATCATTTAAGTGCCAACATTACCAACAACTTGGAGCCGTGTTTACTGATGTAAAAGCAGATGGCTGCCTATATGCAAGATTAAAATAAAGCAGAAAACTCTTGCATCTAAACTTTATGCTTTACTAGCATCTTGCTTTAAGCTGCCACCTGTCTTTAACAGCCTTGATGGCTATCTATTTGAGTGGTTGTTTTAGCCAGACATTACTGTACAAATAGATACTTCATGCAAATTGTATCAGAAATAAACATATTTTCCCATGGGTAAGCCTGGTTACTCATTCAATGCTGGTATGCGGAAGACTCAGGTGAGCCTCAGATCTCTGTGGATCAACACCTGTAGCTCACGGTGCTGTTTGCTACTTTCAATCATACAGTAGTTCTATGTTCAGCAATCATTCAGTTAACTTTTTGCATGCTAACGTGGATATATCTGCCACATTGATTGCCTTTGCAAACAGTTTGGATCCAGATGAGACGCTGCGTAACGCGGTGTCTCATCAGGATCCAAACTATTTGACACTCTGACCATGCTTTGGAGAGAAATTTAGAAGGATTCTATTAGTAGAACAATAGCAGACGACAAAATGTTACACATGAAATAAAAGAGTTAAAAAACCAAAATCTTTAATAGATATATCACTGCTTAATGTAATGCAGAAAGCTCCTATAGATCATGCATTCAGTTGCCATTTTCTGTTACTATAATTGTCTTTTGAACGGCCACCAAAAATACAGGTTTTACTGTACATGTATAGACTGGCAAAAAAACTCAGATTTATATATAGCATCCTCTTGGGAATTGTTTTGAGTGTTTTTACTGAGCTTGTGCGAGTTAAACTGTTTACCATCTGCCATTCTGTGTGTGAGCCGTTCCTCATAATTGACTAGGCTGATTTTGATCAAACTTGTTGCATTGATTGCTTTCCAGTTTTCACAACATTGAAGACACATATTTTTAACTGAACTCGTAAATTGCTAAGTTTGAATTTCACTGGCATTTGCAAGTACATGAAGTTTGAATCCAGATCAGACACAGAGTTACGTAACATCTGATCTAGGTCTATAGCGATTGCAGTAATACACTAACCCTTCTCACTGAACATTCATATACAGTAAAACCTCTCTATTATGACCACTTAATTACATACATTATTTCATGTTTAAGGCAGGTACCTGCTTAAAGCAAGATGAAAGTAAAACAGAAAGCTCGTTTAGGAGCTTTCTGTTTTTCTTTCACCTTGCCTTAAGCTGTCACCTGTCTTTCATGCAATCAATTTACCTAGAGTTGTTACTGTACAAAACTCTGCCCACTATATATATGAATATTTATCATCTGAACAATTATATTGGATGATATAGTAGTATAGTAGGGTTTATTTGCAAGGAAGTAGTGCACTGATATCATACAAACCCTTTTAGGATACAGTGCAGACCTTGATCAGACAGTTACTTCAGGAGCTTCTGATCTAGGTCTACACTGTTTATACATTTAGCATCAATATTATGTTAGTGGTACGAGAAGGGTTAAAGGTTCAATAAAAGACCAATATTGAAATCTATTAAATTTGGAGACATTGTAATATACTATTTGAGCTAATGTAAATAAATGAAAGAGAACTGATACAATATGTAGCATAAGTGACTTAATGAATCCTGGGTCCTCCCCAGAAAATGAAAAGTTATGTCACAGGTTCAATGAAATTTGATAGCGTGTAAGATAATGTTGTTGATTTTAACTAATATGAACTGAGACTTGTTGAATTTGGTAATGATGCCAAGTTTATGATATGCAGAATTGCCTGTGAGGGTCTGATAGTGTATAATAAAAATTTTGATAACCCTTTCTCTCATTGGTTGTTAACAATGTGTAAGACAGGTAGCTTCTTAACCCATAATCCCATAGCCTGTTTCTAGTTTTAAAGACAGGTGACCACTTAAAGCAGGTTGAAAGTAAAGCAAAATGTGCCTTAAGGCACATTCTGCTTTACTTTCAGCCTGTTTTAAGCTACCTGCTAGGAAATGTAATATATATCTTAAGTTATGGTACATATTCATGACTGTATAACACAAAACTATTTTCTTCAGTGGAGGAATACATTGATGGCATAAAAAGGTGTACAAGTATAAATGGGATAGCTGCTTAAAGCATGCTTAAAGTAAGGCAGAAATCTCCCATTGGAGAAAGCTATCATTGAGGCATTATAATCCATTTTTGTAAGGATTGAGAAAACAGTTACTTCTGTCACCAATTTTTTGTTTCCAGTAATAAACTATGTCATATGTTCTTTGATGATTCAGCAGACTTGTTCTATTCATAGTAGCATAGTACAGAACACCAACCATAGTACAGTAGACTGTAACCATTAACAGAAGTTATATGACACTTGGCAGCCTAAATCAAGATGAAAGTAAAGCAGAAAACTCCTTTAGGAGCATCTGCTTTGATCTCCACTTGTTTTTAGGAGGCATCTGTCATAAAAAAAAACAACTCTGATTGGGGTTTGCCTTCATGAAGCAGTCCCAAGAAACAAGTGATTGTGAGTGGCTGTAAATGTGGGAAGTCACTGTATAGAGTTCTGATCATATGTACAGTAAAACCTCTCTATAACAACCACTAAGGTGTGATAATTTATTAGGTGTTTCCGACAGGTGACTGCTTAAAGCATGGTGACAGTAAAACAGAAAGCTCCTTTAGGAGCTTTCTGTTTTACTGTCACCTTGCTTTAAGGTGTCCCTTGTCATTTATACAATTAATTAGACCTCGTTTTAGTGGCCGTAATAGAGAGGTTTTACTGTATGTGTCAGTATAGAACAAGAGGTATATACATGACTATGAGTCTATGATTGGAATCCTGCAACAGGTAGCGGTATGTTGTAGAAATAAATATACAGTCAAACCTCTCTGTTATACGATCACTAAAATAAGGTTAATTTATTGTATAAAAGACAGGTGACAGCTTAAATCAAGGTAAAAATAAAACAGAAAGCTCCTAAATGAGCTTTCTGTTTTAATATCACCTTGCTTTAAGCAGTCACCTGTCTTAAATACCTGATAAGTAACACAATTAAGGTGTCATAAAGTTATGCGAGTTTTTCGGAGTTTCATGCAACTGTTCAAACAAGCCCAATGCCTAAACAGTCTTTGAACCCTCTCCTCCTCTTTGGGCAAGAATGTATATCAGCTCATCATTAACCCTTAGCCTGCCAATCACGACTATAGCTCCATATGCAAACAGCTTGGATCCGGATGAGACGCCGAGTAACTTGGCGTCTCATCCGGATCCAAGCTGTTTGACACTCGGACAACATTTTCAGCAATTTTGAGCAACTTTGAAGCACTTTGAAACTTGAAGCAGACGAGAAATATAGCAGACGACAATTTATTTGGTGGGCTAAGGGTTAAGCTGCCACCTGTATTCAACACTATCAATGAATAAATATTTAGTTTTAACAAAATTTTATTCAGAATAAAAGGATTGGACAACAGGCAAAGCCTATGTGAGTCCTCTCCAAATATTTCTGGTGCTTTATGGAGGAGTAGCTAGATAAAATGCTCTTAGTAGATCGGTTTTTTAGGAAATTGTTAAAATGTAAGCAAAAATTATACACAATCATGGTAAATATAGTGTTTAAAACTAAGGGTTTTAAACCAGTTACTTTACAGTTACACGTTTTAAGCCTATAACTTATTCCTCCACTAAGATGAAAATAGTTCAACTCTATACATACAGTCATGAATAGGAAATATTTCCTAGAACCTAGCATATGGTAGTTAAGCAGGCTGAAAGTAAAGCAGAATGTACACATTCTGCTTTACTTTCAACCTGCTTTAATTAAGTTTTCATCTGTCAAAACATGAACAGGCTGTAGGGTAATTGGTTTAACCCTTTACCCTCTGGCCTGTTTCTAGTTTTGAAGACATGGAACCTGACTTAAAGCAGGTTGAAAGTAAAACAGAATGAGCCTTAAGGCACATTCTGCTTTACTTTCAGCCTACTTTAAGCCACACTCTTCTATGATATAGATACCATTTCTTATTGGTACATCATGTATGACTCTAAATTGAAACAATCTCTTTCAATAGAGGCATAAATAAAAGGCTTAAAAAAGCATATTTATTGGGGAATAGGTTAAGGCTGTATCTTCATGCATTAGGGGCTTAATGACCACTGAGCACAGGCATGACTGTACAGTAAAACCTCTCTATTACGACCACTAAATTTGATTAATTATTAGGGTGTTTACGATAGATAGGTGACCGCTTAAAGCAAGGCTACAGTGAAACAGAAAGCTCATTTAGGAGCTTTCTGTTTCACTGTCACCTTGCTTTAAGCTGCCACCTCTCTATTATACAATCAATTAGCCTTCACTTTAGTGGTCGTAATAGCGAGGTTTTACTGTATTTCTGTTTCTACAACATACACATGGCATGCACCAGAGAGAATGCTGCTTTACTGCCAGCTTGCTTGAGACCAACAAGACAGTTGTCTTTCACACATTAAACAAAAACAGTTTAACATAGGTTTGACTGTATTGTAAATCACATTCCAGGGAGCTTTCAAATTCTTGTCAGTAGCCGATTGGTTGGATAAGAACATATACAGAACCTGCTTGCTGGCGCCCTAACAACAGAGTCTGAGAGTTATCATCCCATGTAACTAAACCACCTTGCCAAAAACTGAAACAGTCAAAACGCATCAAAAACACCTCTAACAAGAAGCATAACAATCTCTAAAACACAGTTTACTGTTTAATGCAATACAAAAGTAATGCAGAAAGCTACTTTCTGCATTACTTTTGTTCTGCATTAAGGTGCAACCTGTATTAGACTGCATGTAAATGTTTTATAGTTAGTTGTTCTTAAATCATAGATGGAACTGTACAACAAAAAAGTAGTAAGAGGCCTGCTATGTTTTGAAAGATGAAAAACATTGGCATTTCTTAAGATATCTTATCAACAATATTTCCTCTTATTCCAAGATTTTATTTGAGATATACCTTGTATTGTTGACAAAGAGAGTCAGTCTATCTATTTCTAAAAATAATTCTCTCTCTGTGTCAGTCTGCATTATTTGGTTAGCAATGTCTGGAGTGTGGGTCCTGTGCATCAATTAGTGTTTGGATATAGTGCAGTTAAAACATTTACTATGTGGAAAACCAGTATATGCATCCTTTGCAAACAGTGCAGATCCTGATCAGAGGGCTTCTAAAGAATCCCTCTGATCAGGATCTACACTGTTTGTTTTCAATTTAGATAATGTCCAGAAACAGCCTTGATGATATGCAAAAACTGGCCATATACCAAAATAGAATAGATATTTGCAAAAAAGTAAGCATAATGGTTACAGGATAACCTGTGCTGGAACTGAGTATTAATACATCATTTGCCAATATTCATTGTAGATCCAGATCAGAGATAAGAGGGCTCCTTCAGAGCCTTTTGATAGGGTCTGCACTGTTTGTTATACTCTGTAGAGATTCATCAATACTGGTCATTATTTAGAAAATGGAGTATAGTGCACTTAGAAAGTCATCAGTGTAAGGGTTACTAGGGTGATAGAACAGATAGACAAAATCGATAGGTAGTTGTCACTTTGAATGACATGGTTTCTAGTGATCTTACAGACTGGTGTTAAGTGTTGGATACTTTGTATACAGTGGAGAAGGCGTTATTATTTCCCTCTTGCACAAAACTATATGCAAACACTGTTCAATGAAATGCAGAAAATAGCACTTTTCTGAAAATGTTTGCAATTAGTTTTAATCTGAATAGCAAACAGTTTGGAGTCAGACACCAGGCTATAATTAATTAAGGCATTTGATCTGGCTCCATAATTTTTGCAATGCATACATTGTTTTTAGCATAAACATTGTTTATTTGGAAAAAATAATGACTTCTCCCTTTTACTGAGCAGGATTTTAAAGCATTCTGTGCATTGAGAGAATTGTGAATCCTATTCCTTGGAATTAAAAGTACATGTTGAGAACAGACTTGGTTAGATCAAGCTCTTGGATTGTGTAGATTCTATATTGGTCAGTGATGGGTGAGATGTATCATCCTTACAAGGTACGCTAGCATCCCACTGTCCTAATAGAGAGACCTACAGGAAACTTTTCCTGTATACTGAAAAGTTGCTGCTAAAACATTCTCCTGCTATGGATGCTTTTTGGAAACAGAGTAGACCCTGATCAGACAGCGCCTACAGGAGCTGAGGTGTTGTCTGATCAGGGTCTGCACGGTTGTCTTACAGGCTGAGTTTGACACGATTCTGCATTCTTACCTAAAGAAAAGTTCTTCCACTGAAATAGTTCCACTATAATTTTATACTCATGGATACGCACTATAAGAAATATTTTCTCTATCCCAACAGATGGTAGCTTAAAACAGGCTGAAAGTAAAGCAAAATGCTCATTAAGGCGCATTCTGCTTTACTTTCAGCCTACTTTAAGTGGTCCTCTGTCTTCAAAAGAAGAAACAGGAAATGGAGCTGAGGGTTTAGATTCTGCAAATGTACCAGCATTATTTCAGTAAGTTCTGTACGCAGTTGAAAGCTGTTAAATTTAAAAGGTTTGGTTTGGTTTAATATATGTCCGTTTCTGCCAACTGTGGGCTATAGCTAATTGGACAAATTTAAAAGGTCACTGCACGTCTGAGTTGGCAATATTTAGTCTGGAGTTTTACAAGCTCTGAAATGTACTTCAGGATTATTAAATATGCATGTATGGACTTTGTTGGAAGTGATAGTTCCTTCACAACCAAGCTTGATTACAATTACATTTGCAAACAGTTTGGAGCCTGATCAGATGGTAATAACTCAGCGTCTGATCAGAAGCCAAACTGTTTGAGGCTCATGTCAAGTATTTGTCAGTCAAAATGTAAGAACTCTGAATTTGAAAATAAAAGCAGACTAAACAGTAATTTGCAAATAGTGTAGACCCAAATCAGAGTTGCTATAGAAGCTCTCTGATCAGGTTTTGTTCTGTTTTGTCATACTTATTTTGGCAAAAAACCTCTTTAGAGACACAATTTAAACTGATTGATCATCATTAAGAAAATGGAATAGTTCATTTATCAATCAGCATTGTGAGGGTCAATCATGTGAAAATCTGTCAATGAAGGAGTTAATCTACTTATATAAATGCATGTGCCAATAGAAGAGATTTGGAATGTGTGTTGTGACTTGGTCAATCTGGGATCTACTGTGAATTGGACCTGGACTAGACCTGCCTTTTTCACCTATAGTATAATACATTGGGGAATAAGTTATTCGTTGACTGGTTAAACGAAATGAAACGCAAATATAGTGCAGTAAGATAAAGGGAATTATCATTTCTTTACAAAAAATTGGTAATTTATATTGTCCATCTGCGGAATATTCATATATATGCATATACCTCACTGCAAACATGTATCATCATTTCTAATTTACACTATTCATTAGAATGGTCCCAAAGTGATGATTCTAATGAGTGGCATCAGTATAGGATTTTATTTAGCCATATAGGATAAATTGTTGAAAAAAATTCTGTTTACTCTCTATTTTTTGGAGCTCACATTAGTGTTTGTTTGTATGAGACATGTACTTTAACGGAATTCTGTTTATACTTTCAGAGTTCACGTGTTGGACGATATGGATCAGCGTCTGATGTACCCAGTCATCTATCGTCCACTAGACCTAGTTCTTACTCCGAGTACTCCAGATCCTCAACATCACTAGACAAAGATTACAGAAAGGTAACTACTATGTTTGTGTTCATAAAATACGGAGTCTATCATAATCAGTTAGGATAAAAACTCATGAGATACCTTAGCCCATTAAACCATAAATACACCTTTGTACGCCTATAATGTATTCCTCCACTGAAGAAAATAAGTCCATTTTATACAGTCATGAATATGTATCATGAGGAATATTTGCTATATCCTAGCAAATGATAGCTTAAAGCAGGCTGAAAGTAAAGCAGAATGTGCCTTAAGGCAGCACATTCTGCTTTCCTTTCAACCTGTTTAAGTGATCACCTGTCTTCAAAACTAGAAATAGGGTATTGGGCTAAATGAAGATAGAGACCACTTATTAGAAGACCATTGTTTTAACCTATTACTACATAGCCTATTTCTAGTTTTGAAGATATGTGAGCACTTAAAGAAGGTTAAAAAGTAAAGCAGAATGTGCCTTAATCTATCATCTGCTAGAATATATAGAGAATATTAATTTCTCATGATACATTTTCATGGCTGTATAAATTGGAACTATTTTTATGCCCCCGGCATCGACAGATGCGGGAGCATATAGTAATCGTCCTGTCCGTCCGTCCGTAACCAGGTTAAGTAGATTTTTACCGTTTCGTCTAGCTTCAACACCACTTATTCAAATGCTTAGATACTTATACAGTTGTTGCCTTGGACCATTCCCTAGCCACCAATAATACCCAACCTTGATTTTGACCTTGACCTTGACCTAATTTGGACTTAGAATATTTTGAATGGGCTATTTCTTGGTTAACTAGATTTTACCGTTTCGTCTAGCATCAACACCGCTTACTCCAATGCTTGGATACTTATACAGTTGTTGCCTTGGACCATTCCCTATCCATCAATATCACCCAACCTTGATTTTGACCTTGACCTTGACCTAATTTGGACTTAGATTATTTTGAATGGGCTATTTCTTGGTTAACTAGATTTTACCGTTTTGTCTAGTATCAACACTACTTACTACAATGCTTCTATACTTATACAGTTATTGCCTTGGACCATTACCAACCCACCAGTAATACCCAAGCTCAGTTTGACCTTGACCTTGACCTAATTTGGACTTAGAAAAGATTCAGAATATATTGTCAAGGATGCCACCGGGGGCATAAGTGTTTATTGAACGCGCAGTCTTGTCTTCTGACAGTGGAGGAGTAATTTCAATGCATAAAAATGTGTATATGTGGAGTAATTGGTTAAAGTAGGGTAAAAAAAGAGCAGAAAGCTGCGGAAGGATTTAGCAATCCCCTGCCTGATATATCAAAACCAAACCTTCTTGATTTGAGTGGTGTACTCATTTAGCCCTTGTGACCATTATTCACATCCTTTACCAAAATATTCCCATGAAAAGGACACGTGTTGTGTGCTAACAGTGTAGAGCCAGATCAAAGGACTACAAGTCCTCTGATCAGATAATATACTGTTAATTGGATAAATTGTCAAAAACTAGACTAGATTCAGGGCTCTAGATAAAGGGGTTTTTACAAAACCTAAAATCTTCATTTCTGCATTAAACCATATGGTGTCACTACTCATTAGAATCGTCTCTTTGAGATGATTCTAATGAGTAGTCACACAATAGGATTTGGTGTTGAAATGAGTGAGAAAATGTTGGATTTGTTCTAATTACTACCTCTTATCTGAAGCCCTGTAGACTTATTTCGAGACTGGAATTGTCCATTTCAAACTTCAAAGGTGAATGAGTTGAAATTACCATGCATTCTACATTTTGCTGTTAAATTATCTCAATGAAGGTTACCGTAAACATAGTTTACAAGGTTCAGCTGAATTTTAATGCTGATGATGTTTCAGCTTTATGAAGAAGAGAAGCTACAGAAGGAACAATTAAAGCGTGACTTAGAGCAATGTAAGAAGGAACTTCGTGAAGCCAAGACAGAGCTGGACAGACAATTACGGCGGCAAGAGGCCAGCAGAATGTCAGACGCTACAGACAAGAGGGTATGTGAACCAGCTGGTCTGTCATACATAATCACTCACAACTCCTGTGCTCACAGGCAGATTGTATAAGAAAATGTGCGGACCCTGATCAGGCCTGAAGTTTATAAAGAGTTTGAGTTGAGTCTGAAGTCGTTCTCAAGCATTTGATTGGTCAGATTTGAGCCTAGGCTCAAATCTGACCAATCAAATGCTTGAGAACGTTCTTAGACTCAGCTCAAACTCTTTATAACCTTGGACCCAGGCATAAATTTCCTGCTAAGTGATTTAAGTGAATCTATTGTTTTCAAATTAAGTTTTCCAAACATTGGACTTAAGTGTCAAATAGTTTGGATCCAGATCAAACCGCAAAAGTTTACAACTGTTAACAACAGTTTAGTAAAATTCACTGCCTGCTTGCAAACATTTGTTGTAGGCAACTGCATAAAACAGGATGAAAGTAATAATTAATGAAACTGGTAAATGATTGTGATAGAGTCAGCCATGTGTTAAGCAACCACCCAGTGCAGTAATGTGGAAACTTTTGGAATATAGGTGACTGCTAAATGCAGTAAAGAAATAATTTAGAAAGTTTCTATGACAGTTTTCTACATTTGTTTTATCCTTCATTGAGCAACCACATGCATTAGCCTTACCGCATAATATGTACAATGTAGATCCAATTAGACTCCTAAAGCACCCTCTGACCAGAGTCTGCACAGCTGTTTTGTGATGTTTTTGTAAAAAACAACTCATAATGAAAAAAAATCACCTAGACTTAACCATTACCCCATAGTCTGTTTCTAGTTTTGAATACAAGTGAGCACTTAAAGCAGGTTATAAGTAAAGCAGAATGTGCCTTTAGGCACATTCTGCTTTACTTTCAACCTGTTTTAAGCTAATATCTCCTTGAATATATAAAATATTGCTTAAGATATACATTAATAACAGTATAAAGACAATCTATTTTCTTCAGTGGAAGAATTAATTAAAGGGGTAAAAAGGAGAATTTATGGGGTAATGGGTTAATTGGAAATTTGAATTACCAGTTTCAAGGGTTAAAGCTGAAACCTGTCTTTAACCCTTTGCTCCATAATACACAGATGGAAAAAAACTGCCAGACATAAAATATTCACTGATTTGTTCTGAATTATTTTGCAGGAAAAGCGGGCATTAGAACGAAAGTTATCTGAATTAGAAGAGGAAATTAAGGTATGGTTTGAACTGTTGGAATGGTATTGTCACTGTTGATGTATAATTTATGTATGAATGGTTACAGTAAAACCTCCCTATTACGACCATTACAACAAAGACTAAATGGTAGTATCCTAAAGGAGCTTTCTGTTTTATTGTCTCCTGGCTGAAAGCATTCACCCCTGAAACTTTTAATGGAAAATTCCAGTTTCAAAATAAGTCTGGTCCATTTTTGACTATTAAGGGATAATTTTATCAATATACATGTATCTCAAAATGACAAACAGTATAGACCTTGATCAGAGGGCTCCTTAAGGAGCCCTCTTATCAGGTTGTAATGCTGTTTGCATGGGACAAGTGTATTCTTCACAGGTACACTGTTTGTAATTGACTAGTATACTCATAGCTAGGGTTGAATGTGTTTAAGCAGTCACCTGTCTTAAACACCTAATAACACAATTTTGTGGACGTAATAGAGAGGTTTTACTGTTCTTTGTTTAGTGAATGCCGTTGTCAAACAATCGACAATTGATGGGCAAATATTTTGTACTTGATTATGTAATTTTAATCTCTTTTCCAGTATACTATGATCTGCATCAAATGGTCAACTGCATATTTTGCAATTTTGAAGTACACAATAGTTCAATAGTATTAAAAAGAATTGAAAAATAAGTAGAATAGTGTAGGGAACATATGTCAAGGTGTTTAGGTCAATCAATGTATTTAACCCATTACCCCATAAATACATAAATAGCTCTAATTTAAACAGCCAAGTATATATACCATAAGAAATATTTCCTGTATTATACCAAATGGTAGCTTAAAGCAGGCTGAAAGTAAAGCAGAATGTGCTATAAGGCGCATTCTGCTTTACTTTCAACCAGCTTTAAGTGGACATCCATCTTCAAAATGAAAAATAGGCTATAGAGTAATGGGTTAAAAAAAATAAGGAGATAAATGTCACATGATTTATGAGTGTTTATATATGTAATATGATGACAAACAGGCAGAAATGAAGTACAATAAAGTTAAACTACTTACCTGGAACCAGGTAAATACAGTCTTTTCAAACAGTGTACACCCATATCAGAGAGCTGGGAGTTAGCCCTTGATCAGGGTCTGCTCTGTTAGTCATATTTTTGGGACAAACCCCAAGAGAATCAATGTTAAGTAGTTCTTTATCAGAAACACTAGACTTCTTAATCTTTTTATAAGTGTCATAAGTGCAAGAATTTACTGAATTGTTCAATTTACATCCAATAAAAGATATACAGTAAAAACTTGATTCTACGAACTCGCGTTGCTTCGAACATACCCATATTTCAAAGTTAAAACGTGGCTTAGCCACGTTTTAACTTTGAAATACGGGTATGTTTGACTTGAATGAGATGGATTTATCAAAATATAACTTAACGAAATACTGGTAAGATCGATTTATAAGTGAGTTTGTAGTATTGAGTTTTGACTGTATACACACATACATAGTAGAATTTGAATATTTCTTCCTGTTTGTCCATGATGTTTGATTGTTTTATATTGTATATCAAGGTCAAGATAAGAGAAAGTAAAAGCGAAAAATTCAAAAATGCTCTCCTTTACTGTTCCTACTAACCCATGTTGTGACTTCTCATTAGAGTCATCTCTTCAAAACAATTTGCTTGTGTAGTCACCACATAGGGTTTGAATGAGTAATTAAGATTTAACTTTTTAAAATATTCTATTTATCTGGAGCTGTGTGCTTCCGGGCTAGTCAAGGGGAAGTAAACTGCAGGGCTGCCATAAGTTGACATGAAAAATCCTAAGATTTCCAAATTTGCATTTTTATGCCCCCAGCATCGACAGATGCGGGGCATATAGTAATCGTCCTGTCCTTCCGTCCGTGCCTGCGTCCGTAACAAGGTTAAGTGGATTTTACCGTTTTGTCTAGCATCAACACCGCTTACCAAATGCTTGGATACTTATACAGTTGTTGACATGGACCATTCCCTATCCACCACTATCACCAAACTTTGATTTTGACCTTGACCTTGACCTAATTTTAAATAGGCTATTTCTTGGTTAACTAGATTTTACCGTTTCGTCTAGCATCAACACAACTGACTACAATGCTTTGATACTTAAACAGTTGTTGTCTTGGACCATTACCAACTCACCAATAATACCCAAGCTCAGTTTGACCCTGACCTTGACCTAATTTGGACTTAGAAAAGATTCAGAATATATTGTCAAGGATGCCACTGGGGGCATAAGCGTTTATTGAACTTCAGTCTTGTTCAAGTGTGATTTTACGAATTGTACCTTTACCCCGTAGCCTGTTTCTAGTTTTGTTGACATTCGACTACTTAAAGCAGACTGTAAGTAAAGCAGAATGTGCCTTAAGGCGCATCCTGCTTTACTTTCAGCCTGCTTAAAGCTACCATGTACTGGGAAAAAATCCGAAGATTTAGGAAAGATCCAGAGAAATGGCAGCCCTGAAACTGAACAAATCCAACTTTTTCTGACTCATTTTTGCACCAAATCCTATGGTGTTACTACTGATTAGAATCTTCCCTTCATGATTATTCTAATGATAATGACACCATAGGGTGTATAGCAGAAATGAAGATTTTGCTTTTTGAACTTCTCTCCTTATCTGGTGCTATGTGTATTCATGTTTTATACCCCACATGTCACCTGAGCTGTCTGTTTTTACAGCTAATGGATAAATTAAGGGCGGAAAACTCAAAACTTAGGGAGGAAAATCGAGCGCTTACTCGAGTCGTTGCCAAACTTTCTAAATAGGTAACAGTTGAAAGTGTGTCCAATGTACGTGTCTCCTTGGAATGCCATTACCATTTGATTTTCCTGCCGCAGCTCTGTTGTTTCTGTATCATCCTGTAATAAACAGTCAAACTTGTGTAAAGCAATTTGTCATTGAAGATGTATGTACATCTCTAAAAAAACAGTTGACCCTCTTATGACTTTGCTGAAGCTCATTGAAGAATCCCAGAGCTTTCTTAACCCTTTACCCCATAGCCTATGTCAAGTATTGAAGACAGGTGGAACACTTAAAGCAGACTGAAAGTAAAGCAGTATGTGCTGTTTGCAGTATATTGCAAGATGACAAACTATGCAGCCCTTGATTCGGACCCCCTCTGATCATTGTTGTCAACACTGTTTGCAAAAGGACAAGTGTACTATTCACTGTATCAGAGACTTATCATGAGTCTTCTTTGAAAGGTTGCTTGAATCAAGTTTGACTATTATCTCAGTGGCATCATGAGAAAAAGATACTCTTGGACAGTGCAATCATTGTAGACCTAGATTGCAATCATTGTAGCCCTAGATCAGCCACTATCTGTATACAATTACAGCAGACAAATACTGTTGAAGTGTTCACTGTGTCATTTAACAAATAGGAAAGACATGCCATTTCTAGAGTTATTGCTTATCTGGGTCTATTGTTTTTGCTTGTCCAATGTTGTATGATGTAGCTCTGTATCATTTGATTTTTTGAGACCTTTAATGGGAATGACGGATCTCACCTACCTAAGCCATCCATATACATGTATCATGTATACTAAGAAGAGATATAACCTGTAGTAGCATGAGGCTCTCAGCCTAGATACAGTTTAACCTGGGTTAAGTGTTGACTCTTTGAAGAAGCATGGTGGTCTCTTAAACCATTACCCCATAGTCTGTTTCTAGTTTGAAGACCAGTGACCACTTTTAGTTCCAGTTTGAAGCCACCTGCCTTAAAAACAAAAGTATGATACCTGAAATATCATTTTGGTACTTTGCACTTATGGCTATATAGAAAAGGGTTGACGTTCAGCTGTTTAGTACAGGACAAGAGTAAAGCAGAATGCTCCTTCTGCTTCATTTCTGTCTTGCATCAAGCTGCCCCCTGCAATAAAGATTGGCTTCTTCAGAGTGACCCTCAAACTCCGGTTGGACTGTTTTGTGTATCAAGTAAACCCTTTCAACAAATCACAACAGAGAGTTTAAAATATCTAAAAAGCTGTCTAACTGGGGCCTGCACTGTTTTCTTATAAATTACGTGTGGCATGTGTCTTGCCATCTTTCCGAGAGTAAATGTTCCTTAAATTTTAAAAAGCCAGTGTAATATTACAGATAATAGATTTTTACAGTTTATGAATATTCAGTGTGAAAAGATTTAAAATACTCTGTATCTGCATTTCACAACCCTACAATAATATTTATGAATGAAGCGAAAGCAATGAAGCATATTTGGCTCCCAGTTAAGACTAGCTGAAGCTTGAAGCTAAAGGAAGAACAGAGATTATTCTTGTGTCACATTCCTAAGGATGTGTTGGTGAAAATCAATATCATGTCTTCATAGAAGGATCAGAGTAAATATTCTGTATTTGAAAGGATCCAGCTGAATATATGTACACAGCTGCCGTCTATAAAACATATATCATCTGAACTATTACTCTATTGGCTAATAAAATAAGGAAAACTTTGCACAAGAAAGACTATGTACAGGCTCATGTCAGGCAGATCTTATATGAATACCTTGCAGACATTGATAAGACAGCCCCCTTTACCCATTACCCCATAGCTTGTTTCCAGTTTTGAAGGCAGGTGAAAGCACTTAAAGCAGGTTGAAAGTGAAGCAGAATGTGTCTTAGGGCACATTCTGTTTTATTTTCAGCCTGCTTTAAGCTACCTTATACAAGGATAAAGAAAATATTTTTTATTGTGCAGTATTTATGACTTTTTAAATTGGAACTATTTTCTACAGTGGAATAATGAATTAAAGGCATAAAAAGGTGTATTTATGGGGTAATGGGTTAAAAGTACCAATATTGGCTAACATCAGGAGATAGTTTAAAATGGTCCTAAACTTAGGGGTTTTGATCACACCCTGAACGTTCCATCCCAAGGTTAGCTTAGGTGATAGATCTGAAATTTTTTGCTGCTTCTTGTGCCGTTTAAATGTGGAAGCCATTTTTTGTTCTGCTGGTTGTGACTAGAGGTTAAATAGCCAATATTCTGTTTTTATGTCAGGCACAAATTATGTCACTTTTATTTTTTCATTTGACTCTTTGTTTTTGTCAACTTTTTTTCAAAATTCTATTTTACTGCATGCACAGTATTTTCAGTGGGCACCATTTTTTAAACAGAACAGATTTGTTGCATGGAGAGTACAAGCTTGCATTAGTGAAAAACTTAACAAATATTGAAAACATAGATTATACATTTTGTTCTTTTTCAGAAATTGCAATCTTCTAATAGTAATTTTTGTAAAAGAATAAAACCATGAGAATACATACTCATTGTGGTCAAATATACCTGTATTTTCTCCAGTTGAACTTCAATATCTGGAGCTTGTTAAAAACAAACATACCCTCATTTTTAAAGTTAAAATATTTCTTATAAGCCATGTTTTAACTTTGAAATACAGGTAAGTTTCATTTTACCCATTACCCCTAACCTGTTTCTAGTGTTGAGGACAGGACTGGTGTTCTCGTAAAGCAGGTTGAGAGTAAAGTAGAACTGGCCTTTAGGCTCATTTTGCTTTACTTTCAACCTGTTTTAAGCGACCATTTGCTAGGATAAAGAGAAGGTTTCTTATCATGCATATTTGTGACTGTATAAAGTGGAACTACTTTCTTCAGTGGAGGAATATATTGGAAGGCATAAAAGTTCATATTAATTGAGTAATGGGTAAAGTGAGTTATGGAGGTTCAACTGTTCTAGACTGTGCTGATAGTGGCCGAGATCAGAGGTCCCATATATCTCTTTTGAAATACACTATGAAGAAGTTTCATAAATAGTCAAATGGTAATACAAACTGGAATTATTCATTGAAAAAATCTGGAGTTAATGAGCTACCACATGTACATATCTCATGAACACAGTTTCTTTTGAATTTTGATAACAGTTGAACATTATTGTATCAGAGTTATTAGTCATATCCCATAGGTTACCATGGTATTCATTCTTCCTCCTCAGACGATATATAGCAAAACATTTGAAAAGTAAAAATGAAGTTTATGAGATGAGTTGATGTAAAACCAAGAAACAATCTTGTATGTGCATGCTTCGACTGTTTATCATACTGTTAGTGGCTGTCAGGTAAATTTTATATAGAGTATTTAAACTGCACAGTTTCAGCATGTTTCCACGGTTTTTACTGAAGCATAGTTTGTTTCATAGGCATAATCATATTAAATTATATTATTCAATATAATCATGCTATTTTACGTCCCCGCAAAAGAAGGCTTTGTTTTCCAGATGCTTAACCCTTTACCCAATAGAAGCGCCTTTTAGCGGATATGATTTATTCATCCGCTGAAGAAAATAGTTCCAATTTAATCAGTATTGAATATGTATTATAGGGAATATTTTCTATATTCTTGCACACGATAGCTTAAAGCAGGCTGAAAGTAAAGCAGAATGCGCCCTAAGGCGCATTCTGCTTTACTTTCAACCTGCTTTAAGTAGCCATCTATCTTAAGTACTATAAATAGGCTATCAGGTAAAGGGTTAAGCAAGATGAAAGTAAAGCAGAAAGCCTATTCAGAAGCTTCTGCTTAATTTACATCTTGCTTTCAAACTGCCATCTGTCTTCAACACTATCAATTAGTCTCCATTTGAATAATTCTAATATCAGAAAATTACCGTATTTGTTTCATAATTAAATTTGCAATTTCTATAATCATTTAATCATCCTGACATACAGACAAATCTTGATAGCTCAAACTCGCTTTAGTCGAACTTACCTGACACGGCTGAAAATCTTACGGTCCACATCAATTAAGTCAAAGATACCCATATTGTAAGTTTGAATTAAGCTAAACAACGTTTTATCTTTATAATAAGGGTACCGTAAGAGGACTTAACACATTCCCCCATAAATATACCTTTTACACCTTGAATTTTTTCCACTACTGAAGAAAATAGTTTCAATTTATACTGTTACAAATAAGAATAAGAAATATTTTCTATAGCAGATAATAGCTTAAAGCAGGCTGAAAGTAAAGCAGAATGCACCTTAAGGTGCATCTGGTTTACTTTCAACCTGCTTTAAGTGGCCACCTATCTTTAAAACTAGAAACAGGCAATGGATTAAGTGAGTGAGTGATTGAGGTTTGCCTGTGTTGTTATAGGCATTTCATGCATCTTATCATACAAGCCACATCACTTGAAAAAACGATTCTCAGATACTGCTAACTGTGTAGACCCAAATGAGTTGCTTAGACTAGTCCCTCTCTGTCTGTTGATAGATGCATATAAACATGCTACTTGGTTCATACAGTGAAATAAACATTGTGTTAACCCTTAATCTCATGAATACACCTTTTTACTTAGTAATTTATTCCTCCACTGAAGAAAATAATTCCAGGTTATACATTCATAAGCATGTACCTTAAGAAGTATTTTCTACATCCTAGCAGATGGTAACTTAAAGCAGGTTGTAAGTAAAGCAGAATGGGTCATAAGCCGCATTCTGCTTTACTTTCAACCTGCTTTAACAGACTATTGGGTAATGGGTTAAGACAATTATTTCCATTGCAAACAGTTTGGAGTCAGATCAGAAGCTAAGTAAACAGGTGTCTTACCAGGCCATAATTTATTTGCCATTTTTTAGCATTTTCAAAAAGCTGCCATATACTATTGCATTGTGTTGAGATTAAGTTAAACAGGTAAGACGTCTACAGGTTTGCAATATCTGAGAGTCCCAATATTCCGTTACGTGGCTCGGCTAGGAGTTGTGTAGTTCTTTGAGACGTTGTCCACTGTTGTAGCTCGGACCCTCCTTGTATTACAAGTTACTCCCATGTTACTCTTTAATGGGCCACTTTCTCTGTGTTCTAACTGTGGTTAGAATTAACTGTTTAGAAAGCTTGGCAATCGCTGCCTTCTGTCTGCTCGACGGACTGTGATACAGCGTACAGCACGAGTCGTCTATACGAGAAGACTGTCAATAATTCTACTATCATGTTTATTTTTTAGTATGTATTGTGTATTGTGTAATTATTACTAGAATTAACATTTAGCAGGCTATAAACACATTTATTGTCTGCAATAAATGTTTGTCTGTAGCAATTGTCTGTGTAAATTTATCTGTCATTTCTTTTCGAAAATATGTGGGTATCGAATAGTTTTGAATCCAGATGAGGTGCGGAGTTACTTGGCGTCTCGTTTAGATCCCAAACTGTTTGCAGTTTTGCTAATAGCTTGCGAAAGGTTAATTATTTCATATTAAAAATATATTACTCTGCCATCAAAGAAAGGATTAACATGGATTTTGAAGGATAGAGATTGTGTTTCTTCAGTATTAGAAAAAGGATTTAACTTGATAATTCAACCTTTGTAGGTAAATCTGGCAGCCAATTAACTCTTCAACACAATTTACCTGTTTAAAATATACCCATTATATTTCCAAACAGTGTAGACTTAAGGAGCCCTCTGATCTTGGTCTACACTATTTGCAAATTTAGACCAGTATTTATTACGAGGGAACATAATAACCCACAAGAGTTATTTAGTGTTGAAAGAGTTAACCCATTACTCAATAGATACAAGGTTTCAAAAAAATATATCAATTGTATATGATAAAAAATGTATTTAAAGAATTGAATGGGGGTTTATGTAAAGTATCTTACTGTGTGTTTCAGTCCCATCTTTATTTTTCGATCCAAAGAATGCTTTAAGCTTCAAATATGTGTTTTTTTCTCTCTCTGTGTTTTCATTTTATCTTTTAGTTCATTTATTTGGTGTTCGCTGATGGAAATGAAACAAATTCAAAGGATATAATTGGATCAATTTTAATATTACACTAAAATCTGTGATTTGTGGTTACAAAGGAGACTGATAGTGTAGTCAATATATCGAGTTAGCATCTTGATGCAGGTCCAAAGTAATGTAGAGAATTGAAATAGGAGCTTTCTGAATTACTTACAGTCCTGCATTAATCATTAGTGACATCAATCTGTAGAGATCTCAATTTGTCACCAAACTGCTAAAACACAGGTTATATTGCCTTCATTTTCAAATTTAAAAAAAAGTTGTAAGAAATTTTAATCTTAGTTTTGGTACGAACCTGCATATATTAGGTTATATTTATAGCTTATATGACAAGTGGCAGCTTAATGCAGGGCAAAAGTCCTGTAGGAAATTACTGCATCACTTTTATCCTGCCTTCAACAGTTACCTGTCTTTGAAGACCAACAGACTACCATACTCAGTGAGGCTTCACTGTAATAGTGATGGTATTTGTGTAAACAAACTTCAACCCTTTACTCAATAGCCTATTTCTGTTTTTGAGGTCACTGACCACTTAACTCATTATCCCCTGAAACTTCCAATGACCAATTCCAGTTTGCAAGAAAGGTTGGTCCATTTTCGACTATTTAGGGTTGATTCTGATAATATTTTACAAAATTACAAACAGTGAAGACCCTGATCAGAGGGCTCCTGTAGGAGCCCTCTGATCAGGGACTTCACTGTTTGCATAGGACAAGTGTACTCTTCATAGGTACACTTTTGGTAAAAGACGCATATATGCGTCACTAGGGCTCAATGAGTTAAAGCAGGTTGAAAGTAAAGCAGAATATGACCTATGGCACATTCTGCTTTACTTTCAGCCTGCTTTAAGTTACTATATCTAATCTGCAAGGATAAAGAAAGTATTTCTCATGATACATATTCATGAATATATAAAGTGGAACTATTGTCTTCAGTAGAGGAAAATGTTTAATGCGTACAAATATGTGTATCTATGGAGTAAAGGGTTAGCTGTCTTGTTTTTGATAGGATTTTGTGATTTCAGCCAATCCTCCACAGAAGCTTGTGGGCATTAACCCTTTCCCCCATAGAAGCGCCTTTTAGCGCATTCAGTTTATTCTTGCCCTGAAGAAAATAGTTCCAATTTATACATTCATAAATATGTATAATACAAAATATTTTCTATATTCTAGCAGATGAAAGCTTAAAGCAGGCTGAAAGTAAAGCAGAATGCGCTTAAAGCGCATTCTGCTTTACTTTCAACCTGTTTTAAGTGGACACCTACATTCAATACTAGAGATATGCTATGTGGGAAAGGGTTAACATAAGTAACACAAACATTTTTTCATTGATAGTTACAAATCAATATAACTATAATGTTATAAATACATGTGGTATTGTAAAGTAAGATAAAAATAAAACAGAAAGCTCCTAAAGGAACATTTTGATTTAGCTTTATATTGCTTTAATATACGGTAATTTTCCTTTCTTGAACACAGTAATATGTTGGAGATTTTCACTTATTTTTTGTGGAGGAAATGGTTAAGAATTATTTTGGCAATTGTAAGAAATTATAATGTATTAAATACACATTTTGTAACTTGTAGAAGTATTCTTGAACCATGTGTCATATATTTATATTTTCTGTTTTCAGAAAATGGATCAACTTAAGGAGGACAACCGTCGTTTAAGGGAGGAAAATGGTGCTCTTATACGAGTCATAAGCAAGCTTTCGAAATAGCCAAGGGGATCGTCAAGCTAGGGTCTTCTTGCAGCAACCAGCTGCCATTTGTTTGTAAATGCATTGACTGGAACCATTCTGTGAAATGTCCTTTTAACCATGTTACAGCTTTCTGGGAAAATGTTATAAATATATCACAATCTTGCCAGGTTTACACATTTAGTGCAAAGGGTAATAACAGACACTAACATCAAAATGCAAGAAAAATATCAACTAATAACACATGGATCTTATGTATTCAAACAAATGAAATCCATAAAAAGAATGAAATAACTTTATTTCTATAACTTTATCCACAAATATTTCCATAATTGGGATACCTAAGTATATTAAATTTCCAAATGGTTAAGAGACATAAAAAAGGAAACAGAATGTATTTAGTCAGTGCATTGTAAACAATTTTGAAAGAGACTGTCAGTATACAGAGGGTAATATGATATTCTTTCCTAATAAACGCATTTGTACTCAAGTAAAATGGATGCCATTGAAAGCAGTTTGGAGTCAAATCAGATGCCGAGTAACTCAACGCCAGATCAGATGGGCAAACTGTTTGACAGTTGGATTAGAAAAAAAACTAAATGTTTAGAAGATAATTGCCATTTTATAACACTGCGTTTAGTTTCGTATTAAAACGGGAAAGGATAACATTTCTGCCACTGTTTGACATGTATCAATGTGCAATTTGGCTAGGTTAGCGATAAATGTGATATGCCGTCGTCGTACCATTGTCGTGGAGCGTGTGAGATGAGGATATGTATCTTTTCGTCAGGTCATGCATGTACATGAAAGTTGTACCAGGGCTCCAGATAAGAGTGAATAACATGAACTGTTTTAACCTTATATCCCATACATCTCCACCAGACCCCATGTCATGACTACACATTAGCCCTTTACCCTATAATACACCTTTTTATGCCTTTAATTTATTCCTCCACTGAAGATAATATTTCCAATTTATGCAGTCATGAATATGTTCTATAAGAAATGATTTCTGTATTCTAGCAGATGATAGCTTAAAGCAGGCTGAAAGTAAAGCAGAATGTGCCTTAAGGCGCATTCTGCTTTACTTTCAATCTGCTTTAAGTGGTCAACTATCTTCGGTACTAGAAACAGGCTATGGGGTAATAAGTTAATATGGTCTCTTCAATATAATTCTAATGAGTAGTCACAACATAGGCTTTGGTTTAGAAATAAGGGAGCTATATATACTCTGCTTATTTGGGGCTCTGGTTGTACTCAATATGAGGGATTTCATATGGACTTACGTTCCGAAGGGTGCCATTCCAAGCCAGGTACCAAATCCTCAACTTACATATCATGTAGAACAAAGTTGGACACTTTTTATTTATTACCAGTCAAAACAAGAGAAAGCCGTGTCTCACTGAAATATATCCCCAGTCCTCTGCAAAGCAAGTTGAGTTAAAACATTGATCTCCTTTTAACCCATTAAGCCATACTGACTCATTTTGACTCATTGTGCAGTAGCCTCATACTAACTCATTTTGACGCACTTTAATCAACTAGCTTCCATTGAGATAAGCAATGATAATTGTTTATCGCTTATGAGTTAATGGGTTAAAGTTCAGTTTTTAGAGGTTTGAGTGTCATAAAAAAAGAAGAAGGAATGTTTATTCAACAGTAATATGGTTATTGATGAGCTGAATATGAAATAGTAGGTAATTGATAACCCATTACCCCATAGCCTGTTTCTAGTGTTGAAGATGTAACCACTTAAAGCTATTATCTGCTAGAAGTTAGAAAATATTTCTTACAATACATTTACATAACAGCATGTATTGGAACTATTTCCTTCAGTGGGGGAGTAAATTAAAGGCATATTGATGGGGTAATGGGTTAAGTCAACAGCAGTGACAGCACCAATGTATCTGGGGTATATTTGAGTGAGGCAGAGCTGTTCTTCTGTAAAGAGTTAGGATTTCAAGTGGTGTTGAGAGTGTATGTTGTTCAGAGATTTGAAAGCATGCAGCTACTAATAGTTCAGAGCTCCAGATAAAGTGGGTTTGTCAAATTCTACATTTTCATTTCTCAGTGAAACCCTATGATGTGACCACTCATTAGAATTGGTCTCTTTGAGTGGTTTAACCCAATACCTCATAACTTGTTTCTAGTTTTGAAAACAGGTACCAGGTTGAAAGTTAAGCAGAATGCACCTGAAGGCACATTCTGCTTTTCTTTTAGCCTGCTTTAAGCTTCCATCGGCTAGGATATAGAAAATATATCTTATCGTACATATTCATGACTGTAAAGTAAAACTAATTTCTTCAGTGGTGGATTAAATTTATTACTTAAAAAGGTTTATCTATGAATTAAAGGGTGAGACATAAAACAAATGTTGGAAGTGTTTGGTAGACTCGCTCTTATCTGGAGCCAAGATATTTGGAGAATGGAAGATTTGTTTTTATAAGAAACGTGGGTGGATTGGAGACTAGTATTTACCTAATAAACGTTATTTTCAAGTTGATAAAGTTAGATACGGGAAGTGTTTCTACTGTGATTATTGTTTGGCGTAAAAAAAAACATTTTTTTTATTAAAACTGAACTTACTTTAGAAATGCTGGTGGAGTGACTTGGGTCTGGATTATTGTTTGTTACACATCAGATTGGAGTAGTAGACGTACTTATAGATTCTATGAGGGGAAATGGTTAATAAGTAAAGTGAAATGTTGTGGGGGAGGAAAAGACATGTTTCTTTGGTGAAATGTTATCAATGGATATTTAGTGTGTTGTGTTGCCACCCAAGTCACCCAGTGTTGTAGCAGGACACACTCCTATATATACAGGGCTCCAGATAAGAGGGAGTAAACTGAACAAATCAAAGTTTTCTCACATATATTTAGCACCAAATCCTATGGTGTTACTACTCATTAGATTCGTCTCGAAGAGACGATTCTAATGAGTAGTAACACCATAGGGTTTAATGCAGAAATTAAGTTTTATGTTTTTGAAATACTCTCCTTATCTTGAGCTTTGTATTATAATAATATACCTACTCAAGATGTGTTTCTGCAAGCTTCTTCCAATACTTCAGTAGAAGGCTCATTTCTGGCTTGACAGACAGGTGGAGCTTTACCCTGTACTTTCATCATGCTTTAAGCTGACACCTGTCTTTAGCACACTCAATAAGTCTTCATTTAACCCATTACCCCATAGCCAGTGTTTCTAGTTTTGAAAATGGGTGACTTCTTAAAGCAGAATTTTAAGGGTCATTCTGATTTACTTTCAGCCTGCTTTAAGCTACACTATTCTAAGATATGAAAATATTTCTTAAGGCACATATTCATGACTGTGTAACTATTTGCTTCAGTGGATCAATAGATTAAAGGCATAAAAATGCATATTTATGGGGGGAATAGGTTAAGTGGTCATACTAGAAAGGCCTTTCTGGATTTGTATCTCTTTTAACTTCTGTCCTTGTATTCTCTCTATTTTAAAACTTGTCAAACCATCTGAAAAAAGGGTAATCTTTAAACATGGCAAACTGTGAAGACACAGATAGAAATACAAAGTCTGATCATAGTCTACACTCTGTGTCAGTTATTGATCTAGAAACGCAAGCAGTGTAGATCCTGATCAGATCTACCATTTTGCAACACAGTAGCTGTTCTGGGTCTACCCTGTTTGGGATTGCCTACGAGCCATTATTTCTGGTGACATGGCTGACATATTTAGTTTGACAGAATATATATGACTAATGGTTCTTACGGGCTAATTGCCAATCAACTAAACTAGCCATTTCCCTCATAGATTGTTTTCAATGTCTTAGACGGTGGCTACAGTAGAGAAGCCAACACTCCGTAGCTTTGAGTGGCTGACAGTTTGCACCCTGATCAGATAAGATGCCGGAATACAGAGCTCCAGATAAGGGGGGTATTTCAAAACCTAAAATCTTTATTTCTGCTTGAAACCCTATGGTGTCACTACTCATTAGAATCGTCTCGATGAGACGATTCTAATGAGTAGTAACACCATAGGATTTGGTGCTAAAATAAGTGAAAAATTGTTGGATTTGTGCAGTTTACTCCCTCTTATCTGGAGCCCTGGGAATACCCAGCGTCTAATCTAATTACAAACTGTAATGGAACTGTAATTCTATAACTCTTTCAACACTAAATAACTCTTGTGGGTTATTGGGTTCCCTTGTGGATCTGTTAAGTAACCTAAACATGAACCAGTCTACTTGGAATTCTGGGTAGTGAAATAGATACTGATCTAAATTAGCAAACAGTGTAGGCCCAGATCAGAGGGCTCCTATAGGAGCCCTTTGATATGGGTCTACACTGTTTGCTAATGTCATGAGTATAGTTTAAACAGATCCATGGTGTTGAAAGAGCTCAGTACAAATGTATGTGTCTTACAGAGGGAGCCACATCTTTAACAGTTTCGGCATATTTTATGCAGTGCCACCTGTTGGGTGGAGGAAAAAGGTTTTTTTGCCTGTATCAGGACAGCTGATTAAAACATGAAACTGATAATTTCTATGAGGGAAATGGTTTAAACTATCGCTGGGGGTTTAACAAGACAAGGAATATGTGACGACTTAGTCTAAAAAATTTGTTCGTTTAGTCTTATGTATTATACTAGGTTATATGCATTTTCTGTGTAGAAAAATAATAGATGTTTAGTTTAAGTGTTTGAGTTGTATCAGTCGATGGTACACAGGGCTCCAGATATGGGGAGTATTTAAAAAATATAAAATCTTTTTTTTCTGCATTAAACCCTATGGTGTCACTACTCATTAGAAGCGTCTCTTCGAGACGATTCTAATGAGAAGTGACACCATAGGGTTTGGTTTTAATATAGAGGAAAAAATGTCTTGTTTGCTCGCTCTTATCTGGAGCTCTGAATGGTACAGTACAGTACAGTAAATGTGTTAATTTCCCCATATCTTCTGTATCAGCCAGATGTTTGCGCACTGCTATTTTGATCTGTAAACTGTTTCATACAGTAGAACCTCTCTATTAAGACCACTAAAGGTCTTAGGAGGCTATTTGATTGTATCAAAGACAGGTAACAGCTTATACCATTGTGAAAGTAAAACAGAAAGCTCCCTAAAAGCAGCCGTTTTACTTTCAAAATGCTTTAAGCAGCCATCTGCCGTATACATTGTACATCTAATCATTAACACACATTAGTGGTCATTATAGAGGAGTTTTACTGTTCATTGTTTTTTGTAACATGTACGGTCCTGGTCACATCGTTATGGTTTTTGAAATTGATTATTTGATTGTTTGTTCACTATTGGTGCTATATTCATACTAGTGCATATTGCTTAATTGAATTACATTGTGTATGTACAATCAGGCCTGTGTATAGGAGCCATTCAAGGAACACTCTGCACTATTTGTCATAATACAATATATTGTTAAAATCTACCCTATATACCGTAGTCATAAATAGACTGCACAGTACACGGGAACTCTTAACATCTCTCTATTATGACAACTAAAAATAAGGCTAATTGATGGTATAAAAGATAGATGACAGCTAAAAGCAAGGTGAAAGTAAAACGGTGCTTTCTGTTTTACTTTCATCTTACTTTAAGCAACCACCTGCCTTTAATACCTAATACTTAACAAAACTTACAATGGTAGTAGAGGGTTTTTAACATATTGTTGACAATGGTTTCTGAACACAGGTTTGACTGTATAGATGGTACACCATTACCGGTTTGTATTGTTGACGATAAAAATGTCATTTTTGCCATGAAGTAGGACATGGATTTGTTATCAAATTATTCTTCATCATACCCGTGGTATGACTTGTTAAAACTCTGTAAGTGCCTAAATTCTATTTGTGTTTTCCCGTCAAATTGCCTTATCGTAAATTTTCGTTTTATTCAGAGAAAGATGCGTCAAGCTGTCTAACAGATACATTGTTAGTGGAAGACAGCAATTTTAATGCAGAGCAAAAATAATGCAGAAAATTCCTTCAGGAAGCTTTCTGTAATAGTTTTGATCGACATTGAAAAGCCATTTGTCTTTCAAAGGGTTCTTTTAATCATAATGAATGCTTGCTTAGCACAGTTTAGATTTAATTAGTTGAACAAAAGGGCAAAGGTTATCTTTATCAGTTAGTTACAGTTTACTGTGAGTTAAGTCTATGCTTGGTATTTGCCTTAGTTCTAATAGAAAGTTACGTCTGTGTCAAAAGAAGTTTCCATAGGAGAAATGGCCAAAAGAAAATACAATGAGATAATTGTGTATTACAAACCTAGGCTAGCTATACAGTGGAACTTCGATATCTCGAACTCATTTAACTCGAACTATCTGAAAGTTCGACATATGAACTGCATTAATTCATGCTCGGTTAAGTCGAACATACCCATATTTCAAAGTTAAAACGTGGCTAAGCCACGTTTTAACTTTGAAATACGGGTATGTTCGACAAAACCGACTTCGAGATATCGAAGTTCGACTGTACCAGTGTTTTTGTAGTTAAGTTTAGTACTGAACTTGTGACTAGCCCCAGATTACAACATAGAGATGATTTCTTTTGAACTGATACAAAAACTATATAAAATGTAGGGATTATTTTAAATCTGAGATCTGAAGGAACAGAATCCTGTTCTCAATTGATGATGTGGGCATTAAAGAAAAAAATCATTTCTTTTTCTTCTTGATTTGTAATTTATTAAGATAACATAGCTGTAGATATGGGAGCACTTCAAATATGAAAATCCTTATGTATTCTCCATACCCTATGTTGTGACTACTTGTTACAACCTTTGCTATGAAACAATTGTAATGAATCATAGTGTTTGGTCAAGATACAAAGATATTGCTTTCATTCTTCATTTAGGAAGGTGCCACCTGACTTTACCGACACTGGATTTTACTTTCAATGGTGACTAAAGCTTGATTGTAATAGTTAAACTACGGTCATAAAAACTTCTTCATTATGATAAACATAGTTAAAAGTTAAATAAAGTTTCATGAGATTAGTAGAGTAGTTAAAACAGTTTTGTAAAATTGTATAAATGTATAGATGTAAAATGCGGTATATTTATGATAATATTTCTGTTCAGTTTTTTCTCCCGTTTGTACATAGTGTAAATAGCTACTGATTCTCCCCACTAAGCAGCCAAACATTTATACCATACCCTTTTGGTCTGCTAACTTTGTTCTCTTACCCAGTTTTAACTCTTACAAAGCTGAGCTTTCAAAAGAACTCATCTGTTATCTGATAAATGGCCAGTGTACTGTCAAGGGATTTGTTCCCAAAAAAATAAAAAAGCATGACAAACAGTGTAGATCCAGATCAGAGGGCTCCTTCAGGAGCCCTCTGATCTGGGTCTACACTGTTTGCAAAGACTGTATATATAAAATTTGCTAATGAGATGACTGTTGATTACTCATTCTGATTAGTCGATTGTGCAGTTGTTGACAATCCTGATCAAATGGCGACCAATCGGATATGCAAATAGTTCACAAGACATTATGATAACCACATACTTTGATCTCAAACTTTATGATGTTCAGATATTTTAACCATAATGCTGTATGGCTGTCATAGTTACCATGTTTGACAGTATTGTTTACATAATAATGTGCTTGTAGTGTTGTGTGAGATTAAAGAGACTGACGACGATCTAGTGAATTGGCGAACAAACAAAAATAGGATTAACCAAAACTGTGCTATTTTTTGTGCTAAGAACATTTTTATATTGATTACCGTTAGTTATAAAAATGAATAGCCTTATGATCATCAGTAAATCATACTATTTTAACCCATTACCACAAAGCCTGTTTCTAGTTTTGAAGACATGCACACTTAAAGCAGATTGAATGTAAAGCAGAATACACCTTAATGCACATTCTGCTTTACTTTCAGCCTGCTTTAAGTAACTATTTACTAAGATATATAAAATATTTCTTATGGAGTATAATCATAAATGTATAAACTATTTTCTTCAGTGGATGAATAAATCAAAGGCGTAAAAAGGCATATTTATGGGGTAATGGGTTAAGATTTGATTCATGGAAAACATGATTTTATTTTCCATTCTTGAATATTTCCTTTTTAAAATCTATTCTTTTATTACAAGCTAATGCTCACTTGTTCTGGCACGTGTTGGTATCCATTAAAAATTGACAAAATTTAAGCCAAATCTAGGTTTTAGTTGTCAGTCCCTTTAAATATATATTGTTAGTATTAATCACTGTTCTTGCCATGCTCATAAACAGAGCATTACTCTATAGGAGTTTGACAATTGTATGATCTGTTGTACATGTACTATTTATTGACTTAATGAATTGAATTTACATGTTACTCTTTATAACATTACAAGAGATTAAATACAATTTTAAGTTTACAATATCATTGCTTGCAAATTGGTTTGCCACCTTTTGGTGTAGAGATCAAACCCCAGAAGTGGCTGAATTTGGTAACCATTGTTACAGTTTAACCTCTCCATACAACTGAAATAATGTTGGTGGGACGATTGGTCTTAACTTGCTCACTCTCTTGAGCAGCCAATCAGTTTCACTGTATGGAAAAAAAGATATTTAAAGGCATGGGACTGTTTAATGCAAGGTTAAAGAAATGCAGACAGAGCCTTAAGGAGCTGTCCTACATTACTTTTGTCCTGCATTAAGCTGTCACATGCTGCTTAAGAGAGGTTTTGTTTTATACGATATGTCAACTTACAAATGTGCCATTGTTGTTTATATGTACTTACATCGAAACTAGTGGGTATGTTCTACATCTTCATGAGATAATATCTAAATGACCTTGAACTCCAACACAAGTTGACCCTACTTCATGTCTAAGGTCAAGTTCCTTGAAATGCTGACATTTGACATTGAGTAGTTTTGTCCCTGTAGATGACATGTTGGATCTAGAGTTTGTTGGATTTTGACGTATTTTTGATGTACCATTGAAGACGTGGCTCAGACACATGTGTAGCGGTGTATTGTCAGTGTTACATCTCCTCAGACTGAAGCTGCCATGGTGTCTGTTGATCCTTGTCCACAGTTTGTGTATCTGTTACCTTGGTAACAGGTATTCTTGCTGAGTTCAAGATCAGCAGCAGTTTGACCTTCACTGGTGACATGTTGGACCAGTGACTTGCTTCAGTCTGATCTCGATGAGCCTGAAATAGTTTGTGAATGTGTGTTAGTGTGAGATGATGTGTGAGTAAATGTGTAGGTGTGAGATGGTGTGGTTGTTATATAATTTACTCACCAATTTAATATATTTGCCTCCAGAAGTATAAAGTCCGGAGAGGTGAATTGTTTAAATGCCAAAAATTAACTTTGAAAGGGTGAATTTTCAGGGGGGGAAAAACATAATTGCTGAACAGTTTCATTTTAGAATTCACAGGACAAACTGATAACACAGGAGATTTTCATTGTAGCTAAAGGAAAATCTGCATGTTGAAACTGCAGGATGTTGAATCAACTTGCTGTAATGAGAGATAACTCTGTTTAGCATGCCTTCAGTATCCTGTACCAGTTATCTTTCTTTGGGTGACATGTTGGATCCAAGGCATGCAGATTTTACAAGTTAGTTTGTAATGGCATTAGACACTAATTCTAACCTTTTCGTCCTTGAACAAAAGTGCAAATGACTTATGTCGAACTGTACTTACAGCACTACAGCAGATGACTTGATGTACTTGATGTACTTGACGCATAATGAAAGTAAAGTAGAAAACTTCTTTAGTAGATTTCTGCTTTACTTTCTTCCTACTTTAACCCATTACCACATAGCTTGTTTCTAACCCATTACCACATAGCTTGTTTCTAGCATTAAAGATTAGATGACCACTTAAAGCAGGTTGAAAGTAAAGCAGAATGTACCTTAAGGTGCATTCTGCTTTACTTTCAGCCTGCTTTAACCCTTTACCCTATAGTCTGTTTCTAGTTTTAAAAATAGGTGACTACATAAAGCAGGTTGAAAGTAAAGCAGAATGCGCCCTAAGGCGCATTCTGCTTTACTTTCAGCCTGCTTTAAATTACCACCTGCTAGAATTAAAGAAATAATCCTTCTGATACATATTCATGACTGTATAGATTGGAATTATTTCCTTCCACGGAGGATTAAACGGAATGAGCTAAAAGGCGCTTCTATAAGGTAAAGGGTTAAGCTATCATCTGCTGGAATATAGAAATTTTTTCTTATGATACATATTCATGACTGTATAATTTGGAATTATTTTCTTTAGCTGAGAAATAACTTAAAGGCGTATTTATGGGGTTATAGGATAAGCCACCATGTGCTTGAATAAAGAAATTTCTTATGATGCAAAGGCAAGCTTTATTTAACGTCGCATATGGTAAACAATCAACATAAGCTCTGTAGAGCTTTTATTGCGACAAACAAGGTATCCATTAACATACATACTTTTATTTGTGACTGTATAAAGTGGAACTATTTCTTCAGTGGAGTAAGTGACATCTGTTTTGAAAATCATACATAATTATTTGTTATGCTTATGGAGGAAGACATAGGGGCACTGCAATGTGCTGTTGAGGATGATAGGGTAACTACTAACCAGTCACACAAACATCCTGCCAGGACTATACTGCTTGACAGTGTGCCAGATTCTCAAGTGACTTTAACCTTTCTCCTGCTGAATAGTCATTTATAAAACTCTGCCCACTATGAACATCTATCATCTGAGATATTAGATTGGCAAACATAATATGGACAATGTTCCCCTGGAAAGAGAGCAGACTCATGTCAGGCATATAGTGGAGAAAATGTTATTCTTTCCTGTTTAAACGTAAACAAAACGCAAATGCTGTGCAACAAAATGAAGAAAATGTCAACTTTTGGAAAACCTCTGAATGATGATTTTAACCCTGACGGCTAACAGTTTGGAGCCTAATCAGACGCCGGGTTACCCGGCGTCTGATCTGGCTCCAACCTTTTTGCATTGGATATAATAGATTTAGCTGAAACGCATTTATTGGGAAAAAATAATGTGCTCTCCACTGTATCTTATAAGAAAACAAAGCAGACCAAAATCAGACAACTCCTTCAGGAGCTGTTTGATCTTGGTCTACACTGCTTTTTTAAAAAAAAAGAAAACGTATTAATATACGCCCGTAGCGGGAGAAGGGTTAACAAGGCAATGACACATTATGGGCTGGCATTGTTATATTTTCGGTGAATTTGTACTGTAACATAAGAGCTTTATGAATAATGAAAACATGTTATGCTCGAAGCTATCATACATCTTTATTGCAAGTCAATAGGCTGCTAGAAAGTGTCTGAAATAGTGGATAAAATAGTTGAAAACCTTTACAAATACAGTCAAACCTGAGCTAAGCGGCCAGTGAAAAAGTTACGACTCGTGTCTGAGGGTAAAATGACTATTTAAAGCAAAATAAAAGGAAAGCAGATAGCTCTGTTTTACTTTTGTCCCACATTGAGATGTCATCTGTGTTACTAAATAAAGATATGTCTTTCCATTGACTAGATGATAGAGCACAGGGAAGTTTTCAGTGCTTATGTTACAGCTTGTTGATTTTCGCAATTTCATGTTGCAGTTGAGCGTGGCTTTTAATGAAATATTGATTTTTCTTACAGCTTTACTAGCAATTAATCTGTACAGTATCTATTTTATATCATCAATAATGACTTAATACGCCAATTTTACAAAATTCCTGGATAATTAAATAAAACAAACTGGTTAATGTCCTTGATAACACATCAAATAAAGTTCAAAAGGAAATGATATGAAGAGCAGGACTTCAGTTAGATCTGGTTCTAAGGTTATAAGCTGTTTGAGTTGAGTCTGAGATCGTTCTCAAACATTTGATTGGTCAGATTTGAGCTTTTGCTCAGCAAAAGCTCAAATCTGACCAATCAAATGCTTGAGAACGATATCATACTCAACTCTAAAGCTTTATAACATTGAATCCTGAAATCCTTCAATTACTATATAAGAGTTACTTCAGTCAGAGGAAGGGCAATCAGCTTTCTCCTTTGTTCTATTTTCTCCCACTTAGTTTACCTTTGTTTTGTCTAATAATGATTTATAACAGGTAACACTAGATAGGTAAAGTACTAAGGTAGTAGGACTTAATTGGAAACAGGAGCTACTTGTATAAAATTACTGCAGATTTAATGAAATGAACTTCTGAAAGATGGTTGTTTGAAGTGCGATTATGTTGGATTTCTCTGCTCTGTGAATGCGAGAGTATGAAACTTACCATTGTATTAACATGTTCAAATTGTAGAGTAGTTAGTTAGAACTAAACCGTTCTTAAAGTGCTACCACTTTAATAAACCATTCATAGATGTGACCAGTGATCGATTTGTTACATTTTACTTACATGTAAGAGTGCATCGCAACATATCTACTTGAAATCGTTTGCAAATTTTGTGAAGAATTCTGCATGTGAATTAATATTATGTTATGTATTATATTTGTCTTTGAATTTGTCATTTGATTGGCTAATTTTATATGCAAGTGTTTGATTGGCTTACTGCTGTATTAGGAATGCAAACATTTGATTGGCTGATACAGATAAGGGGATTTCTCAAAAGGCTGGATACAGAACTGTATTAAAACACCATGTTCACTACACTGTGATGCAGGGCTGTATACAGCTTCAGTTAAAGTGTCTTGTTTCATATCACAACTTGTTTACTGATAGGAGCATTGATGTTTGTACTTTGTTTCTCTGATCATGTATTATTATCATTATTATTAATATTATTATGTAGCAAATTAGTTATGAATTATCCATTATAATGATAATAATAAACCTGTTTGGTACTGAATACGTTTATGTCTTTGCTAAACCCCATACTATACATACCACATAATTGATGCACGTGTCAAACAGCTTGGATCAAGACCAGCGGTATTTTGTGTCTGGTCTCAATCCTCACTTCAAATACATAGTGTATTAGCATTTGATTTGTACAGTGAAGAGGTTAAACACTTATAGAAAATGTTGCAAATTCTAACCTAGTTGCAAGGTCTTTCCTGAAGTCTTTTTTATGCCCCCAGCATCTATAGACGCCGAGCATATAGTAATCTTCCTGTCCGTTCGTGCGTCTTTCTGTCTGTAACCAGGCTAAGTAGATTTTACCGTTTCATCTAGCATCAACATCGCTTACTCAAAAGCTTGGATACCTATACAGTTGTTGCTTTGGACCATTCCCTATCCACCAATATCAACCAAACTTGATTTTGACCTGGACTTAATTTGGACTTAGAATATTTCAAATGGGCTTGTGCACATTGAACCATTGAAGCGTACCCGACCTTTATATTTGATAGTTTGGTTAGAAGCCTCTAGAGCATGAGTTTATCTGGACCTCACCAGGTAAACTGAGGTTGGTATACCCGCTCGCAGCATTAGCTGCATGCCTTTTCTCGCCTATCGAGAACAATGGGGGTAGTCCATCAATGGACTAAGGAAATGTCTTTAAACTGATCCCCATATGACTAAGGCACAGTCCGTATCCACGAGAATTCCCGTGAGAAATAACGAGCATAGAATATCAAAATTAACTTTTCTGTCATCCACGTGAACTGTAATTTGTGCCTAGCGTCCTATAAATGGGACATAGGCAAACAGTGTAGACTGATCAGACGCCGCATAATGCGGCGTCTGATCAGTCTACACTGTGAATAGGAATTTCAATATAAAACAAAATGAAAAATTACACCAGACACCTCTTATATAAAATATGGAATAATCCAATCCTAAAAGCAAGGAAGAAACCACTGGGCGCAAATGGGTTAAGCATATATTGTTAATAGCGATGAGTATACTCGTCCTATACAAATAGTGTGAAGAGTGCAGCATGCAGTCTTGTACAATGCAAACAGTGCATGTCAAGATTAGAAATTCAGAAGGCTTCGCTGAGCTGGATGAAAGCAATATCTTCTCTCGTGATGTTTTTATGCCCCCTTCCCCAGCATCTTATGATTCGGGACATAACCGGTACATTGACCTGTCCTTCCGTGCGTCGCGTACCTTTTCGCTGTCAAATTAATTGTGATATTTTAAGCCCTTCGACGTTTCATTGTCGTCTGCTTCAATTTTGTTGTTTGGTTACGCGGCGTCTGATCAGGATCCAAACTGTTTGCAAACGAGCTTTTTCGCGTCATTAAGAGTGAAAGGGTTAAGCAGAGTTTACCGTTTTATACAGCATCACATTGGCTTAATGGAATGTTTGGATACATGTACAGTTTTTGCCTTGGACCATTCCAAAGCCATCGATTACCCAATCTTGATTTGAACTTTATATAATTTAGACTTATGAGATAAATAATCTATTGTCAAGGATGCCACCGGGTGTATATACATTTATTGAACGCGCCGTCTTGCAAATTAAACAGCTGCAATGTATGTCTGCTTCCCCTGAAAAAATACAAAACTTCATAATGCTTACAACGACCTCAGGAAGCATTATTTAGCAACATAATATTATATTCATCCAAGTATGTATAAATAATTTGTTAATGACACGTAAACCAGGAGCATAGTACACACTCTTGCAATGTACATTTATTATGCCTTCCAAACTACAACAGGAAACACTTAATTCAGCAAGTACACTTATGTTGATTGTTTGTACTGTTGCACACCGCATGTATTGATATGTTATATTATGTATATGTGATGGGACCGGATGTCTTTATCACAATAAAATTTGTCTTGTCTTGTCTTGTCTTGTCATCATTCTCAGTTTCCACACGCGTCGGCTGGTCAGGGTCAACACTGCTTTCATTGTCATAGTGCTCTCTTTGTCGTAAATATGATTTTTTATATATGACGAACGAACACTATGTTTCACTTAGAAACCCGAGTGACAAAAACAACAACAAATAAAAACATGTGGCTAATGTCATAAAGTCTATTGGTGACATACTTTGCTTAACCAACGAACCCTCCTCGCTTTAAATAACGGTCACTGGCGAAAAAATTTGCTGATTGCTTAAAATGGGGTGACGGAAAAGAAGAAAGATCCTACATGAGCTTTCTGCTTTTAGTGCACCCTGCTTTAAGCTGCCACCTGCTTTAAAGCCGCCACTGCGTCTCCTTCTGACAGATCCTTACAGAAGGGTTTTACTGTAGTTCAGTTATTTAACCCTTTCCCCACCAAATTAATCGGGAGTTTTCTACCCCTTCACCGCTATATTGTCGCCTGCTTCAATATTGCTGTCTGCAATATCGTTTCAAAGTTAGATTTAAGGCAGTTTGACAAACAAAAATTCGATACGTGTGTCAAACAGTTTGGATCCAAATCAGACGCCGCGTAACGCGGCGTCTGATCTGGATCCAAGCTGTTTGCAAAGTCAACTTTAGTTGACTAAATGACGTGGAAAGGGTTAATTAGTCGGTCTACTTATCACTGTTTGTTACAACAGGTAGATACAAACACAAGTAGAACAATTGCGACACAATATTTTATTTCAATTCTAATCCGTGGTGACAAAGGGCTTTTAAACTCATTGATTCGTCTCTTTGACTCCCTTGTTTACTTTCTGTTATTGGTGTCTCGCTAGATGGCGCTTGTCAGTAACCCTTTCACTGACATACATGTAATGTCGTTTGCTTTAAATTGTCGTCTGCATCTATTGATAAAATTGAAATCGACGGTATTTTGATCAAAGTATCACAAATACGTAGTCGAGACAGTTTGGAACTTGATCAGACACAAGGATCCTCGGTGTTGATTTGGATACAAACAGGGTGTACATTCTGAATGAAATCGCCTACAGCACTGTTTAAGTTAAAAAAAATTAAATGTACGTGTTTACCCGTACATGCTCATTTTATTAAGAATTCGCAGATGGTTAGGTTGACTTAAATACCATCATGTCTCAAAGATACGGAATAAAACAGTCGCTGCTGAATATGGCCATCAAATACGCAGCACCCAAGTTGGAGGATCCCAAACCTGAACACGTGTGTAGCCCTTGTGAGCGGGAAAGCCACAGATACGTGGAGGCGCCCAGTTTTTGTAAGGATTGTAACGAAAAATTGTGTATTCCCTGTTTGTCTCAACACAGAAAATTTCAATTTTTGAAAAACCATAAAATTGTTAAAGTCAGAGAGGCATTCGGTGAGACGAAGCCAAAGCCGACGACGAAGCTGACAGATACATGCTACACGCACGCCACGAAGATTCTGAACCAATACTGCAGCGATCACGACGAAGTCGGTTGTTCCTCCTGTATGGCAGCTAATCACAAGGATTGCAAAGAACCGGTATACATCACTAAAGTAGCCACAGGGCTCATGAAATCATCTCTGCCGAAAGAAACTAGGGATGCAATTATGAAAACCAGGAAGGATCTGTATCTGTTAAAGCTGAAACGAATGTCTGATAAGAAAAGGGTCTTGAAGGAAAAGGAAAGTATCATGACAACTGTAACATCACTCCGAAAAAGACTTGACAACATTCTGGATAGACTAGAGAATTCCGCTAAAGAAAAACTTACTGTTAAGTTCGATAGCGATATGAAAACGATCAAACATGACATCAAAAAGTGTGATGAGGCGATGGAAGAATTTGATGAAGTATTGAAGAAGCTGAGAACAGGCCAAGAAGCTGAAATGTTTATTCGGATAAAGTTTGATGCAAAGAATAGTCAGGTTAAGGGTCAAAAGATTGTTAAAAACGTTACTCAAAGAGTTGGTACGGAAAACCTGAAATTCACAGTGGACGAGACTCTGGAGGAGTGGCTGGACAATTTGATAGCATTTGGAAAGTTTGAACATGATCTGGCCGTTTACAAAGGTTCATTTTATGGGAAATATGACGCAAATTTTGAGAAAGATGTTGAACAAGAAGATTACATCTTCAATGGATGTGTGAACCTCCCGAGTGGACAGACCATCCTGAGTGACTGGAAAAACAAGAAGTTGAAGATTTTTGACACGTCGTATAAACAGAAGGGATTCCTCGAGCTACCTGCTTCCCCATACAGTATGAGCTACATAAGCCGAGACGAGATTCTCGTTACATTACGAGATGAGAAAATTGTTCAGTTCGTGAGCGTTGATGAGAAATGCAACATGACCGCTACCAAGAAATTCAAAATAGACGAATTCCCAAGAGGAATAGGCTTCCACAACAACGAGATCTACATCACCTGTGGTGGAGGAATTGGAGAAATAAATGGACAGCTGAGAGTCTATTCAATGTCTGGAGTCTTGAACAGAGTATTCCAGGATGATAAACATGGTCAGCGGATTTTTCTGTCACCGAAAGACATTGTAGTAAACTTGGAGAAAACAAGAATCCACGTTGTTGATCGTAAACGGGGAATTATTACGATCAACACCGATGGAAAAGTTCTGTCAGTGTTCAGTAATCCGAACCTAAAAGATCCATTCGGTTTAACAATCGACGGCGAGGGCAACTTGTTTGCGATTGGTAGTGAGTCTAACAATGTGGTGCAGATCACCGGAGACGGTGTGAAGGTAGCAGAGGTTCTGAGAGAGTCAGATGGTATCAGTAATCTGCTCGCTGTGTGCTGCCATGTTAGTGTTAATACAAGACTGATTCTTACCACAGAAAATAGTCATGAGTTCAAGGTGTTTACTCTTGGAGAAAAATAGTTAACTCTTATCGTGCAAAGCGCGACTAGACTCGTTATTTCAAACAGATTTGATATTGAGCAGACCAGAGGTCTCTGAGCAAGGTCCAACTTATTTGACACGTTTGTCATTGTATGGAAATATATTGCAGAATGAGTTGATAATTATTCATCAGATAAATGAAGTGAGCACCATTTTGTTGGTATTACATAGTAAAGTTAAATCATTCTTCATGTATGTGAATTTATGAGCAAATTTAACGCACTTCATACTTTGCCTCATGTCTTGATCTATAAAAATAGGATTTGTTTTACATGAAATTACTGCCTGACAAACTGTAGTCTTATATATATAAACACACAAGTTTACATTTAATACCCTTTCCCTTATAGAAGCGACTTTTACTGCATTTATTTTATTTATCCGCCAAAAAAATAGTTCCAATTGATACAGTCATGAAAATACATCATAAGAAACATTTTTCTATATCCTAGCAAATGGGAGCTTAAAGCAGGCTGAAAGTAAAGTAGAATGCGCCTTCATGCGCATTCTGCTTTACTTTCAACCTGCTTTAAGTGGTCACTCGTCTTCAAAACTAGAAACAAGCTATGGAGTAATAGGTTAAAGTTGAAAACATTGTTGTAAATGAAAAAGGGAGGGAAATGTTTGTCAGTGATGATATTCGAACCTTTGACACCGAGGCAATAACCCTGTTTTGAAAAGTAGAATAACCATTTTTTTACACTGGAGTACTAGCCCATTTGTTAAGATATAAGCGCCTTCATGTCGCTTTATATTTTTATGTACATATGGTTAGTAAAGATCTAAAAACAGGCTTTGATTCAAAATAAATTTCTTGTAAATAGCTGCCAGGTGCCAATATAAACATTAGGTAAGCATTAGTTGAGGAAAATGATTTACATTCGAAACTCGATACTTCGAACTCGCGTTAGTTCGAACATACCACTGTTTCAAAGTTAAAACGTGGCTTAGCCACGTTTTAACTTTGAAATACGGGTATGTTCGACTTACGCGAGATAGAGTTGTTAAACTTAAACTTATGAAACTGCATGTTGCAGAATACAATAAACATTCACTGCCAATGGGTCCAAATGACGACCTTGCAAACAGTTTGGATCCTAACCAGACACCGTGTTACGCGGCGTTTGATCAGCATCCAAACTGTTTGACACCCGTTTCGATATTTCTTCAGTAAAAGCAACCCTATCACACATGCAGGAGGTGTTATATTCGGACAAAGCATGCGTCTGGCACCTGTGCTTCCACTGACTTTAAAGATATAAATCAAAAGATACAATTTTGCGGTTAAAACATTAATGAGTTCAGGGGAAGGGCCGAAACTAATGTTTTTGGAACTTGTGGCCCAACCCCACTTTCATGTTGAAATTTTGGAAATAAAATGTTTTAAAATTGTATTAATGAGCTCAGTCTGGATTCGAACCAATGCGTAGGACGCAATACACATTAACGAAATCGATTCTCTACTCATTGAGGGACCGGGGCAATCGTTAAACAATACTTTGTTTTTACCCTGTTTGTATTGCATGCAAATGTTTTTCATACGGAGGTAAATAATCGTTAGTTACTTTTTAGTATGAAGAACACATGGATATAGAGGAGGCATTGCTTGTAAAGGAGGTAGGGATTCGCGATTTTAAAAGTTAATATGATTGCAATGCATTGCGTTGATTTCCCAACAGGATTAGATTTTTGTCAAGAGTCAAACTTTAAGGACCTTCGCACAATTATACCGTAATTTTCATTGATCATATGTTTAAAAAAATAAAATGTCAACTTGCCAGCTGGTTTTCTGTCTCCCCAGGGCTGCCATTTCTCCGGATTTTTCCTAAATCTTCGGATTTTTTTCCCAACAGATCGAAGCTTAAATCAGGCTGAAAGTAAAGCAGAATGCGCCTAAAGGCGCATTCTGCTTTACTCTCAACATGCTTTTAGCATCACGTGTCTTAAAAACTAGAAACAGACTATGAGTTAAAGGTATAATTCGGAAAATCGCGCTTGAAAAATTGAAAATTTTGAAATCTTAGGATTTTCTTTATCAACTTATGGAAGCCCTGTCTCCTTAATTACACCGCTTTCAATAAAATGGGTGTGGTTTGTTTTTTTACGTGAAAGCCGTTTGCGTGCGGATTTGAAAACATGTATGAAAAATCGAAATAAGCACACGCAAAATTCGAACATATATTGTGTTCATGGAGGTATGAAAAACCATGGCCCAGCACTTATAAAGCGTTTGAGCTGAGTCTGAGTACATTCTCAAACATTTTTTCATACCTCCATGAACACAATACATGTAGAAAATATTCCTCATAATTTGATATCAATACTTTATTTAAGAAAGAAATTAAAATGAGAATCTGAAACGAGTGCTCATTATTTACACTTTTAAGAAGCGGGTTGTAGTCACTCCGCCATATTATATATATTTACCTCTAACACGCAACGTTGTTTTGTAGTAACGTCATCGTCAATGGCGTTTTTTAGCGTCCTACTTTATACAGCGCTTGTGGAGAACAGTTGGACTAAGAGAAAATAGTCCCGACAAGGCGTGGCCTTATTTTATTTTGTTCATGAAATTATGAACAAAAATTACAGCTAACCATAAGTAATGGGCAAACAATATTAAATTACAGCAAATCACAGTAAAGCAAAAGTAATGAAAACAAACAATATTATCAAATTAGGAATAATTCGCATAATTATCGTATTCAAGCTTCGCGGTTTCATACAAGGTGAACAGGTTTTTTAATACCTCCATGAGCACAATAAATATTCGAATTATTCCTTATAATTTAATATCACGACTGAATTTAAGAAAGAAATCAAATAGAGATTAGACCACACTTCGCGCACGCCCCTATATAAACAAAGAAGGAACTTATCAGTGTACGAATTCTCAATAGAACACTCACGCGCTGTAAATAACGTTCTAACGTGACGGCACATGGCTTCGAAAATGCGTAGGCCAAGAAATGTAGCGCCGTTGCTTCGGTACTAATTCAGTTTAAATTATGTGTTAGAATCGAAATAATAAATTAATACCAGTGTTTTATCTAAACATAGAACACGGGTAGTCGTTGAGATGCTTGTAATTAAACCACTCGGCCTAAAGGCCACTACGCATCTCAACTCCTACCAGTGTTCGACTGCACGATAAAACACTGGTATGAATTTATTATTTCTTAAATCTTACATGAGTGTTCAATAGTTTAAACTCTTTTAAAACGTAGGTTGTAGTCCCTCTGCCATATATTTTTATCGCCAAAACGTGGTGTTGTTTTGTAGTAACGTCAACACCAACGATATCATTTGACGTCCTGATTCACGCAGCGCTGGTGGAGAACAGTTGGACTCAGAGAAAGTAGTCCCGACAAGGCGTGGCCTTTTTCTTTTGTTCATGAAGGTATGAACAAAAAATCACAGCTAACCAAATCAATGGGCAAACAATATTAAATTAAAACACATTTTTTTTTTAAATACATGTATTGTCAATCGTCAAATGGCAATGTTCTTTGAATAGAATAAGCACACTTTTCTTTTATTCTATAACTCTCTACCATCAGACATCAGAGATGCGAGCTCAGTTGCAGTCTTCAAAAAACGTCTGAAAACACACTTCTTTAATATTTATTATTAGAACACATTAGGAAATGGATGACTGCTACCTCCGGGCCATGTTCTTGCTGTAGATATTGTGGGTCTAAATGGGAGTTCTGGAATTGTACCGTTTGCCCATGCCTGTTCGGTGGATCTTGATGGTAGGGATTGCCCCTGATCTCTTTGAAACCGACTGGCTTGGGGTTTGCGGTATAATTCAAGGACAGCTTCTTATCTTGATGTTTTATAAAGTAAGGGTGTAATTTCAGCCATGGAACATGTAGGTCCCGCGGGTGTGGGGTGGAGAGGGTAGATGACTGCTACCCTAGGGCTGTGTTCATTCTGTATATGTTATGGGTCTAATTTTTAGTTCTGGGGTTGTACTGTTGACCAATGCCTGTCTGGTGGATCTTTGATGGTAGGGATACAACTCTGATCTCTTTTGAAACCAGCTGGCGTGGTCTGTGGTATAATTCGTGGACAGCTTTCACCATTTTTAATAATGTTATTGATCTTCTATAGAGTTTTTAGTTATGGTCGCATGCTATTATTCCTAGTTATGTTACATTAGATGGCCTGCATTGAGCGCTCTGCTATTATTTCTATTGGTCGGCAATCTTTAGCCGGTTGGTTCATTGCTGATTGATGGGGGTAGTGTGATTGCCGTTTTGGGGGCTGTCTTTTGTATGTTTATTCTTATTTATTTTAGATCTAATTATAGTTATTTGTGTTTTGTCGATGGCCTGCATTGAGCGCTCTACCATTATATATATCAGTCGGCAATACTTAGCCGGTCGGTTCATTGCTGATTGATGGGGGTAATGTGATCGCCGTTTTGGGGGACTGTCTTTTATATGTTTATTCATGTTTTATTTCAGATCTAATTGTAGTTATTTTGTCTTTTCACGATTTATAGGTACATAAGTGTTATTTCATGTAAAGCGCTTTTGAACGCACACTCCCTGTGTGAAAAGAGCGCTATATAAATCTGGTATAATAATAATAATAATCTTCTGAACTTTCATTTTTAATTTTATCTGGCTTTTAGTCTCCATAAAATATTTGTGGAACAGTACCAAATTGTATTCACGAGTCACCAAGGAGCAATACCATATCCAGTGTCAACAGTTTCGATACATTTTTCAAATGCCAATGACAAATGATGTTACATGGAAGTTTCACTTTACATTATCTGCAACATGAATAGTTAATGGCGAAAGAGCTTTGTCAAGACCGCTGAGACAGCAGTATCACAGATATGCGGACACAGCGCTTCCTCACTACAACGACACCAAATGGGAGACCGAAATTGTGTGCGTTGTTCGGGGGGAGTCGTTATAAGGGAGGGAAATTTGCTTACATTAGCAAACAGCTTGAATCCAGATCAGACGCCGCGTAAAGCTAAACGATATATAAAGGCGTCACTTTTCATACAACAGGCCATTTAATTCTGGTGAAATTAAGCTGCATGTGTTGTCATAACTTTTTGTGAATTGTTTTAAACTTTTCCACATAAACACAGCATGGTGAAAGCGTACTTGAGCTATCGTTCACATTTTGTTAATTTCGTCAGCATGCTTTTATGTATCAAATACAGGCGCCACTTTATATGTATCCCAAATATACATTCATGCCTAACTGAAAACAATGCAGGAAAAGCAGGGAGTCATGTGTAATGTAAGACTTCAACGACATGACTGATATGCCACTGCCTTTTGACAGAGGCCTCGGCTAAAATAGGGACATGTCACCTCATTTGATATCAATAAACCCCGTCTAGGAGAATAGAAATGCATTATATCTACTCTCTGACACTCATGCATTACACCAAAAACACAAACCATTGAAAGTCCTATGCCATAATGCAATTTTGAGGCAAAACACTTTGGCACTATTTCTCGGGGGACTACACCACCAAAGCAGTTTCGTCTATTTGGTGTCCGGGTTCCAACAGAGTGCTATATCATTTATGCCTCTCGAGCGACCAGGCGAATCACTTGGGCATGCGTAATCTATGTTTTGAGAATTGTTTTACGTATGTGTACAATTTACATTGGGTCTCCACAGAAAAGCAATTTAATGTTACTACACTATATATAGTAATAAAGAGCCACGGTCGGAATGTTCCTCTTCAACTGGGCAGATACTTGCTTTAACCCATTTCCCGCAAAAACACGCCTTTTAACGCCTCTAATTTATTCATCCACTGAAGAAAATAACCCCACTTTACGAGTCATGAAAAATAAGCATAGGAAATAGCATCTATAGCTGTTTTGTAGACACTAACTTAAAAGCAGACAGAAAGTAAAGCAGAATGTGCCTTAAGGCACATCCTGCGTTACTTTCATCATGATTTAAGTGGACCACTTGTCTTCAAACTATAACGAGGCTATGGGGTAATGGGTTAAGCAGTTTGAAAGGAAAAGAGAAACCTCCATAAGGGAGATTTCTGTTTACCTGCAACCTGCTTACATGTATAATGGAGAAAACGCTATTCTTTCCCAATAAACGCGTTTACGCTAAAACTGGTATTTCCAATTCACACTGTTTGGAGCCAGATCAGACACCATGTAAACCGGTGTCTGATCAGGCTCCAAACTGTTTGCCACTCGTGTAAAAATGAATAGTAAGAAATGTCAAAAAGTTGTAATTTTGTACATTTTATCAAAATGCGTATGCGTTTCGTTTGCGTTTTTAAAAACGGGGAAGAATAATGTTTTCTCCACTGTAAATACAACCCCTTCACTGCCTCCTCTTGAGTGTACTAATATATGCAAACTGTTTGTCAGTCAGATCGATTTTTCCTTCAGTAGTCAAATGTATAAATTCTAAAAATGATAGCCTAAAAGCAGGCGACAGTTTTAAGCAGACGATACCTGGCTGAGAAAGGGCTAACACATTGAACCCTAACGACGAGTTAACTCGTCCCTTACAAAGTGTGTACAGTGGAGAATACGTTATATTCTTTCCCGAATTACGAAACGCAAATGCATCGCAATAAAGAAAGGGACCATCTTTTGACAATTCAGACTCTCCATGTTAATCTTAGTGACCAACAGTTTGGAGCCTGATCAGACGGTGGGTTACCCGAAGTCTGATCAGGGTCCAAACTGAATGTTTGCAATGCAAAAAATAGTTTTAGCGTAAACGCGTTTATTGGAAAATACTGTCCCCACTGTAAAGAGTACAGCTGGCCTATATTATTATGCAACCAGTGTACTGTAGTCTGTACATTTGATTTTTGGCACTATATTTCAGAAAACAAACATGCATAGTCATACATTGACTAGACTAAATTGGAAAATGGAAATGTTTTTTAATCCCTTCACTGCCTTACCCCGAGTACAACGGTTATTTGCAAACAGTTTGACACTCTTTTCAATATTTCTTAACTCAAAAAACCTAAACATTGAATTTGAGAAATCAAAGCAGACGATATTTATTTAAAATTGATGACGTCATGGCAGTGAAGGGGTTAAAAGTTCCAGAGGTGAATAAGTCTCCGATCACCGTCCAGGTGCTTTAATCAGCGTATTTCAATAATGGGAATTAAAATATGTTATATATATAGTTAGTCTTGTATTTTGGACATGGAAGTTTGTCGAGAGAAGTGGAAATGGTCTTTAGGAGTTCCAGGGGTGAATGAGTGGATATAAAAAGCTAATGGGGTTAGCAATCACAGCTACAGTGGAGAATCTGTTATTCTTTCCCGTTTAAACGCAAACGTACGCAAACGCACGCAAACGCAAAGCACTAAAAGGTAGAAAAGTACAACTTTTGGATAAGTCTGATAATTCATGTTTTTGTTGGTGGCAAACAGTTTGGAGCCTGATCAGACGCCGGGTTACCCGGCGACTGATCTGGCTCCAAACTGTTTGCACTGCAAATAATAGTTTTAGCGTAAACGCGTTTATTGGGAAAGAATAACGTTTTCTCCACTGTATTTATTGGTATTTTTCCCGCATCAACTCTCTGTGGTTGTGTTTGATCACTGTCTGTAAATAACAATAATACATACATGATCAGTGTTACGGTTGGGAAACGCAGTAAGCATCAAGGAAAAACGTTACAATATAAAACGTATAAAAATGTATAGAATATTGCGCGTTTAAAAATTATTGTCTGTTTACAGTTTTCGAAATTCAGGTACCAGGCATTTCGACTGGAAAACCAAAACCATGACGAGAATCAAACAGTTCTGACCTTGACCCGACGTCGAGATCTAGATGAAAATGCTGGAAAATATGTATTTACAAGACGTTGGGAGAGAATAAGTTTAACCCCCTGATTGTCATGATGTCATCAATTTTAAATAATTGACGTCTGCTTTTAGCGAATGTCTCAAATTTAAAATTTAGGTGTTTCAACATTCTTTTTACGTTTAACCCGGCGTCTGAGCAGACTCGAAACTGTTTGCCATTGATATTAAATGATTGGATGGATGGATGTGTTGGGTTTTACGGCACTGCGGAACAGCATAGGTCATATGGCTCCGATAAATGATGAGGGCTGATGAAATGAGATGATGATAATTTCAAGAAGATGATTTCGGCTAATCTCATTCGTTGCGAAGCAGCGAATGGGATCAAAACCATCGATTTATCTTCCGTTTAGTTCTTGACAGCTTAAGGGGATAATCTCGCTCTAATATAAACAGAAACAATTTCCTATGACAGTTAGATACATGTATCTAACCCCCAGAACCACGACAAAGTGGTTAAATGCTTGGTGTGTGTAACATAAGAGGAACCGGAAGTAATGCCCAAAGGCCTACTCACATCTAACATACAGTTGAGAATACAGTGTTCTTTCCCAATAAAAGCGTTTACGCTAAAACTATTATATCCATTGCAAACAGTTTTGAGTCCGGTGTCTGATCAGGTTACAGACTATTTGCCACTCAAATTATGATTGATAGTCAGAATTGTCAACCAGTTGTCATTTTCTACTTTTATTGCCCCGCTTTTGATTTTCGTTTGCGTTTAAACGCCGGGAAAAGAATAACGTATGTTCCAATGTGATTGTATAAAACGTCATCTACATGCATGTGAGAGGCAGCCAAAATATGGACTTCTTTGACGAAGCCGGTTTTCTTAACTGTTCGTCGATGTTTACTTAATACTGCTAAACCGACTATATTCCAAAGATTGCTTGTTTTAGGTCGTAAGGCAGCCGGTTGGTAAAATACGGCATACAGTGGAGAAAACGTTATTCTTTCCCAATAAACGCGTTTACGCTAAATCTATTATCTCGAGTGCAAACAGTTTCGAGCCAGATCAGACGCCGGGTAAACCGGCGTCTGATCAGGCTCCAAACTGTTTTCCACCAAGATAAAGAAAAATTACCAGAATTGTCCAATAAGTGTCCTTTTCTTCATTTTAGCGTTTAGCGTTTGCGTTTCGTTTCGTTTAAACGGGAAAGAATAACGTATTCTCTACTGTACATACTAAATTCTACTTAATATAATTACTAATCTTACAACGAAGTTGTTCACAAGTAGAGGTGCATTGTGATTATTGGCGGACAACATTATCTACTATTGTCCTGTATTAAACAACTACGTATCTTAAGCGACTGCCCATTCAACTTATGTACCCCTAAAACTTCCAATGGTCAATGACAATGTCCAAAAACGTCTCGTTCATGTTTGACTTTTTAGGATTGATTTTGACAATAAATTTTACAATGGCAAACAGCAGATATCCTAATCAGATGGCTCCTTAAGGATCTCTCTGAGCAGAGTCTACACTATTAGCATATAACAAGTGTTCTCCTCACAGGTTCACTTTTTGTAAGTGACGACTATACTCGTCGCTAGCCTTGAATATATGGTTGTAAAACTTGACAAAGCTGGAAACAACCCCCCCAAAAAAAAACCAACAACAAAATAAAAAACAACAAAAAAACCAACAAAAAACCCCACAAAAACACAAAAAAACAAAGCTTTGTTTACCGTCCGTAAGGGTCCGACTTTCAGAGTTTCTACTGTATATTCTACAATAATTTCCAACACGTCACACTGTTGAAAGAACAATGGCTATTTAAATCTTACGATACCAAATCTCAATCGTTTTCCGCATTCCTACTTAAGCTCTATGCACCTGTGATACAATCTTCTTCAAGATGTTTCTAAGAAAACACGTGAACAAAACCGATCTACTCACATTTATTATTATTATTATTATTATACCCGATTTATATAGCGCTCTTTTCACACAGGAGTTGTGCGTTCAAAAGCGCTTCACATGAAATGTTTCCTTAGTCACAAACGCACGCGCTTCACGAAAAATATAAGCAGACGACACTACATTATGACCGCGCATGTGCCAGACGGGTAGTTCCGTCACAATGGCAGGGAAAGGGTTAAGGAAGAGTTCCTGGTCAGACATTGAAGAATTCGGCGTCTGATCATGACCAATCTTGTTATTTGCGTTCACCAGTAAAAGGGTCAATCTCTTCACTGCCATGACGTCATCGGGTTAAAACAATTGTCGTCTGCTTTTTTTTAATCAAATTCAAATTTTAGTGTGTTTTTTTAATTGAGAACTATTGTAACGAGTAGCAAACAGTTTGGATCCTGATCAGACGCCGCGTTACGCGGCGTCTGATCAGGATCAAAACTGTTTGCAAATAACCGTTGTACTCTGGGTGAGGCAGTGAGGGGTCTATAACTGCACCGATCGACAACACTATAGTATACTATACATTCAGTTTGGATCCGATCCAACATAGCGCCTACAAACTGCCGAGTGCCTATTATATTTTAGAAATAAAGGCAGACTAGTATGTGTTTGCGTGCAGATGCTATGGCAGTGGGATGTGTAAGAAGGTTTATGACGGTATAAAGGAAGTAAAAGGATTAATAGATACAGTACGCACGCTATTGAGCGACACATCAGGCAGAAAGTACAGTCAGATCTCTCTATTACGACCACTTATATGTGTAAATTATCAGGTATTCCCGACAGGTGACTGCTAAAGGCAATGTGGCAGTAAAACAGAACGATCCTTTAGGAGTTTTCTGTTTTACTGTCAATGAGCTTTCTGTTTTACTGTCACATTGCTTTTTTAAACTCTTTCCTCCCTGAAACTTTAAATGGACAATTCCAGTTTCCATTTTAGTCTAGTCCATTTCTGACATTTAAGAGTTGTTTTTGTCAATGTTTGGCATTATTGCAAACAGTGAAGACCCAGATCAGAGGGCTCCATAATGAGCCCTCTGATCTGGGTCTTCACTGTTTGCACAGGACAATTGTACTATTCACATGTACACTGTTTGAAAAGGACGCCTATAGGCGTGACTAGGGTTCAAAGGGTTAAGCTGTCACCTGTCTTTATACAATCAATTAGCATTTGCCTTCTAAGTGGTCGTAATACAGAGCTTTTACATGTAATTTCTTCATTAAGGATAACTAGAGACGTTGTTTTATACAGGACAAATGTAGCGCAGAAATTCCAAAGAAACTTTCTGTATTACTTTGATCCTACATTTAACTGTCACCAAACTGTTCGAAATGTGACAATGTGTCATGAGTCTTATTTTAAAGTGTATCGCAAGAGAAAGTTTTACTGTATATCCGGAATGATTCGAATTGTTTCGATAAGTGGAAAGATCAATTCTCGCCGGAAATGACAGAGGAGTTCCGACTGCAGAACACGGGGTTTAGGGTGAAAGTAGATCTACAACAGGAAAAAGAGACTTATGTGGCAATGTACATAAACCATATGGTCAATGAGAACTGCCTGTTTCAGCCGAAACGTATGTACGCTATTTTGTTTTATTTTTATAACTTTGTATAGTCAGCTATATTTAATCGATTTAACCACTTTTCCTCATAGAAACGCATGTTCTTGCATTTACCAATTTCTTATAGAAATTCACAGATGTAATTACCATGTAATTCACAGAGTGTATCTTAATGCCCGCTGTAAGTAATGCAGAAAGCTCATAATTATATTCTGTTTTAGTATACCAACTTGACTTCAGCAGCTACCTGTCCTAAACACGGAAAGCGACTTGATGTTAGGGCAATGGTAGTATCAAGCTGCAGTATCGACTGGTTACAATTGCCTTCAGGCTGAAAATAACTGTTAGATTTCAGTTCTTATATATGCGCTGCATATTAGCTGTACCTGCCTTACATCATGTAGCACCGAGAACGTGTGTTCTTTAACCATTTCACTTCCAAATTGTTCGTGAGTTTTTTTACCCCTTCACCGTTTCATTGTCGTCTGCTTCAATTTTGTTGTCTGCAATGTCGTTTCAATGTTAGAATACCAGGCAGAATAATTGAAAACATTTCAAAACGAGTGTCAACAGTTTGGATCCTGATCACAAGCCGCAAAAGTTTGAGTATCATTGAGAGTGATAGGGTTAAAGTATGTACTGTAGTAAAACCTCTCTATAACGATCACTAAGTAGTATTTATTACAGTGTTCCCTCCCTACAACGGCCCTCCCAACAACGACTCCCTCCTTAGAACGACACTTTTCGAAATTCCCTAGACAGGATGATTATTTCTAACGAATTTACTGCTGCAATGTCGTCTGCTTAAAATTGTCGTCTGCTTTTTTCTCAAAGTTACATATTGGACATTTTGACAATAAACACTAAATGACGAATGGCAAACGGCTTGAATCCAGATCAGACGCCGCGTTACGCGGCGTCTGATCTGGGTTCAAGCTGTTTGCAAATGAAAGCCAATTTCCCTCTCTCTAATGACTCCCTCCGAACATCGCACACAATCTCTGTCTCCCATTTGGTGTCGTTGTAGAGAGGGAGCGCTGTAGCAGGTGTTTCAGAGAGATTACTGCTTAAAGCAAGCATGGTTTTACCCACCAATTAGGGAATAAGACCGATAACCGTTGAATAGGGAATTTTCGCGAAAAATAACTTCAAATATTTGGAAATTTTTGCATGTAAAAAATTAACCGATTTTATCAATGTATTTGACAAATCATCAATAATTGTTTGAAATTATTTGACCAGGAACAGTATAAATATTTGCGTATAGTGTAACTGATAAGCCCAATGCACGATTTATGCCCTGTTTTACAAAGATAGACGAAAGAAATCCCCTAAATAGAACAAGAAAGATCTTTAAAAAAGATATTCAGCGTAGAGCATTTTGATAGTAATGCTGTTGATGAGTGTGAACAATGTATAAATTGAGGATTTCAAAGAATTGTAATACCTTGGATTGAAAAGCAAAACATTTAATTACAGTAACTTTCGTGTAAAATATAGCTACTAAATTCAAGCCTTTACAGAATTACCAAACAATAATTTAAACCATGTCCTGCTGCTCATAGACTCTTGCCTAAATCTACTGTTCTATCACTCTTCATTCATGAATGGAGTTTCTTAAAACAAAGATCATCATATCTATAAAAATAGAAACATGCTGTCATAGCAATTGCAGAATGTGTCTATAATTTTGCACTGACAATTTACATTAAATTACAGTAACTTTCGTGTAAAATATAGCTACTAAAACCTATCCTCAACAGAATTACCAAACAAAAATTAAAACTGTATCCTGCTACTCATAGATTCTTGCATAAATCTACTGTTCTATATCACTCTTCATTCATGAATGGAGTTTCTTAAAACGAAGATGTCATATCTAAAAATAGAAACATGCTGTCATAGTAATTGCAGGCTGTGTCTATGATTTTACACTAACCATTCATCTTCATTAAAACTTGTAATGCAATCAGCCCATTCAGTTTCAAGCATGTGACTTTCAACCTAGATTTCTGACCAGTTATCATTGGTTGAGAATTTGCAAATGATAGGTCTAGATAGAAACCCTTCAACTCCGCTGAAAAACATGGACAAGATCTAACTGGAAACGGGAACGGCATATTGGAAGCTTTAACTATATGAGTACATTTATTATGCAAAAGGGGGGAGGGGGTATTTTAAGTTTAAGCGAAACAAAACACGAGGTGAGAATGCAGATATTAAACAAGAAAATTGACTTGGGAAACAGTGTCAAACAGTTTGGACCCTGATCAGACTCCACATACCATTTGCATGTACCAACGTTTGTCCCAGATCAGACGCTTTTATGTATCATCTAATCAGGATGAAACCTTCGCATTTACAAATGTTACTTATGCACCCTATATGTATGCTTTTCAATTATTTATGCGCACGTGCGTTGTACAGTTGAGAATACGATTACGTATTTGTATTAAAATAATTATGCTCAAAGCAAACAGATTTGGGTCTGATCAGGGGCAAAGTAACTTCTGACCAGACTCTTGTCTGTTTGCCACGCATACTATAATAAATCGGCAACATTAAACCCCTGTCATTTTCTGCACATTTTATTATATGACTTGTGTGGTTAGTTTAGTTTAAACTTGAAGGAATATAAAAATAATGGCATTACAGTAAAATCTCTCTATCATGACTTAAACGAAGGCTACTTAATCGAATAAAATGCGTTAACATTGATTTAAGCAGCCACCTGCCTTAAACACCTGCTTATTAACACAATAATGTAGTGGTCGTAATAGAGAGGGTTTAATGTATACAGGAACACACGTCCTGTTCATTTTGTGATGACTCATGTTGTACCCGTGTTTTAACTCATTCAATCCTGAAAATTTTAATTGAACACTCCAGTTTCCAGATCTAATCCATTTAGCTCGTCTCTGATGCAGAAAACAACATCATTTTGTCATGTGTCCGCGTTGTCGGTCGTCCGAAATCTTAACGTTGGCAATACCGACTCCATTTTTCATCTACATGTACAACCTTAATGTTTGGTGTGCATGTTCATCTTGTCAAGTTCTACCCAGACAGACCAAAATACTTATATATAACCAATATACCTTGACTTTGATCTAATTTTACTGTAATTTTCACCGGCTCCGATGTTATAAAGCTTTTGACTTGATTCTAAACCTGTTCCCAAGCATTTGATTGGTCAGATTTGAGCCTAGGCTCAAATCTGACCAATCAAATGCTTGGGAACACACCCAGACTTAACTTAAACTTTTCATCTACAACCTTCACTTGTGGTATGAATGTTCATGTTCATGTTGACAAGTCCAATCCAGACACAGCTAACTTGTCACCAATTTACCTTTCAAGACCGTTGACCTATTTTGTTTGTCGCCCGGAATCTTACTGTTGGCCGTAGCTTCTTCAATTTTTCATCTATAACCTTCATTTTGGCATGCATGTTCATCTGGACCCTTCCTATCCAGACATTCCAAAATATTTTCCAACTGACCTTTATCTTGATCTTTGACCTAATTTTATTGTATTTTTCAATGGTCTTCAAGTTGGCCATACATTTTCAATCTTCCATTTACAACTTCATCTTGAATTCGTCGTCCGAAATCGTAACGTTGGTCATAACCTCTTCAACTTTTCATCTTCAGCCTTTACTTTTGGTATGCATGTCATCTTGACAAGTCCTATCCAGACATACCAAAATATGTTTTCAAATTGAGCTTGACCTTGATCGTTGACCTAATTTCACTGAATTTTTCACTGGTTTTCAAACTAGCCATACCACTTTTTCCATATACAACGGTGAACCTTCATATGGTCTTCAAGTTGGCCATACATTTTCAATCTTCCATTTACAACTTCATCTTGAATTTGTCGTCCGAAATCGTACCGTTGGTCATAACCTCTTCAACTTTTCATCTTCAGCCTTTTCTTTTGGTATGCATGTCATCTTGACAACTCCTATCCAGACATACCAAAATATGTTTTCAAATTGAGCTTGACCTTGATCGTTGACCTAATTTCACTGAATTTTTCACTGGTCTTCAAACTAGCCATACCACTTTTTCCATATACAACCTTCATTTTCGAAATGCATGTTGACGAGTTCAATCCATATATACCAAGATAGTTCATCCTTTGACCTTTAACTTTGACCTAATTTTACTTTATTGTCACTAATTTCCCAAACTGACGAGCGTCGGAACCCGCATGCGGTGCTCTTCATTACTTTAAAGGGTTGTTTTTGAGAAAAAAATTGCAAAATGACAAACGGTGCAGATGCTGATCAAAGGGCTACTGCAGGAACCCTCTGATCAGTGTCTACACAGTTTTCATATGACAAATGAACTCTTCACATGTGTACTGTTTATAAATGACAAAAATAGTTAAGAGGACCATTTTTAAGAAGTTTTTCTCAGTCAGTACTCTCACAGCAGAATACATATCTATTGCATAACGAGCCCTTGATTTTTTAACCCTTTACAATGCTGGCATTTTAAATGGACTCCAATATATGTATAACAGTGGAGAAAAACGTTATTCTTTCCCGTTAAAACGTAAATGAAACGCAAACGCATCGGAGTAAAATAGAGAAAAATGACAACTTTTCGACAATTCTATCTATTATACTCTGAGGGGCAAACAGTTTGCTTTGGAAATACCAGTTTTTGGGGAATAGTAGCGTTTTCATCACTGTATTACCAACTTATAAATATGGACTCCTTAATTGGTCCCAAAGATGTTTTAAAGTGTGGCAGTGTATACCCAGATCGGAGGGTACCTGGTTACGCTGCCGCGATGCATTCTACAATGTTGCCTCTGTAAGGCGACATGCTTTAACCGTTAGCTCCACAACATGCTTCTAGTTTTGAATACAGGTGACCAATTAAAGCAGGTTGAAAGTAGAGGAGAATGCGCCTTAACGCGTATAAAGCATATTGTGCCTTAAGGAGCATTCTTCTTTACTTTCGGCCTACTTTAAGCTACCATCAGCTAGCATATAGGAAATATTTCTTATGTTGCACATTCTTAAATGTATTAAATGGTACTATCTGTAGTGGAGTAATGAGTTAAATGTGTAAAATGCATGCATGTATATCTAGGGAGTGAAGGTTTAAAGACAGGGCTGCCATAAGTTGACATGAAAAATCCTAAGATTTCCAATTTGCATTTTTCATTTGCGATTTTACGAATCGTACCTTTATCCCATATCCTGTTTCTATTTCTGTTGACATGCGACTACTTAAAGCAGGCTGTAAGTAAAACGGAATGCGCCTAAAGGCGCATTCTGCTTTACTTTCAGCTTGCTTAAGCTACTATAGACTGGAAAAAAATCCTAAGATTTAGGAAAAATCCAGAGAAATGGCAGCCCTGTAAAACTCGATAATGACAAATCGTTTGATGTCGCTAAATAGAGAGAGAATGGTAAAGCTGATATTGATTGGGAGATTTTCATTGATACCAGTACAGTGGAACCCCTCCAAACCGGAACCTCTAAATACCGGAATTCTCTCTAAACCGGACAAAAGCTTTGGTCCCGTTTCCAACTCTTCTTTATTTTTACACATAACACCATAAATACGCCCTTTTACCTCTTTGATTTATTCCTACAATGGAGAAAATTGTTTACAGATTCTAGCAGATCATAGCTTAAAGCAGGTTGAAAGTAAAGCAGAATGCGCCTCAATGCGCATTCTGCTTTGCTTACGATCTGCTTTAAGTTGTCAGCTATCTTCCATACTAGAAACAAGCTGTGTGGTAATGGGTTAAAACCCCTCTAAACTGGAAACCCCTCTAAACCGGAACGTTTTGTTGTCCCCTCTCATGTCCAGTTTAGAGGGGTTTCACCGTATATCAAAGTGCACAGCTCCGTGCTATGGATATGTTTTTTATACAGATCGCAAAAAATGACGTTTGCATCAAACTCATCGAGTGCTAGTTTTCGAGAATGAAAATACAATTGTATGTTGCTATTCCACGCTATATAGTGGGACAATAAATAAAGGGAAAAGGGTTAGACCCTGATCGGTGGCAGAGTGACTCGGCGTCTGATCGGAAGCCAAACTGTTTGCAGTCGCATGTGAGTCATGGTTGTTAAACTAAAGGTCAATCCTTTGTCTATTTATGGAATATACAGTGGAGAAAACGCTATTCTTTCCAAATAAACGCGTTTACGCTAAAACTAATATTTCCAATGCAAACTGTTTGGATCCAGATCAGACGTCGGGTAACCCGGCGTCTGATCAGGCTTCAAACCGTTTGCCACTCAGATTAAAATGGATAGTCAGATTTGTCGAAAAATTTTCTCCATTTAACTGCGATGCGTTTGCATGAATAACGTTTTCTCCACTGTTGGTTTCACCCAGGCGAAATATGATATGATGCACTATCATGGATAAAAAACGTAATACTGCATACACATTACTTGGACTGGGTTACATTTTACTGCCATGATATCGTCCATTTTAGAATTACCGTCTGCTTTTATTTTAAAAATGAAAGTTATTGGCGTTTCGACCAAGTAGGAATACATTTCGCCTAACCCGAATCCCAACTGTTAGTACTTAGCAGCAAGTGCAGTCGAGCAAATGGGGTGTAAGAGTTAATAGCAATTAGTGCAGCCTATTAGTGGAATATGTATACTGTCGAGCTTCGATATCTCGAACTCGTTTAACTCGAACTGACCGATGGTTCGACATATGATCTGTATTATTTCATGCTCGGTTAAGTCGAACATACCCATATTTCAAAGTTAAAACGTGGCTTCGACAAAACCGACTTCGAGATACATAAAAATGGACAATGTCAGTTTCTTATTGTGTCTTGTCCAATGTTGACTACTTATGGTCGTTTCTTGCATTCATTTTCAAAAAAGCAAACAATGCAGACTCTGATCAGAGTTTTCAAAGGATAAGTGTATTGTCCCCATGCAGGTCCACTGTTTGTAAAATTCGAGTATAGGGGTAAATCCTTTCACTGTCCAGCCCGAAGACCAATGCCATATCAATTAGATCCAATTTGTTAATGTTTAATACTCATTTTAATTGTTTACTGATAAATTTCAAATTCTTAAAAACTAAAGCAGACGGGAACATGGCAGTGACTGTTAGACAGATTATTTCGTAAAAATGGCATTGGAAAGGGTTAATTAAAATTGTCTTTGTTACTTGTAGATAGTGTGGGTCCAGATTAGTTATTAGACGTGCCCCAGGACCCACACTGTATAACCCTAATCCTGATGTGACTTGGTCTGCTTCGAAATTGTCGTCTGCATGAAAAAGTTGTTAAATTTAGATTTATGCGTTTATTAAGTTAAGAAACCTAAATACGAATGTCAAACAGTTTGGATCTAGATCAGACACCGCGTAACGCGGCGTCTGATCTGGATCCAAACTGTTTGCAAAATCAGTCGCAATCAGCAGGCAAAAGGTTAAAACTTCAACCGGTTTTCAAAAACTGATTGAAATAAAATTGGTGCAGACGTCAATTTCTTTATAGCAGACGACCCATACTCACGGTGCTTTTGGTCAATACATGTATAAAGCAGTTCATGCTACTCCATGCTATCAGTTCAAACTGTCACTCATCACCACCCTTCAGGGTGGCGATGTTTTGGAACGTGTTTACAAATTTACCCATGTAAGAGGGGCAGCGAAAAATAGGTCGTTTGCAATTAAAAAAAACACGATAAATCTTAGATAATTTTAAAACTAGTGTACGTATTTTAATCGGAAATTTTGCATACACTTATAATGTGCATATACCAACCCTGACAAGTAAATAAAGAATTTTTGATAGTCTGACTAAAAACTTTTCTTCTTTGTTTTATTTAAATTTTGTGTCACTGAAAATGGTCAATTACGTGGGGTGTTATTGGCTATTACCTTGATCACGTTTATTTATATGAGAGAATATCCCAAGGTAAAATCCCGTGCTCGTTGCTTCTGTTGGAATTCCGTGCTGATATTGGTTGTTTATCCGTACAAAATTAATTGTGAGGCCCCATTACAGTTTTACTTTGCTAAATCTATGAACTCTTCACCATGAATAAAGAGAATTGCATTACTTTTTAAACCGAAGCTCTAACAGTTCTACATAACACATAGCTCCAGATAAGAGAAAGTAAATTGAACAAGTCCAACATTTTCTCACTCGTAAAAGATGGTTCGTCGAAGAGACGGTTCTAATGAGTAGTCACACCATAGAGCTTAATTCAGAAATAAAGATTTTAGTTTTTGAAATACTCCCCTTATCTGGAGCTCTGATAATATTATCAACGTTGGAGTTGTATTGCAGTACGTTTACGTTACGTTTTGATTCCTTTAAACGATGACATAATGAAGATTTTCGAACTGCTTTGGGTACATTCTATTGAAAACTTGATAATGGTAAGTTAGTGTAGATCGTCTGGTATGAGCATATCTCTTCTGCTATTTATCACATTTAGTTATTTTGCGTTTTATTGATAAAACTTTCATATGAGTGGCACACGGTTCGGATCCTATCGAGATACGAAATAGCTCCGATGTCCGATCAGGATCCAACACTTTCGCAAATGACAGTATGGTCAGTTAATACGTTTAACCCAAGTCAGTGCCTCGTTCGGTTAGTTGTGAACTACTTTGTAACGCGATAGTTTAATGATGAGGCGTTACCCAGGCGTGAACGATAGGCTGCTGAATAACTTGAAACCACCCTAGGAAAAGTGCCCCTTAGAAGTGTAAACTTTATATAGAAGTTATGAATAAAACTTTTTTATTACGAAGAGAAAAACGTTGTTCTTTTTTGTCAGAGTTGGTATAGGTATATCATATATCTATGCAAAATCGTTCTTTTGTTGTGGAGATACACGTATTTGAAAACTATCGTGTTTTTTAACTGCAAACGACCTATACTTACATGTAACAAAAATCAGAATCGGATTTTGCAGATCTGTTCTGTTCTAAATAAAGTTGAGTTGAGTATGTGCAATGGCGTTTTAATCTTATTGACACCATTCACTTCCTGGTACAAACTTTTGTGGCGATCCAGATGCTTGCATTAGTGTTTGTCTTGTAGTGAGTGGATAGTTCACGATTGACGGATGCTGCGTGTATTCACGACATAAAAACAAGTAAGTTCGGTTTGACAGATTTAATTTTTCGCCTGATATCCGCGATTTTGCAACCAGCTTTGATCCATGTCAGAGGCGTAGAAATGCTCGTCTGATCAGGTTTCAAGCTGTTTGCCAATGGTGCTTAGATTTCTTAACCTAAAATGGCATTAGAATTAGAATTAAATGAAGAAGTGTGTCCTTTAAAGGCATATTAATTCTGAATCTAGAACAAAAGTAGCACAGGAATTCAACTTTAATAGTCCTGCATTAACCCGCTAATGCAATAAATTCTCTCGGTGTATATACATGTAATTGCTGAAATATTTCACTGTAGGTAGACCAAGGGTAGTCTAAAGACACTAAAGTGTTTTTCATACAGCAAACTGTTTCGTCACAGGGCTGTCATAAGTTTTTCATGAACATTCCTAAGAATTTCAAATTGTCTTTTTTTCAAACGCGATTACTTAAAGAAGGTTGAAAGTAAAGCAGAATGCGCCATAAGGAACATTCTGCTACATACATGCAGCCTGCTTTAAGCTACCATCTGCTAAGATAAAAATCCGCAGATTTCGGAAAATTCTGGAGTAATGGCAGCCCTGATATGATATACATGTAGCTAACAGTGCAGATCCTGCACGAGGAGACGTCGCGTACACTGTTTGCCATGGCAATGTACACTTTGATAGACTCTAAAGTATGCTTAATTTTTTACCCAATAACCCGTTTATAACATCAAATACAGGTGATCGCTTATAGCAGGTTGAAAGTAAAGCAGAATGTGCCTTAAGGCACATTCTGCTTTACTTTCAGCCTTCTTTAAACTACCATCTGCTAGGCTATATAAAACTATTTGTTATGGTAATTGTTCATGAGGGTATAAAATGGAACTATTTTCTTCAGCGGAGGAATAAATTAAATACGCTAAAAGTCGCTTCTATGGGGGAAAGGGTTAATTCTTTCGCTGCCAAGTGTTATCGTCTGCTTTCACCCTCTTACCGCCAAAATTATCGACTGCATTGATATTGTCGTCTGCAATATTTTTCAAATTTCGAGCTATTTGGACTGAAGAAATGACAACACGAGTGTTACGCGGCGTCTGATTAGGATCAAAACTGTTTGCATAGTAGCACTTTCGCGACATTGGCAGTTAGAAAAGAGGGTAATTGGTTAATATTTGCTACCAGCATAAAAAAAACTGATAATATAAATGTAAATAAACATAGCTTGAGTGTCTCTCGAGAATTGTTTAATTCATTCACCCCTGAAACATCTAATGGACACTTCTCTTTTCAGACTAAGTCTAATTCGGGTGTTTGTATTTAACAATATACCTTAAAATGACAAATAGTTCAGATTCTACAGGAGCCCTCTGATCAGGGTTTACGTGACTGTTTTCATATAGCAAGTGTTATCCTAACAGTTACACTGTTTGTTTATGACAAGTATACTTGTCGCTAGGGTTGAATGCGTTAACTGTATAATTATGATGATTTGAATTTTGCTTTTAGGCCAGTTTCTTTAACTCTATCACTGCAAACGGCGCCAACAGGGCACTTTGCAAACAGAGTTGATCCAGATCAGATGCCGCCTAACACGGCGTCTGATCAGGATCCAAATTGTTTGACAGGTGACCGCATAATGCATGATAAAAGTAATGCATACAAAGACCTTTAGAATTTGTTTTCATTACAGTTGAAAATACGTTATTCTTTCCCGTTTAAACGCAAACAAAACGCAAATTTATGCATAGCAGTTAATTGGAGAAACTATCAACTATCTGACAATTCTGACAATCTATATTTAATCTTAAGAGGAAAACGGTTTGGAGCCTGATCAGACGCCGGGTTACCCGGCGTCTGATCAGGCTCCAAACTGTAAAATTCATTTGAAAACTAGTTTTAGCGCAAACACGTTTATTGGGAAATAATAACGTTTTCTCCACTGTAGCTGGTAAGCCTGTTATCTGTCAAACAGGCAATAAATCCTCTGAATGTTTAGTTGTCACTTGAATATATATAGTTACATCTGTTATTATTCATTATTACATTTGTGACTAAACATAACCTGTCCTTTGATCACTGCGTTATGGACTGACAAGTCAATAAAATCGGAAAATCTACGTTTATTTATTTTTTTCATCGAATGGGACTAGAATCTAGGACCTTTGAATTACTAGTCAAACACTCTACCGACTGAGCTATCAAGGAAGACACTGTTCAATCTTATCAAACTTTTCTTTATGTTAATTTTCTAGTATTAGACTTAATAAGCACGTACAGAAAAGGATCTCGTGAAAGTGATCAGCATTTCCGGAACTCGAGATGTGGACTGCCCGCTGTCGACCCACCAGAATTTCTTTACTAATATTTAGAACGAATGTGTTTAATGAATAAGAGTTTGAGATAGATCTAGATCTACATCAACAGATTACTTTATTTTTATTTTTTATGATAGCTAAATCTGGCTGCAAGTTTCTTAAAGGTAGCTTGCAGCTAGCTGAGCTTAGCTTGCATGAAAGGTGTTATTGAAATTTGCTTGTAGAAATAAGATCTACTACTAGCCTAGGTAACAATGTGTGCCAATATAGGCAAACTCTATCGAAGAAGCAATGCTTGGTTTCATTGTTAACGCCCGTTTCTGCAATCTATGGACTATATATAATTGGTCGCCCTAGATAAAGGGGATGGGATACAGAAAACCCGAGCGCGATGCCCTGGCCTCAGTGGTCTTATTATTGATATTTCTCTGGTTCTCGGTGTATAAAGTCTCATCCGAAGGACTTGGTCTGGCGGGGGATCGAACTCACGACCCATGGCATCGTTGTTGAGTGTACTACCAGTCCACCAAACCACGTCCACCGGTTCTAAGTTGTGAAGTGAAGCAATGTTCTTTGCAATCTTTAGCTTGATGGATGACCGCCATGGTTTGCCGTCTGTCGGTTTAAGTTAGATCTAGATCTACAATAGATCTCAGGCACGTAGGAAGTAAAATGGGATGGGAGGGGAGGGGGTGCACTCTTCATCTCTACATTGACCACTCTTCATTGGGGAGCTTCACCTAGTTGTTTCACCCCCCCCCCCCCCCTGTTCATACGGGCCTCTAATTAATACTAAAATTCAGCAGCGTTTTTAAGCTCACCTGAGCACTAAGTGCTTAAGGTGAGCTATTGTGATCGGTTGCCGTCCGTCGTACGTCGGTGTTGGTGTCGTCTGTTCACAATTTGTTTCAAATAACTTTTTCTCTGACACCAATGAATTTTAACCAAACTTGGTCAGATACATACTGTAATTGTGAGCTTCAAAAATTGTTCAAAAAAAGTGGGTGGGGCAATCGGTCTTGTTGCCATGGCAACCGGGCACGATATCTAAAAAAATCTTCTTCTAAAAAATTACTGGTCCGATTTCAATTTGGTTTTCACCAAAATGTTTCTTAATTAATATACTTTCAAAATTGTTCAAAGAATTTTGATCCGTCAAAAAACATGGCCGCCAGAGGGCGTGGTCATTTTCCGTATTTACGTAATACTGACAACTAACTGACTAACTGACTAACATCTTCTTGTCAATAACTATAAGTCCTAGGACAACCAAATTTCACAAGTAGCATCATGTTGTGAACCTTTAGCAAGATTGTTCAAATAATGACCCCGGGTGAAAAATGGCCCCGCCCGGGGCTTATCAGTTTTTCATAGGAAAACCTTTAAAACTCTTCTTCTCTAAAACTGTATGGCCTAGACCTTTTATATTTGGCATGTAGCTTTGCCTTATGGACCTCTACTAAGAGTGTTCAAATCATGACCCAGGCCCCGCCCCGGGGCTTATCAGTTTTACATAGACTTATATAGTAATAAACCTTTAAAACTCTCCTCCTCTGAAACCCTAAGACCGAGACCTTTCATATTTGGCATCTAGCTTTGCCTTATGGACCTCTACCAAGATTGTTCAAATCATGACCCCGGGTCAAAAATGGCCCCGTCCTTGGGCTTATCAGCGATGACTGCTGGTAGCGAGTTCCAGACCGGAATGGTACGTGGAAAGAAAGCGAATTTGTAAGAATCGGTTGATGTTGTGATCATGCGGTATGTTCTGTTGTGATTTTTTCCTAGTCTGTGTTGACGACGGTGTAAGATATATGTTCGCATCTATGTCGACCAATTTGTTTATTATCTTGAAGAACATGGTCAGTTGTTGTTTCGTTCTTCTAGATGAAATACTTTCCCATTTTAGATGGTTTAACATGTCTGTAACACTACTGGTGTTGCGGTAGCGATTTGTTGTATATCTTGCAGCACGGCGCTGGACCATCTCTATCTTTCTGACCGCTGATGTTGTATGCGGGTTCCAGACACTGGAGCAGTATTCAAGGTTAGACCTCACAAGGGCATGGTAGGCAGCAGACTTCGTTTCCATGCTGTTGACCCGGAGGTTTCTTTGCAGGAATCCCAGCATGCTGTTGCCTTTTTTGACAATTCGGTCAATGTGAGTGTTCCATGCTAGATCCGTTCTGATGTCCAATCCTAAGTACCGCGTTGTGCTGACTTCTTCGGGTATGGCCTTTAATGATGTAGTCAGCTGCTAGATATCCTCTTCACTCGGTTCTCCGGAACCCTTAGCGAAAAAGGATTAAAAAGGTAATCAATTTAAATGGAAACTGGGAGATACATTGAACGAATATGGAGAAAAAATAGTTTTCTAACTGAAAATAACATTTAAAGTAATCAAACAACTTCATTGTTTAAACAAATACCAGTTATTCAAACTAACCCTCGGCTGTAAATGCAGCCCCGCGAATTCTTATTAGGCCGGAAGTTTGACGTCATCATCCGGGTAGCAAAGGCGCTTGTACACAACCGGGTCAAATTTATACTGCATATGAAAGTTCAATTTCCAGACACTCGCTACACGAGCATAATAAACATTTAGAGTTATATTGGAAAATGTGTTATTCGGAATCATTTTTACAAAGGGACATTAAAAAAATGAGGTAGATCTACGTGGTCAATTTTGGTATTCATTTTTTGAATAATATATAATTTTTCTTCAAAGTTTCACTAAAATTCCAAGTTTATTTTAGCATTTTTTTCGGCTATTAGCTGCCCGCATCTAATACCTAACCGGAACCGCTTTTTGCGATGACGTAAGCAAACTGCACGCGCTGTATCAAGCGTTTTTGTGAGGCTTCCGGACATGTAGGAAGGGTCCGTTGTATGAGAATGGAGGATTTATTTTATTCCTTTCATTCCAAAATTTGCATCGCGGAGACCTAATCTAGATCCTGAATCACCCGTGTGTTCAAAATTCGAAATTCAAATCTAGATCTAATTGAAATCTCATCTGGGTTATGATAATTTACGAAAATCGATGAAATGATTTGATTTCTAGCGAAATACGTGTCAAATGACGTCATAGTCTTATCAATGACGTAAACTCATCTGAGTTTGAATATTATTCGGCCTTTCCCGTAAAAGAAAATGGCAGGTATTTGACTGTCAAGTTGTGGTGACCTGTTAAAGCAAGGTAAACATTAGATGTAGATCTAGATGCAGAATTATATTATTATTTTTCAAACCAGCATTTATATTCTAACAAAAGATCTACTGTGTATAGATTTAGATCTAGATCTACTCTTGATGGCTAGCTTCTTCTTCTTCTTCCTTTAAGGTACAGGACCACACTCTGGTGTATAATCGTACCGGAGGAACTTGGAGGAAATCTACACACATAGCCTGGAACCCCACGATACCGATGTACTTAATGTTTACGTTACGATAGTCGAACTGATAATAACTCACCTGGTTTAAATTTAATGTTCACCTTTTGAAGGAAGTGTATGCTATCAGAAAGTGTTAAAATTTGATGAAAAATATGTCTTGAGTAGATCTAGTTCCAAACCAATGTTTAGTGATACTACAGACACAAAGGGGGATCACTCCATGGTACCGGTGTAATGGCTAAACAAGCAATGGTATGGAAGCCCATATGGAACAAAATGTCGAACATTCACTCAAGCAAAATTTGAAAGTCACATTTACAAGTCTGAACTAAAATAAGGTTGTTCTGGTCGCAATAACATAATTTAAATAGGAGAAATGTAAGTATACGACATTATTTGCATTAACATTTTAATTTGTACAACATTTTTTGCATTAAAGGTTTCATTTGTAGAATCTACTACTTTATCCCACAATGAGGACACAAAAACTTGTCATTTCTTCTCAGAACACGCACACTGGAACACGTTTTCAAATGTGTCCAGTGTGTGCACATATCACATTGACCCCAGTTTATCATAGCGATACTTTCAGCTAATTTTGCTGGCTCCCATCTGGCACACATGCAACATTTCTCTTCATCTTTTATTTCAGAGTCTGAATCAAAGTCCTCGATGACTTGAACAGTAGAAACTGGGACTGATCTAGATGTCCCAGATGTGCTTAGCATCACATTACGCTTCTCCACTTTTTTTTTTATGTTTGTTAGCATTGGTTTTTGCAGCCATTTCCTTCTGTTTGGTTTCACTTTGTGCTATTAAAATTCCCTGTATTGACTGCTTATGCAGGCTGCCTGATAAGAAAGGTGGCTATTGTTTCATAATCGGCTGATTTTCATAATCGATCATCGGATATAATCGGACAGACCACTTCGATTAATCATCGATTATACAAACGAAATGAGATATCTAAATTTTGAGTATAAATTTAGTAATGAAAATGTTAAAAATTTTGACAATAAAAAAAAATCTGATTTTTTTTTATTATTTCAATTGCATCTGAAGATTAATGTACACTAAAATGTAGTAAAAGCAGTTCATACATTTTATATCAGAAACAATATCTAGCTGTTTTACACAGAATATAATGGAATTTTTTTCCCCCGATTAATTGATTATTTGATTTTATAATCGATTAGCTATCGAAAGAGCACTTTCCATCAATCATTGGAAATAATCGATCATCGTTTAAACACTAAAGGTGGCACACATTTCTTCTTCAGTTTTTTGCACTGCCTTTGTGATGGTTCTTGACACAAAAAAGTCCTCAAAACAACCGTCTTCAAATTATCACGTCCATTCTCTGAAAGAGGGAGTGCTGTACTCAAGAACCATAACTCTGCCATCTCCCAAAATTGAATTATCTCCCTTTTCTACATAAAAATTAAAAATACCAAAATTTCTGCCACACTGTAACTTGATGAAACTTGATACTGTGTTAGGGGATGACAAAAAGAAGTGTAGTACACAAGAACTGTAACTCTGTCATCTCCAAATATTGAATTGCCTCCCTTTTTTCATAAAAACTTCATTTTTGTCTGAAGCATATCTCCTGAAAGTTACATCATAAGTTGATGAAACTTGATACTGTGTTCACCTACTAAACATGCGATACCTTGGGCTTTTTCTTTGTGGGGAGCATCCATCGTTGGGGTCGATATTCTTGTTTTTAAAGGTTTTCCTATGAAAAACTAATAAGTCGAGGGTGTGGCCATTTTTGGCCCGGGGGTCATTATTTGAACAATCTTGGTAGAGGATCACAAGGCAATGCTATGTAACACATGTTAAAGAACTGGGCCTTACAGTTTCAGAGAAGACGGTATTTAAAGGATTTCCTATATAACTCTATGTAAAACTGATAAGCGCCGGGGCGGGGCCAAATTTGACCCGGGTCATAATTTTAACAATCTTGGTAGAGGACTATAAAGCAAAGCTACATTTCAAATATAAATGATCTGGGCCTTACAGTTTCAGAGAAGAAGATTTTTAAAGGTTTTCAGATGAAAAACTGATAAGCCCGAGGGCGGGGCCATTTTTGGCCCAGGGGTCATACTTTGAACAATCTTGGTAGAGGACCATAAGGCAAAGCTATGTGTCAAATTTTAAAGATATGGGCCTTACAGTTTGAAGGAAGAAGATTTTTAAAGTTTTTCCTATATAACTCTTTGTAAAACTGATAAGCCCCGGGGCCGGGCCAATTTTGACCCGGGGTCATAATTTGAAAAATCTAGGTAGATGACCATAAGGCAAAGCTACATGTCAAATATTAATGATCTACGCCATATAATACATCTCTTAGAAAGTTAAGAGAATCGCTGCACATAGCGGGGAAGCCACAGGTCATGAACATGGACGAGGGGGGCTATCAGATCAGCCCTATATACAGGCCTTTGTTTACTATTTGTAACCAGTCCAGTAGTAAACCCGCCCTGTGACGTCACTTTCCCGCTGAAGTCACAGTCTGATGAAGGAGCTCCAATGGAGTACCGAAACTGTCACACAGGTAAACAAAATTATGGATAAGTAACTAGAAACCAAACTAAGAAGAATATTACTATCCTGATGAACTTCTTTCGAGACTAGGCCATATAGTTTCAGAGAAGAAGATATTCAAAGGTTTTCCTAAGAAAAACTTATAAGCCCCAGGGCAGGGCCATTTTTGGCCCCATGGTCAAAATTTGAACAATCTTGGTAGAAGATCATTTAATAGGTAATGATACATACCAAATATCAAAGGTATTGGCCTTTTGGTTTCTGAGAAGAAGAGTTTTAAAGATTTTCTAATGCATTAAAAGTTGTCTATACGCTCATGTTAGAACATTTGGTCCAAAAGCAAGGGGCAAAACTCTAGCCAAAAACTTTGAACAAGATTTCGTTCCCCCTTGTCACTGATGCTTCTGACAAAGTTTGGTTGAAATCGGGTCAGTGGTTTCTGAGGAGATGTTGTATGAAAATGTGGACGGACGACGGATGACGGACGAAGAGCGGTCACAATAGCTCATCCTGAGCCGAAGGCTCAGGTGAGCTAAAGACGCAGTTGTAAGCCGCATGCAGAATATCTGTAGCGGCTTCTAAATCAGTGGTTGAAAGTGTGAAGTATTTTCTGAAATATTCCCGTATTAATTTCCCTATAAATATAAAAGTGGCTTGCCGATAAATAAACAATTAAGCACGACAGTGAGTAAATTTTATCTGACCGATTAGTCTAATCACTTTTAAAATTAGAATGCTTGCAATTTCCTGGTGACGCCTTAACATGACAGAAATAATACAGAGCTCATACAGAATGTTTCTGTATTATTTTTATCCTGCGTTAGGCAACCACCTGTTTAAATTACAGTTGTGGTATTATGTTGTCACGGTGATTGATCGACGCATGCTTACTGGTGTTGACTTCGATAGTTAAAAGGAAAAGAAGTAAGAGAAATGCATGTTTAAATGTGACTGTCTGTACTATTAAACACAAAATAGTAGATCTATTGAAACAATAGAACATAAAACGTGTAGCGTAAATTAATGTGTGCAGTCAGTGTAACACAGTGCTGATACTGAAAACACAGAAACGGCTTATTAATAGATCGATATAGATCTTTAAATGAAAAGTACATTTCATAACATTTTGAGATAAATATTTAATAAACGATGTTACAAACATCAATTGTTAAAGATAACATTCAGGTATCCGAGTTTGGCCGACCTTACCTATGCTACTGTTTCCCTGCCTGTCTGATATACAAGCAATCCTACATAATAGCGTCGTAAACCAATAACAATTGTGACGGGGTACCAGCACTGTTTTAAAGCCGGGAGAGGATCATTTGACCGAAAACTATGAAATAGAAACTACTTTTGGCGTTAGGTATCCGGATATACCCGACACCGCTCTATTCATTAAATGTCAGTTTTGAAATATATTGTAATACACAACCTTACCTACTCGAAAATTAAACTGACATACTTGTAAATTGGATTATTCCTTTCAAGTTTCAGGGGTGGATGAGTTAAAAGATACAGAATAATTTAAAAGATAATCAAGCCAAAAGTCAGACTTATAATCAAGGCCCCATGGGAACGTGCATAGTACATTGTACTATGATACTTGAAAACGACACCTCTTATCATAGCTAAGCACGCAATAATACATTTAATCTGGCATTAAGCGGCCACCATTTAAAGTATCGTTTAGGTCTCTTAATACAACAGACTACTTTTTGCATAATGAAAATAATGCAGACAGTTCCCGCAGAAGATTATCTGCAATTTATATACATTGGGTATTACGCAAATCCCTTTATTTAAAACTCCAAATGGGTTTTCTATTGAACGTTTGCTTAATGCCATATTGCCTCTAGTGTCACTATAGTGTTTTGTATAATTATATGCTTTCTAACATAAACTCTTTTTGTTGGCTGTTGACTAGTTTGCGTCAAATTTCGCATAAAATCTCCGGGTTGCAGGTGTAGCGATACAGAATTTAATGAGGCCCAAACCTTTAACATCTTAACCGCCATGTCCCGAGTATAGTACAATGGTTATTAGCAAACAGCAGGATCCTGATCGTACGTCGCGTAACGCAGCGTTTGATAAGGATCAACTCTGTTTGACAGTCAGTTTTATTTTTTTAAATTCCGAATATCTAAAAAAATTATATGTTAAAAATGGAAACGGGCGGCAAAAGTTTAAAGATAATGAATTCATGGCAGTAAAGGGCTTAAAGTGACTGATACTGTGCGAGTGACTTGCAATTTGAAATAAGCCCTAAGTTTAATACAGTGGAGAAGATGTTGGGGTTTGTTTGTTTTTTATAAAAAGAAAGTGGCATGTCAAAACATACAAAGATGTCCAAATTAAGGAACATACTGTACTTTCGAGTTGAACAGGGTCAAAATTTTGTCATATTTTGTGCAAGAGTTATTAAACCTGGACAAGTAACAATAACAATTTGTATCAAGTTTGACAATGCTCAGCATCATTAATAGGTTTTATGAAAATAGCGTGTTAAAAAAAGCCAAATTCATAGACAGCGCTCTTGCGTGTCGCTATAGAAATTATGTATAGGAGATAGTATAGTCGTTCCTCTATACTACACCCGGGAGGTATTTTAGCAGGGAAAAGTTTAACCGTAGTATAGTTTGGATCGGTCGTCAGTTGACGAGAATGACCGATACTGATCGACAATGGCCCGATCTATTTAGCGGTTCCCAACCTTAACTATAGAGCGATAAGCCCAGTCTCTCTTTTTTATGATATATGGTTATTCAGCTATACTATCTTTTAAGGAAAACGATATCCTTCTACCGTTTGAAAGAAAGATCTAAATAATGCAAGTCTCTGAAACCTGAACCGAATTTGTCCGACAAGGAAAATAACACAATATAAATTACTTGTGCCCAAGTAATTATAACATTTAGTAACTGTAGCTGTTTTTTAACTAAATTGAACAGAGTTTATGTACATTGTCTTTATTTAACTATTTATTCTTCAACACGGTGAGGACAGAATAACTTTTCCTTTCCTGATCACTGTAATATCTGTGCAGTAGCAGAGATGGGTCCAGTGTAATCATGGTTTTCTATTGACAACACCATCACACTGTAATTATGGAAATAGCACCAGATACCTCTTTTGGCATATAAAGGTTGCAAACACAACATTTGTCCTTATCATCAGATTGAGATGATTCAGAAGTGCCGATGACAAGGTTGACATGTGAAGGGCCTGGTTGAGGATCTTTAGACAGTTTTAAAACTTTAAAACTGTTGCTTGTTTTTCCAGCAGAAATGGACCTTTTTACTTTTTTTGACCTTTTTACAGATTTAGATACTGGTTTTTGGGACTCATACTCTCTTAAGGTTTCATGAACAATGTCATTAGTTATTTCTTTACCCGCTAAGTTGTAACAAACTTTCATATCATTGATATTTCAGCAAAATGTCTAACAATAATGAGGGCAAAAGAAAGAACTGTTGCGCCTAACTGTAGTTGTACAACTGCAAAAATATAAATGAGTCCAGTGCTCAAATGTGTCACATTAAGCCCATTTTACAATCACAAGATTGACACAGTCTTTCAGAACGGGTGGCTCAGTTTTGTGACACACACAACAATTGTCTTCATCAGTTTCCATCTGGTCATCTATGTCTTCTTTGTCAGTGTCTACAATATTGATTGCAGATGGTCCAGGCTGTGGGGATGACTGATATTTACTTTTCTTTTTAGATGCACTGGTGGTAGGTTTGGGTTTGGTTCGACTTTTGCTAGCAGTCTTACTCATAATAGCTATGGGTGTTTTTTTTCGCAGACTATCAGCAAGGAATGGAGGGATTTTTTTTTATCTTTGGTTTCCTTATTGCCGTTGTGATTGTTTTTTCTTTGAAAAGGTTCTCCGGAGTAATGGAATGAGTAGGGTTTGACATGTCAGATTGTTTTGTTGATAGTGGTGGCTCTACATTCTCAGTCACTGGTATCACAATCTGGTCAGTCTCAGTCACTGGTATCACAATCTGGCCAGTCCGAGTCGGTCCGTCAAGTCCGTCATCTTTGTAGATGAATGAAGGGGCAACTTGGGTGTCATTTATGGTTTTGTTTGAATAGTGATATATTCCAGCTTTTCTTAATGAAGAAGATTTGTACATTTACCAATTTTATACTTTGTGACTTGCAATCCTGGGTGTGTTAGGAGGTATTGATGACATTCTCTGCAGTACACTGTCTTAAATGGGTCAAAATACACTATGTCTAAGGGCTGTGTCACATGACTGGTATGGGGTGGCAAGACAAAAATTATGATATTGTTCATTCTTGTTCATTCTTGCCCATTCTTGCCCAGAGAAATATGGGGATTATGTCCGTCGTACAGTATTAATGTCGGCTGCGTGTTACCCTAAATATACTAGCATATTTGGAAAGTGATTTTTTAGGTATTTGTAAAATATAGCTGAATTGGACCATCTGCTGTCCGACATATCACTATTTGCTCCACAAGGCGGACCTTCCTGAAATGATGGGTTCCACCTTTTCCAAGAAAACACATAAAATGAAGGAATATGATTTCCTGTTGCACTGTCACCTCCAATTATTGTGATGGTGGATGAACGGCCTGAGGTGATTGCCTGAGGTTGTGAATTGGCACTGTAGAACTTTAATACCTCCAATAATGGAGAGCTACATAATAATACAAACAGTGAAAACATAACATAGAAAGACAGAATCAATCAATGGTGACAGAAATATTATGTACATATTTATGTTTACATATTCGTGGATACGTGAATATATAAATCTATAAATCTAAACACCCCCACCCCAACCCCAACCCCAACCCCAGCACACACACGTACCATACCAAGTAAGAAGTGACAAAACTTGCCGAAATGAAACACAAGGAACATCGTTATCACCTGGAATGAATAGTATGAATGAAAAATCAGTGACAGTGCGCATGATAGGACTTGTCAAAACAAAGGCAAGACGAACAAGGCCACTAGAAAACTGACCGGGGAGTTTATATTACGGTGAATACGGTTATGGCCATTGTATAACATACATTACCAATAAAGTGAAAACAATTATTGTGCAATAAAGGTTATACAATCGCAATAGCTATGAATTCATGATAAAATAAATCCCATTTATGAATAATAACATATCCACATATGTATGCATGTTCATGACAATCATTACAGTAAAACCTCAGCGACCGCAAATTGTCACATGTTGATCTGTAAGACAGACTGCATCTCAACGCAGGATGAAATCACTACCGAGAGAACTTCTGGGAGATTTCTTTGATAGTTTCACCGTGCATTAAGAAATATGAATTATCGAAATGTCTTAGTTTTACTTGATGGTATTTCGCTCCTGAGAAGTTTTACCGCACCCAGCATAAATTATAGCTGCTGTAAAGAAAACACACATACAAACAGAAACAAACAAAAAAAAAAAAAAAAAAAAACCATGTCCAAAGAAATATTGTATACATACAGTGGGTTGACTACATTAACCACTCTGACTGAAATCAGGCAAGATATCGTTTTCTCTCTCTTTTTCTTTAACTTATATACTATTATTATCTCGACTTTACCATGGACTGAAGAAGTTTTAAACAACTTACTGCATACGTATTTTGTGTTAGGAAGTTATTACCTAAGATATACAAAATCTGAATTTTAGGTGGCTGCAGAATAAACTGACAATACATGTCTAATCCCATGCCTTTTATCAAATTTAAATGAACAGCATTAGGAAGATGTTCATTGCTTGAACAGTAAAGAATTTTGTGCAAGACCAAGTTCTCCACTAGGCTGCAGCATAAACTACAGCTCTCTGGAAACCTTGATGCTACTAGTTTAACAACAATGTACAAAGCACTAAAACAAGCAGACAGCATATCTGGGTTCAGAACATCTCTTGAAGTAGAATTAGCACGCACAGTAGAAAGTTTTCGAGGTTTATGAGAATATATCTCTAGTATTATGTAAAATATAGAAATGATGATACGTACATTCAATTTTAGCATTTTTAATGCGATTGCTTTGTCGGCAAGCGTTGTGCTTTTCTATTTACCTTTGGTGAATCCGAAACTGCGCGAGAGTCACGTTTTCTATACAAAATGTCCGGATAAACAAAAACCGCGATAATAGCGAGCCCGCGATAATATAGAGTCCGAGTATACATAGTATTTATGTTATAGCATAACCCCTTCGATTGATTTACTGCCATGACGTCATCAGCTATTAACAATCATTTATTGTTGCCTGCTCATATTTCTCAAAATACAAATTTTATGTTTTTTGAAATTGTGTTGTTGTTGTTGTTGTCAATCCTTTTTCTCATTTTACAGCTGAGTCTCGATCTAGTCTCTGTTTGTAGACAACTCTATGTGGTTTTTTTTTAACTCTTGTCTCCTAATTTAGTGTTTTGAAGCCATAAATTACATTCTTTGTCATGTGCCTTTTAAAATTCAGTTCCTCATGTATGATAATTCCTAATGATTTCCTGTTTTTTACTTTTTGAGTTGTTTTCCTTGAATAGCTAAGCTGGGACCAATCCCGGTTCTGTTGTTAGGCTTGGGTACAAGGAACTCTGCCCTTTAAATAGATCTATTCATGCCCCATAAGCCATACCAAGTACTAGTTAGCTTCTCAATGTCCTTTTCATAATATCTGTTATTGCGCTTTTGATTTGACTTCCACAGGGTGTGATTATCTGCGAATTCAGTGTGTTAGCAATTTATCCTTTCCATTGCGTCAGCTGTATATATATTACATAAGAAAGGCGATAACACCAAACCCTGTGAATTTCCTACTTTTTAGGTAAGCATGTCTGATAAAGATAATTCCGTTCACTGTTATGTAGAATGTTCTGTTCTGAAGGTACTGGCTAAGATAAACCAAAAGTCTCTTGTTTCTTGTCTTAAACACCAGATCGGCCCCAAGCAAAAATCTCCTCTATTTCACATTTCCATATCAGCCGACCTGCGACAACGCGTTCGAATATCTTGCCTATCACGCTTTCCAATGTTATTGGACGATATGCCCTGACTTTGTTGTAGTCGTCTGTACATGATTTGGGCATTATGATCTTTGGATCCATTTTAAACGTACTGGGTAGATCGCAATGGAGCCAGTATTGTTGGAACAGTAAACACAACACTTTAACAAGACTCTCTCCTCCCTGCTTTAAGAAAATTATTAGGATCTTTTCATTTGGGCTTGGTGCTGAATTTGTTTGCGCATTTTTAATGCCCATTCAATTTCATTTTTAGTAATGTCTGCATTAACACGGCCTTCCTCTTCAACCACATTCATCTTTTCAGTCTGCTCTATTATCTTTCTCTTCACCGATTCTTCCACAAATTCAAACCAGTTAGCATACATCGTTTCTATCTCAAGTTTTGTTTTCCTTTCCATAGTACGCCAGAAATTCCCTAAGTATCTCTTCATCCGAAGAAGCGGCTGTCCTATCTGACCTTAGAATTGGTTGGATTGCAGGTTTGCGTCTTTGCCTCTGTAGCTATTGACAATTTATCAGATTTCTTTAGGTTTTCTTGGATTAATTTGTTCAGTCACACTTCAGTGAATCTTCTTTTGCAAAACTTTCACTTATTTTGATTTCTAATGCAGCTGCATCCAAAGCTTGTTTGTTGACGGGGTCACTACGTGCATGATACAATCTTTGGTTAGGGTTTACAATTAGTCCGCCACAAAAATCTATGGTTAGGGTAAACTTTAGAATCTATCTGAAGGTCTTTTTGGTATTTACGTAGAAATAAACTGCCCATCTCTTGTGACATTAGCCTTGGCCATTTTGTAACATAAATCTAGCCATTTCAGGCATTTCTTGTGACATTAACCTTGCCATAAAAAATGACATTTGTGGTGGCCAACTTATTCGAAAATCGCTCCAATAGTCTTCTTCTTTATTTTCCCATATGTAATATGTGTTACCTTTTCAAACCTTTGCTTCGCATTTCTGTTCTATATTTGTATCAAAATGACTGGAAAGCTTTAAAGTTTTATATTCAACGTAAAGTAAGGGAAAACTCTGACGTCATGATGTCGTAAATGACGTCTTCAAAAGATGCTATTTTCCATGGTGGTACTGTCCATGGAAAATGTCAGGACATAAAAAAAAGAGCACGTCAGTAATTTGTGTGACTCATGGGATGAGAAAACTATATCCTGGAGACAAGACTATTACCAGGTTACTATATTACAGAGTTCTAAAAAGTTTTTAGAAGTATGGACATGTATTGGACCAGATACGTGACAAAAAGGGGCACTCAAGAAGCAGTCAAAGCAGTGAGATCTTATTGAATGTGAAGCAAATTATTGACGAGACACTACGAAAGGTGCTTTGTGACAATATAAACACTTCCAGTGCTACTATAATGGGTAGAGAGCTTTAAGATTTGGTTTGAAATTATCATCCTACAAAGTTCCAGTGCTCCAACATCTGACAGACAGTGATGTTATCAACAATATTAACCAACTTCTGAATTTTTCCATTTGGCCAAACCATTCCCCGTATCTCAGTCATATGGATTTTTTCTTTGGAATGATCTAAAGGAGACGATTTACACAGTGCACCAAATATCACCGGAAAAACTCACAGTCATTTTCACATGAAATTAGAAACATCACATGAGAATCCTGCAAGTCTGCAATAACAAACTTTGTGTTCAGCCAGTGGAGCTACTGCGACCCCAAAATTGACGTCATGTTGGAATATGCTGTAAATAGGCGCTATTTTCTAAGGGCGTTTAATTACCATTTAGCTAATTTAGTTTTGTATGGTCAAAATTTGAAACATTTACCTTTAGTATGATACCTTTCTATTTGTAGAAGATAACCGAATGAAAAAATGACAAAGGGTTGAAATGGTAACACACATTATGATACACTCTATACAGTCTTCCACAAGTGTCCACATACGACTCTTCTACAGAGTATCAGCTCCCAATTCTCCAAAGTAACACTTATTTTGACTTTATATCTCGCACAATCTGCATTCTTAATGTCTCATTGTTCCTTTCTTGTCACTTCTGGAGTTGGTCCAACATTAAATTAAATTCACACGTGGTCACTGTTCAAGTTCACTTCCTCCTCCACATTCCAATTCGACACCTTAGTCCAAAAGCCTATTGTCCCCTATATAAATTCAATTATTTGGTCCTTTGTGGTGAACTGATTATTATTTAAAATGCTGAAGTGCTCTCTGGTATTCAGCATCTCAAACAGCACTTTTCCTAGGTCGTTATCATTTGTATTTCCCCGTGATGGATGAGATGCATTAAAGTCCCCCCCACAATATCACAAGAACTTCTTCAGTTTTCAGCTTGTCTAATGTCCTTGTGAGTGTCACCGGGAGGAATGTTCACAGATCCAACAACTAGGTTAATATCCCTGCTGTAAATAGCACAACACACATCCTTTATAGTATCATTTTGTAAGTCTTTATTTTGCCGTACTTTTAGTTGCTTCTTTAGTTGTAATCCTACCCCACGTTTTTGTTGATTTTGCCTCTCTTGTGCAACTTAATTCCAACCACGTTTAAAGGCATCAATATCCTTCGGGTGCCATATTTCGCTCAAAGCGAACACATCAATACTGTGTTTCCTAGAATAGTCTGTGGCCAGATTTACACTGGTATTTATTGAGCGCAATCCACAAGCACTAACAAAGCTAAACACAATTGAATCATTTAATTGATAATAGGTAGTTAATTTAAAAGATTTAATGTACACTGATTCTTACACTTTTATTCTTCAATAAAATGAGGCAATAGAAAGTAGAACCAACGATCAGGCAGGCTTATGGTAGACAGATATTTATTAAACAACGTTTCGGCCTAATACTAGGCCTTCATCAGGTTAATATAAAACAAAATATAATTACTAAGGTACACTTTTTAGGTGCTATTTTGTCACGTGATATGTTGGGAGTCTCTCATTTAACATGTATATAGTGATTGTTAAGAGTTTTATTTTTTAGAATATTAGATCATCAATAGTGAAGCTTAAAGGTTTAGTTGTGTTTAAGATTTTATAGTTAATAGAAATAAATAAAATAAAAAGTTCATTCTTTTTGACATTTTGACAAGTCTTACTGTAATAGTCCATATATTGAGTATACATAAACCTCCATGTCTGTCTGGGTTGGACGCTCGTCTTGACAAATGGTGGAGTTGCTCCAGGATGTCGTGGGCTGTTTTTCTGGTGTATTTGGTAGTGGAGTGATCATTGGTGGAATTTTACACATTTCTCTGATGATCGCCGTTATTTCTTTTCTGCTTTTGATGAATTGGGTCTGGTGGTGGAATTTGGTCTTGTTTCGAAGGGTGGGATTCAAGTGGTTCTGCTGTTGGTGTTGTTACTCTGATGGTTTCAAAATCGTTAGGAATGGTGTTGTGGATGTTGTCACAGTATTTATGCAGATATGCTTTTCTGGTGTAGAGTTTGTTGCAAAAAGGACATAAATTTCTTCGAGATCTTTTGAGTTTTAGATGTCTTTCAAAATTTGACATGCTTCCTTTGATGAATACATTACATTTTAAACATTGTTTCAAATTGTTTGCTATTACTCGGTACGATGTTTCCGGTGATTGTATTTTCATGATTATTGAATAAGATTTAGTCCTGACTCCTCTTGGATATCTGGTATTGAACAGGTTAATTATTGTTTCTTCAGTGCGTAGGCGAGTGTTAACGTCTTTTGTTGTTGCTACGATGATGGTGACGTCGATGTCGTTAAGGGAGTGTGTGTTTTGTAAAAATGGCGGGGAACTGGACTAACGTAGTTTGCAGATTTGATGGCCATACCGTCTTTCTCTGATGGTGTTTTATTCTTTGTCAGTGTTTAATCCAGCTTGGAATCACAGGGCACATTTGACCCATTACTCTAAAAGAAGGGGGACATTCATGATATGTGGAGATCATCTAAACTACTTGTCAAAGTAAATAACTTACCATCTTTAAACAACAGCCAATTATAAGCAGAACTGGTTCTGATGTTGATCCAAATTAAATAATTCTAAACTAGTGAGTCCATCTCTCAACTGTAACATATTTACACTTCAATTGTTTTCAAACTGCACAGGGACATTAAAGTCAAACAATAACTCATCACTGCTATGGTAGGGCTAACAGTGTTGAAAGGCCCCTCTGTTCTTGGTAGTTTTCTGCTCAAAAATGGCATTCCTCAACAGTTGCTTTGCTGAGACCAATACTTTTTAATTTATTCAATCTGTTAGCTGAGAGCCTGTTTCTACTAGAAGTCTTGACATCATTTTGCATTGAGAAGCCTCTTTCACAGTCAGCAGTTTGAAGAAGGTCAATAAGAGCTTACTCAGCCAACTAATAAACTCCTTTCTAATATTGTTCAAGTGGGTTTGTTTGATTTTAGTTACACTTTTTCTTGTGTATCTTGATCTGAAGACCATTTTGAGTAATGCATGAACTGAACTCCTTAGTATATGGACAATCATTTGAATTCAAGTATTCCAGCTGTGACACTGTTCAAAGAATGTGACTAAAGAGCCCCATGTATGAAACACAGCCTACAGAGCACTGAAAAAAGCAAACCATCTGACAGAGTGTATTTCTTTAATTTTCAACTTTTTGTCATTCAAAACAGACTTAATCTTGATTAAATTGGAAGTGCGCAAAGATGAATGCTTGAAGTGGTAGCACATTGAGGTGAGAATCTCTCTAAATTTCTTCAAGTAAATGACATTGTCTGCTGCCTGGCTGGTACAAAGTGCCAATTTATGAGCCATGCAATGGATATTCACACAACTAGGTTGATCATCCTTCAGTCTTGCAGAAACCCCACATTTTTTACCTGTCATGACAGAGGCTCAATCCAACCCTAAAATCACAACTTTTGACATATATAATTCTTTCTCGGATACTGCGCACTTCAAAATGTTGTACGACGAACAGCTCATACTGTTTGTTTTTACGTCATAATTAAGCCACGTTTTGTATTTTTCGTTGGTTAGCCAAGACGAGAGAAATTTCGGTTCGACTTTTGATTAGTAACGGGTTTTTCAAGTTCGGCATGTACGCTCGAACTTGCGGTAGATGTTACCTCGGGGACTCATAAGAAGTATTTGATTTGCTTTTTTGCCGAATTCGGCGAGAAAAAGTCCAAAATCTGCTTCCTTATATCATAGCAGACAGCTTTCGGTTTATAATACCAGTCGACGCTTTTTATTTCCGGCGTGTTCGAGAGATCTATAGAATGCAGACTTTTGCCGAAATTATCGTAGGATAAAAAAATTGTCAGATTGCGCCACACTGTCCCCGAGGCTTGAAAAAAGTGCGTCATAGGACCCAAAATCAGGGACAATGGTGCAATGGCGCGCTCTAGATTGAACACTGAATGTGACTTTGTAAGAGGAAACTTGTTTCTCTTGCACCAACAGTCAGTGACAAACATGAACCGAATGACACAAAAATAGCATAATGTCGAAGATACCGATATTTTCAAACGGGAATCGGGTTATCGTATGAAAGGATTATGTCCTCTATGTACAGATGTAGTTCCCCCCTTGTTTCACTTTTATTTGGAACTCTAATTTCTCTTTGCAAGTTTCTCGTGGATGTTTTTTCACGACCGGACAATCCTTGGAACTGGCAGGGTGAGGTTGGCTACAGTTTGCGGACTTTGATTTCCCAATATATTCTACTGAGTGTCAAACTTTTTGGACCATGGTAAGACGCCCCGTTACGTTGGGCGCCAGAGTATGATCAGGGTTCGAGCTGTTAGATATCTATCCCGAGTTATTTCAATCAGTAGATATAGATCTAGAGACTCAATATAAAATTCTACATTCGCCCAAACCTAAGCGTCCAGGGGCATAAGAAGTGACTTAATGAATAGCCACTTTAGTCCATTCACTGCTTTGTTCGAAGAAGAGTTACGCTAGAAGTTCTATACCTAGACTAGCTATGTACAAACAGTTAGTCGTTATATAGGCAGCAAACATATTTGAAATGTTATGCAATGTTTTGCACGGTTAATATTTAAATCTTTTAAGTTTATAAAATAGATTTATTGTTAGATCTTTAATTGTGTTGCCAGAACAAATAAAACATTGTTTCTCTTGCACCAACAGTCAGTGACAAACATGAACCGAATGACACAAAAATAGCATAATGTCGAAGATACCGATATTTTCAAACGGGAATCGGGTTATCGTATGAAAGGATTATGTCCTCTATGTACAGATGTCCACAACTCATCAACTGTAGACGTCCATTTAAATATAGATATAGGTTCAGTTATTTTCCCTTGGATTTCTCCATAGAGGAGAGATGGACCCCTCTGTCCTCCCCCTTCTTCCTCCGTGACTTTTCCCACGTAACCTCAACATTCGTATGAGCAACTTCTAATTGTCCTTTGCATAAGTTTGCACGTGCTTGATCTGTGAAATTTGGATTTCTAACAGTGTTTGTGTCTTATTTAACTGCATTATTTACACCTTCTCTTAAACTCTTAAACCCTTCAGTTCAGCATAAAAATCAACGACTTACATAATTTCTCAGCTTGTCCATTGAAGCCCGTGCCAGAAACAAGAAATTTGGTTAGAGCACGCTACATAATTTACTGGTCAAACTGCATGGAGCATCATCTTTCCTGGAACAGCTTTCATTTTGATTTTGGATACTTTTTCAACCATTTGCCATTTTTGCCATACGCTGATTGAGAATAGTAGAACTATCAGTAATTTATTTTGATTTCACAGTCATTCGTAGAAGTCATGAGCGTATTGGAAACTCGTTCATCCTTGTTTAATTCCATCAGCAGCTTGTACTTTGGCAGAACATTTTAGCCCACTGCACGACCCTTTCTCATTGCCACTTTCGAAAAGATTCCATCAAGCCTGAAATCTGTACAGTTCTTGATGGCGGCAAGGATCGTCACATATCATGAACTATGTACCGGGTCCGATATTGGGAAAGTGTTACATCCGTCCATAAGAGAATAACAGGCATACGTGCTTTGTTGTGCATCACGTACATTATTCATGAACTTGGGACATAAAAAGAAGGGAAGTGTTTATCAGTATTGGTATTGTTTATCATTTTTAACTTGGATACATAAAGTAACTGCGTTTATGAGTAATATAAACCACATAATTACGTATTAGTTTCCTCGTATTTTGATTGTATTGTAATTAACTATGATTTATATACCGGAAAAAAGTTGAAAAGGCACAGAAGCATTAGAACAACGCCCTTTTTCATCTAAAATATAATATAAACAACTGAGCAGGGTGTCCCTGCTGTTTTGTGATTGTTATCATATTTAACAATATTTACGCTGCCTATAGAATAAGTCAACAGAATGAAGAGGCCCATTATAATGAGTTTGGTAGAGGAATTTGTCAGGTTCTGAAGCATTGATTTGATTTTTTTATCTGGTTCCAGTTAATCTTTTTATTGTCTTCATTTATAGTGAAATTTCTGATATTATAAGAGAGACCTTTAAAATCAAAAAAGTCATTTCACTCATTTCTTTGACATCAATGGGCTTCTTGTGACATGCACTCCGTATGACAGTTGCCCATTGAGGTGTTGTGAAATTTTTTATATTTCTAGAGGCTCTCTCCACAGCTGCATGTATACTGTCATTCTCATTTTGTATATACCCTTTCTCAAAATAGTTCGGGGCCTCCGTGGACTAAATGTATAGTCACTGTGACTTACATTACTAAGCTCCTCATCACTGTGAGTTCGAATCCCAGTAGGGTCGTTCGGATTTTTCATGTAGGGAAGCCTTCCAGCTGGCTTGCGGAAGGTCGGTGGTTCTACCCAGTCGCCGATTTGTGCCTGAAACAGTGAATAAAAGACTTCTGGGGTCTTGCTCCACCTCTAAATAGTTGGACGTCGCGATATGACTGTTGAAAGCGACGTAAAATCTAAACAAATCAAATAAATCAAATTCTCAAAATATTTATGCTCCGTTTGAATTTTTTCAAAGCATACCACATCATTGTCAAGTAGAACTATTTTTTGTTCTGTGCTGGACAGTTGTTAGAAAAAAATGTGAAACTTTTTTTCCATAGGTCAGATTTCTGTTTTATGTATGTGAAAACGCAACTTGCAATTTCATTTGCCCCTCTTCCAGAAATAGCTTCATTCCAGACAAAACAAAACCCATCTCTGCTTCCATATTCATATATACTTAAATTAAGTGTGTTCAGCTTTCGTTTGTAATACAAACAAGACTCATAACTTTTTGGAGTCAATAAATTGCTAAGAAAAAGGTTTTACAAACCTGGATACTTTCTCCTGTTTTTTAGAATGGAAATGTCCAAGCAATGGAATGTTCTCGACTGGCTGAAATTTGTTTTGTTATTTTTTTGTCTTTCTTTGACCGTACCAAGGTGGGCTCCTATGTTCACTCTGCTTTATGTTTGTCTTGCGTGTTGTTTTCTATTTAGTGTGTAGATGAAGGAAGGAATGGTTTTGCGCGTGTGTGTGTGTTTGTTATGGTATGACCGTGTGTGTGTTCTGCTTGAGAGGTGGTTGTATTGTTTGTGTTGCGTTTCCTGCTTGAGTCTTTCGTATTTATTTAAAGCAAATTTGCTAATAAACTGCCTTTGATTGTTATGTCCCCTAGTTTTCAAAATACATGAAAAATAGTTTCCCGCTCACTGTCTGAAAATTTGCTTTTACATCTATATCTGCAGTTTTGACTGCAACCTTCCTTTATTAACTTACCACTCTTTAGTTTCCCAGAGTACAGAGATTTGTAGCTTTTACCTTAATTCTTCGATTGTTTTGCTACATTTCTTCTCCATTTGGTTACATCTCTCTTTCGTTTTCTTGTCTTTGATCTAGATTGTCCTCGCTGTGAGTTTTCTGTTGGATCAATTTGATTGTTAATTGAACATTCCCCCCCCCCCCCTCTTCTGTATAGTCTCGTTGCTTTCATTCAATTCAACTGCATTATTTCCCCTCTCATCAAGATTTGTTACAGCCTCACTGCTTTCATTCATTTCAACTGCATTATCTCCCCTCTCATCAAGATTTGTTACAGCCTCACTGCGTTCATTCATTTCAACTGCATTATCTCCCCTCTCAACAAAATTTGTTACAGCCTCACTGCGTTCATTCATTTCAACTGCATTATCTCCCCTTTCATCAAGATTTGTTACAGCCTCACTGCGTTCATTCAATTCAGCTGCATTATCTCCTCTCTCATCAAGATTTGTTACAGCCTCATTGCTTTCATTCTTTTCAACTGCATTATCTCCCCTTTCATCAAGATTTGTTACAGCCTCACTGCTTTCATTCATTTCTTGAAACTGCATTATTTCCCCTCTCATCAATATTTGTGACAGTCTCATTGCTTTCATTCATTTCAATTGCATTATCTCCCCTCTCATCAAGATTTATAACAGCCTCACTGCGGTATTCATTTCTTGAAACTGCATTATCTCCCCTCTCATCAAGATTTGTGACAGCCTCATTGCTTTCATTCATTTCTTGAAACTGCATTATCTCCCCTCTCATCAAGATTTGTTACCATCTCACTGCGGTATTCATTTCTTGAAACTGCATTATCTCCCCTCTCATCAAGATTTGTTACAGTCTCACTGCTTTCATTCATTTCAACTGCATTATCTCCCCTCTCATCTAGATTTGTTACAGCCTGATTGTTATCATTTAGATCAACTGCATTACCTCCCCTTTCACTTGAGTTTGAACAGCCTGATTGTTTCTATTTACATGTATGTCCACTAGAATATCTCCCTCTTATCCATATTGATTTCATCACTACATTTACCTGGCTTTACATGCTTAGTTTGGATTTTTTTCTTTTTTTTCTTCTTCTAAGGAACTGTCGGATTGCATCAAAACACGCCTTTCATAGTCATTTGGTTCGAAATCACTATCATCGGAATTGGAAATGTAAGAAAAGCTTTTGTAGTATTCAGAACGTTTTGATAGGGGCCCATTATCTAAATCATCAGAATCAGTCATAGTGTACTTGATCAGACTCTGGCACTACTGATGGTGAATCTGCTATATCTGAATTGCTTAGCTGATCGATTTTGCTTAGAGCATTACCCAAAGCATCTTGGGTTGTTTGCAGTCTACAGGCTTGGCTTGTTCACCATCACTTATGTCAGAGAACCCCTCAACTCTGATGAACTACACTCTGATCCTGATTTGTCTTCACAAATAGTGACACACGTAAACTCGAACAAAATGTCATGCCTGTCTTTACATGCCGATAGACTAACTGCTCAGTTTTGTAAAAATGTAAACAGGTCAATGACAAACTTATGTGATGTTAGGATGGCAGATGAGTAACTTTATAGTAAAATTAAAAAACCAACAACGTTTGACACTAGAATTAAAAAATGATTGATTCGTACATTAAACCTCTTCAGAGTTCATAACTTTAGCAGATAAGTGATTCATTTGTATTTTAATATGGATATTTAAAACACATTACACATTTAGTGTAATAAATGACCACTGCTTTATTTTCCCATCAATTCCAACTTAGTTGAACTTACCCTCTCTCCTGGATTAGATCTAGATCTTGTTTTTAATTTTTCATTTTATCCTTGTCAAGGTCTGACACTACTACAGCCCATTGTTTATTTGTAGAATATTGAGTTTATTTTCTGGAGAAAAAAAATCAGATCAAGACCTAAAACTCATTCTATAAGTAGATCTACTCTTATCAATACTGCATGATTGTGTTATTAACATCTAGATAATTGTAAACATTAATAATATTAATTCTGAAAATAATAATCATAATAATAAGAAGTGAAAATATTATTATTCAATATTATTTCAATTATTTCGACAAAAAATAGTGCACTTACCATAGTCTTGCACAAAAATTCCATACTGTTATTGGTTATTTTTTGTGCAATACTATTGTAAGTAGACTTGCCATAATATTGCGCTAAGGTAAAGCATCAATCTGAGTTACAATATTTTTGACTTTTTTTATTTTCTCAATTTATCTTTTGAATATATTCATGAAATTTCGTCAAGAAGATAACTAACAAATCAAAACACTAACAAAGACATCAAAAAGTGATTTTTGAAAAAGAATTAAGTTACCATAGTATTGCGCTGAGCCATCGATATATACAAATAGTAAAATAAAATACTACGTATGAAATAACCGTGCACTAATCACATGATCACATCTTTACAATAATGACCATAAACTATCAAATTAAAACTAACAAGAGCCAAACAAAGATATAAGCTTCGACAACCTAGAATAGTAAAAAAAGGTTTTGGTTTTTATCCCACGATTATCGCATTTAGCAAAGATAAGTAAAAGTAAAAAGTAAAGTACCAGTTAAAGTCTACTTTCAGTCCGAATGACCGCTCAGCCGACTGTACATTTACCCCCTGATCATTGAGCCATAAGTATAATTTGCTGCTTTTACTATTTTATTTTGGATATATTAATACAATTTCGGCCACTTTGTCTGCCTTGTCAAAAAGTGTTTTTCTAAAATAGTCATCGAGAAAACAATCGACAAATTAAAACGATTGACACTTGAAAACACAATTGTGCAATGAAACAATACGTTTCCATTGGCGAACAAGCTGTGTTGTACCAACACCACTTTTATTTACCTATTTCTATCTAGGTAGTGCAATGAACTCTCCCTATGTGATAGCTGGAAGACTTAATTAGAGGCATACAAAGGTGACACTACAGCAGGGCTTCCATAAGTTGACATAAAAAATCCTAAGATTTCCAAATTTGCATTTTTCAAGTGCGATTTTACGAATCGTACCTTTTCCCCTATCGCCTGTTTCTTGTTTAGTTGACACGTGGCTGCTTAAAGCAGGCTGACGGTAAAGCAGAATGCGCCTTAAGGCGCATTCTGCTTAACTTTCAGCCTGCTTTAAGCTACCATGTACTGGGAAAAAATCCGAAGATTTAGGAAAATTCCGGAGAAATGGCAGCCCTGCTACAGTGTTTGTCCATGATTTACGACGTCTCGACAGGGTCTACACTATTTGTTAGACGATAGGCAGTAATGGTTTAACACTTTTACTGGAATAGTACCGTCTGGTTGCAGACTTGCGTCCGTCGTTATATATCGAACATTGGTTATGTTTTAGAAACATTAATATTACAGGGCAGCCATAAAGTTGATCCTGAAAAAATCTTGCATTTAAAAATTTCTACTTTCCAAGCGCGATTACTTGACGCATGTTGAAATTAAACCAGAATGCGCATTCTGCTTTACTTTCAGCTACCATCTGCTTGGATAGAAATCCGAAGATTTCGGGAAAATCCGGAAAAATGGCAGCCCTGATATTATCGTCAAATTGTTTGGACTCTTGAGTTACTCGGCGCCTGATCATTATCCAAACTTTTTGCAAATACAAAAATGTCGGATTTGACACTGAAGGGGTTAAAAAATTGTATTCTGTAAATAGTGATGTACATGCAGTAAAACCTCTTCTACGACCGCTGAAACGAAGGCTAATTGTCTGTATTAAAGACAGATGACAGCTTAAAGCAAGGTGACAGTAAAACCGAAAGCTCCCACACGATATTTCTGTTCTAGTGTCAACTTCGACTGTAGAAGCTTTCTGTTTTACTGCCACATTGATTCAAGAAGTCACACGTACGTTAACACATAATTATACGTAACACTATTGAGGGGCTTTAATAGAGAGCTTTTACTGTGTTCTACACATAGGTACTTGACACATACATCTAGATCTATTAACAACCCCCTCCCACCCCCTTTTAAAAATTATTTTCTTTCTTTACTACACTTCTTTTATAGATACCTATAATAGAAGTATAGTATAATTTATTATTATTATTTTTAAAAGGGGGGGGGGGGGGTGTTAATAGATCTAGATGTATGTGTCAAGTACCTGTGGTTCTACACAAATGGAAAATATTTTCATTCCCCTTTGCACTGAGAGTGCACACTGTCTAATTATTTCGGATCCGGGTCAAATGCTGAGTAACTCTGTTTCATCAAGATCTCGACTTTTTGCACAATTCTGCCATATTCGTGGTTCGTAAATTTACAGTGTGTATTGACGCATCATACAGTTCCTAACTTCCTATTGAATAGAGCTGTCTAGTTTATGCTCTGTTTCTTATGGGACATGCCTGACTCTGACACGAGTCTGCACTCTGCACTATCCTTGGGGAAAACTTTCCTCATTTTAACCACTAAAGTAATAGATCTAGTTCCGATAATATAGGTCCTATGTATATAAATATTCATCAGAAAAAGGGTAAATGCATTATCGCTGATAGCTGGGTGTTACTCTTAGCTGCAAATGATACAACTAGTGCTATAATGAATATTATCCCAAATGCAGCTTCCGTTGTGGTTGTTAATTATTCGCCTACTAAAATAGCTCCTCCTTCACATCAATCTAACAAATTAATTCTAAAGCCGTTTTTGCAATAAGAATCCCTAAAACAAAGGTCAAACAGTTAAGCTCCAGATCACACGCCGCGGTTCGCGGCGTGTGATCTGGAGCTAAACTGTTTGCAAATAATAGTAAAGTAGCGATAAACGGGCGAATAGTCTTCAGTGTAGCAAGGGTTAGATAGATAAATAGGTATCACCCCCATTGGCGCTGGGCATAATAAATTCTGTCTATATATGTCTCTCCAACGAGGCGATAACCATCTGTAGGTGTTGTTTTGTAATACACATTCTCAGTTCGTATAATGAAATGAAGTTGTTACAGTACGATAGTGTCCTATTATCAGTTCTGTCTGTAGTACATTTAATTATTCTTGTTTCAAACGATCAAAGAAACGTGGATATCTCTGAACCCTTATTATGCTGATTCGCCCCTTGCATGAATCTTTTTCATCTGTCATTCGTATATAATACAGTTAACAGTTTAACTCATTTACGCCTAAAACGAGCTTACTCGTCCTATACAAAATGTACAAGTGAAGAGTACACTTGCTTAGTTCAAACAGTGTAGACCCATGTCAGAGAGGTCACATAAAGAGGCCCCTCCTTGTATGGATCCACTTTGTCTGTCATTTATACATAATACATTTTACAGTTTACTCATTGAACCCTAGAGACGATCTCACTCTTCCTATACAAAATGATCATGTGAACTTGCCTAGTACAAACAGTAAAGACCCATACTAGAGGGCTGCTAAAAGGATTCCCGTGGCATGGATTCATTCCGTCTGTCATTCATACATAATACATTTTTCAGTTAACTTATTGAACCCTAGAGACGATCTTACTCGCCCTATACAGAAATCTACATGTGAAGAGTACACTATGTCTAGTCCAAACAGTGAAGTAAACTGTAGGTCAAATAGGCTAGCATTAACCTTGACAATAACTTTGGAACAACATGAAAAGAAAAACTTCATATGGTACATGTATAAGTACTCAACTGAAGAAACCATTGCACTCAGTACTACTCGGGTTGTATCACACTAAGTTGAAAGTCATTTAGATGTCAAATTGGCTAAATGTGATATTGACCACTCATGGGCCCGTTTTACTAAACTACTCACGCAAGTTTGCGTAAGTCAAAATCGTTTTACTCTTATTTTTCGAACACAAACGTTTGCAAACGGCAAATAGCCAGATCAGAGGACGCGCTAAAAGCGCGTCCTCTGGTCTGGCCATTTGCTGTTTGTAGCAAGTGATAATAAAAAATATAAATTAAAATTTAAAATTTTGACTTACGCAAATTTTTTGCGTAAGTAGTTTAGGAAAAACGGACCCCTTGGAACTACATGTAATAGGAACTTAAAAATCTGGCATATGTTCTCAACTCAAGAATCTCTTGTACTCAGTACAGCTTGGGTCATACTTTTTGTTTTGTTTGTAACTATAAGGTTTCTTCCAAAAATAATGTCATCTGTTCTTTATTTCACGGATCTTTTCATCTTGTCCCTAAAATCTACTCGTGGCGGTAGCGTAGACTTCTAACGTGTATTGCATGTAAATATATGTACCATCAATACGTTCATTTGCCTTGCCACAGTGACCCCATTCACCCCGGGGAAATGGATAGCTCCGGTTAAGTCGGTCTTATATTGTAGTTTTTGTCTTACAAACAACATATGTCCAAATCCCGTTGTCGTTAGGATGCATATAAGCGTAAAATAGATTACATGTATAAACTATACAGGTAAGTCTTCATTGATTAGATAGGAGACCGCCATCTTTACATATTCGCAAGCGGAACTATTCGGTCTTTATCCTATTTGTGACATCATATCTCCCAACGCATGTTGTTATGTACTTTGGATGTACAGGGGTACATAGAGTTTAAGTAATTATTTCTCTAATAAAAGGCTTTGAAACGCTTAGTGATTTTCGAATAAATACTAGCTAAACTGTCGATAAAAGTACACCTAAACTTAATGATAGACCCATTTTCCACGTTTATAGTTTTAACACGAAATAAATATTACAGCTAAACACACACGCACACAATTCAGGCATTTATAATAATGGCATGCTGCATCCTGATTGCAATTGGCCAATCCCCCGTGATAACTGCTGTCCTTACCACCGGGAAAACACCAACTAATCCAACTAGTGACTAGAGTTATCAACCAGACCAGTTCTTTTTGTCTAATAATACTAGCGTATCGGTCTTGTATTAAATACATCCTTTTTATATGCCTAGGTTACTTTATTTTTTACATTCATCAATTCCTTATACCATTTGTCTATTTTGGTCTTTCAGTATCAATTCTATTATTTTGTTACATCTTATTTTTAACGTATGTATCACCTTGACTTGTAAAACTTCGTGTTAAAACTATTACTAGATTGTCAACATAAAAGTTGTTACTATTCCCTCATAGATAGTAGTAATTATTGGATCTCTGTACTACTCTGTACAGTGTACACCATTTACAAATGCTTCCTCATGTTGCGGTTTCAACCTGTAAAACCTATTGTATTGTATACTCTCTGCTATGGCGTGGTTGCGTTTAAAAGAAAATGAATTTGGTGCATTGTTTTGAATTCAGTAAATAGTTTAACTTTAAAGTAAAATAATAATTAAATAATCTTGTGGGATATAAGTCACTGTTAGATAATAGTCGTCTTGTAAATTGAAAAATGAAAATTTATCTAATTTAAACTAAATTATATTATCAATATTATTATTTCACAACTTAATTCCATTTGATATATTGTCTTATATGTAGACTAGATAATCTCTTCTGCACTGAAAACGCGTAAATGAATAGGCTCACTATAGCCTTAAGTTCAATGCCTGATGATTTCCCGTTCATGTGTTATAAAGGCATACAACGTTATAGTCACAGATATGATTAAGAAAGTCGTTTGATGGTCGTTCAGCTATTGTTAATCCTTTGACATTCGAAGCATAAACCTTTAGAACACTCTCGACAGTGTCCTTATCGCTTTCTCTATGCAAGACTTGTCTACACTACGATGCGCTTCTTTATCCTCCGGCCTAGCTTTCTTTACCAGGAGAGACAGCCTCTTGTGCGTCTGTACAACTTCCAGTGAAAATTGCTCCCCGATTCCATACGGTATATCACGGAGTAATCGTGCTGAATTTTGCATTTTGCTTATTTCTTCAAAGGCACTCCTATCGAACTGACGACTCTTTTGAATATCATTGAATCTAACATCAAAACTCCTGATCATCTCCTGTCAGTTTGGTGACATATTGTTGAATTGTTTCACACTGGGTCAATATTTTGTCAATTGATTCTAGACGAAAACATGTCCGGTTGGAGAGAACTTGTTATCCTAATGGCTGTGCTGCTGCAGAAACAGGTGATGTTCAATTAATAAGCATGAGCTGACTGATGCTATTATTATTATTATAATGAATTGTACTTGACATCATAAAGTTCTGACCTGTTTGCAATTGGTTGCATGCCCGTTTTGATTTTTAAAAAAATCCACCATCTTCCGCCATCTTCAGCCGTAGTCGGCATCCAAATTGTCGACTGTTCTAAATCTGGAGACGCGTTGGACTTATTCTGAGTCCCATTCCTTTTATTAACACACTTTTTTGCATTTATATAATCCACACTTACTAACTATAGAAAATGTTATAGTTCAAGTCATATAAGACACCATTATTGTAATTGTTGTTACTGGAGCTGGAAAGCAGATGGGTAGCCGAGGCATAAACCACCTGATTCGGTTTGAAGCTGGAAGAGTCCTGCGTATAGATTGCATATTCCTGCAAACACGGCCATCAACAGATGCATTCCACCCTCCCATGTAAAAAAAGACTGATGTATGTGTTTGTCCCAGAACATTTATGCATTCTTTCAGGCGCAATAACACAATATATTTACGGTATGTATGTTGGATTGGCCATGGTTATTGTATTATATGCCACATTCGAAACAACTATCATTGTGTCTTGTTGACTTGTGATTTGCTGAAATAACCGCCATACTTGGAACTCTTTAGCATCTTCTGAAACGTCCTCACAAAATACTGAGCAACGCCCAATATTGTACAATACCTCTTTAAACCTTGCTATTTGACAGCCCTGGGATCAGGTGGTTTGATCTCTGCAATTGTTACTGGAGTTAAACGTAGGACATAGGCGTAGAGCAGTTGTCTTGTATGGGATCACACAGCATGCGCTCCCACCTAAAACCGATAGTTTAAAACACTTTCTACTTGTCAGCTCAAATTGTCTTGAAAGAAGTTTGCATCCAGATCAGTACCAATGAAATGTCGGATCTGAACTGATAAGCAGACCGTTTCTCGCCTATTTTCCAAAAAAAGAAAGTGAAGTCGAGAATGTTTAGTTAAACCGTTTGAGTGTCTAGTGCACGTCATGGTTGAAATACAGAAACTGGTCTAGGTAAACAGTGCTTGTGTTGCAACTTACGAGTGTTTGTTATAGTATGCTTAATTATTTCAGAGTATGTATATTGAAGTAGTGTAAAGACATATACATTCTTATTACAGATAATTATGTTTATATCTTAAATATATACATGTATTCACATTTATTACTTTACACATTAATCATGAGTGTTTACAAATATTTCTGTATAGTTATTGTACCCTCCGGATGCTTTGAGTATAACAAAACAAAATCTTAAACTGTCATTTTTTACTCTTTGTATAACTCCAGTCATATAACCAAGCGGAAACATACTACATTGGTCTGAATCAGATATTTGTACAAATGTTTGCCTGATCTAGAATTTGGTTTTTTGATTATGTCTACAAAGTGTAACATGTTTTTTCAATGGGGAACTACGAACAGTTTTTAAGAAAGCTGTATCAATTAATTTCAAGAACTACTTCATACCTGGATTGAGTTTACTGTTGATTGTTGAGGTCATAGCATGTGTCGTCCTATTTCCATCTACTGTCCTTTACATGCATTTGTGGTAATGGCATATTCAGCCGAAGTAAGAAATCTTCAAAGTTTTGGATATGATGGACTATGTCCCAAACTAAACAAATCGTCAATCAAATGTCTGCTACCAAACTCAGTATGCAGGTGAATTTCAAGTCAAATGTGCTCAGGCGAGAACACAGGGTCCAAGGTTATAAAGCTTTTCAGTTGAGTCTAACGTCGTTCTCAAGTATTTGATTGACCAGTAAGATTTGAGCCTAGGCTCAAATCTGACCAATCAAATGCTTAAGAAGACACTCAGACTCAGCTCAAACGCGCTTTAACCTTGGAACCAGATGTTGCTAATGATGTAACATCACATGCAATTGATAGGCATTTAGCATCAAGTTTGTCATTAGGAGCACTTTCTGCTTTTTCAAAACACGTCTTTTTGGACAGCCAACACACGACTTGATACAAAAGAGGATCAACAAATCTTTTCTGGAAATCAAGAGACATTTCATCAACCGAAAAGTACTCGTTATCATGTTTCTCTGTATGTTCTATAATCGTCTTCTCAGCACTTCAACAGCAGCATGCACGATGCTTTCATCTGTACCTTCACAGCTGAGACTTTCGTCAAATATTACTTCCTCTTTCATCTCTTTGACACTTTCTTCAAGACATTTAACCTCCATTAGAGCTTCCCCCTACTGTAATTGTAGCTAAACAGACTAAATCTGACTTTCCATCCGGATGCACAAACTCCACTTCTGGCCACACATTGATCAATAATTGCGTCAGTGAATAGCTTTAGTTTCTGGTGTTATGGTTTCTTCGATGCTAACGAGTCCATTAAAGTGTTGTTTAAGTGTTGAAAGCAACAACAAATCATCAATGCTAGAAGACTTGAATTCGGATTTCATTTGCAGAGCTGCTTTTGTATATTTATCGGAAACCTTAACTGTGAATTCATCCCTGGAACGAGTTTGTAATTGTGCATCAAAATACTTTGTGAGCCATCCTTTCTTGCGATGATATTTTATCTCTATATATATTGCCACAAGATCTCAATATAACACACTGTGTAGCCGTCTAAGAATATCAGAATCACAAATCTTTTCAACTACTTCCTAAATAAAGAGAGGAAAACACATTCATCGATTCTGAATCAATTGTTGTCTTCACAAGTGACGAAATTCTACTAAAACGTGTGTTGTCCCGTCTATAAGGGTCACACAGTTCACCACAACCGTCTATAAGGGTCACACAGTTCACCACAAATGGCTGGTAGCAACGCTGCAGTTCAATTTTCTCTCTCTGGAGAGCCTTTCTTACAAAAAAATGACTGGTTAAAGGCACTCTGGTATATGTATAGCTCTACAGTTTTGGTGAAAATACAGTGGAAGCGAGCCATCTCCAAAGTGTCCATCATGTTCTAGTATCTGTATCCTACATGTCTGTAGGCATAACCGTTTTAGTCTTTTTGTATCAGAATTCAAAGCACATGTGTGACTTTTACTAAATCTGTGGAACAAAAGACGCATTTCATTTTTATAAAATATGTTTGAGTCTTAATTCGTCTGCATTGTTCTTGTCCATTAACCATCTGCAAGGAGCTACGTTTTAATCTGAAATCATCGAAAGGAAAGTCCTAGCTTATCTGTTCGAACAAATGTGACGAAGATCTGTTACTTAGTTGCATGTGACCAAGTTGCAAGTAGATGATTATAATTATAAAATTGTAGATTATCCGAAAGTTAGCACTATCCGAAATACTACTCAAGTTTTCCGAATATTTTGCCAGGGGTGCGTCTCTTTAAAAATAACATAAGACTCAAATTTCATTGGGGGTGGTTTTAAGATAGTTAAACATGTTACTAATTACTTATTCTTAACTCGTTTCATACTAAATTTATGTAAATAGAATACTAAACAAGTACACACAAATTAAATAATATATTGATTTATATTCCAAATCAATTCTAAAACATACAACTCAACTCAATTACTAACCTCTAAGACCATTCAACAAATGCAAAAGATTGTTGTAGAGGACAATCCAGGCATTCCTCGCCGTCTAGCAGAAGATATAGCAAATGGCGAAATTGATAACAAGAGAGATAAACGTTGTGTACGATTGGACTCTGAATCTGCATATGTTCAATCTTGCAGAATTGTGTCTGGATCAAATTTCAATGCTGCCTGAAAGGTCACACTTTGCAGGGGATAATTGATATTCAAAACTTAGGCAATGCCCAACCTGATATTTCAGAAAAGTCTTCCAACGCGATGTGCGAATGATAAATTATCATTCTACGGAAACCAAAATGTGCTATAACGTCAAAACGTTTTTATATGTTATGGGCGTGGGCAGGATAGCTCCGATGTACGATGAAGGATGATGAGATGAGATGACGATGATTTGAGGAAGATTATTTCGTTTATCTCATTCGTTGCGAAGCAGAGCATGGGATTAAAAACACCAACCTGCTTGGCAGAGTGGATAATCCCGGAAAAATAAATCGATTTTTTTCTATGACAATTAAGCCCCAAAACCTCGGCAAAATAGGAAGGTCTCTGGGATGTTTAATAAGGACAAATGAACTCTTCAAGTATACAAGATGTATATACGGATAACTAGGTTACACAAGGTTAAGCTAGTATTCATTCAAGAAGTGTAAATGTTTCAAGATGCGCCTGACTTCTTTAAGTATAAAAAATATTGGATTTGTTGCGAAATTTAATATACTGCAAAAGTGTATTCTTAATGTTGCGTAATACAGGCTTTACTGTATTCACATAGCGATTCTCATTTTAGGAAACATATTTATTGAGCAACGATTTGTACGTTATTTTTTCGAAATTTAACAATGTTCGGTAACTAGTAACAGTTCCACAAATTAAGAGTCAACATGAAGCTGTGTCCATTTCAAAATTTAGCTTTGACATATTAACCATTTGAATGCGTTCTTTACAAACAGAGTACCTGCCAAAGGTACACTTGTCCTAAGCAAACAGTAAAGATCCAGATCAAAAGGTTCATACTCTCTGTTCTAGGTCTGTATTGCTGTTTGTTTTGCAATACATTGACATAGATAACTCTATATACCGGTAGTCAAAAAAGGATAAGACTTGATTGGCATACGTGGTACAGTCGTAACGTGCTCGACTATGATATATCGCCCCTCGGTTATGAAAGTTAACACGAACTCTTTACTCACAAAACTTCAGCATTGAATAGATATATAACCAGTGTTTGTATACATAATTCTTTGATAAAATATATCCAAACGAGGTTACTTAAATCAGTTACAGCTTGTTTTGCAAAAACTAAAGCCTGTAATAAAAATTGGAGCTCGTTTTATGTTTAATAACTTCCATGATTTCTACCCCCTCCTGACCAAGAATTTTGGACTTTATAAACTGAGCCGCAAGGTCCGAATTATCAGTAGTTCTTTTCACGAGAGAACTTTTTCTGTTTCCGCTTCACTCTCTCTCTCTCTCTCTCTCTCTCTCTCTCTCTCTCTCTCTCTCTAACCCATATATGGTAGAAGCGGACGTCAACAAGCCAAACCTAAGTTTGAAACTTGAATTATCCATTGAAGTTTCAGGAACAGAACAACAGAACAAATTTTATTTCTGACTTCTACATAGTACATTGTCACACAAAACTTAATATACAAATTATCCATGCAGTTACTTCACACTGACAGCATATGTAACAAATGTAACCTATGGGGCCAATAGAAAAAAGTTGTTATCCGGACCGAGCTCAAATTATATTTAGGGATTATGCAAGATCAAGCACCCTGAAAGTTTTATTTGGTCAGCATGGAGTTGATCATGTTCAGCTCTGTCACTGGCCGGGTTTAGTGGAGTGCACCAATATGGGTATCTCATTCAAGAGCAGCTCTATATAGTCCGGTTGCCAACCCTCCGATTTTTGGAGAAGCGTGTTTTGCCGTCCGTACAAAGTTGTTTTACTGTTTCTATACCTCTGAGGTGTGCTCTTTAAGAATCATTTAGATGAGTTCTCATGAGCTTAAACGTATGGCTAAAATCATGATGAAACATTGCAGGGGCGAGGCCAGGCTTCAATGAATGTTACGCACCTCAGAGGGGGGGGGGGGTCCCCTCCTGCAGGTGGGGATCAGGGAGAAAATTGAAAATATGAACAGAAATAATGAGTTTTGAGGTGTATTTTGGACACGGAATATCATCTATGTGATGTCACTGAACCATACAATTTTGTTTAAAGCTCCTTTATATTAGACATAACATAACTTTGAACGACCATTTTTATCCCCCACACCACCGGTGGGGGAAGGGGGGCTATTTAGGAATGACGTTGTCCGTCCGTCCGGTCCGGTCCGTTCCGGCCCGGCCGTCGCGTTTTTCCGGACCATTTGCCTTTTTCTTGAAAACTGTTTCTGATACTAGCTTCAAACTTTGTATACATTATCAATGTATTTGGGGACACTCATTAACAGGTTTCAAAACTCTTGCACCAAATTTGACAGAATTATGCCCCTTTTTAACTTGATTTTTTTGTCTCTTAATTGAGAATTTTTTCTTTGAACATGCCATTTTCTTAAAAACCGTTCATGATATTGTCTTCAAACTTACTACACATTATAACTGTTGTGTTGTGAGACTTTCCATTAAGTTTGACATCTCTTGCACACAATATGACAGAATTATACCCCTTTATAACTTGAAATTTTGTTCCTTAATATACATTTATTCTTTGCACATGTCATTATCTTGAAAACTATTTATAACATTGTCTTCAAACTTGGTACACATTATAAGTGTGGTGTTTGCAGACTCTACTTGAAGTTATATAAATCTTGCCAACAAATGACAGAATTATGCCCCCTTTTGACTTGAAATTTTATTCTATTTTCTTGGAATATGCCATTTTCCTGAAAATTATTCATTATATTGTCTTCAAACGTGGTACACATTATTTGTGTTGTATTGTGAGACTTTTCTTCAAGTGTAAAAACTCTTGCATAAAAATTGACGGAATTATGCCCCTTTTCAACTTGAAATTTAGTTCCTTAATATGCATGTATGATTCTTTCTACATGTCATTGTGCTGTTTGTGACAGGTCAGTTTGGAGTGGGGGCATCAATCACCTTTAGTGATAGCTCTAGTTTTTCCTAGAATTATTCAACGTACAAGAGGTAGCTGAAGCACTGTAGATTTCAGGGGCCCGTTTCATAAAACTTCGTACGACAAAAACGGTCGTAAGTCAAAACTTTAAAATACATTTAATTTCTGGTTTCTCAATCTAATCCTGTCTTGTGACATCTCTTTGAAATCGTCTTGAAAAAACGATTCAAAAATGTACTGGGTGTCTGGTCTAAGTTTTCCTTTTCTCTTTGTTTTTTATTGAAATATCTATCAGCAATTTTGACCAAAGCTGCGTTATATAAGACATAACATTGTTTTGCCACTAACTTCCATTTCTGCTAGAGCTATTTTACCTTTAGACGCACGAGAGAGGTGTAGTTACCAAGTTCGAGAGATTCTGAAAGTGGATATTGACAAATGCTGATGGGGTCCCGGGATTTTCCCCTGGGAGAAAAATGGAATTTAGAACTGTAATGGTGAGCGCTGATGTGGGTTTGAAAAAACAACTTACCATGACAGATTTTAGGTGGGGGGGGGGGGGGGGGGGGAGGAGGAGGCGAACGCCGCTTCTTATACCCCCCCCCCCCCCCCCCCCCCCCCCCCACACACACACACACTAATTTCCACCCTTGCGCTTTGATTATGTTAATATTCACATTTTTGTTTTGGTTGAAAAGAATTGTTGAGATATACCCACGGGCAATACTATTTATTTGGTTTGATGCAGCTGTTATATGTAATGGATTACAAGTAATAGTTTGCGCAAGTACTGTGGCTCTATGCCAGACATTGAGTATAATCTTTATGCTATCATCTGCTACAATGTAGATACTATCTTTCATTGTTCATATTCATGACTTCAAAGTGGAACAAAATTTGTTTAAATTGCGTATACATTGAGTAAAAAAGGTTACATATCACTTAATGCAAATACAATGCAATAAAATGTACAATTCGCCTGATTTTTAAAAGTGTTGACAATTAATCAAAGTCTTAGTGGCAAACAGTTTGAAACCTAATCAGACGCGACGTTACAATGTACTAGGTGTCTGGTCTAAGTTTTCTTTTTCGTTTTGTTTTTTATTGAAATATTTATCATCAAACAGTGAACACTCTACACTGCTTGTCTGTGTGTCCCTTTCATGGGATAATAGCTAACATATTGGTTAATGTGATTTGTGGATAAGGCACTGTATGTTCGGACACATAGGTTACTCTGTACAAAGGTATGATTATGATTTATTTAGTAATGTAATCAACGAGTTTAACATTTCCCCTGCCTTATACCCCGACACCAATAGTTATTTGCAAACTGTTTTGATCCTGATCGGAGGCCGCGTTACGCGGCGTCTGTTCAGAATCCAAACTCTTTGACACTCATTTTTTATATTTCTTCAGTCAAAATATCTAAAATTTAAAATTTGATAAAAAAAAAAAAATCCAGACAATTGTTTAAAATTGATGACGACATAGCTCAGTGAATGGGTTAAGTGTGTTTAAAATGGTACATTTGACTGTGGTAAATGTGACATGTTTATTTCACCACGGTATTCAAACATATCACCGCCTTGTCAGATATTACATGACAGTTAACCCTCGATATTTCAACCAATCAGAATGAAGCCTATGTATGATGTTAACCCTTAGACTGCTTCATGTATGGCGTCACTTACATTTGCATACAGTTTGGAATCTGATCAGACGTCGCGTAACGCGGTGTCTGATCAGAATCCAAACTGTTTGAAAGTCATGTCTTTCAAATTTTGTTCAGTTAAAATTACTGATATATATTTGGAAAAAGTAGGGCATACAAAATATATGAAACAGACGCCATTGCAGTAGCGAAGGTGTTGAACATGATGTATATAAACATTAAGCAGAATTATCTAGCAGGTTTAGCTTGCTTTGTATTACTCCACCTTGTTTGATTCAGACATTTGTTGTAAACAGTCAATAAACACCATATGTGTGCATTCTATTGAGAAGTCACAGTAACAGGGCTCCACTGTAGTTTTCGTCCAACTGTATAAATGAACCCTTTTCACTTTAATATTGTCGTTCATTCACATTGTCGTACGCTTTCATTTCGAACGGTTTATTTTAATAACTATTCACTGAAGAACTATAGATCTATACGAATGTGAAACAGGTTGGATCTCGATCAAGAGGTCAGTTACTCGGCGTCTGTTCTGAATCCTAACTGTTAACAACAGTATCCAGTTTTGTCAGTGAAGGGGTTAAATTTGACATTTTAACTTGTCATGTTTAATTGTTCAACGATGTAGTTAAAAGTTTATGAAAAAGGGGTCACCTTTGTTCGCTCAATCTATATACCAATGATCACATACGATTTCCACCATGGCTCCAGATAACAGGGAGTAAATTGAACAAATTCAACATTTTCTCATTGATTTATCATCAGATCATATGGTGTTACTACTCAGAATCGTCGCTTCGATACGATTCTAATGAGTGTTGACACCATAGGGTTTAATTCAGAAATGAAGATTTTAGTTTTTGAAATTCAACTACTCAGACGAAAACCATTCTATTTTACTTTCACTCTGCTTAAACTCATTATCCCCTCAAACTTCCAATGGACAATTTCGGTTTGCAATAAAGGATGGTCCATTTTAGACTATTTAGGATTGTCTTTTGAAAAATGACAAACAGTGAAGTCCCTGATCAGCGGGCTCCTGGATTTTTTATAATGAGCAACATTCTGAAAAATACTAGTTCATAACACCCAAAAGCTGGACATTCCGTGCATTTAAAGTTATAGGAAGGGATATATAGATGGTCGACTATCACAACATCAGCTTCGATTGTTTACCGAAATAAACAAAGAAAGGTCGATGGATTTTCGTTTATTAGTGACCCTCTAAAGTATAGTTAAAAGCAGTTACATGCTGGATGAAAGAAAAAATAGAAAGCTTTTAGTTGATCCAATTTGCTTACAGACAGAACACTACAGAAGAAAACTTTGGAATGATCGTAAAAGAAACACTTAAAATAGTACATTTATGTTTTGTGTCGAGTATATCGTTATTTTCCAAGTACAGTGTTCCCTCTCTACAACGACTTCCAGTGGGCGTCACAGATTATGTCAGTATATCTGTTGTTCGGAGGGAGTTGTTATAGGGAGGGGGAAATTAAAGACTTCTCTTACATTTGCAAACAGCTCGAATCCAGATCAGACGCCGCGTAAGGCGGTGTCAGATCTAGATTCAAGCTGTTTGTCACTCGTCAGTATATATTTTCTATCAAAATACCCACTTATATGTTACTTTGAGAAAAAACAGCAGACGACAATTTTATTACAGCAGTAAAAGCGTTAGACATAATTGTCCTGTTTAGAGATCTGCGACAAGGGTCGATGAAAGGAGGGAGTCTGTCTGTGTTGGGAGGGCCGTTGTAGGGAGGGAGCACTGTAACACGGTTTGATCTCTTTTGCACAGAGTTTCGCGCCACATCCGATGTTACGTAACTCGGTGCCTGAATAGGTTCTAAGCTATTACGATATCACTGGGATAAAAAGAAATCGTCGAGATTTTGAAGAATTGGTCAGTTTCAGAGTATAGCTTAGATTTATTTTGTTGTACTGAGGAAGTATAGATAAAAGTGCATAAAAGACTCAACTTTGTAGCAAACTCGTTGAGTAAAGATCTTTTTAACGTTAATGATTGGTGTGAAAAGAACAAAATGTCAATAAACGTTGCAAAAACTAAATCCATGTACATTACCTCAAGATCAAAATCCGCAGGCATTCAGAATATTGCTCTTCCAATCCCATTTGGTAATGATGAAATCCATTGCAGTCGTGAGGAAAAGTTACTCGGTGTCACCTTTGATGTATTTTTATCTTTTGATAGCCATATTAACAATGTTCTTAAAAAGTGTAACTCCTTATTATACCTCCTCTCCAGAATCAAAGTGTTTCTAACTATACCATTGAGAAAAATGTTTTTTAACTCCTACATCTTACCTCATCTCGACTATTGTTGCGTTATTTGGGGAAACTGTTCTATATCGCAAGAACAGAAAATCATTCGTTTTCAAAAACGTGCAGCAAGGCTTATCCTTAATAAAGATAAAACTGCCCATTCAGCTGATCTCTTCAAAGAACTTAATTGGATGACTTTTCCGGAAAGAGTTACATTTCACAAAGCTACTCTTATGTTCAAAGTCTTCAAAGGTTTGACACCTGTATATTTATATGATTTGTTCACATTAAAGTCAAATGTGCATGATAGAAATTTAAGGTCTTCATCAAATTCTCAGTTATATTCTCCAAGACCAAAGTCTGAATTTTTCAGGAGGTCGTTTGCCTATTCTGGAGCTATGGTTTGGAATAACTTACCTTTGAACATAAGAAATTCTCAATCACTTGCCTTATTTAAAACTTCATACCTTAAATGGGTTAAATTAAACAGATAGTATAGTCACTTAATATAATGCTTCAAAATGCAATACAGTGATGAAAATGTGCTGCTCAGGGGTGAAGTGTCATTTCCCACTATAGTTTAAATTTATATAAACAAGTTAGATTACTGTTCAGGAAATTATTACAAGGCGTCAAGGTTTATATACGCCGCATATTGTAGTTTGCAGCTGATGTAAGTTGTTCTTAACATTAATATGGCTTTATACCACTATTCCTAAGGTGCCAGTCTAACCATCGCATTCCTTGACCCATTACCGCATATCGAAGCGCCTTTAAGTGCATTCAATTTGTGCATTCATAATTATTTACAAAAAATTTAATTAGAATGTTTGCTAGATCTATATCTTAGCAACTTAAGGCTGGCTGAAAAAGCTTAATGCATCTTAAGGCGCATTCTGCTTTACTTTCAACCTGCTTTAAGTGATCACCTGTCTTCAAAACTAGAACTATGCCATGTGCGGTAAGGGGTTATTGTTGCGATGGTTTCATGTAGGCTTTGTTTTGACTGCTGAGCCCCTGTTCGACTGTTTCAAAATTAACCTTTAGCCCGCTAATTATGTCGATAGTAGTTTTTGCTGAAAGTGTAGACCCAGATGAGATACTTCCTTATGAAGCTCTCTGATCAGAGTATACATTGTTTGCTAGGAGAAGAAATGATTCTGTAATAGATAACATTCTAAGTTTTCAAATACATTGTATTCTACTTTTAAATAAATGGTTTGAATAGTATCCATCAAATGAATTATGGTATGCGCTAAGGGTTAATGACTGATCAAGGCCTTAGCTACTTGTAAGGGCTTCTATGTATATAAGTTATGATAGAAATATGGATATTAATCAAAACCTACATGTTGCTTTAACCCTTTACTACATAGATATGTTTCATGAAAAGTGTTTTATGTTCTCTAGTAGATGGTAGCTTAAAGCGGGTTTAAAGTAAAACAGAGTGCACATTTAGGCTCATTTTGGTTTACTTTCAACCTGGTTTAAGTGGTCACCTTTCTTCAATAGTAGAAATATACCATGGAGTAAAGGGTTTGAAGTATCTTTGGTATATTCCTTCTCGTTTGTTATGAAATTTCATTGATCTAGATCTTTGCTATTTGTTAAATCGTCGTTTTGTTTGGGCTTTATATCGCCTCTACCTATTCAATCTTCATGTATAGATAACAAATCTTGAATTCTCAGAATGATACTTATACATCAACATTTTCAGCTTAATCTTTAAAAGTCTTTAAGTAAACAGAGTAGTCCCTGTGGAGAGCTCCTACAGGAACTGTCTTTTCAGGGTCCACTCTGTTTGCAAAGGTTTAAAATAATATTGATTTGTAATTGTGTTCCTTCGTGTTGTATATATGTTAATTTTGTTTGTGGACCATATTGAAAATTGGTTTGTTTGTTGATACCAAATATGTAATCCACATGAAATAAAGTCGTTATTATTATTATTATAAGTATATTGATTTTTTCCAATTTCGACGATCACAGAGCAGAAAAAAACCCTTTTATTTCTGACTTGTACATGTGTACACCACAGGTGCTTGTATTGTATAGATGTTACCCCTGTGTATGTAGATCTAGATCGTTTAAAATTATTGTTTTTAGTAGACTATGGTTATTCTGTATTTGTATAAACATATACAAAGTTACCATAGTCTATTAAAAAAAACTTTAAACGATCTAGATCTACATACATGAGTAACATACTTACTATACCAGCACCTGTGATGTGTACATCGTCACACAAAACATAATATTCACATTCTTACAGATTCAAGTAACGTAATAAAAGCAGCATTGAGTGGTTATTAATTGTACATTTAAGAGAACAGGCTCCGATGTTATACAACTAAAAACGAACTGCGTACTCCAAACTCAGTTTTTATCTCAGTGTATCACATTTCGGCAAATATTATATTTCATACACAATTCTATTGTAAAAATGTGTCTAAATGAGGTAAAACTATTTTGTAAAAACTAGAGCTAGTTATCAAAATTGAGAATTTTGAGCACAGAGTTTGTTTTAAGTTTTATAACCTCGGCACAAGGATATGTTTATAGCCATTGTTACAGGCGTTTTCTTTATGCAGGGTGAAAGTGTTCAGATGATAGTTTAATGCATGATGCAGACCATGCAGACAGCTGCTATTGTGTTTTCTATATTATCATTATCTTGCGCTAAGCCGCAATCTGTCTTTAGAGTTGTATCCGCCACTGCAATGAAACGAAGCACCTATACTAACCGCATTGATCGTAAAGTCAAGCCTGTACTAAGCGACTGCTCAGTATACAGTAACGTAGATATCCCTCAACTCTTTCTTCCCTGAAAACCCAAATGGACAATTCTAGTTTTCAATTTAGTTCAGTCTTTTTTTTTTACTTTTTTAGGGTTGATTTTTACAATTTATGCCAAAATGACAAACAATGTAGACCCTGAGCAGAGGGCTCCTTAAGGAGCCCTCTGATCAGGGTCTACACTGTGTGCATAGGAAAAGTGTACTCCTCGCATGTACACTGTTTGAAAATGACGCATATATGCGTGATTCGGGTTCAAAGAGTTAAGACAAATGACTGCTTAATACAAAATAGAAAAAATACAGAAAGCTCAAATTCCAGCTTTCTGCATTTATTATTTATCCTTTATTAAACAGTCACGTGAATTAAATACAGTCGATATCTCAAAGTAGCTTATCGAACATATCCACGTTTGAACTTTGAAATACGGTTATGTTCGTCGTAAGCGAATTCAAAAACAATGAAATACAACTGTAGATATAAAGTGAATTCGAAATAAGTGAGTTCGAGATAGAGAGAGTCAACTGTACTCGATATTGGTATTCCTTTGAGTGGTATAGCTGGATATAAGATTGACTGTACATGTATGTATATCGGATACGTGATTACTCTAGCTCGGCGGATCAGAATTTATTGTTAAAACACTAGTGTAACATGTGGGAGGAATAGCACTAAGTGCAGGTAAATTGTTCATCTTTACTCGACTTTCTGACTTTGAATATAACAGTGGAGAAGATGTTATTCTTTCCCAATAAACGCGTTTAAAAACAACAATGTTCATGGCAAACAGTTCGGAGCCAGATCAGATGCCGGATAACCCAGAGTCTGAGCAGGCATCACACTGTTTGAGAGTGTTACCACTATGTTTAAAATTAACCGTTAGAAATTTCTAAAAAATGACATTTTCTACATTTATATTGCAATGCTTTTGCGTTTCATTTGCGTTTCAACGGACAAACAATAACGGCATTTCCCCTGTAATACTACAGTGCTACTACTACCACTGAAAGGAAGATGCACTTTTAGAGTTAATGATACATGTATAGGTTGCTGCTTAACTCTTTGAACCCTAGTCCCGCCTATAGGCGTGCTTTTCAAACAGTGTACAGGTGAATAGTACACTTGTCCTATGCAAACAGTGAAGACCCAGATCAGAGGGCTCCGAAAGGAGCCCTCTGATCAGGGTCTTCCCTGTTTGTCATAATGCCAAACATTGACAAAAACAACCCTTAAAAGTCAGAAATGGACTAGACAAAAATGGAAACTGGAAGTGTCCATTTAAAGTTTCAGGGAGGAAAGAGTTAACCCATTAACCCATTAACCCATAATTACGCCTTTGATTTATTACTGTACTGAAGCAGAAAGTTCCAATTTATAGTGTCACAAATAAGAATCATAAGAAATAGTTTCTATATTCTAGCAGATAATAGCTTTTTAAAGCAGGCTGAAAGTAAAGCAGAATGCGCCTGTATGCGCGTTCTGCTTTACTTTCAACCTGCTTTATGTGGTCAACTATCTTGAAAACCAGAAACAGGCTTTGGGGTAATGGATTAAAGCATGATAATAGTAAAACAGAAAATTCCTACATTCATCTAACTGTTTACGTTGTTAATTATTTGTTTTGTATGAATTTTGTATGAAATGCCTTTTGTTTTATGAACTTATATATATGTTGAGGGCCTCATGGGAGATTGGTCTTTACCAAATGAGTTCTCTCGTTAAATAAAGTCTTTATTATTATTATTATTATTATTACTACTACGTGTAAACAGTAATATATCTCAATTCGTCGAATACTATTGACGAGCTTACGAGTCCGTTACAAAAGTGTACATGTGGAAAGTACCCTTGTCTTATACAAACAGTGTAAACCAGATCAGAGGGCAAGTAAAATATCAAATATAATATAGTTCTTTTTGACTGTTTATTGTTGTTTCACGCTCCAAAGCCACGGTTGTAAGTAATGAGTATACTCTTCGCTGAGGTTCAATGGGTTAAATTAAGAGCCCTCTATGTGTCGTCGCTTAGTAGCTGGTGTTCGTACAGAGAGGAACAGTGGAGAAAACGTTATCCATTCCCGTTTAAACGCAAATGAAACGCAGTTCATTGAAATGTAAATACTTATTAGATTTTGAAATTGTTCGCGATTTATTTTAATCTGAGTAGCAAACAGTTTAAAGCCTGATCAGACTCTAAACTTTTTGCGATGGAAATAATAATTTTAGCATAAGTTTACGCGTTTATTGGGAAAGAATAACGTTTTCTCCACTGTAGGGTGCTATCTTTTTATGTCCAGTTTCCAAAAACAGTTCGAGTCAGATCTATTGCCAAATTACAAGGAGTTTAATCAGGCTCCAAACAGTTTGCATCTCAAAATTTATCAAAACGGCACCGTGTTATGAAACTTTCATTTTTACACTTTATTGCAATGTCTGCGTTAATTTCAATTCAACGGGAAATAATATAACGTTCCTAACTTGAGTGAGTGAGTGAGTGAGTAATTTAGTGAAACTGAGTGAATAAGTGAGTGAAGGGGACTTAGTTTACAAGGGTTCGTCGTCTCAATCAACAGTATTTCAGTCTGTATATGGATATGGGGCCTACAGTGTACCCGACTACTTGCCAAGTATCGATAGTGGCATACAAGGTCACTTGGTCAATATATCGGTCTCATACTGTCTATAAACGCTGAGAGCCGCTAATTTGTTACTATATTTAGCCACACAGGCGATTAACCATACTGAATTGACGACTATATATATATCATTATCTTATACCGGACTTCAAAGTTAGCCTATAGCCATAGAGACTGTTTCCTTTCCTATTTACGCCTTTTCACACAGTTATTAACCATCATAGAAATGCCTTTCATGCTTTACCACTGGTAAACAGCTTTAAATAACCCTTTCATGATCAAATTTATCGTGAGGTTCTTACCTTATCACCACAACATTGTCGTCTGATTTAATATTGTTGTCTGCAATATCGTTTCAAAGTTAGACTGGCGTAATTTCCAAACAAGTGGCAAACAATGTTGATCCTGATCAGACGCCGCGTGACGCGGCGTCTGATTAGGATCAAAACTATTTGCATATATATGCGCTTTATTACGTCACTTAGAGTGAAAGGGTTATGGAAAGATTTTCTAGATCCTGACATGTGGCTTCTTATACAGCAGACTGGTCGTCAACAAGGAAATTCATTAACGCATTCACATGTTCACCCCAGAATCAATGAAGTCTACACCATTGTTCGCCATTTAGGCTTGATTTGAAGAATACATTATAAAATAACAAACAGGTTATTTTTTGTATGCATGTTCATCTTGACAAGTCCTATCAAAACACACCAAAATATTTTACCAATTGACCTTGACCATAACACCCGACGTTATTTTACTGTAATTAACCCTGATCTGCCTGCATTAAGATACACTATTCTAGAAAATATTTCTTGAAGTGGATATTTATGACTGTATAAAGTGGAACTATTTTTTAAAATTGAGGAATACATTAAAGGCATAAAATGACATATTATGGGAACATGGGTTTAATACCGCTAGCCTATAACTATTCGAACGTTTAAAGAGAAGATAGATAGATATATTTATTTCGGTAAAAAGTGTACATAACATGGCAAAGCATAATTAAACAATCATATAAGAGCAAGGATAACACAATAAAGGAAAAATATTTTTCCTTATTTCCATCGTGGTCCTTAGTTTGTCTTCTGTACATATAAATGATCTAAAATCAGAACTTTCTAATTTTTATTTTCCTAATATGGTCAAAAGAGTGTCATATACTGTTTAACCTTTGTATAAGAATTGCTAAAATTATGGAAGGCAGCCGCCCGTGCTTATTGCGCAATGTGTTTTGCGAAATGCCAAGTAGATATCGTTTCTTGTTAAATATTACAGTGTAGAAAACGTTATTTTTCCCAATAAATGCGTTTTCGCTGAAACAGCAAACAGTAAATACGCTCCAATGCAAACACTTTAGAGCCAGCTCAGAGGCCGGGTAACCCGGCGTCTGATCAAGCTCCAAACTGTTTACTATCAAGGTAAAAATCATCATCCAGAGTTGTCAAAAATTGTTATTTTATTGCAACTATTTGCGTTTGCGTTTTGTTTGCGTTTAAACGGTAAAGATAACGTATTCTACACTGTAACTGCTGAATGAGACATGTTTTGCAAAATGCATTTTGCCACTTGCTAATGGCGTATTGCTTCGTATCACGCTAATTACGAATAATACTGATATTAATAAAAACAACCAACTAATGAAAATACGACAAGTCGGGAATTTTAGGTGTAGCTTAATGATCAGTCCTTATAAAGGCATATTGCAAGGTACAAGTTTTTTATCATTATTAGTCGTGTACATTTCAAGTTGCAGAATTGACGACTTTAACCGTCGATTGTTCCACTTATGCATGAGCGAAATGGCTTAACTCATACACCCCTTGAACCTTCAATGGTCAATTCTAATTTCCAATTAAGTCTAGCATTTTTGATCATTGAGCGTAAAATTTAAAGTTATATTCCAAAATGACAAAAAGAGCAGATCCTGATCAGAGGAGCCATTCAGATCAGGGTCTATAATGTTTGCATTGGACAACTTAGTCTGGTACCCGACTTCTTCACAAAGTACGTCAGACAATATGTAATAATGGCTGCCCCCATGAAATAGAGAAAAGTGGGTGGAGTTATATGAGCTGTAATAGGGGGTTTTCTTATTTTAGGCGGTTCACAATATCTCATTGTAACCTACGGGTTCAATGTTATTCAAAACTAAATTACCAATTCAAACATATATGGTAAGCGACTGAATTCAGCAGAAGAATTTTAAAGCACTCCTATTTTCGGCTATTATAAATAAGTTGGATTACATATTAGTATACTGTATCGTTGGGGTAGTGGTTAGCGTCCATGCTTATCGTCCAGGCGACTCAGGTTCGAATCCCAGCCGGCTCAATATTTTTTTACTCTTTATTTGGAAATGTATTTTCAATATAAAACGTTAAATATTTTTACGATCGAATAACACCTCTAAGAACATTAAAATGTAAAATTCAATAAGTTTAAAAATGTTGATGAAATCTCAGAATTTCCTCAATTTTCCCCTCCGGAACCTGAACAAATTTAAAAGTGTAGATCTATATGTAACCGAATGAATAACGACGACGTATTAGAATCTGTAAAATTTGTACCTATAGCATTGATTTCTCCATGTTTGGATGGAATTGATCAAAATATTTTGGAAGTTATACGGTGAGACAGTGGCAAGGTCAATGCATTAATTGGTAGCCAATCTATGAAGGCGTATACCTTTGTTGCTAATTAAACTTTGAGTGGTAAATCAAACATTAGTTTAGTTATTTTTATTGGTTTTCCGAAAAATAATCATTAAATAGATGACATTTATTATTTACGACGTTTAAAAAATTATGACCAAAAAAGAAAAATACATTCCGGTGACGGGATCGAACCTGGGCCGCCTGGACGAGAAGCAGGGATCCTAACCAATACACCAACGGCTCAGTACGGAGTTTAAATCAAACTGATATATATAATAGCCGAAAATAAGGTTAGTGTTCCAACAAATGAGACAACTTAAGGGCATACGCGCCAAATTCATGGTAACAAAGTACGATAATTCAAGAATCGTTACTCAACGAAATTGTGCGTGTCGGTTACCTCCCGCGGATACTTTCGGTTTCTAACAATCTCTATAAACGTGAAATTTAGTGTGAACCCGAGAACACATACATATACACAGACCTTAGTTATCACTTGCGATCCAACGCTCAACCAATCAGAGCACGACAGCCATATTTCGGTCAAACTTTAGACGCGTGGTGCTATGTTAAATTGTGGTCACGACGTCATTTGAATTGGAAGCAGGCTGACTGGCACCGAGTTCTCTTTCGTGACGAATCTCACCGAGCAATGCAGATGGTAGGCTACACAAATTTTAACATTCAAGATTCAGCAGTCAAGATTTGAGACAGGCTTCACAGGCAAGCGTGGAGGACTGAGGTACTTATTGAACGTTACGCTACGCCGTAGAAATGTAGCGTGTATTGGTGCAAATAGTGGCCATTCACGATATTAATGATACTGAATACAACTTTGGACTTTTTATGATAATTCATTAAACACCTAAACATTTTAAGAAAAAAACAACTTTTATTCAGACCCCTACCAACTTCTTCATTACATCACTCGAAAAAAATTCTTCACAGCAGTATGAGGTTAACTGATATGGATTAAAAATGATAAACTTCATTTTCGGTATAGGTTTTAGACCATCAACATTATAACTTTCCAGCAAATGTTCCTGTAATCGTGAGGGACGTTTCTACTTTTGCTCAGTATATGTAAAAAAATACTTCAAATGACCCCACATATTTAAATCTTGGACAACATTTCTCGACAGGTTTCTTTCCAGATATTAAGCTTCAACTTCTACCCTACATACTCATATCAGTATACCCCCTCTAACTAGTTGGGGTTCGGGGACTTGCTCCCCCGGGGAAATTTTATTCTTAGATGGCTTCAGAAGCGTTCAGGGTCGTGCTGTGCATATAAAACAGGTAAAATACTAATAAAAATCCATGTAAATGTTCAACTTAAAATAACAAATTATTAGCTCACCTGGCACGTAGTGCCAAGGTGAGCTATTTTGATCGTCCTCTGTCCGTCGTCGTTCGTCCGTTCGTCCGTCCGTCCGTCCGTTCGTCGTCAACAATTTCTTTAAACGACATCTCCTCCGAAACTACTGGAAAGATTTTTACCAAACTTGGCCTGAATGATCCTTATATGGTCCTCTTTCAAAGTTGTTCAAACATTTCCGGTCCGTTGCATATCTAGGTCACAGGAGCTAAAAAATCTTCTTGTCTGAAACCACAGTACCTTGAGCTTAGATATTTTGCACAAAGCATCATCTACAGGTCCTCTATCAAGATTGTTCAAATTATGTCCCTGGGGTTAAAAATGACCACGCCCTGGGGGTCGTAATTTTACATAGAGTTATATAGTAAAATCGTCAAACATATTTATCTCTGAAACTAATATGGTCAGAGCTTTGATATTTGGCATGATGACACTTCTAGAAGCCCTTAACCAATATTGTAAATATGGTTCCGGTCTGTTGCATATCTAGGTCACATGAGCTAAAAATAGATTTTTTCAATGAAAATTATGTCTCTGGGGTGAAAAGTGATCCCATACCAGGGATTATGTGACCCTTGTGTTGGTTTTTCCAGGTGAGCGATATTTAGGCCCGCATGGGCCTCTTGTTAATGATAAAGGATCATATTTATTGACGTTGTCTTCCGGCTATTAGCCTAGTCTACCTCTACCCCTTCTAATAAGTGTAGCACTTTTACTAGCGTGTCCGGGGCATGCTTCCCGGGATATCTTTTAATTCTATTGTCTTTGGTGCATTCTAGGGGCGTTTTTTATATAATATATGCTTTTTTTTACCATTTTCCTATTATCCACACCTAAAGCATTTAGATCTATTTATGAAGTTTGATCCATTTCTTAAGGATATAATTTGATTTAGTAAGTGTATTCATTGAATTTGAGCCAAAAAACAGTTAAGAAAAATGCACATACTTCAGGCAACACACTCTAATGTATACACTTTGCATCATACTTTTAGTAAGCATCATTGAAGTTACATTGAAAATAAAACAAATACGCATAAAAGAGTATTCTGTTTTACTTTCAACCAGCTTTAATCGACTATCTGCTATTCTATATTTTAGGAATAAATGAAAGTTGTCAAAAGGCGTATTAAAGTTTACGGGGTAATTGGTAAACAATTAGACATACATGTTAAACGTATTTACGGGCTACTTTGTTAAACATGTCGTATACATGCATAGCGAAGTAATTACCTCTTATCCTGCTACACTGGACCTGATAATGTTTAGGTAGCTTTTTAAACAAAGTTTGATACTATAATTAATTTTGCGGCTTTACTATTTTGAATAAGTTTATGAAATGTTCTGTCAAATAAAATCGGACACTTCACTGTTTTGAATGTTATTATTTTATAAAATATAAAAAAAACCATAGCTAATACTAAACACGTACTGAAAATATCAAACAAGTCTACTGTTATGTATAATGAAAGCCATGAAAGAAGATTTTCATGTTTTATAATTAAAATGTAGATATATCGATCTAGAAAATGTTCACAGCTTTCGAAAACACATGTCAACTTTTGTCATTAGCAAAATAAGAATGTTTTTTGTTGAAATTTTGAGATTTAAGAAAGTTAAGCATTCCAATGGAAATGCAATTTTATTTACATTAAAGTCTAGACATAAACTGATGTATTTCAAAAACACTTTTAGAAATTACTTCTTTAAGAAGATATTGCGTCAAAAAGTAGTGTCTGAAAAGTGCTATGTTCCAGTGTCCTCGAGTAGGTGTCATTTAGGTTTATTTTGGGACTGATAGAGTAATACAATTTTATTGTGCATTATACATAATATTATGTACTAACGGGTCAACAAAGAATTGCTCTTTAAAATGCTATATCACACATGCATTTTGCACGTATTACAATGAAGTTATTGATCCAGTATCAAAACTTTTTGAACTACCCTCGTATGCAGACCTTTTCAAAGTGGGCACTTTGGCATGATATGGGTTGATACATATCATACAGTAGAGACAAAGTAGGCTGATGTGTCAAATGTACATGACGAAGTAATTAACTTCTTCTATCTTGTCATAATAGCATCTGTTTTACCCTTTCTCCCATAGAAGCGACTGTTAGCGTATTTAAGTTATTCCTCCACTGAAGAAAATAGTTCGAGTTTATACCCTCATGAACAATTACCATATCAAATATGTTATATAGCCTAGCAGATTTTAGCTTAAGGCAGGCTGAAAGTAAAGCAGAATGTGCCTTAAGGCACATTTTGCTTTACTTTCAACATGTTTTAAGTGGCCACCTGTCTTCAAAACTAGAAACAGGCTATGAGGTAAAGGGTTAAAGTAAGTTGTTGTTTTCACTATTTGTTGGAATAAAGTTTATACATTTAAAAGAAAGAAAACCTAAAGACGAGACTAGTGTCAACCAGTCAAGTCGCGATAGACTGGTCTAGAGTTAACCATTTAACACCTGAAACTTTTAATGGAATATTCCTGTCTCAAAGTCAATTTAGTATTTAATGAGAGAGCTCATTTGATAAAATCAATCTTCCACGAGTCCCTCCATGTATATACAAGTACACATGTACATAAAACTGGTTTAGTTGAGACCAAAGGCATTTCATACAAAACATATAACCTACAATAATATAACATAATCAATGAGAACTAGATCTAGCAATTTGTCTAGTCCTTGTTTAACTATTAAGGGTTATGTTTACAATATATTGCAAAATTTACAAACAGTGCAGAGCCTGATCAGAGGACTCCTTAAGGAGCCCTCTGATCAGGCTCGACATTGTTTACACATGACAAATTCTCGTCGCTATAGGGTTGAATGTGTTTAAGAGTTTTCATTGATTTCAATAAAAACAGCTGGTGTACATGTATGTTGCTGGTGTATTTATGATCCGGAGGTGACACAAGTAACTCGACATTTCGTCTAAATTTGAAATGGTGATAGGTTCTGGTCGTATCTATGGAAAGAAAGGTACCCAGTTTTATATTTCTTCAGTCAAAATACCTAAAACTTTAATTTGAGATAGAAAATCGGACGTTGATTCTTGTAAATTCTCACCTTCCTGTAAAATCGATTCGTATTTCAAAGTGTTTCTGCTCACGACCGGGTATAGACGTTAAGTTCGTGAATTTCCTGGATTTGCGTCCCTTAGTTATTTACAGTAAGGTTTTTCATCAAATTATTTCCACAGGTACTTGACACATTTTGATCTTTTTTCTATCTACCGAAAAAAAAACACTTTTACATAGTATATAAATCTAGTAAAAAAGGAAGAACAAAAAGAAGGTGTCAAGTACCTGTGATCATTTCCACCAATAAAAAACTTGATCTCCAAATTTTGAAATACATGTACAATTATTTTTCCAAAGCAAAGATGGGTGGGATAATATAATAATGTCAGTTCTACCTATCAAATGTTACCTTTTTACTGATACATTCAAAAGGTTATTTTGAAACATAATTACTCACATTTATCATAAAAATGTTCCGATTACATGAATCAGACAATAGTATCAGAACTGCGCTGTTTTGTTTTTTATATTGACGACACTATTTTGACATATTTATCAATTGACCAATTGGAGGGTGCGAAATGACATGACAGTACCTATATTTTAGAGAGCCTTGACCTTGTTGTAAATACGTACATTTATTTTTTACTTTGAATATATCTTACCACTTTCCATCGTTAATATTTCTGTTTAAGACAATTCAGTGTAGATGAATAATCACCAAAAGTTACAAAAGGTATGCACAAAAATATAGCTAAAGGGATCGAAAACACAGACCACCAGACTGTTTAACGCATTACCCCATAGCTTGTTTCTAGATTGGAAGATAGGTGATCACTTAAAGCGGGCTTAAAGTAAAGTAGAATGCGCCTTAAGGCGCATTCTGCTTTACTTTCAGCCTGCTTTAAGCTATTGGCTGCTAGAATATAGAAAATATTTCTTAAGATTTTTATTTGAGACAGTATAAATAGGAACTATTTTCTTCAGTAGAGGCACTAATTAAAGACTTATAAAGGCGTATTTATTGGGTAATGGGTTAACGCTACTGTCGACATGGTAGTAAACGGGTTTGTAATTTTTGAGTGGTCATAATAATGTCCTAGTAACTGCAGGTTGAATTATTGACTTTTTCTTTGTTAAGCTAATCTGTGTTTGATATGTAAACTAATAGAGTTTATTATCTTGCGAACACATTTCAACGCAGCGTTTACCATCTGCTTCAACTCAATCGCACTGAAACATTGACATAGCTTACATTTGCAAACATTTTATACTGAGTTTGCATCCACATCGGATCAAAATGTTTGCCACTCATCTTAAATTTTTCGTCAGACAAACTATTTGCCACTCAGATTAAAAAAGATAGTCACAATTGTCGAAAAGTTGTCATTTTCTCCATTTTGCTGCGATGCGTTTGCGTTTCGATTGCTTTAAACGGGAAAGAATAACGTTTTTTCCACTGTTAAGGTTGAAAGAACATGGCTATAGCACACCTCGCCAGGCGATTGGTGACCACCATGACCCTCTCGTTTGGACAGTCACTATGACTTGTATTTACCGTATTGTGAGGAACACATAAAAAACAATTACGACCACAATTATGCAATTACGACAGGTGACTGCGTAAAGCTTGAATGAGTTGGTTTAACGACACTGCGACACAAAATATGTTATAAATATATATATATCGCCGATGAAAGATGAGGGATATATCGCCGATGAAAGATGAGAGATGATGAGGTGAGAAGATGGTGATTTTAGGAAGATGAGTTCGGTTAATCTATTTCGTTGCGACGCTGGGCATGGGATCAAAACCACTGACATGCCTTCTTTTTAGTTCTTTGCACTCTGGGTGTAATTAAAGCCCTATTCCAAGTCCTTCATAGCAGCCCCCCCCCCCCCCCCAATCACAGCTTGATACTTGGTGATTAGATCGCCCTTATCAGGGTATGTTTATTACAAACAAATTATCACAGCAGGGTACTAATTGATAGATGTAGACCAATATAGGGGCAAGTGATAGCTGTGCATTTAACCCTTAAGCTGTGCATCGTGAGTTGACTGTTATTTTTTCAAACAGTTTGGATCCAGATCTGATGCTGCATAACGTTGCATCTGATCTGTATCCAAACTGTATACCAGTTATCGCTGAGACTTTTTTAATTGAAATATGTACAAATCAAATCTAAATATTGTTTGCAGACGACAATTTAAAAGCAAAAGATATTACCGCAGGGTCAGGGTTAAGCACACAGTGATATTGTCTGTAGATTAAAAATTGATGAAATTTATTTTATTTTATTATTCTGTAATTTTGGGTCTTATACTACATAGCAAAACAGTGGGATAGTAATCTAGCTTTAATAGATAACATCAAGCATACTACCAAGCAAGTCATGACATTACACTTTCAAACTACATTTAAAAAATGCAAACTGCATAGATCCAGATCAAATTCTCAGTTACAAAGCACATGAACTGGGGCCATACTAATGACTTTAGGACAAATAGATATACCCTGATTACTGAAAACTAAGTTATTAGCAAAATATTTCATATGTTTGATCAGCATGAATCTTTTTAATAACAATTCCAGTTTCTCGTAAAGTCTAGTCCATATTAACTCTATGATAAGGTTGCTATAAAAGCTAATAGTCTAGTCCATTTTGACTATATGGTAGGGTAGCTATAAAAGCAAATAGTCTAGTCAATTTTGACTATTAAATCTGAAAAGTGTCCAGCGGTATAATTTACCCCTATATCATAGCAAATGGTAGCTTAAATCAGGTTGAAAGTAAAGAAAAACGCTTTACTTTCTTGGAATTTTCTTGTGATTGAACCCATTTCTCCATAAAAACACATTTGCTCTACTTCCAACCTGCTTTAAGTGGTCACTTGTATTCGAACAAAGAATTAATCCTCTGCAAACATGGTCTAAATATTTATATAACTCTGAATAAGTACTTTACGAAATATAGTATTTATCCTAGCAGATGGTTGCTTAAAGCAGGCTGAAAGTAAAGCACACTCTGCTCTACTTTCAACCTGCTTTAAGTGGTCACCTGTATTCAAACAAAGCATTTTAAAGGGTTAATCTTCTAGAAAACTTATACCACCTTTATTAGTTGACAAAATACAGATGTTAAAAAGTGTAGAAAAAGGTTTCATAACTTGATAATTTGACAATTAAAGGAAATGATCTAGATGCAAACCTTTGGTATTTTGTGAAGGCCTATTCTTATCTTTATATGTATGCAACAATATCACAGTGTTGAAATGGATCAGCTAGATCCCTTATCTACCTGTATTAATACCTAGTACCCTAGGCCATGATGCCCTAGGTGCCTCTGGGTAATATGATGTAACAGTTGTATATCAAGCCCAGCCACAATATACAATCCAATAGACATCCTGCTGAGCCAGGAATAGGCCTTTAACAGAAACAATTTCCTATGATCATTAAGCCTGAAGAACAAAGACAAGGTAGGAAGGTCGATCTCTGGAGAGTGCGTAAAGCTAAGTGACAGTAAAGCATATATCTCCCATAGGAGCTTTTTGTTTTACTGACATCTTGCTTTAAGCTAGCACCTGTCTTTTATACAGTTAATTAGCCTTTGTTTAATTGATCGTTTTGGGGAGTTTTACTGTACTTCATATTGGTCGTTTTAACGAAACTTAACGTTTACACAGTGCACTAAATGGAGAAAATGAAACAGTTTTGAATCTAATGATTTATTAAAATCTGAATAGCAGACAGTTTGAATCTGATCAGATCCCAAGTTACCCATGTATGATAATATTGCACCAATTATTTTGCAATGAAATATTGCTAAATTGAGTCAATTGGGAAAGTGCAAGTGCTATCGCCAATGTGTGTCGTCATTTGATCTGTCAAAGATATTACCAATAATATGATCCTCACATGCTGATGTATAATCTGATATTGGGCACATTCTTATCACACATCGTGTACATATATAACCCTTTACCTGATAGCCTAGTTATAATATTGAAGACAGGTCACCACTTAAAGCAGGTTGAAAGTAAAGCAGAATGTGCCTTAAGGCACATTCTGCTTTACTTTCAGCCTGCTTTAAGCTAAAATCTGCTAGGCTATATAAAATATTTGTAATGGTTATTGTTCATGAGGGTATAAACTGGAACTATTTTCTTTAGCGGAGGAATAAATTAAATACGCTAAAAGTCGCTTCTATGGGGGAAAGGGTTAAATAAGTTACCATGTACATGTATTCGTTGCTTCAGGATACATATTCTGCGTGTTGAAATTTCTTCGAGGTAAGCTCTTTAATTATTTCGATATTTTAGTTTTTAACTTTCTACGAAACTACATTTTATTATCTGTCGGCATAAAGATCTTCAGTGAAATTGACCACATTCTGAGGCTTTAATCGTTGATCCATTTATACTACTTTTCGATGCATCGTACTAGCTTTAAACGAGATCAATTCATAATACTGTTCCACCATTGACATAACCGAAACTATATGTATGTAGCAACTGTGTACTGATAAGCCGATGGCTTTTGTACTGAATAAAGTATCTATCATTTATCAGACTATATACAATAAGAGCCTGTATTCGGCATCTGTTAAATGAAGAAATATGGGTATTCCGTCAAATACGTCACAGTTTAACTCTTTTCAATTTTCATGCTGAATTGTCGTCTGTTTCAATTGTAAGTAGTATATCTTATGCGAAAAAAGTAAAAAAAAAATATCATATTTCATATTTTTAGCTCACCTGGCACAAAGTGCCAAGGTGAGCTATTTTGATCGTGCTGTGTCCGTCGTCGTCCATTCATCCGTCCGTCCGTCGTCAACAATTTCTTTAAACGACATCTCCTCCTAAACTACTGGATGGATTTTGACCAAACTTGGCAGGATTGATCCTTATGTAGACCTCTTTGAAAGTTGTTCAAATAATTCCGATACGTTGCATATCTAGGTCACAGGAGCTAAAAATAGATCGCTTCAATAAAAACTTAAAAAATCTTCTTCTCTGAAACCACAGTACCCTGAGCTTAGATAGTTTGCACATAGCATCATCTACAGGTCTTATATCAAGATTGTTCAAATTATGTCCCTGGGGTCAAAAATGGCCTCGCCCTGGGGGTCACAAATTTACAGAGTTATATAGTGAAATCTTAAAACCTCTTCTTCTCTGAAATTAATATAGTTACAGCTTTGATATTTGGCATGGTTTAACTTCTAGAGGTACTTTATCAATACTGTTCAAATGGTTCCGGTCTGTTGCATATCTAGGTCACAGGAGCTACAAATAGATTTTTTAAAAAAAACACCTTAAAAAATCTTCTCTTAAACTACATACCCTAAGCTTAGCTATTTTGCACTCAGCATCATCCAATCAGCAATAAGCACATTCATATTGTCATAATTTCTCAGCTTTCCAAGATATGTTACATTTACATCAACGGTCCCAGGTGAGCGATTTAGGGCCGTATACGGCTCTTGTTTAAATGGAAGAAAGTATGAATATCAGTTGCAATTAGGTCTTGAAATCCGATCCAAACTGCTTGCAAATATTAGCCAAGTCGCGCTTAGCATGATAACTGTTATTGCAGGACAAAAATAATACAGAACGTCATTCCCTTTTTCAAAGTGCATAATGAAAGGAAGTTTATTTTTGTATGCTAGTTGTGTAGGAGTGTGAAAATAATCTTATTGGTTTTGACCATCAAAGGTCAAGATCACAGATTTTTTAAACTGTCAACGATTGTCCAGACGATAGCGTATAATATAAACTGGTAGGACATGTGTTTTGTTGTGCAATTTGCCTTCAAAGCATTCTATTGGTTTTGGGCAAGAGCATTAAAGACAAATGTAACAGCTGCTAAAATAGATTATTCAATGCCCCCTCTTGACCGGACGTTATCCTCAGACTGCATAATGGCAGACTTTTTTTCTTGTGTGCTTAGCAGGGTGGGGTGTTACAAAAAACCCACTAAGTTTGAGCCAGAGCGTTGAAGTCATATATGAAGCCAACGTTGCGAAAAAAGATGATTTTCACTGTAAAATAGATTTTTTCAACTCTTAATCTTAGTTTTTGTTCTGAAAAACAGGTGTGCACTAAAATCAGGTTGAAAGTAAAGCGTCATCAGCCTGCTTTAAGCTATTATCTGCTAATAAATAGAACATATTTGTTTTGGTATACATGTTTATGAAAGTATAAATTGGAACTTTTTTCTGAACTGAGGAATAAATAAAAGGCGCTTCTATTGGGGGAAAGGGTTAAAATAATAAATAGATTAGACTGGGAAGCTAGAATTGCCCATTTGAACTGTAAGAATTACTGAGTAACATTAAAAAAACCCACAACTCTAGGCATTATATAATCAGTACATGTACGAGTATATAGGACATTCAGAAACTTTCCGTCATAATAGCCATGGCAGTTAGCCACATAGGCGAACATTATTCGATCCTGTAAAAGACAGGTGTAAGATTTCACCCTTTGCCTGTCGATCGTGACTTAACTCATCATTGTAAACTGTTTAACCAATTTACAGCCAGTGGATTATTCCATGTTTTACATTTGATTAGTCCATTTTTTATCAAAGGGATGCCTTTGTTCAAAATTTTCATTTTGTTTTATATTGACATACCTATCAGCAAAAAGTGTAGACTCTGACCAGACGCCGCATAATGTGGTGTCTGATCAGAGTCTACACGGTTTGCCTATGTCCCATATATGGGATCGTGGGCACAAATGGGTTAACACTCGTCTTTAGGTTTCTTTTTTTCTTTAAATGATAAAAATAAGTGTCTAAATCCTTATTGTGCCAACTTTGAAGACTTTATTTCAAAGCAGACACTGCTATCACAGTTAACACCCTCGCGCATCGCCAGGATATCGTCTGCTTAAAACGATCATCTGCTTTTGATTTTAGCTCACCTGAGCAGAAGGCTTGAAATATGAGCTGTTGTTGTCGCCCACTGTCCGACGTTCGTCAAATTCTTTAAACGACATCTCCTCAGAAACCATTGACCTGAATTTAACCAAACTTCACCAGTAGCATCAACCTGGTGGGGGAACGAAAGGTTGTTAAAATATTGTCGGAGGGGAACTGTTTCTATTTGCAATGGCAACTAAACTTCAAATCTTAAAAAAATTGTCTTAAAGAATCTGGCTAGTCAGATAATAAAACTCATTATCATCGGCCTCCGTCTGTCTCTGTAGAGGACGGATTGCGCTCATTTGTTGTTTGTTTTGGAACAGCGTCAGCGGTGGTTGTAAAGACCAATCATTGAGTGACAGTCCCTTGTACAGTCCACGCAGATGAAGACTGCATCATCTCTGGCATATGATGCATTCCGGTTTATCCTCTGGAGGTTCCTCTTTCCAGACCGTTCTCTTCTGCCTTCTTCATTCCACTTTTTACAGTGTGCCGCCATTGGTTGCGGTCTAATGCAAGTCTTTCCACTATGTCGACATTGATGTGGACAGACTTTCAAAAGGTCCCTCTTGCGGCATCTTTGAAGCGAAGAAATGGGCGGTCGGTTGGTCTAGTTCCAGCTTCAAGTTGCCCATATAGCAGGTTTTTGGGAATGCGTCCCTTGTCCATGCGGTGCACATGTCCGAGCCATCGAAGACGTCTTTAAGTGAGCATTGCTTGGGTTGTTGTTGTTATGCAGATTTGCTGAGGACATCAATATTAGTAAATTTGCCCTGCCATGTTATTATCCATAAGGTTTGACCTGTCAGTCATCACTTTCCGTCAACTTTCGTTGGTACCATCGGAAGTTTCCGTACACTTTATTTATAGATCAATGAAAATTTCAGGTAGTATACTTCAGTCGATGATCTAACGCCACTGTCGCATTAGCTTAGTGAATAGTGTCATTGACTCGTATTGCTAGGGTCATTGGTTCGATTCTAGGCACTGTTTTGTAAACGTCGGCTGGCTTCAGGTATTTTTTTATAATTATATATTTTACTTAAATAAAACAGTTAACGTTTGAGTAAAAAAAAACTTGGTGCTTAACGAAATACAGAAGTCACAAAGAGTTTTCTTTGCTAGAGAGTGCTTTGCATAACGTAATGTTGCTACAGTGGAGAAAACGTTTTTCTTTTCCAATAAACGCGTTTACGCTAAAACTATTATTTCCATTGCAAACAGTTTTGAGCCAGATCAGACGCTTGGTAACCTGGCGTCTGATCAGGCTCCAAACTGTTTGCCACTCAGATCAACATGAATAGAAAAATATGTCGAAAATCTGTCCTGATCTATGATTTATTGCTATATATGCGTTTGCGTTTCGTATGCGTTTAAACGGGAGAGAAAATTATTTTCTCCACGGTTTAAGCACTTTTCTATCCAAGTTTGCTTAGGCAAGTTCACTGTACTTTATTTTATGCAATTGCATGAATATACTCGTTTGTATGTGTCTACCATAAAAAAGTAAAAAAAAAAAGACACATTAAGAAATTTTACTAAAACTCTATCGGGTATAGAACTCATAACCCTTAAGTTGGTAGCGCAGACACATAACCAGTGAGTTATTACCGACTGTAGTTATTTTTATCAGATAATATAATCAAATTCGAGTCATCGTTGAATGGCTTATTTTCTATATATACTGTTTTGTTGTTTCCGGAAGATAAAAATAGCTTACGGAAAAAGACGGAATATTCATACTGTAAACTGACAGGTCAAACCTTATCCACAATTTGTAGACATCTCGTATGCAAAGACTGCTGAGCAGCTTGGACTCTTGTCGTGTGTAAGGGGTCCATGTGTAACGTGCAAAGCGTGTAACCCAGCACCAACAAATCCGTCGATGCAAAGCTTAAGCTCACATCAAGAGATGTTTGCTGCGCTATATAATTGACTCGCTTCCTAACACAACGGTTTGGGTAGCCTCATTTGCAAATACGAACGTACCGCGGACGTTAAATAACTCTCCCCTCCGAGAAGTCTCGTCCCGAGACTTGGATCCTGGGAGAACCGTGGGTAAGGCAACTCCGATCTGGCAGTTGTTATTATCCCACCGCTGCCGCCAGCGTAACGTTTTGCAACCGAGAGGCCCAGCAACAACAAACCCCGTCGACGCAAAGCTTAAGCTCACATCAAGAGATGTTTGTTGCGCTATATAATTGACTCACTTCCAAACATACAACGATTTGGGAAGCCTCATTTGCACGTTACATTATTATTATTAATTCCAAACTATGTACATATTGATTAAAATGCATATCAATTGACGATTTTCTTTTAAGTATTCACCACTTTCTTCATATATGCACATTTTTACGCTTTTAATTAATTCCTCTATTGAAGAATACATTTCCAATTTATACAGTCATAAATATCTGTCATAAGAAATAGTTTCTATATCCTAGCAGACATTAGCTTAAAGCAGGCTGGAAGTAAAGTAGAAAGCTCCGTAAGGCGCAATCTTCTTTACATTCAACCTGCTTTAACCCTGTCCCCCATAGAAGCGACTTTTAGCGTATTTGATGTATTCCTCCGCTGAAGAAAATAGTTCCAGTTTATATCCTCATGAACAATTACCATATCAAATATTTTTTATATAGCCTAGCAGATGGTAGTTTAAAGCAGGCTGAAAGTAAAGCAGCATGTGCCTTAATGCACATTCTGCTTAAATACGTTCACATGTCTTTAATGTTATAAACAGGTTATTGGGTAATGGGTTAAATTGTGTTTTTTTTTTTTTATAAACTGTTCGGTTTTTTTTTCTTTAGGTGAGGCCTACTTCCTGGTGCGTATATTTGAGCGGGACGTTGTAGTGAGGCTGTTATGTTTACGATAAATCGTGGATGTTTCGCAGGATCGAGGTTAACGGCAGAGCAGTTTGGTTTTTCGAGCCACATTCTGTCTATATTATCCTTCTCCTTGCTATAGTACTTGCTGTTTTAATCTGGATCGCAAGTTTGCCGTTTAGGAAACAGGCACCGGAGAACGCAAAGGGAGCTTACTTAAATGTGTACCATAGCAGGATTATCTCCCTTATTCGACAAGCTGAGAAGAAGGATGTGTCATCAGCGAATAAAATGAAATACTGTAATGTTTCACACGAGTATGTCAGTGACGGTACGTTTTAACCCTTTACTCCATAACCTTTTTCTAGTATTGAAAAAACCAGGTTGAAAGTAAAACAGAATGTAATGGACATCAATGTTTAGCAATAATTAGCAAAAACAATGATTGAGTTGGGATTTGCGGCACCGCGACACATAGAATTGTCGTAGGGTGCCAGCTGAACCCAATACTTCCTATCGCCAACAGCAGCAGACATTAACCCATTTACGCCCAGTGGATTTTTCCATGTTTATATATTGGATTATTCCATTTTTTATCAAAAGGATGCCTGGTCAAAATTTTCATTTTCATTTTGTTTTATATTGAAATTCCTTACAGCAAACATTGTAGACTCTGATCAGATGTCGCATAATGCGGCGGCGTCTGATCAGAGTCTACACTGTTTGCCTATGTCCCATATACAATGTATGAGATCGTGGGCATAAAATGGGCTAACTCTTGGAATGTAGCTGATACATGTGCCATAGTTGATAAAGGTTACGGTAGCTCTTTCGTTGCAATATTATATATTTACTGTTTGTATGCGTTGTTAATCGTTTCATCTGCAATAGTTGCTATTGTTCCAAGAAATACAATTTTCAAAACAGGGTCAGTGTGTCAAAGATATGATATGATTTTATTCTTCCTTCAGACTAACAAGTCCATGAGGCATGTAATGCATGTTGTAAACAAACAAAGGCATGTAATACATAAACAAACAAACAGTTATGACAATAAAGATGCATTTAGCGGAGAAGATGTAAGTAAAGAAAAAATTAAAATTATGATTTCAGTGATATTGACTTTAATCAGAATTGATATCATTATCACCATTATCATAACTTAATTTTCTTAAATCAAAGATCTATTATATTTGTGTTAGAAAATACTGATGTCATAAGAATAAAATATATCTTATACTAATAACATTTAAACAATTATTGGAACTCGAATTTAAATTAAAACATTCATTTGTACCGAAAACTTATACTAGTAACATTTAAACAACTATTGGAACTCGAAGTTAAAAACAAAAACATTCATTTACATAGAAAACCTTTACAAACCAGCAAACAGACTAAACGTAGACTGAACTACTCCAAACAAGCAGTTCAACCTGGTACACTCCTTTTGCATGTAAGTACATTGTACATACAATGTATGTAATCATGAAGAATTTGAATAATCTTCATCATAACTACAGTATAGTCATCAGATCAAAGAGGTTTAGCTTGAAATGCATAGTGAACAAACATTGATAAATTTCTAACAGTCTTAACATCAAAACTAGTCATTAATTTTGTAAATTCCAACATACTTGGCCTTTTCCAATAATATTCTGAAATATATTTTATTCTTAGATCTTGAAATTGAATACATTCTAATACAAAATGAAATTCATCTTCCAATGTGGAACATGCACTACATTTTCTATCATTGAATGCTATTGGCAATGGTTTATTCCATCTCCCTGTTTCAACTGCTAACCTATGAGAAGATAATCTAAGTCTACTCATAGATGTACAAAACTTCCCTATATTAACAATATTTAGGTATGGCTGTATTCCAAAATTGGATATTTTTCTGTAACACAGAGCTCTACTTGATTCATTCAGCCGATTATTCCAATTCTGTACAAACTGATCATTTAACCTTTGTTTTACAAGTAATATAAACATTTTTGCATCACCGACAGTTTGTGATAACCAAACGTGGTAGAACCCTAAGCGACAAATAAGATCTTTCAATAGAGAACACCAGTTCACATAATTATTTATTTCATGCTCATCTTTCAGCAAACGATATATTTTTGTTATATATTTATCTTCTTTTGTATGTAAAATCTTAACCCAGTACTTAATAATATTTAAGCATCTTTTAGTTTGGTATGTAAATCTTCCTAGCTCTCCATAAATGAAATCATTTTGAGTCGTTTGTTTTACACTTAAAAGTTTTTTGCAAAATTGTAAATGGGTCCTTTCGATAGAAGGTGCAACAGCTTGTCGCGATTTTGTTGCTTGCAAATATATTCTTCAACTTTAGACTTGTTTTTAGCATTTTGACAGAATTAACGTTGATACAGTGGAGACGACGGTATCTTCCAAGGCTACCATAAGTTGCTCAGGAAAATCCGAAGATTTCTAAATTTCAAGCACCACTTTAGCAATCGTACCTTTAACCCTTTTATTTCGCTGCGAGGCTATATAACACAAACATAATTTTGCTACATGTACCAGTTTGGGTCCAAGTCAGACTCTGTGTCACACGGTTTTTGATCTGGATCTAAACTGTTTTAACTTGTTTCCATAGTAAAAAAATGCACGGAATTCCAATTTTTAAAGTGTATCGAGCTGCAAAAATTATTAAGAGCAGAAACTCGAAGATTAAAGTCCGGTGAAAATGCAGCCCTGATTCCTTCCCGTTCTACCGAAACTTAACATATACGCAATACAATATAAAGTAGAATATAACAGGTTTGAAAATTCTGACGATTTTATTTTTATCGGAGTCGCCAATAGTTTGGAGCGTAATCAAACGCACAAAATTATCGTGTAGATCTATAACCTTTTAGCACAAACGCGTTTATTGGGAAATAATTCTTCAATGTGTTCAAGAATCAAACCGTTTAATTCAAACGAGCCGTGACATGACAAAGCCTGCCTCTTTGCATTACAAACAGTGTAGACGCGATGGCTGTTGATCTACCCTGTTTGGTATCCAAAAATATCTGAATGATTGTACATGTAGCACTATTACTATTATATATGGCATTTATCGGCGTATACCAAACTCAGATGCAGAGCCTGTGATGACATCGATGCTTGGTCTGTACAATGTTGCATTTCAATAAGGCAGGTTTTGTCATTTCACGGCTCAAATGTATTTTCATAATACATGTAGTTACAAAATGCTGTTGGCTCTTTTATTAACATATCTTTCGTTTGATCAGGATAAAAATGTCGACTATAGTCACCCATGGTGGTAGAGGGAGTACTTACAAGCATTTTCAGAACCTGCTAATTTTATACAAATTTAATTCAATGCTATTTATCCGCAGATGAATTATCAAACATCGTCAGGAATGTTGAAACGTTGACAGAGCTTTTGCAATATCACAGTGACATGATAGATGGCTGTTGGAAACCACGGGACTGTATCGCGCGTCACCGTGTAGCTGTTGTGATACCATTCAGAAACAGGGGAAGTCACTTGGTCAGCGTCTTGTCAACCCTTCTTCCACTATTGAAGGCACAAAATCTCCATTTCCGAATCTACCTCGCTGAACAGGTATGAGTACAGAGACATATTTTAGGAAGGAGAGCCCATTGTGAGATTAAGATCACGGTGAAGATCAGATTTTCCCCTTTAGACTAATATAACATGTACATGACGTTGCTACAATTTCAATAAAGACGTTAAGATGACTGACAAAACAATAATAAGTTATTGAAATAGATATAACACAATTCTTTTATATAAGTTTTTCATATATATTGTACAAAGTAAAAAACACATGTTCTTGTCTTAAACCAATAGCTTAATTTTGCACTAACGATCCAAGGGAACTAGTGACCAGATACTTTAAATTAAACCTCCAAATCTTAAAAATAAAAACCATAGCTGTCAGTGGACGGGGCAGACTTAAAGTAAAACTTCATTCAGGTTTTTACAGCACCTTTTTAGGTCCCAAAAAGAACGGGGAATGATGCCAGTCAGTCATACGTTTGAAACGTCTCAACCAGTATCTTCGGAAACATTTCAAAATGGATAGTTGGATACACTAACCAAAGTCTTAAATCTACATGTTGTAGGGAAAGGAGACTGGGCAATTTCAATAGACTTGAAAGATGTCTATTTAATTTTGTTTCAAAATCCACAGACAGTATCTTCGGTTTCAGTTTCAGGGCATAGTATATTAGTTCCATGCCCTTCGCTTTGGCCCAACAAGTGCTCCACGAGTCTTTACAAAAGTAATTTCAGTCATAGTAGCTTATTAAAGAAGATTGAATGTTCGATTGACCAGTTATCTTGGCGATTAGTTGAATGTAAACGAAGCAAAATGGTCAGGCTTTATCATAAAGAAAACAAAGTCTCAGCTTGTCCCGATACAAATATTAACATGTTTAGGGAGTTTTTTCGATGTGACAGAGAGATTAGTATTCCCAAGCAAAGAAAGGCAAATGAATTTGAAAGAATTATTCTGAAGGGTCAAAACAAGTCGGTGGTTTTAGACAAGATATTTTTTTAAAAACCAAGCTTGTCTAAAACCACTCGTTTTGAAAATAATTTTGCACGAATGATTCATTGGTGAGCCTCTCCAAAATTTCTATAAACATTCTCCATAGCGTACACAGACAAACTCTTATTTTCTTGGAGCACTGACCGCATTTGAAAATTATTTTACATACATGATCCATGGACGACTTATACTTAAAGTGTTCGCTCAACATAATTAAGTTTGACTGTAAATGACAAGAAACTTTTCAAATGAGCATATTGAAGAATCCACTTAGAGGTTCAATTGCATGCATGATGTTAACAGTGTGTGTTAATGTTTGGAACAGGATGGTGTGCAGACATTTAACAAAGGTGTCCTTATGAACTCGGCTGTCTTGGAAGCGCTCAAGGACCAAACCTGGGACTGCTTCGTATTTCACGACGTCGACCTGCTGCCCGAGAATATCCGAATCAAGTACTCGTGCCCGAAGAGGCCTCGGCACCTTTCGGCTGCTATCGACGAATTTGGTTACATGTAGGTGAATCATGGAGATAGTTAACAAATCATTCTTAATGTTGTTGTTAATGATGTTGTTAACTTTTGAGAGTCAGACCAATGTTTAAACCCCAAAATCCTAGGTTATACGAATCTGAAATTAGCCGTTTACCGGCATATTTTGTTCTTAATGAATGAGTAGTCAATGAATGGCGTGAAGCGAACAATAACTACAAAAATGTTTTAATCAGCCGATGGTAATTGGCAACGGAAGTGATTAACTCAATGTGCCCTAGTGACGCTTATATGCGTCATTTACCAAAAGTGTATGGACTACACTGTTTGTAATTTTGACATATATTTAAAAAAAAAAAAAACCTAAAAAAAAAAGAAGAACTAGACTCAATTGAAAACTAGAATTGTCCATTTTAGGTTTCAGGGAGGAAAGGGTTTAAGATTGAGGACCTCTTATGAGATCGGGCCAATGTTGATCAATATCGGTACTCTAAGTAATCTGTCATTCTCGTCAACTGTCTACTCCTTCCGAACAATACTAAAACATGGTTCAGAACGGGCGATCAGTTAAGGAAAATGATCGATCGCCGTACGTAGAGTGCCAATTTCGTTCCGATCTTATTAGGTGTCCTCAACCTTAAACACGATTATTATGACGGACATGATTGAGATGATTTTTCCTTTAGACTGCCGTATGACCGCCTAGTTGGTGGGGTACTGATACTCAGGACCGAGGACTTTATCAGAGTCAATGGTTACTCCAACGAGTATTGGGGTTGGGGTGCCGAAGACGACGACATGGAGAGGCGGTAGGTCTGACCCATCCTATCGTATAAACTTCAAGGCTGCCATTTCTCCGGATTTTTCAGAAATATTCGGATTTTTACCCTTACAGATGGTAGCTTAAAGCAGGCTGAAAGTAAAGCAGAATGCGCCCTAAGGCGCATTCTGCTTTACTTTCAACCTGCTTTAAGTAATATCGCTTAAAAAAGAAAATTTGGAAATCTTAGGATTGTTTAAGATCAACTTATGGCAGCCCTGAAACTTCCTATACTCAATAGCAATGAAAAACAAGTAGTAACTGACAGTTGTTATAAAACCGTTGACAATTTTAACCCAGTCGTTCTTAGCGATGAATGTAGGCGTCCTTAACAAACAATGTACCTACGTAATCATTGTAGATCCGGATCAGAGGGTTCCTATCAGGTTCTGCACGGTTTGTCATTTTGCAAAATAGTGTTAAACATTCTGCATACAAAGGAAAAAATATAATCATACAATTCCCTCTCCCTACAACGGCCCTCCGAGCAACGATTCCCTCTTTACAACAATCCTTGCTGCTAATCCCGCAAACAAGACAATTACGTATGCCTGCCGCTTTCATTGCTGTCATATCGTCAGCTTAAACTTGTCGTTTGCTGTGTTTATCAAAGGTACGTATTTGACATTTCGACAGAAGAAGCATAAAAGAAGTGACAAACTGTTTGCAAATGTAATCTAAGGATATTAAGTTTCTCTCCCTATGATAAATCCCTCCGGACAACACACACATTCTTTTTCTCCTATTAAGTTTTGTTGTAGAAAGGGAGCACTGTATTCTTATACAGATGACGAAATTATTACAGAAAGCTCCTTCGTGTGAGTTTTCTTCATGCCGAAGCAATATGTCTTTGGAGATACGTGCAGCTATCTTCTTATGAAATGATCGCTAGGCAAAGTTTTAGTGAGAACCAAATACTCGTATTGGCCATCACTTTCATCTCTAATATACTACATCGGCTCGGCGTCATCCATTTTCTACTACTTATTACTATTTTTTGTAATTTAATAAACAGTGTTCCCTTTCTACACAACAACACCCTATTGAAGACTGTGCTTTTTCTCGTTGTTCGGAGGGGGTCGTTAATGGGAAGGGGTTGACTTACATTTTGCAAACAGCTTGAATCAAGCTGTTTGTCACTCGTCATTATGTCTTTTCCTGTCAAAATGTCCAATAGATGACTTGAAGAAAAACAGCAGACGACCATTTTAAGCAGATGATGTTGAAGCCGTGAACAAGTTGGATATATACTAGTCTTGTTTGGGGAACAGCGGTAAGCATTGTTGTAAGGAGGGGTCGTTGTTCAGAGGGCCGATGTAGGTATGGAGCACTGTACAACAAATGGACTAATAACACAAACCCTGATCAGAGGGTGAATTTGGGCCTAGACTATTTGCATTGTTTAGAAAGTTGTCCAAGCTAAAGCATGTACAGTGAAACCTCACTATTACGACCACTAAAACGGAGGCTTGTCGACTGTATAAAAGCCAAGTGACAGCTTAAAACAATGTGACAGTAAAGCAGAAAGCTCCCTGTTTTAAGCAATCACCTGTCTTAAATACCTAAAATACCTTGTAGATCACACAAAAGATAACATTTGCCTGACAATGGACAGCTTTCTGAAATAACCGAACACATTCTGAAAATTAGCTTCTACATTATAGCATTAGAAGATCCAGGCTCCGGATTGAGCGCTTACCATACAATATTGCCCGATATCACCAAATAGAACATGAAAAACGGGCACCAGCTTCAGTGAAAATCCGGTAAGGTTCTACTACTCTCAATAAAAAAAGTTGTTCACTTCTGAAGTTGTCTCCCTTTAGAATATATGTTTTACGGAATGCATGATTAAACACTAAGGCAGTTTAAAGACATCTCCTGGCGACCTTTCGATCATAACGCTTTGCCAGACAATTTCCTTGCAAAAAAAGTATAGGTCTTATAGACATGTCGGTAGCAAAGAACGATTGAAGCTTCTCATGTGAGACCCGACCTTTATATTTGATAGTTTGGTTTGAAATAACCATTGAAAATCACTAGAGCATGAGTATAATCTGGTCCTCACCAGGTAAACTTAGACTGGTATAGCATGTGCTGCATGCTTTGAATGTTAAATTCACACCTATCGAGACAATGGGGGGAGGGAGGGTAGTCCATCATTGGACTGAGGAAAAGTCTTTAACGCCATTCAAAATGAGTACAATCAAAATAGTATAGACAAGTAACCTGGAATGGATTACCTGCCCCGAACACTATGTAATCAGGCCAGGTTAGGCTGCATAATGGCGACATCCATTTCCATATTCTTCGGTAAAAGGGTTGTACAATTTTTTTAGTGTATTAAAGGGACTCGCAACCGGATGGTGTACTTGTCAAAATAAAATTAAATACTCAAATAAAAGCAAATTTGTGGCATTATTTGGCTTCTGACATTAAAAAAATATGATCAGTCCAAAAAAAAGTCTCAAGAATCGTCACCGAATCTTAGTTTTTTTAGATATTTTCCATCGTTTTTCTATAGCGTCAGCTGACGGTATAGTTGTTGTTGTTGCTTCTCTACACGGGCTCAGACATAAACCCGAGCTGAATAAAGTAGGTCTACTAACAGTCGCTACCAGTGAAGTACGTTTTTCATGTTTGTCTCCTCATGGAGGGTCACGGGTTCGAATTGCACCATAGCTTATTCTTTTTTTTTTAAATGCATTTTTTAACAAAATTTATCCTAAACTAAATCTTACCCATTTATATAAGCATTTGACATATATTTACAAATTACTATTTTTAATACTAAATCCGGTTGCGAGCCTCTTTAAATTAAAGCTACATTACCAAATCAAACATAATTATATTGATCGGGCATGATCTAGGTATAAATTAAGCAACGAATACAAATACAGACGATTTACAGTCAAGCCTGAGTTAACCCTTTGCCTGCTGATCGCGTCTTTACTCATTTTTGCAAACAGTTTGGATATAGATCAGACGCCGCGTGACGCGGCGTCTGATCTGATACCAAACTGTTTGCTACTCGTCTTTAGATTTTTTTACTTAGAAAATGTATAAGTCTAAATATAACAAATTTTGCAGGCGACAATTTCAAAGCAGACGATATTACCGCAGGATAAGGGTTAAGCGACTACTGAATGAAGATGCATGACACTCTTTATGGAGAGGTGAAAGCCCATCGCAAATGGCTCCAATAGAAGCCTTCTGCGTTACTTTATCATGCATGCAGCTGCCACCTGTCATTCACACTTGACTATGTTCCATATCTTAAGTGGTCGCTCGATACAGGTTTAAATGTACTAGAAAGTGTGGTAAAAGTACAGTAAAGAAGAACTGAGATAATTAGTGGTGTTTTCTGTTTTGTATACTTCAGATATGGAAATCTGATAACAGTGGAAGAGCGTATGTACACGGACGGTGTAAGTGATGTGAACTATCAACTAGTAGCTCGCTCAGATAGACAGGTTTTCACTCAGTTGCTCATCGATGTGGGATCTCCGCCTGACACTTGACGAAATGCAATATCATGATTTCCTTATGCACACGGGGATACGTTAATTATTTCCGGTTTTTACATTTTAACTAACGCAAACGAAATCAAACAAAAATGTAAAAAACGACACTTTTAATTTTTTGAAGATTTTTTAAGATTTTAAAGCAAAAGGTTTTGAGCCTGATCAGACGCCGGGTCACCCGGCGTCTGATCTGGCTCAAAACTGTTGGGCAACTTTCATACTTGTTTAAAGCATGGACGCGTTAGTTAGGAGAGAGTTACGTATTGCCTATTTTCATATTTGCCTTATAAATTGCACGCCGTGATATCATTATATTGTCAACTTTTATCATATTCATACTATAATCACTTGCTCAATGGATATGAATTGTGATACGATCTGATATATTCTATTAGCAAGACCATCCAGTACTAACCATGCCCTGTTTTCGAGTTCTGTCCCCTAGCTTGTTACATCTCGTATCGAGTTATCGTGATAAACAGGGGACATAACTCGCTTGTTTATTTTAAAACTTCTTCAGTTCTTTACCATTATATTAATACTTTTAAAAAAATTAAATTATTTACAATATTTAAGACAGATTGTTGATTAATTAATGCAAACTGGCAATGATGTTGCCAAGCTTCTTAACCCATGTGTGCCCTCGATCCCATATATGGGACATAGGCAAACAGTGTAGACTCTGATCAGACGCCGCATTATGCGGTGTCTGATTAGAGTCTACACTGTTTGCTGATAGGAATTTCAAAATAAAACTAAATGAAAATGAAAATTTTGACCAGGCATCCCTTTGATAAAAAAAAGCACCAATCTATATATAAACATGTAAGAATTCACTGGGTATAAATGGTTTAACCCAACCACTGTTAATGGTACCAAAATGAGCCTTGCAAACAAATTGAATTCTAAGACAGTGCGTAAAGCTGCACTTTATAAGCAGAATGGTGCTTATATGACAGAGGAAAGGGTTAAAGTAAAAAGAAAGTATTTATTGTCAAGCAGATACAGTTGTTTGAAGTTATGAAGCCGAAAGTAAAAATCCATTCATTTTTTACTTTTTATGGTTGATTTTTACAATATATGTCAAATTGACAAACAGTGTAGACCCTGATCAGAAGGCTCCGTAAGGAGCCCTCTGATCAGGGTATACACTGTTTGCATATGACAAGTGTACTCATCACAGGTACACTGTTTGTAAATGATGCATATATGCGTGATTAGGGTTCAAAGAGTTTAGCAAGATAAAAGAACAGCTGAAAGCTCCTAACTGCTTATTTCTATTCTTGCTTTAAGCTGCCTTTTATTAAGTCATTGAACCCTAGTGACGAGTATACTAGTCTTTTACAAACAATGTACAAAAAATGTTATTCTTTTCCGTTTAAACGAAACGCAAAAGCAACAACCTCAAATGTGATATGATGACATTTTGACAATTCTAAATAAGCATGTTAATCTGAGTGGCAAACAGTTTTGAGCCTGATCAGACACCGGGTTACAACTTACCCGGCGTCCGATATGGCCCAACCTGTTTGCAATGGAAATAAACGTTTTAGCGTAAACTCATATATTTGAAAAGAATAACGTTTTCAACACTGTACCAATATAATGTCTGGAGATTAAATTTTTCCTACGCATTCAATGTGAATTCCAATCAAAAGACTGCCATATATTTATTGTAAGTTTCAGGGATGAATAACTTAATACCCGCATACTTATACTGATCGTAGATCTACTGTATATGTTTTTTTTATTATTTTAAAATTAAAACTCGACACTTGTTAACAATGATTAAACATTTACTCAAAGTACTGATTTCGTTCTAATGACTAAATGTACCTTTTCACAAATCACAAGCCTGTGTTAAGCGATCACTAAAATGACGATATGTTTGTTGTAAATACAGTTCGAATGTCATGCAGAAGGCTCCTGATGGGGCTTTTTGTATGACTTTGTGCCATGCACTTAGCGGTCACTTGTTTTGAACCATTTCGCTCTCAATGACGCCATAAAGCGCGTTTGCAAACAGTTTGGGTCCTGATCAGACGCCGCGTTACGCGGCGTCTGGTCAGGGCCCAAACTGTTTGACAATCTTAATAATATTTTGAATAAGTCCTACTACCTTAAATACAATTATGAAACGTGTCTTGCAGACAACAATACTGAAGCAGACGACAATAAACCTGTGAGGGGGTAAATATCTCCCGAATGTTTTGATCATGAAAGAGTTAAAATCATTCAGTGGTCGCTAAACACAGTATTGTTCGCTGTTTGCTATTCTCGTGTAAGCGTTGAAACTACACGAGTAGTCCTTGTACCAAGAGTGCACTGTCAAAGGGCTTGATTTAATGGGTTATGGTCTACTCAGAATCTTCGAGATGTATTCCAGGTAGCTGACTACCCTAGTGTACAAATTGAAGCCACGGGAACAGTCCTTGTACTCGAAGTGTCCGGTTGATAGGAGACCGATCAGTCTGTATAGTCCGTTAGCGTTATCATAGCACAGCATAGGACCACCATCGTCACCCTGTTAACACAGAACATGCGATATTATTATACAGCAGAACCTCTCTATTACGACCACAAAAGTATGCTAATAACTAGGTCGTTTACGACAGCTGACTGCTTTAAGCAAAGTGACAGTAAAACAGAAAGCTCATGTAGGAGCTTTCTGTTTTACTGTCACCTTGCTTTAAGCTGTCACCTGTCTTTTATATAATAAATTAGCCTTTGCTTCAGTGGTAGTAATAGGGAGGTACTGTAGTTGTTAAATAATAAATTCGTTAAACATTATATTAGTTACATGTATACATAACATTAGTTATACAGTTTTCTCACAGGGTACATGAGGATTTCTTCCCGGCTGGTAAAATCATGTAACCCTCGCCTAACGGCTCGGGCAACATGATTTTCCTCAGCCGGGAAGAAATCCTCATGTACCCTGTAAGGAAACTCTATAACTAATACAGTAAGCTCAAAAAAGTTCCTTTACACCGCCTTAAGTCATTTATAATTCCTTCCAATCAATCGATAACGAGAAGGTTATTAAAAAAATCAACAGCTTATAGAATTTGTAAGATAGTGTGTGATTTTGGTATCAACTTTTTATGACTTTTGACTCATTTAAATGTATAGGGTGTAAAACAAAATTAAGCGAAAAAACAGTTGTTTTTTTTTGTCCGAATTTACCCGGAAAGGTTGGAATTACCGCATACTTTCACGAAATGTGTTCATTTCACGGTCAATAACCGCCGTGCCCTCCAAGTACCTGAATACATATCAGAAGACGTCGCCTCATGGTGCACGTAACGTTGAATAACGTTATTAGGCAGGCGCTGGAATGCGTTATATCGCTCACCAATCAGGCGCATTCTGCTTTACTTTCAACGTGCTTTAAGCTACTATCTGATAGTATAAAAATCCGGAGAAATGGCATCCCTGAGTTTGAAATTATATTATACTTACTGAGCAAGGGCCAGCGCTGTCGTTCTCGGAGCACGTGGTTCCCTTTGGTTTTATATCAAAGTCGAGTTTATTTTTCGCCTTTTTCTTGCAGCTCTTCTTGGGGAGTATGGTAGTCTCAAGTTGTTGTAGTACAGCTGGACTCTCACCAGTATCTAAAGGCAAATCAGAGTAACGACAGGATAAAAGGGCATTAGGATATTGAGAACTGTATAGACGTTCACTAACCCTTTCAATCCTAAATATCTCTTGTGGGTATTTATAATCCTTTTGGACTCTTCTAATCTAGTACAAGAATTTTGAGCCAGTATACTGTTGCATTTTTGGTATGACAACAAAATCCAATGAAAATACCAAACAGTGCAGGCCCTGATCAGAGGGCTCCTATAGGAGCCCTCTGATCAGGGTCTACACTGTTTGCATATGTAATCAGTAATCTCTACAGAGGGCTGTATTGTTGAAAGGGCTAATATGTGAACTGGGTCCAATGTTATTAAGCGTTTGAGTGGAGTTTGAAGACGTTCTCAAGCATTTGATTGGTCAGATTTGAGTCTAGGCTTAAAGCTGATTAGTTAAATGCTTGAGAAAAGACTCAACTCGAACTGTTTATAAAATTGGAGCCTGATCTCCACTGTCACTCATTTAACTCTAGTGGCGCGTAAACACACCTTTATCCCAAAGAACCATAGCGACTAGTAAACTCGTCATTCAATAACAGTGTTCCTGTTACGAGTACACTTGTTATACACAATCACTGTAGATCATGACCAGAGGGCTCCTAAGCATGCCAAGGAGCCCTCTTATTAGTGTATGCACTGTTTGATATTGTGCAATAGATTTTGGAAATCAACCCTTAAAAGTCAACAAGAGCATCGCAATCCGGGTACATTAATACGCCCGTCGGATTCATCTTAAAATGTAGCCATACATGTACTAAAACCCTTTGAGGTAAAGTGAACAAAAGAGGAAAACGGGCATTACTCTGTAAAATAAGGAGTCAAATGGAAAACCCATAACATATGTCAAATCCCTTAATTTCTTGTATCATCGTATCAAATCTGAAATGAATTGATTTGAGAATTACAAAGTTTCTTGCCTTTTCTATACAATGCCTATATTTGTAAATAAAAGGGGCATAAATCTACTAAAATGTATTGCAAATATTCTGAAACACTTCTTCTTTTTAGCTTTTGTGGTATGGTATATTTGTAGCAAGTTTTATTATTATCGTTCAATAAACAAAGGTAATAGAGCAATAGTAAGAACACGTTAACAAACAGAAAAAGTGTTATAGATGTTATATAATGGGTAAAATTGAACATTGAAAGGTAACTAATGATTTTACCACCGGATAACATCATTCTCTATGACCATTACAATGTTGGTGATTTCTCAGAAAATTCACATCTTAAAAATTTCACCGGGTTTCGACTACAGGAACTATTCACAAGTGTTAACTTTATCAGAATCCGTAAAGTGAACTTTTGGCAATAATATGTCCAAATTTGGAAGGAATCAAAGAAAAATGTTTGAATGTATGCGGTTAGAAAGTGATAGGTCCAATACCTTGGAACATATAGAGGTTTTACCCTAGGTGCTTAGCAAATTTTAAGAAGTATATTTTGTGAATATTTAAGTGCACTTTGGTTATATTGTTTGTTTATTTTTAATATAATAATTATACAATGCCATTGAATAAAAATGTATTGTGTGTAAAAAAAGGCGTTAAATCAAATGTAACAGTTTCAGTTTCAAAGTACACCTCGGGATCACAGGGAATCGACACGAATGATTTTCAAGTAAATTGTAAGAGGTATATAAAAAGACAAGGGGTACAACTGATTTTCAGTTCATTCCAATCCTACCTAAATAAAACTTGTCAGTTCGTGAAAAACAATTTACGAAATAACATGTTTGTTGTATTTCTGTCCATAAAAACATAACATAAAACCAAGTGTTGTCATGCAATTTCAACAGTTACGGCGTCCATGCACTGAAACATCAGATTTCTGGCTTAAGGATACGGATGTGCCCTGTGCTGATATAGCATTGGCTACTGAATATAGAATCTGAATATATTTTACGTCGAAGAGTACTATAAAGGCCTAACATTTTTACAAGCTACACTAATGTACGCTTGTTGGAGCATAACAGTCATACAGTTTCATAGAGCTCCAGATATGGGGAGTATTTCAAAAACTAAAATCTTTGAGACGATTTTAATGAGTAGTGACACCATAGGATTTGATGCTGAAATGAGTGAAAAAATGTTGGATTTGTTCAGATTACTCCCTCTTATCTAGAGCCCTGATATACACTTTAGGCACCGATAAAATCTGCCTTCCTCTCGAATCATTGTAATCAACAAGAAGTTCACAGGTTTTCATCGACATGAAAGTTGTTCGTATGGAGGCGGCCATATATGTATTAGCTAAATCAGGTTGAAAGTATAGCAGAATGCGCCTTCAGGCGCATTATGCTTTACAATCAGCCTGCTTTAAAATACCATCTGCTAGGATAAAAATCCAAAGGTTGTGGACAATTCTGGAGAAATGGCAGCCCTTGCGAACCTCTACTGTCGATGAAAAGCCGTGGATTTCTTGTTGGTTACAATGAACCTTTATCAGGTCACTGTGATCTTGGCTTTGCCTGTTGACATCACTGAAAGAAATTTATTGTCAAGAGCGTATTTCGCTTACCACATCAGTTAGGGATACGAAATTGTGCGTGAGAGTACGTCTAGGGATAGCGAAATGTGGCATTCAGAGCATTTTGACATTGATCTTGGGTCTGACCAATTTTAAAAATGCTTCCCCACAGCCTATTTCTTATACCACGTCAATCAAACATACCAGATTTTATGCATAAGTACATCTTTAATTTGCAGAGTGTCTCAACTAATTTCTGGTCGCCTTGTCTCTACGACCTTGACATTTGACCTCAATAATAGAACACGCTTGTCTGGGGCATATTTCACATACCACATCAGTTATAGGTGTACCAAATTTAGCGCATGAGACTATCTTTGTGTAGCAGAGTGTCCAGTTCCATATCCAGTGTCTGTGACCACGGTTGCTGTTGGATTTCTTATCCTTATACATGTAGATCTATATTTATTACACTATGTGAGCTAAGGATACTAATTTTGATATGTGAGTATATCTTAAGATCTGAACAACAACGAAGGCTCAGTGTTGCATACAATTGTTCAAAAGTTGTGTATGAATATTTGTGAGTCTACAAAACATAAACACCGGTACATAGTATAACCTAAACATTATGTTATACAGTAAAACCCCTCTAAACCGGAACCTATAAATACCGGAATTCTCTCTTAACCGGACAAAAACTTTGGTCCCGTTTCCCATCCATTTGACGCCTTTGATGTATTCCTTCACGGAAGAAAATACATTCATAAACATTATATCATCATAAATATTTTCTTTATTCTAGCAGATGATAGCTGAAAGTAGGTTGAAAGTAAAACAGAATGCGCCTTTAAGTGATCAGCTACCTTCCATACTAGAAACGAGCTATTGGTGAAAACCCCTCTTAACCGGAAACCCCTCTAAACCGGATGTGTTTTTGTCGTCCCCACACTCGTCCGGTTTAGAGAGGGTTCACTGTACAACGATGTGCTGAAAACGCGATTTTCATTAGCAATTGTAATTTATATGTAATGTGTCAGACTAAATCGGCGTCTAATCTGGATCCAAACTGTTTTAAATACAATAGACTGCTATATTAACACCTTCACTACAATGATTATTTGCAATCAGTTTGGATTCTGATCAGACATCGCGTAACGCGGCGTCTGATCAGCATCTAAACTGTCTGACATTCAAGTTTATAGGCCAAAATACGTAAAAAATGAATTTAAGAAATAAAAGCAGACGACAATTGTTTAAAATTGATGACGTCATGGCAGTGAAGGGGTTTATAGTGAAATAGTCAAGACTTACTTTGTCCGATTAGTCCGAAACCAACGAGCCAACAGTCTGTCCGTACACTGTTGTCAAAGATGCGATCTGAAAAAATCCAAAGCTTTTAAATCCATAACAACAGGAATACATTCGAACTTTGATCTCTCGAACTCGCTTAACTCGAACAAACCGATATCTCAACACGTGATTTACAATATTTCAAGTTCGGTTAAGTCTAACATATCCGTAGTTCAAAGTTAAAACGTGGCTAAGCCACGTTTTAACTTTGAACTACGGGTATGGTCGACATAACCGAGTTCGAGATATCAAAGTTCGACTGTACGCCTTTTTACGCCATCACTTTGTCCTCAACTGACATAATTATCTCCACTATAAATTTACAGATAACATTATTTCCTGTTTGAACGAACGCAAATTAAGTGCACTGTGCAATCAAATGTAAATAATGTATTTCCTATTACATTTAGTTAATTAAGTAACGGACTCGTCCTATGCTGGAACCAGTACATGTATACTGTGCAAGCATTATAGATCCTGGTCATAGGATTCATTAAGGAGTCATCTGGTCAAGGTCTGCATTGTTCCTTTCCTTTTCGTTTTCTTAAATGTTTTCTAAAACCAGTCTTAAAAATCAAAATCAGTCAGCCCTAATAATCTGATATTTTTTCAAACGTTGTATCGTCCCTTTGAAATGTTCGGCATAGAAGTGTTGTCAGCTAAGAAGTATGTTTTCTTTGGTAAGCTCGTGTATCGTATACCGTAGTTCCACGTAATTGCGACTTTTGCAAACAAAATACATGTAAAGAGTAGGCTTGTTCTATGCAAAAAGTGTGGACCCTGGTCAGAGGGTTCCTGTAGGAGTCTGAGCAGGACCTTTATTGTTTGTCAGTTTGTAATATATTGTCAAAAAATAACCATAAAAATTAAAAATTGAATAATGGACACAATCTTATTGGAAATTGGGATTTTCAATTTGAAATGTCAGGGGTCAATGAATTATATAAAATGCGCGTTTGCAGCTTCGTTCTAAAACCATCTGTGCCCACGATCTCATAATATTAGACAACAAACACTATATAGGCTCTGATCAGTCGCTGCATATTGCGGCGTCTGATCAGAGCTTAGACTGTTTGCTGATAAGAATGTCAATATAAGCAAAACGAAAATGAAGATTTAAAGGGACTCGCAACCGTGTACTTGTCAAAATAAAATAAAAAACTCAAATAAAAGCAAATGTGTGACATTATTTGGCTTCTCACATTAAAAAAATATGATCAGTCCAAAAAAAGTCTCAAGAATCGTCACCGAATCTTAGTTTTTTAAGATATTTTCCATCGTTTTTCTTTAGCGTCAGCTGACGGTATAGTTGTTGTTGTTTCTTCTCTACACGAGCTCAGACATAAACCCGAGCCGAATAAAGTACTATCAATTGCTACCAGTGAAGTACGTTAATTCGCTACCATATATATAGAGAGAGCGCTGGTAACCGAGGGGGTAAAGGCGCTTCCTCATTTTTCATGTTTGTCTCCGCATGGAGGGTCTCGGGTTCGAATCCCACCAGAGCTTCTTCTTTTCTTTTTTTGAAATGCATTTTTAACAGAATTAATTATCCTAAACTAATTCTTACCCATTTATATAAGCATTTGACATATATTTACAAATTACTATTTTTAATGCTGAATCCGGCTGCGAGCCTCTTTAAACAATGCACTCCTTAGATAAAGGAAGTAGACTAATCCAATATATGAATATAGAAGTATCCATTGGGAGCAACTGGGTTAAAGCCACTATTATGTTTCCCTCACATTACCAGAATCGAACATTTTTCTAACATGAATTTTATGTCACTGTCGCAATCGTTCCATATAAAAAGAGGTAGTACGTGGTGATATTTGAGGCAATATTGCTAACGAACTGTGAAATTTGTGGAAACAAGTAATCAAGTTTGTTTACTTTTTAATAGCGATGAAAGTTTACGGACATACTCGGTAAAGCTCATTTGCATAACCCTATACAACAATTCGAGCACTTTTCAATCAAAGAGAGACAACTCCTATATTTTTGTCCGCTAAATGTCACAGAAACTGATAAAATGTATACAAATTGTCGCAGCCGAATCAATCATGTGACCTTTTGCAATCATACACAAGTTTTGGGAACCAGCCCGTAGTCTTATTTGCTTTAAAAAGTTAACCAACACGATAAATATTCGATACATTTAGGTAGGATTCTTTACGAAGTGTGTGTATGTGGGAGGGGGGGGGGGGTCATATGTCAGGCTTCTTACACCCGAGTTCACTTAGTTTTAATACATAGAAACTGCAGACATTTAAGAAATTGCGCGTTTTAAACACAGGGCTGTCATAAGTTGACATGAAAAATCCTAAGATTTCCAAATTTGCATTTTCCATGTACGATTTTATGAATTTTACCTTTACCAAATAGCCTGTTTCTAACTTTGTTGACATGTGACTACTTAAAGCAGGCTGGAAGTGAAGCAGAATGCGCCTTCAGGCGCATTCTGCTTTACTTTCAGCCTGCTTTAAACTATCATGTACAAGAAAAAAATCCAAATATTTAGGAGAAATCTGGAGAAATGGCAGCCTTGTTTAAACATCAAGTTGGGCTGTATTGTGCCTTTAATGTAGGTATCCTACCTGGAAGACTAACAGGCTGAACATATTCTGAATAAGAGAATTCTTCTGTGCGGTAAATGACGACATCATCCTGCAGCGTCTCGGCATCAAATCGTGGGTGCTGTAAAATATTGAATAACACTGAATAACACTGAACCCTTTTCCGAATCCCCAGAAGGAGTTTGGGTTGTTAAGCCCCGGTATCTATAGATGCGGAGGCATGTAGTGATTGCCTTGTGCGTCCGTCCGTCTGTAACAAGGTTAAGTATATTTCATCATTTCGTCTAGCACCAACACCGCTTACTCAAATGCTTAGATATTTAAACATGTGTTGCCTTGTACCATTCCAAATCTATTAATATCATCCAATCTTTATTTTGAGCCTTGACCTTAACCTAATTTGAATTTAGAAAAATACAAATGGGCTATATCCTGGTTTACAAAATATTTTACCGTTTTGTCGAGCGCCAAAACAACAGACTATACCATGCTTATACAGCTGTTGCATTGAACCACTAACAATTCACTCATATTACTCGACCTTATCATAATCAATATAGGATATTATCAATTACGATAAAATAAAATAAATTAAATAAATCAAAAATCGGTTATTTGTGAGAATTTTTTTCAAACGAAAAAAGTATCTAGTGAACCAATACTACATTCTTAACCCCTTCACTGCCCGTGACGTCATCAATTTTAAACAATTGTCGTCTGTTTCTATTTCTAAAAAACAACTTTTAGGTATTTTGACTAAAGAAATATTGAAACGAGTATCAAACAGTTTGGATCCTGATCAGACGCCGCGTTACGCGGCGTCTGATCAGGATCCAAACTGTTTGCAAATAACTACTGTACTCGGGGCAAGGCAATAAAGGGGTTAAGTGAATATAATATGGCTTTAATATGAATATCAATGCTCCAACTCAATAAGCTACACAAAATGTTCTATGAAATAAAGATAGAAAAGATCATTACCAGATAAAAATTAAATATTATTTAAAAACAAATATATTTTCGGGTTAAACCTTAGAAAATTCCTAAAAATCAAGATTTTAGTAATTTCTTTTCCAGTGGCTTTGAATATGAATTATTTAGCTCTAAATCTTCATGCACGATACGTATTCCATTTAAATGTTATAGATTAATGTAAGAATATCTGCATGCTTGAATAAAAGTTTATTTTGTCAGTGAAAATGAATTAAGTTAAATAAACACACGTTAAGATATCCCACCAACAAAAGATATATATATATATATGAATCACTCTGATGATCGGTCGATTGCCCGGTCGATCTGTCAGGAAATGTCTTGTCCAGCGAACTCCCGTTTCAGAATAATATGCGGTACTTAATATTTGGCATGCCTGTTACATCAGGATTTGTAGATGTGCAAGATGCAATTTTCAGGTCTCTAAAACTCTGACCTTGACCTCTTGACTTGATAATTGGTTACAGATTGGGTAAATAGTAGGTCTTTTGTCCGGTCAATTACTCCTTAAGTATCAACCTCAGGCACTTGATATCTGGCATATATGCTAATACCGGTTGTACATGTGAATGACACCATCCCTGGCCTTGACATTGGAAAGGTCTTGTCCTGTAAGCTCTTCGTTTATCTTCAATGTGATACAAATGAATATTCTATATCATAATTGGGAGTATTACAAATTTTCCAAATTGATTCGTCTAATTTTCAAAATTTTATTGCTCAATACGGATGACCTTGAAACCTTAAATTACGTCAGCTAGAAAGACAGGTTTAAAACTATATATTTTGCAACTAAATCTCCTGCATGTTAGGCACACTGAGTTGCATTCAAACTTATTATCTCAACTGTCAAGTCTAATGCATTGCACATAGTATGGCAAGTACAGCAGACTTGTTTTCATAACGTCTACATGTACATGCTACATATTCTAATTCTCATCATAAGGGGTCTATTAAAGTCTCCATGTCCGCTCTTGTACATATAGTTCTTCCATAAGCTGTCGAAGTTTGCAGCATCTGATGTTGGTTGGAGTTCTTTAGGATTGTAAACGATAAATGCTTATGCAACATTCTGGGTAGAGTAAGACATGAGCATACTATTGGAATTTTTCACTTGATAATCTTATTAGAGGCATATAAAAGATTTATCGGCGTGTGAACAATTATGTTCTTAAAAAGATTTTTAATACACGTTAAACATACATTATAGTAAATGGATTCAGATTTCTAAAATAATTATTATAGCTACATGTAGCAACCCTTTTCAAATACATATAACAATGATAAAGTTGTATCTCCAAGAATTTCATGAATAAACAGAATGTTTTGATTTACATATTCACCAATATGATTATGTGTTTTACAAAGGTCCCAGGATAACCATTATATGCATAGTGGTGATATTGTTTAACAAAACGACTGACATTGGTGATGATGGCTAATATCACAGCCAAACAAATGACCAGATTCCCTCCCCCTTACTTAACCCTTTCTCTCATAGAAGCGCCTTTTAGCCCATTCGGTTGATTCCCCCGCTGTAGAAAATAGATCCAATTTATACAGTCATGAATATGTATCATAAGAAATAATTTCTTTATTCTATCAGATGGTAGCTTAAAACAGGCTGAACGTAAAGCAGAATGCGCCTAAAGGCGCATTCTGCTTTACTTTCAACCTATTTTAAGTATAGTCCCATTATTTCAATACTAGAAACAGGCTATGTGGTAAAGAGTATATCGTAATAACAACACCAAACTTAGTTTGTTTGTTTGTTTGTTTTTAGATATTCTCAATCGCTCTTTCTACTCCTTTCATTGACAGAGTATATCTTTGTAAATCTCGATACATACAATTCAAATACGATAAAAACATTACCGTGGTCGCGCTTTCTAATGCTACAACACAATTTTGAGCATATCTCAGTTTGCCTACGCACGGGTTCGAACCCCAACCTTCTAATTTTTTGTGTTCTGGCTTTAGCCGGAAAAACATATATCCCACAAAATTTGGAACAAATATAGCAACATAAAGTAGTTCGTATTTGGAATGGAAACAAATAACGAGGCATAAATGACTTGCAGAGGGAGCCTGCTAGATAAGCCTTTTAAACCAAACCTAGTTCAGCTAATTTCTTCTTTATTTACACTAAAAGTAGTACTAAATCACATTTTGTTAGTTGTCTACTGTACAGACGGAACGCTGAGGCTTACATTGAGCGGATGCATTTCACTTCACTTGTTTATTGGTAAAAGTCATATATCTTTAAAAAGCAAGCCCTGTAACAGGTATCGCGATGGCTCATTTGTTAACGCGTAGGACTGTTAGGACTGTGTGATATGAGGTCAGACGTTCGAATCCAGTCAAACGCAAACCTGTTTTGTGAATCATGTTTACTTGTTTCATTATCATATTTGGTTATACTTTTCGAACATTATCACCCTGTCCCCTACATAATTTCTGCTTGCTTTTATGTTAATATTTCGTAAGATAAATTTTCTTAATAACTATCTTAGGTAACTGTTTGAAACTTATGAGCCATATATCGATTCTAAAATCAACAGGGGAGGGGGTATTTTTGTTTTACATCAATCCTTTTCTTTATCGAATAGATCTATTTAATTTATATATACTCGTACATGTATGTTTATAAAAATGCCTGGCACCCATTTACGAAAACAAAGTTTTAGGCCAAATATGGATTTTCATTTCTTTAAAAAAGGGATGTGTCTATATTTTAGAATTTAAGCAGTTAATATAAAGGGTCAAGGAAGTGAACTTTCGAAAATTGGCTTTATATCTATAATTTTACAACTTCTGTTAGAAACAACAACAAGTCTTATAATTTTATATCGAATTAACCTAGTATGTCTTATAAGTACTTTTGATGCTTTTCTATTAATTTCCAAGGCCAAAGTACCTATTAGTGAAATTCCAGAAATTTTGCATTTTCAATTCTTTTTTTACCCATTTACTCCCCCCAATGTAATGGAATATGTGTGTAATCTTAAATTTGGAGCTTTATTGCTCAAAACTAAGGCACAGTGGCGAAATTAAAAAAAATCGTGTTTTAATTTATCCTTTTAACCATTTTACCACAAAAAATGTTACCATTAAAAAAGTATATTCTTTTAAAACAAATATTTAAAGTCCCATTGTGTTTTCAGACCTTTTCTTAATGCCTGAAATACAATAACGGTTAATAATAATGTTTGAACATTCTTATGGGCCTAACTGATCTATGAAATGATGAAGACGGACCTAAATCACCAAAAAGGGCGATTTAAAATCATAACAAACCGAAAAAAGAACGTCTGTTATAAACATTACCACACGGCTTAGTATCACGTGATACAGCCGAAATCAACTTCACTGGGGGCAACCGTATCTACCTCCGCCCGTCCATCCATCAGTCAGTTAGACTATCACACTTTTTTGTCCGCTCTCTAACTCAACTATTTTTTATCCGATCTTCCACAAACTTGATGAAAATGTTCATTGATATAAAACCAAGGTTTAGTTTGATAACTACTAAAATCGCATAAGGTGTTTTTGAGTTATTGCCTGTTAATTAATAAAAATTGACTGTTTCAGTCATTTTTGCACTCTAAAACAAACAGCTTTTATCGGATATTCACCAAACATGCTGAAAATATTTATTCATATAAAATTTAGGTCTAGTTTGATTATTACTAACATCGCATGTGGCATATCTGAGTTTTTGCTCTTTATGTATTAAAAAATGACTGTTTTCAGCAAGTTTTGCTCTCTAACACAAATACGTTTTATTGGATCTTCACCAAACTTGCTGAAAATGTTTATTGATATAAAATCAAGGTTTAGTTTGATTACTACTAAAATCGCATAAGGTATATCTGACTATTGCCTGTTTATTAATAAAAAATGACTGTTTCAGTCACTTTTGCACTCTAACACATACAGTTTTTATCGGATATTCACTAAACTTGCTGAAAATGTTAAATTAAATAAAATTTAGGTCTAGTTTGATTATTACAAAAATCGCATGTGGCATATCTGAGTTTTTGCCCTTCACGTATTAAAAAATGACTGTTTCAGCATTTTTCGCTTTCTAACACATACAATTTTTATCAGATATTCACCAAACTTGTTGAAAATGTTTATTAATATTAAATCTAGGTCAGTCATCTTAACTACCAAAATCGCACAAGGCATGTTGGAGTTATTGCCCTTGAATGACTAAAATTTTGCTATTTTATCCTTATTTTTGCCCTGTCCACTCTGTAAAAGGACCAGTTTTTATTCTATTTTTAGCCAAATATTTGGTCAATGGTTGCATGGGCTTCATCTTAGTCGTGTTGGTAATAAGTTAAGTAATACATGACTACTCCATTTCTCCTTTACCTCTTGAAGGATTTTCATTCGACTGTATTCGATTTTTTTCCTTGACCTAGATTTAATACCAATACACGTTTTCAGCAAGTTTGGTGAAGATCCAATAAAAAGTATTTGTGTTAAAGAGCAGAAAATGCTGAAAGTCATTTTCTAATTATTCAAGGGCAATAACTCAGACATGCCTTATGCGATTTTGCTAGTTATTGAACCTGACCTAGATTCTATACTAATAAACATTTGTAGCAAGTTTGGTGAAGATCCAAAAAGAAGTGTTTGAGTTAGAGAGCGGACAAGGCTGAAACAGTCATTTTCAGCAAGCTCAAGGTATAGATTCTCCGTAGTTTTTTTAATCGTTTACCCACCGTGAAAAATATTAACACATTGTTAGTGGATCTCATAGTGTTTAACCCTGTGCCTACTGGTCGTAACTTTACGGAGTTTACAAACTATTTGAATCTAAAAAGACTCATCTGGATCCAAACTGTTTGACACTCGTCTTAAGGTTTGTTTAATTAAAACAATGCATAAATCTAAACTGAACACATTTTGCAGACGACAATGTCAAATCAGACGTCTGTGCAGCAGAATAAGGGTTAACAGGGTCATTTTCAATGCTCCAGCTATACACATGTGAGCGGGAGTAATCTGAACTAATCTAACATTTTCTCACTCATTTCAGCACCGAATGCTATGGAGTTACTACTGATTAAACTGTCTCTTCGAGACAATTTTAATGAGTATGACACCATTGGGTTTAAAAGCAGAAATAAAGATTTTAGTTTTCGAAATACTTCCGTTATCTGGAGCCCTGTATTTACAGAGTTGTCCTTCTTTTCATTCACAAGGGAGGCTTTTTAATTTGTGCAGCACAGAAATTTAAAAAGCGAATTTCTTAGATAAAGCCGGTTTTTGTGAAAGAATCACGTCCTACGTAGTTCAAATGGGACCCCAAACAACCGTTTTATGCAGGTTTCTCAAAAACACAATGCGGCTTTAAGCTTACTAGAACTAGTTATATTTAGCTGGTGTGGGCATTTAATATTTCAAACATGAGCGTTTAATTTCATAACAAAGGACACGGTATCGAATTTCCGAAATTTGTGGTTTCTAGGTGTTTGTTACCCGAAAAACCCAATTGTTGTAATATTTCTTTAGCCGATGTAGTAATAGCATCCGGTGTAAAGGAATTTGTGTCCAATCAGAAAATTTGGAGCTTTTTTGTTCAAAACCCTGGCCACAATGGCAAAATCCCAACAAGTCGCGTTTTCATTTTTATGTTTAATCATTTAACCCCAAACTCATATTTCGCATCGTGTGATTTCTTGGGACTTTTTTTCTGTTATTCGGTTCATGTCGTAGCATATGAAGGCACAAAACTCATTTCTGTGCAAATTAGTTCCTTTATTTTAGGCCATTTAATATAAAATTTGACCTATACAAAATTGCAAAAGAATTTCTGATTGTTGTCGGCGAAACTAGATATGTATATTATCTCACTGCAAAAAGTTGGAAGTTGGATGTTTGACGCTAAAGGCCCTCTACTATAGACTCTTTTCGGACATTTGAATCAACATTCCTTTGTATTTGATGGTATGTTCTTTTATGATCGTCTATAGTTTACCTTTTGACCGCGTAAATACCAGTGTATACATTATTATTCAAAAGTTATGCTTAAGGCAATAATTAAGACTGAAGAAGAACCACAATGGACCACAGTGGAAATAAGAGTATTTCTTACTCTTTTATGCGTTGTCCTTGGCATATAATGTTGAGTGACATGGCTGTATTAATTCATACATATTGTTACTTATTGTTTACTGTGTATGTTTTAACCCCTTCAACCATACAGCCCTCTGTATATATTAAATATGCAAACAGTATAGACCCTGATCAGAGTGCTCATATAGGGGCCCTCTGATCAGGGTCTACACTGTTTGTTATTTTCATTGGTTTTTGTTGTCACAACAGTGGATCGGTTCAAAATTTAGAATTCTCAAAAATGACTATAAATACCCACAAGAGAAGTTTAGGGTTTAAAGAGTTAATAACAGATTGTCATGTTATTGTAGATTTTATATTGAAATAAATCTTTCTCAGGGCTGCCATTTCTCCGGATTTTTCCTAAATCTTCGGATTTTTTCCCCAGTACATGGCAGCTTAAAGCAGGCTGAAAGTAAAGCAGAATGCGCCTTAGGGCGCATTCTGCTTTACTATCGACCTGCTTTAAGCATCACGTGTCTTAAAAACTAAAACAGACTATGGGTAAATTAGGCCCCTGTCCAGAAGCATGTTTGTTCCCCCCTCAGGGGGAATTTTGCAGACATACTTTATCTTAAAGTACAATGTCTTAGAAACATTTTAAGCCATGTTTGCACTCTGGCCGTTGGGGCATTTGTGCGTAACGGACATTTGAAATATGTTACCCTAGCATATCTTGCACTCAAATATTAGAGCATTCATAACGTAATGTTTTAATCAATATCATACCTAGAAGCATCAGAGTGGTACCAAATGGAAGCCAATGAAGCATTCAATCATTTGCTTTCATTATTTATAAACCAGTTAATTGGCATATTCGTGAATACTTAAGATTTTATTTAAATTGCTTGATTTTTAGCTCATATGAGCTACTAGCTCAAGGTTAGGTTTTGCAATCCCTGAATGTTTGTCGTCTGTCGTTCGTCTTCAACAATTATAGTGTTAACACTCTAGAGGCCACACTTTTTATCCAATCTTTTTCAAATCTGCTATGATTGTATATAATTATAAGAGTTCAGATGAGTTAGATTATGATTGAAATTAGATTAATAGGTCAAGAGTTATCTACCTTTGAATTGCTGAAAATGCCATATATAAAAGTGTTTACACTCTAGAGGCCACACTTTTTACCCAATCTTTTTCAAAACTTGCCCAGATTGTACATGTAGATCATAAGAGTTTAAATGAGTTTGATTATGGTTGAAATTGGACCAATAGGTCAAGAGTTATCTACCTTTGAATTGCTGAAATCGCCATATCTAAAAGTGTTTTACACTCTTGAGGCAGCACGTTTTACCTAATCTTTCTCAAACTTGCTCAGATTATGTATGACCATTATTTCTTAAATGAATTCGAAAATGGTTTAAATCGGACTGATCGGTCAAGAGTTATCTGCCCTTGATGTGATGAAAATGCCATATCTAACAGTTTTTACACTCAACAACTACAGTTTTCAATGGATTGTAATTATACTTGCACACAATGTACTTATATATAGCTTTAAGTTCCCGAAGGAGTGCAATTATTGATGAAATCTGATAATTGTGGCTAGAGTGATCTGTACTTGATTATACTTTGAACTGCTAGAAAAGTCTTTATTTCAGTATTGTTTATCCCCAAGTTATCTGCCCTTGATCTACTAAACTGTACTAGAATAGGTGGTATTCCAATAGTGGTTACACTCTATAATCTACAAATTTGAATGGATTTAGATCAATATGGTTGAAACTCAAAGGTAAAGCTATCAGGCTTCATTACAGCAGGTGAGAGATATCAGGGCCTTCAATGCCCTCTTGTTTGTAAAATTTATATATTATATTAAGTATTGAGTGTGTATATTTACACAGCAGAGGTTTTCCATTTAGAATTAATGAACTGTCTTAAGTGATGCATTTCTAAGTCAAGGAAGTAGACTCAACAGATATTCATAGTTACATATAAATAGATGTTGTACCTGCTTCTCGCCATTGAGGTTCTGGGGCCCGTGTCATAAAACTTTGTACGAATAAAAACGGTATTTAGTCTATACTTTAAAATGCATTTAATCCTGTCTTGTGACATCTCTTTGGAATTTTTTTCAAGACAATTCTAAAGAGATGTGACACGACAGGATTAGATGGAGAAACAAATCATAATTAAGAATTTTATAATCTGACCTACAGCAACATGTTTTGTACGAAGGTTTATGAAACGGGCCACTGAATGGCGGGTAGGGCGGTATGTTAGCGATTACGTTTATGCCCGTCCGGACATTTCCCCATGAGCTATCGAGTTGTTATACTGTTTTCGTAACTGATGAAAAATGACAAAGTTTAAGCTTAATCCAACAGACATAAAAGTGAAATCAAGCAAACTCTTGTACTTTGCACATAAAAAGAACACCATAAATACAAATGTTTTATACTCGCTCATTATTCAGCTAGAACCTGTACTTATATTCAGTACCATCATCACCATTATCAATAAATATTTCTCAACTACATCAGAGTAATTTTCAGAGTTATTCTCACTACCACTAGCAAATACACAATTTGCCAATCAGCTATCATGGTAATATGGCACCACTTGTCCAATCATATTCAATCCCCTCTGTCCCAACTTTCAAACAACCAACTTCTAAGTCTAGGAGATCTGACTGATAGCCAACAACATGAAGATGAATGTTTAAATCATAGTTTACAAATTGTAGGTGTATCTCTATAACCAGTTAGACATTAAAATGCTGGCAATATCAAACAAATGTTTTCACTTTCTTGTGGAATGTCTGCTCCTTTCTGTGAACCCGAATTTTGTTATGATAATACGTCGCTTTAACAGTATTTCAATCATATTGTGACGTCCAGTTAATTACAGGTGAAGGAAGACCCCAAAAGCCCTTTATACACTGTTTCAGACACAAATCGGCAACTGGGTAGTAGAACAACCAACCTTCTGCAAGCCATGATGAACAATCCGAATGGCTCAGACCGGGATTTTAACCCACAGCGATAAGAAGCTTAGCGATTGTCAGTCACAGTGACTATAACCTTAGGCCACGCAGATCCCATATGGAGACATCTACCGGAGGACCTTGTAAACAAGTGACTTTGCAGAGCATTTTATGTGTTTGTTTGTCCAGAAGCAGCTGTATCAACTTGTTACCGTCATCTCACATGACACCATTCCAGTACTTCGGAGCTTTAGTCTTCGGGTCAGACAGTAAAAACCGTTCATTTTCGATAAAATGATTTATTTGTCCTCAGTGTTAACATGTCAGTTACAAAATCCACTTCTTCTTTTTCGAAGAACTGACTCAGGAACATATCTGATATGTCTTTAAACTTATCCTGGTTTAATGTCAGGCTCTGTAGCACATAATTTAGGTTAAAGTTATTCACATTCTTCATTCAAGCCAGTTGATATTAGTTCTGTTGGAAGATTCAATGTATTGTAAGAGCTTTACTATGTGAGTTTTTCTGGGTATTTCATCTTAGATAAAGGCAACGGCACTGAATGAAGTGGATAATACAATGTCACCTCAACGTTGATGTCAAGCTCGACATAAAGCTCAGTGTTGAATTGGTTTAATGTGAAGGAATGAATTGTATCCAAGGCTAATTTGTACAACCATTGAAGGTTCTTTCTTTACCCCATGTAGTTCTGGGGCATGTCAGCTGGGTTAACTGGCAGAAAAGAATGGGGACCACTGGCATCGCCTGGCATGATACTTAAGAAGGCTGCCAATAGCTGTAACCTTCTTCAGTGATTCGATTGATTGATAAATCAATTTCTATGTCAGTCCAAGTACTGGAAGGGTTACAATCAAGAATATTTGTAACTCTGGTATTCTGGTCAGGATTCAGATTTCTAGATCAATACCCCAAATATTAGATCGATGTAAATGAGGCATTGATCTGACAACTTGTCTCCTGGAATCGTGATATGACTGAGCTATTGTTAAAGTGGCTTAAACCCCTATTGCAACAACAACAACTATAAGAGTTCTTTGTGCAAAGATGACTCCTTGGAGAATATGAATGTGAGCTCAAGAAATGCCTCAGCTTTAGCGACGTTCGAGCGCACAACATTGACCTCATTGGGGACCTTGCCTCCATTGTGCACTGTCAAAACTCTTCAGCAAAAGCCATTTAATGTCTTCAATCAATAAATTGAGAATTCGCAGTGCATGGTTGTAGTGTTTGCCGGACATGATCTTCTCCATACCATTGTAACAAAGAATGAGCAGAAAGGTATGGTTACTATCATCCTGACGATAACATATCGTACATATAGACCAAATCATTTGAATTCCCGGAAATGCCTAAGTCAAAGGTCAATCAAACAAATGGTTGCCAGCCTTTTTGCGTGCAGCTAAAGATGTTTCTATGATAAGATGTTCTGTCGAACTTTCGGTGATTGACATGTATTGTCTTCTTCTAAATCAGAATGAACAGATTTGTTATCCTGAAATGATACCGTGGTCCATTGATCCCCTCTTTTAACATTAATATAGTCGGTCGTGCATGACATATATTTGAAACCAACTGGTTTCGGCCTGACATTATTTATCTGGAATTCAGCAGCTGGTTCTCTCCTCTGTAGCTACAACTCTGCAACCTCTAGGATAATTATACTTTAGGCAGAGTGATTGTGTCAGATCCTAATTGAGTTTTTTCAAAAGGCGACTTAGCAAACAGTTTGGATCCTGATTAGACGCCGCGTCCAAACTGTTTGACACTTGTTTCGACATTTCTTCAGTCAAAACAGTCCTAAAGCTGACTTTAAAAACATTGTAGACGCCATCACCATTGCAGACGATATTATGGCGGTAATAGTGCTATAGCAGACAATACAACTTTGCAGTGAAAGAGTTAACCCTCCTCTTGCTCTTAGCGTATATTGATGCTGATATGAGTATACACGCTGCCTTGAGAAAGTTTTCCACATGGTATTAGTCAATGTAATAGTTCAGATTATCGATGTTCATAGTAGGTGTAGTATTACATATCCATATTCAACAGGAGAAGGGTTAATACAGGTTAAACATAGAATTATTAGCTGCTGATTTATTTGCTGGCAGAGCCTATTCAGATGCCTTTACTGCATTGCATGTTGTAGTTTTTAGTTATATTGTTTGAATAGCAGTCAAAAGTTCAGCATTTCAAGCGAGATGGTCGACAGTCATTGGCAACAATACGTTGTTTTTAGTTTTCATTCTCCATTTGATGGAATATAGCAGTTATCTTCTGAGACAGAGGTAGCACACTGATTTACCATATACATGTAGACAAATATTTTAGCTTCAAACCTAACCACAACGATCGAGTTCCCTATGACCTTTATTGGGCTGCTTTGCTTTGTCACTTTTTCTATTACCTTAAACATTTTAGTAATACAACAGTATTGCCTATAAATTACTTAATTTATACATTTATGGGTGTTTTTTTATTAAATGTGTACTGTAATTATTCATAGTAAGTATATGAAGCGAAAATGAATGGCATTCATGCACTGACATAATGATTATAGTGTAATGATATTTAAAAGTCCATTGAAAACAAGAGGTATTACGAAGAGGCATTTACTGTTTGTGTCGGTCTCTCTGTCTAGTTGTTTACTTGATAATTTAAAAGACAGTTTGACTAATACTCGCGATACATGGGAGGATATTTATTGCATTTATAAATGAGTTGATAATTATATTGCGACATTTTGAATGGCTTTTGTGGAGTTATGCCCCATAACGGACGTATCCTGTGTTGGAGGAGCTCTTGATTTAACATAAAGCAGTGACTGTGTTCCAAATAGATTGATAACTTGCTTATATTAGGTGTTATCAATTAAAATTAAATGAATAATTACAATAGCAGGCATACAGTAAGATGACATTTTAGCTCGATTAATATAAATCACAATTAGAAAAATTAATAGATTTTTCCACTATTTTTCAATAAAAACTGTATTTTTTCCCAAAAAATAAATCTAATCAAAAGCAATTCAGTGTTTGAGATATCAGAATTGATACTTTATGATATCTATCATATATTGATAGTTTAAAATGTAAAATGAACTGAAATTATAGAAATTATTAACAGTTTCCAATTTTCAGCGATTTTTGCTCAAAATCGTTTGTTTTTGCCCCAAAACTCCGAAACGCCCCAACGGCCAGAGTGCAAACATGACTCATTTTGTAGCATATTTTATAAGGTTTTAGAAAAACATAGCCTTCAAAATTCCCCCTGAGGGGAGAACAGGGTCTATAGGCAGACAAAGGCCTAAATGGTATAATTCGGAAGATCGCGCTTGAAAAATTGAAAATTTTGAAATCTTAGGATTTTTTTTATCAATTTATGGCAGCCCTGCTTTCTACCTGTCAGTATTAATACGAGTGTCAAATAATCTTACCAGGATCCAAACTTGTTGTAATGTCTTATAACCCTTTCACTGCCAAAGTGTTCGTGAGATTTTTATCCCTTCACCGTTTCATTGTCGTCTGCTTCAATTTTGTTGTCTGCAATGTCGTTTAAAAGTTTAAAAAACAATAAGGCAGAATGACTGAAGAAATTTCAAAACAGGTGCCAAACAGTTTGGGTCCTGATCAGACGCCGCGTTACGCGGCGTCTCGTCAGGCTCCAAATGGTTTGCAAATACGCCTTATGACGTCATTGAGAGTGAAAGGGTTAAAGTCGCATTGGCGGTGACGTGTTTAAAGGAGGGACCAGTGGAGGTATCTAAACACTTACCACGAATTTCCTTTGTACCATCACTTTTTGTTCACTGTTCTGCATAGCATCCGGTCTGTAGGAGCCAACTATCACATAGATATCCGCAGATCTGCGTTCAAAGAAACACAAGCCTTCTCTTAATACCAAGTTATACTTTTTGTCGACGTTAACTTATAAAACTTTGGAATTTCTATGAATTGATATACTGTACGTGTAAAACAGTTGGGACCCTGACGCCGCATCAGGGCTGCCATAAGTTGACATGAAAAATCCTAAGATTTCCACTGATTCACTTTCAGCCTGCTTTAAGCTACCATGTACTGGAAAAAAATCCGGAGATTTAGGAAAAATCCGGAGAAATGGCAGCCCTGCCGCATTGTAATAGACTCTTTATCGTTTTGCATTTATGATTATAGATTCAAGATTCAAATCATTTTATTAAGTAACGTAAACATATACATGTTTCTTGTTACATGATACAATGGATTCATTATATAGTATACATGACAATATCATTGTATGGACTCTGTTGTCCGACTAAGTAACTATAGGTGAATATCTTATACCACTATAATTCTGGAAGATGTGTAATACCTGAGGCTGGACGTATCCAAACCACATCGCTCTTAATTTATATTATCATCTGTGCACATAGTATATGCCTCAGCAGCTACCGATCATTTAGGATGAATTGGAATGTTAACAGATCATGTGGCTTCTCACAGTGACACTGCAAGACAACAGCAACGCTGTTAACTCGGTCCGTCATTGCATTATTTAAATGGTTCCACATGAGATTGTGCTCTTTTGATTTGATATGAAAAACATTGAAAATCTTTTTATCTATACACGTAAGTACAATGTATATATTGCTACAGTATACAGTGGGGGAAAACGTTATTCTTTCTCAATTAACACGTTTACGCTAAATCTACTTTCTGCAGTTTGGAGCCAGGTTATACGCCGGGTAACCCGGCGTCTGATAAAGCTCCAAACTGTTTGCTGTCAAGGTTAACATCAACTTTCAGAATTGTCAAAAAATTCGTTTGCGTTTTGTTTTCGTTTAAACGGGGAAGAATAACGTTTTCTCCACTGTTCCAGTAATAAAATACATGTTCTTTAACCCATTCAACCCTATAGAAACGTGTCAATATTGCTACTAATAGTCAAACTGTGAAGAGTACACTTGCACCATGCAAACAATGTAGTCCCGTTCATTAGGGCTCCTAAAAGAGCCATCTGATCACAGGTCTGCATGGTTTGTCATTTGCAGTGAATTATTAAACACTGTAACTGTTCATTTGACATGTTCAGGGCGAATGAGCTAAACTATAAAAACGAAATGTGTCTTCAATGATTCTTACCCATAACAAGAGAAAGTTGTGATCACGTGACGGTTGTTCAATATAGTAGCTCCGCAGGTAAAATTGGTTCCACTACCCGTAACAAGTACCCTGGCGAACCATGGGAATCCGTCCCTGGCGGCCTGTGTACCATTTATAAGAGAACTGGCGCCTGTCATAAAGAAACAGTCAATGTGCAAATGCTATGCATTAAACTGTAGAAAAATACATTTTTTTACATTGTAGAATATATACAAAACACTGAATGGCAAACCTCTGGTTCCAATGTTATAAAGCATTTCAGTTGAGTCTGAGTGTGTTCTCAAGCATTTGATTGATCAGATTTGAGCCTATGCTCAAATCTGACCAATAAAATACTTGAGAACGACTTCAGACTCAACTAAAACGCATTATAACCTTGGACCCAGTGTTCCTATCAGACGCCGAGTATCTCGGCTTCTGATCTGGTCCCAACATGTGTTTAAGTAATACTTTTGCTTAATCTCGTATGCGCTTACCGGTAATGAAATGACACAGCTAAGTCCAGCTTATACGACCAGTTTAACCCTTATCCTGCGGTGATGTCGTCTGCTTCGAAATTTTCGTCTGCAAAATTTGTTAAATTTAGATGTATAGATTTTTTAAGTAAAGAAACCTAAAGACGAGTGTCAAACAGTTTGGATCCAGATCAGACGCCGCGCAACGCGGCGTCTGATCTGGATCTAAACTGTTTGCAAAAATCAATAAAGTCGCGACCAGCAGGCAAAGGGTAACCCTTTTCCCCAATAGAAGCACCTTTTAGCACATTTAATTAAACCAACCACTGGAGAAAATAGTTCCAACTCATACTATCATAAACATGAACCAATATAAAATATATTCTATATACTAACAGATTATGGCTGAAAAATCAAGCAGAATGCGCCTAAAGGTGCATTCTGCTTTACTTTCAACCTGCTAAAAGTAAATACCTGTCTTCAGAACAATAAATAGGATATGGGGTAAAGGGTTAAAGAAGTCGTGTGATGTTTAACCCTTTCACTGACAATTTTGTTTAACCTCTTCGCCGTTTCATTGTCATCTGCTTCAATTTTGTTGTCTGCAATGTGTTTTCAAAGTCAAAAAATAAGTCAGTATGCCTGAAGAAAATTCAAAACAAGTATAAAACAGTTTGGATCCTGATTAGATGGTTATTTGCAAACAGACGCGACGTCTGATCAAAGTCAAAACAGTTTGACACTTATTTTAATAGTTCTTAAATAAAAATATATCAAATTAAAAGTTAACCCTTTACCTTATAGAAGCGACTTTTAGCGTATTTAATTTATTCCTCCGCTGAAGAAAATAGTTCCAATTTAATCAGTAATGAAAATGTATTATAGGGAATATTTTCTATATTTTAGCACATGATAGCTTAAAGCAGGCTGAAAGTAAAGCCGAATGCGCCCTAAGGCGCATTCTGCTTTACTTTCAACCTGCTTTAAGTAGTCCCCTATCTTAAGTAATAGAAATAGGCTATCAGGTAAAGGGTTAAGAAATAAAAATAGACGACAATTGTTTAAAAGTGATGACGTCGTGGCAAGGAAGGGGTTAATTAATTTTTCAAATGGCTTACCTTGGATTAAAGTACAAACGACAATTATTGAAGCCAGCATTTTAACCTGATTTGGCATTTTCAAACTACCGCTCCCGTCAACCGATGCCTTGCTTCAATCACTTTCATACTGATTCACTTATATGAACATACACGTATAAGATAAACTTCCAAGTTAATTTACGAGGGACGTTCAAAAACTGCTTATTTATTAACAATTTCTACTCATGAATGTAATAATTGTATATTTTTAAAGCAGTATAGACGCTGATGATTGACTAGAGGGCTCCTTAAATAGTTCTTTGAATAGGGTATTCACTTTTCGTTTTACTTTTATATTTCTGAAGTATTTTAAAATACAACAAACATTCAATATAAACTCCTTTTTTTTCAAAAGTGGTACATGTGTACGTGTCTATTTAAGACTTGTAGCAAATTCATTGTTAAGTAGACACGTCCATTTCTTGTTCTATTACATTTCTGTTAAGCATTTACCCCCATAGCCTGTTTCTGGTTTAGAAGATAGATGACACTTAAATTAGGTTGAAAGTAAAGCAGAATGTGCTTTAATGCGCATTCTGCTTTACTTCCAACCTGCTTTAAGCTATTACCAGTATCTACTAGGGTATAGGATATATGTCGTACCGAACATATGTATATATGTACATGTACAAAGGGGAACAATTACTTCAGTGAAGGAATAAATTAGAGGCATAAAATACGTATGTACGGAGTAAAAGTGATTACTGGCCATGAGATGCATAAGGCGATCATGGGATTAACAGTTAGATTGGGTCATTTGCTGCATTATATTTTATCCCCCTGCAGACAGTTTGGAGCCGAATCAGACACCGAGTGACTCGGCATCTGTTTAAGTTCCAAACTGTTTGCAAATAAGATTTTAAAGAATCTTCAACAATTATTAAAATCAATATTTTCTACATTTTCAAATCTTATTACATTGCACTTAAACGGGAGAATATAAGGCATTTCTGACTATATAGACTTAAACACCATGTTAAGCGCGTCTTGCATACACAATGTATTTGCCAACGTTTTTTATGTCCCATAGCATTTAGCTTTTGGCACCTGCAGTGATTAACTGTGTGAGTACATGTTCGGATAACAGAGTATCTTGTAACACCATCAGGTCACTGTGCCATTGACAGTTACCTTATTCTTTAGTTTCAATTATAGAAAAAGAAATGTACGGGAGACGTTTTTTATTTAACAACAGCAAAGGGTACCAGCTTTGTTGTGTGCCTACATCTTGGGATTGCGGAATGTCCCGTTTGAATTTTTTCCCACTGAGACATATTGACTTTCGTTCGGAGTATAAATCCTACACCACAATGGCAAGAGAAAATACATTTGGAGTTTGAGTACTTCTTGGTATAGCGGAATGTGGCCTACATAGATTACATTTTAGGCAACGTAACCTTGGCATTTGGCCTCAATTATAAAATATAAAGAAACATCGATATGAATACAAAACGGTCTGGATCCTAGTAAGACGCCGCTATACGCTGTATCTAAACTGTTTGCATATTTTTAAGTTATCGGCTTTAGCAAGGAAGGGATTAGGTCGACCACACCCTTACTGGAAAAAGCTATCATCTACAGAATTGTCAAACGATAATTTAAACCTTATCCTGCTGATCGTAGATTCTTGCACTGATCTACTTTTCTATATATCACACGTCATTCAAGGAGTTTAATGTAAAAAAAACAACTATATGTGAACAGATGTCATATCTATAAATAGAAACATACTGTCATGGCTATTGCAGGCTGTGTCTATTAATTTTGCACTCACAATTCATCTCCAGTAAAACTTATAACTGGGTACATTAACCAGCCTGAATGCAATTTGTCTCCTATATATCAGATCATTCGGTTTTAAGTAGGTGCCCATTAACCTAGATTTCTGACGATTTATCAGCGGCTGCATGGTCTAAATAAATACCATACAGCTCCGCTGATAAATGGGCACAACAGCATTTAAAAGCAAAGGCACTTTTTGGGAACGTCCTCCTGGATGTACCTATATAAATATTTTACAGGGATTACACGTAATCCCTGAACTTTTTAGGGATTACGCGTTATCACTGGGCGTTTTAGGGAATTGATGAAAATGTCATTTTTTCATCAAATTAATAGATTTGTACTATCATGACATTTCTATTGGTTTTAAACATCATGCTTTCTTGAAAAATCATGGTCTAATGAACGTTCATACAAAGTTTCTGGCACAAGTGAATAAGAATAAGTGAACAGTGTGCATTTAAGTCAGGATAATTAAAAAACCAAGACATTTGTCTTGTTAATAAGGTTAACAACATATTTTACAGCGTGGTAATTGCCTTTGAACTTTATTAACTAAATGAAGTAAGATCCATTGCTTTAATCAAAAGGAACTGCCAACTTTTTATAAAAAATCAAAGAAAAGCTTCAAAATTACGCCTTTTCCCTGGGAGATTTAGGGTTTTCGTGAAATCTCTGTTTTCAGGGAGTTCACGTATTCCCTGATTACAATTAACCCCTGTATCATATACACAGGTGAAAAGACGTTTTTCTATTCCAATAAATCCATTTGAGCTGAAACAATTCTTGGTAAAATAATAATTTTCAATGCAAACAATTTCTAGCCAGATCATACGCCGGGTAAGCTGGTGTCTGATCTGGCTCCAAACTGTTTTCAACTGATTAAAATAAATCAATATCTTCAAATGGCTGTCATTTTGTATGTATTGCAGTGTTTGCGTTGCGTTTCATTTAAACGGAAAAGTTTAACGTCTTCCCCTTTGCACTACAGTGCTGCCTCCCTACAACGGCCCTCCGAACACCAACTACCTCCTTACAACGATATTTGCGCTGTTCCCAAGAAAATTATGTCTTATGCTTGCACTGCTGCAATATCGTGTGCTTAAAATTGATACCTGCTGTTTTTCTTACATAAATGACATTTTGACAGAAAACACATAACTACGAGAGACAAACAGCTTGAATCCAGATCAGACGCCGCGCAACGCGGCGTCTGATCTGGATTCAAGCTGTTTGCAAATGTAGCCAATTACCCTCCCTATAACGACTCCCTCCGAACAACGCACTCAAAGTATATCTCCCATTCAATGTCGTCGTAGAGAGGGAGCGCTGTAAATGGTTATTCCATAGCATGTTTCTAGCATTGAAGATTGGAAGCCGCTTTACGCAGATTTAAAGTAAAGTAGAGTGCGTTTAGGGCGAATTTTGCTTCACTTTCAGTCTGATTGAAGCTACCATCTGCAAGGGCATTGAACTATTTCTATTTGAACCAATTTCTCTGTGGTGGAAAAAATGTTAAAGGCGTAAAATGCGTATCTATGGTGTTAACCCATTTGTGCCCAGTGGATTCTACCATGTTTATATATTGGATTAGTCCATTTTTTATCAAAGGGATGCCTGGTCAAAATTGCCATTTTCATTTTGTTTATTATTGAAGTTCCTATCAGCAAACAGTGTAGACTCTGATCATAAGCCGCATTATGCGGTGTCTGATCAGAGTCTACACTGTTTGCCTATGTCCCATATATGGGATTGTGGGCACAAATGGGTTAACGTTAACGTTAACGTAGTTTACTGAAATGTCGAAAATGGAAGTTTATCAAAAACAAAATAACAACGAAAAATTGAAAATCCTTTTAAATCTTAGTGGCACACGGTTTAGAGCCTGATCAAACGCTTGTTACCTGGCATCTGATCTGGCTCAAAACTATTTGTGAATGATCAAAATGATTTTAATGTTTTTTTGAGTTTCATCTTAATCATGATATACACTATTTTCAAATACTCTATTTTTGTTAAGGTTCGGTATGTATTGGTTAATACTTACCTGAATCAAAATGAAGCGATTCATTTGTAATTCGCTGCAAATATACTCATACTTTTAATGAATAACTTTGCCTAAAGCAGAAGGGTACAAATTGTTTCAGATTAATATCAGGTGTGTCTGCTGGAGGGAGTTATTCTGGCTAGCCGATAATTGCAACATCAATTAAAGGATTTCTAGAAATTACTACTTTCATAACATTTTCAAACCTACAGTCTTACTCCGATTACTCGATGACGCTAAATCGAACATATCCGTATTTTATAGTCAATCCTTATATTGTTAAGCGCGACCTAGCTAACATTTGCAAACAGTTTGGATCCTGATCAGACGCCGCGTAACGCGGCGTCTGATCTGGATCCGAACAGTTTGTCACTCATACGAGTCGTATTTAATAATTCTTTCTATAAAACATTTCAACTTATTTTGATCTTTTTTCGCAGGCGGTATATTTAAAGAAGACGACAATTCAGAATGATAAGGGTTACATGCTGATGCATACACTAGGCATGCATACAGTAAGTATGTTCAGCTCATCGAATTTCAGCTTAAATACGGGTAAGTTTGAATTAACTGACTTCAAGTTATCTAGGGTCTACTGTATTATGTTAAACGTCTATGAAGTGCTTGTAAACCCATAGGCAAAAATGTCGGTCAAATACAATAAAAACTATTTAAAAAGTGTCAAAGAATATATAAAAAGGGGGAGTATATAAACTATTTATAATACCCAATGTCTCAATTAAGTTCAAATGTGTTTAGCTGTTAACCCTTGTCATGCTAAGCGTGACTTGCCTATCATTTGCAAACAGTTTGGATCCAGATCAGGCGCCGCGTACCGGCAATCCTCGTTTTTATCGTTTTCTAAAAGACACGTTTTATAAATCCAATAAATTATGAACACTCATTTAAGATCCTATATACACTCAGTGCAAAATGAAACGTACATCGTGCTCTGGCGCGCAAATTAAGATACCTTATTTTTTAAGAAAATAAGACTAGAAAGACCATATCTCAAGATTTATTTAATTCTGCAACAAGTTCAGTAGCTCAATCCTACCAACCATTTACAAAAAATGATCGCACCTGTGAAGAATCTTAACTTGTTCTAGGTAATCAATGCAAACGCAGACCAGAGGGCCTATCAATATATTGCAATGTTTGTTTTGATATTTTTTTCAGCGGAGCTGTATGGTTTCTATTTAGACCTATCATTTGCAAATTCTCAACCAATGATAACTGGTCAGAAATCTAGGTTGAAAATCACATGCTTGAAACTGAATGGGCGGATTGGATATGGGGAACAGACTGATCTATTGTGACCATTTACATGTTTTACTCGAGATGAATTGTCAGTGCAAACTTATAGACACAGTCTGCAATTGCCATGAAAGCATGTTTCTATTTTAAGATTTCTATTTTTAGATATGACATCTAAGAAAATCCATTCATGAATAAAGAGTGATAGAACAATAGATTTATGCAATAATCTATGAGCAGCAGGATACGGTTTAAATTATTAATTGGTTATTCTGTAGAGGATAGAATTTTGGTAGCTATAATTTACCTGAAAGTTACTGTAATTGAATGTGAATTGTTAGTGCAAAATTATAGACACAGTCTGCAATTGCTATGACAGCATGATTCTATTTTTAGATACGACATTTTTGTTTTAAGAAACCCCATTCATGAATGAAGAGTGATAGAACAGTAGATTTATGCAAGAATCTATTAGCAGCAGGATACGGTTTAAATTATTGTTTGGTAATTCTGTAAAGGATGGATTGTTGGTATCTATAGTTTACATGAAAGTTACTGTATTAAATGTTTTGCTTCTCAATCCAAGGTATTACAATTCTTTGAAACCCTCAATTTTATACATTTTTCACACCCATCTACAGCATTACTTCCAAAACGCTCTCCGCTGAATATCTTTTTTAAAGTTATTTCTTGTTTCAACTTCTTTTGTTGTATTTTTTCACACTATCTATACATTTTAAAGCTTACACACAATATAGCACATCGAGGGTTTGGTGCAAAACTATTGTAACTCCTTCACAATGGTGAAGGAGTTACAATAGTTTTGCACCAAGCACTCGACATGGTCTGTATAAATAAGGTGCATCAGTACATGTTCATAGTCAAAGGAACTCACTCGTATTGCTACATCTTAACCCATTTGCGCCCAGTGGATTCTTCCATGATTTATATTGGATTAGTCCATTTTTCATCAAAGGGATGTCTGGTAAAAATTTTCATTTTCATTTTGTTTTATATTGAAATTCCTATCAGCAAACAGTGTAGACTCTGATCAGAGTCGACACTTTTAGCCTATGTCCCATATATGGGATCGTGGGCACAAAGGGGTTAATTTCGATAGTTCGAATTCGCTAAAGTCGATCAATCCCAGTAATTCATAGAGTTCAGACGTGGACTTAAGTGAGGCTGTGCTATCGAGGTTTAACTTTATACTTGTAGTTTATGAATGGATTAACTCATCAACCTCTGATACTCTTAAAGCGACTCGCAACCAGATGGTGCATTAAAAATAGTGATTTGTAAATATGTGTCAAACGCTTATATAAATTGTAAAGAATTAGTTTAAGATAAGAAATTCTGTTTAAAAAAATGTATTTCAATAAAAAAAAATATTGGTGGGATTCGAACCCGGGGCCCGGCATTGGCGGACAGAAGGCAAAATAGGGGAAACCGCTTAGACCAATGGACCACGGAACTATCCGGTTATCTCGGATCGATTTAACGTATTTCAATGTGTAGCGATCGAAAGTGCATACAACTTCACAATTCGGCTCGGGTTTATGTCTGAGCCCGTGTAGAGAAGCAACAACAACAACTATACCGTCTACTAGTCGGTATAGAAAAACGATGGAAAATATCTAAAAATCTAAGATTCGGTGACGATTCTTGAGACTTTTTTTGGACTGATCATATTTTTTTAATGTCAGAAGCCAAATAATGCCACAAATTTGCTTTTATTTGAGTATTTTATTTTATTTTGACAAGTACACCATCCGGTTGCGAGTCCCTTTAACAGACAATTCATATTTCAAAATAAGTGTAGTCTATTATTGACTATTTATGGTTGATTTTGACAATATTAAAATGGCAAACAGGGCATACCTCGAATGTCCTGAAGTGGCCCTCTGATCAGGATCTACACGGTTTGCATAGAACAAGTGTAATCTTCAAAGGTCGAATTGTCTCCCCTTTATCAAAGTCTTAACTAATTACAGATTGCAAGTTTCAAGTTTTATCCCTTGCACTACTAGGGCAGTCCTTGCTAAAAAAATAACAGGTACTTTTTATCAAATTCCGAAATATGTGTGCAAAAGTATGTATGCTATGTCCAAGGTTATAATGCTTTTGAATTGAGTCTGCAATCGGTCTCAAGGATTCGAATGGTCATACATGTATTTGATTTTCGTTGAAAGCTTGAGTTGAGTCTAATATCATTTTCGAGCATCTAATTGGTCAGATTTGATATTTTACAGAAAGTTGCACGTGATACGCTGTCATCTTGAGATGTACTCTTACACTAAATTGGTATTCCTAGCTAATGTAGTATACGAAATATTCCCCGAGTGAATATTTTCTATAGATCGGATTGGGTTCAGGATCAAGGTCACAGTGACCTGAAAGTGGTACGCCACACATATAAAACCAAATATGTACTTCCACACAAAATGTTGCACTCCTAACGGATGTGATTTAGATCTACATGTAGGACATATGTCCCACGATTATTTCATGTTTGAGATCAAATGCCAAGGTCAAGGTAACAGTAAACTGAAAATGATTAGCAACACCACACCCTCCCAATATTTAATCAAGCACAAATTCGTTAAAACTACACGATGTGCAATTAATTAAATGCAACAGGATTGTTTTTCTATAATTCAAGTCGGAGGTCTATGACACAATGACCTGAAAGTAGTACACAATACTAAAATGTACTCAGATGTACACATACACTAGTATCCCTAGCTGATGTGTTCGAGGAAATATGCTGCAAACAAGGTTTTTTTTATATAGAATTGAGACCAAATATCAAGGTAAACTTTGTTTCAAAATGATTTGATACAATTCGCTATCACAAGAAGTCCGCACACACCATATTTGATATCTAGATGATATCACAGAAAATATGTCAAAGACAAACATTTTCTTTAAATAAGGTCAAAGTCAAAGTAAATGAACTAGTGCTGTATGCTGCGCTCTACCACGATGTACTCACAAGACAAATTTGGTACCACTTGCTGGTCTTGGATAGGAAATAATAAAGGTCAAAGGGACAGGGTCCTAAAATGTTATGGGCGCTTTGCAATCCAAAGATGTACATACATACCAATTTCGGTATCCATAGCTCATGTGGTATAAGAAATATAACTTGGACAAAAGGCACATGGACAGACGTACTGACGGACGAATACACTCATTGTTCAATCATTGGATGCTTGGTTAGGCATAACATTAATGTCTTACCAGCTTTAATCCACGTGATGCGCCTCGTGTTATGTTGGTATAAGGACGGATTAATCAAAATAATTAAAAACGAATGACTTTTCCATAGATAGAAAACTAATATCCATAATAAAAAACGGAAACATGATAATATTAGATATACAGTCGAACTCGATACTTAGCACTCGCGTTAGTTCGAACTACACATATTTCAAAGTTAAAATGTGGCTTAGCCACATTTTATCTTTGAAATACGGATATTTTCGACTTATGCGAGATATAGTTATCATAATTAAACTTATGAAATACTGGTTAGGTCGATTTAAAAGAGTTCGAAGTATCGAGTCGTTTCGACAGAAAAGACTTAACGGAAATTAGATAAAACAAGATCATAAGAAAACTCGTTATAAAGTACGATTGAAAAGGAATGCAATCTGTTTTCTACTGGAATGTTGTCTGCTTCACATTTGTCGACTTAATTCATTTCACATTAGCCCTGCCACCGCGATAGGCGACTAAAGTCGACCTGGTAAATATTTTGGATCAAGATCCTCAAGAAAATCACCGAATTTTGGTTTGTTAGTTTTTCAACTTCGTCACCACACGACTGGCAAACACGTGCAAGTCTTATACATTATATAAATTTACCCCAGTCTACTATAAAACGCCAATGTCACCACATGACTGGCAAAACACGTGCAAGTCTTATACATTATATAAATTTACCCCAGTCTACTATAAAACGCCAATGTCACCACACGACTGGCAAAACACGTGCAAGTCTACCCCAGTCTACCATAAAACGCCAACTAGGTACAGCAACGTCTGCACTTAAAGACCATTCAAAACTAAAATATGTGTAGTATTAATGAAAGCAATCAGAACAAAAAAAATGCCGATTGCTCCTTTATATAGGAACATATTGTATTACTTTTTTCCTTTATTAAGCGTTCATCTCTCTTTAAAGGTCACACGTGTTGCATCTTTACTTCATTCAATGGTGGCTTTACAAATATTTGACTGTATACTATTGTAATTAATTGTAATTAGAGGTTCCCCCTCCTTCATGTATCAGATAACTCATCGTCCGCTCCCATATCGTCTCCTTCACAGCTGTCGCCTGCAAATCATCTTATAAACATTATAATTATACATTTTATATCTGAAAGGCCAACTAGTTTGAATCCTGATCAGATGCAGCTACTAGCAGACGAGTGTTTCAGTGCTATGGGGTGCAGTGCAGTACAGTGCATGTTCACCACAGCGTGATGTCACACATTAACCGTATTCACTGCCATAACGTCATCTGCTATATTTATAATCATATCGTCTGCTGCTATTTGTCAAGAGTAGTTTTATGTTTTTTTATTTAAATAATACGCGATGAATGTAGAACAGTATGAATCCAGGACATACGCCGCGTATCGCGGCGTCTGCTCAGGATCCAAACCGTTAAATACGCGGGCTGAGGCAGTGAGAGGTAACCGTTTCACTGCCATTATGACTTCATAATCAGACGCTGACTGCAATCATATAGTTTGCTTAACTCATTGAGCCCTAGAGACTCATATATCCTTTCTTTGCCAAAAGTATACCTGTTAAGAGTACACTTGTCTAATGCAACAATGAAGTCCCTGATTAGAGGGCTCCTGCAGGAGCCCTCTAATCAGGAACTTCACTGTTTGTAATTTTGCAATATAGTATAAAAAAAAACCCCACTGAATAGTCTAAAATGGACCAGCCTTTATTGTAAACTGGAATTATCCATTGGAAGTTTCTGGGGATAATGAATTAAGAAAAATTTCGTCTGAGCAAGTCGAATATTTGAAATAAAACTATGGAAATACACGTAAATTTGACTAAGGCGAACTCAGTATGACCACGTGTGGCTGTGTATATTATTGTGGATGTTCTTTCTCCTTACTTTTCTCTTTCTGCACCTCATTTCCTCTCATCTACGTCACATATTATAACCAGTTAACCACACATTCACCCTCTTCTCCGACCTGCATCTTTATTTTGAACACAAATGTAGCAGTTTAGCATATTCATTACTCTGATTCAGGAGTTAATTCTGACCAAAACAAAAACAAAAAACACCGCCATATCTCTATTGTACTACATGTAATATGACAAGTGTTTCCAGTTTTGTGAAGACCGTTATAAATGGTGTCAGAACTAGTCAAACCCATATACGTTAATTAACACATTGCAGTATTCATTGTACTTTTAAGGTATAAATGGAGATATTATATATAGGAGTAATACTATATGTTTGAACTAAACTGAAAATATTGTCGAGAATGCCACAAAACAAGTTAATTAACATTTATCATAGTTTTGTGAATTTGATGTAACATAATAAACATATATACAGTCGAACTTCGATATCTCGAACTCACTTAACTCGAACTATCCGATAGTCTAGACATGAACTACATTATTTCATGCTAGGTTAAGTCGAACATACATATATTTCAAAGTGTCAACGTGGCTAAGCCACGTTTAAACTTTGAAATATGGGTATGTTCGATTTAATCGAGTTCGATATATCGAAGTTCGACTTACTTCAGTCCAAAAAATTATCTTTTATACTTTATCTTTTATTTGAAGAGGACAGCATTGAACAGAACAAGCATAATTCATGCAATACATGAAACGTCAGCATACAAGTAATAAGATTAATAAGTATACTAACATGACAATCAGTATGCACGTGGAAATAGGTTATTTAGTTGTTTTTATTAGAGAGTTAGAGTTAGGCTACATTACCATTCGCAACATCAAGGAGCATGGGATCTCTTGATATGTGAGTGGTCAGGTGAGCATTTGGTCAGGTTTTGGTAACAATGTTCTATAATTTAGATAAATGCATGACGATGGAAATCTACTTGCAAAGGTAGTTGTGTTTGTGTACACACGTAGGTAAATGGTATAACCCTTTGAGTATAAAAAGTCGTATTCATGTGTATTCAACATTGATGATGTATTGAGAGTTTGAGACAGTGAAATATTTGAGGTAAATGTCAAGTAAGGGATGATAGCTTGGTTCTGAATGTTCCAATATGGTCGCCCACCACTACTAAGATATGACAACATTCAGGTAGAATCAGACGCTGGTAAACGTTTTGATTGCTTGATCGATTTATTAAATGTTGATGTTATTTTCCTCAATATTACTTGATATGCACATTGTTATCTTTTAAGAATAGTCATAAAGGCGATAATGATTATTAATTTTGTATTTGGGGTTGAATCTTACATGTTTGATTTTTATATTAATTTAATTCTACTATTGAAGTTACTGCTGCAATAGCAACTAACACAACAAATGTAATATGAGTTACAGTGCTCCCTCCCTTCAACGGCCCTCCCAACAGCGACTCCCCCTTACAACGCTGTTTGCCGCTGTTCCCCAAGCAAGACAATAATACTGCTGTAATATCGTTTGCATAAAGTTATCGTCTGCTGTTTTTCTCAAAGTTACATATTGGACATTTTGACAGAAAACAAGCTTAATGAAGAGTGCAAAACAGCTTAAATCCAGATCAGACGCCGCGTTACGCGGCGTCTGATCTGGATTCAAGCTGTTAGCAAATGTAAACAAATTTCCCTCCCTATAACGACTCCCTCCGAACAACGCACACAATTGCTGTCTCCCATTGTATATCGTTGCAGCGAGGGGGCGCTGTTTACTACCGAGACGTAAATACTTCTGGCACCAGTTGGTCAGTTTGTACCTTAACTAACTTCATCTGAAAATGACTTGCAAATAAGCCAAATATATTCAAGGCACCAAATCAAGATATTTCCAGAAATAGTAATAATACAACTAATTGTATCTGTAACTATATTTCAAACAACAGTAAGGTCCAGGCTCGCTCTCCAACGAACCGAAAGTAGGAAACAATGCCGCATGGACTAAAATGAATACCAAATGTAAATAGCATTTTCAAACAAGCTTGAACAGTTATTCGCTCAGACATTTAATCAATTAATTGACCCATTAATAGCACTATAAAAAGGATCAAGTAATCAACTGATATATAACCCTATACATTAAAGGAGCTATAGATAAATCCAAAGCTTGCCACCATATATACATATAAGTAGATTTTATTGACAGAATTAAAACATCTTTGTAATAAATGCATCTAGTTACGGATCGAGTAACCAATCCATTAATTTATATAATCTTATACAATTTAGGAGTTGTTTATAGCTCAAAAGCATCCTTCTTAATATAATATACTTTCATTGAAAGAATAGAAGATTAAAGCATTTATGTAATAAATGCATCTGGTGTTACTGCAGTACTCATCAGTCAACCAATAAATTACTTACTGTAGTTGTTCAATTAGCTACTGGTCAACAGACCAAACATTTAATGTTTTACTCAAAATATCAAACAAAATATCTCATTATTCAACAACATTGTCCTTCATAAAATGGAACATTGAAGTACCAATGATCTTTGTTATGTAGTACAGTGGATAATCTGTTATTCTTTCCCAATTAACGCGTTTACGCTAAAACTATTATTTGCAGTGCAAACAGTTTTGAGCCAGATCAGACGCCGGGTAACCCGGCGTCTGATCAGGCTCAAAACTGTTTGCCACCAAGATAAACAAGAATTATCAGAATTGTCCAAATGTTGTTCTTTTCTACGTTTTAGTGATTTGCGTTTGCGTACGTTTGCGTTTAAACGGGAAAGAATAACAGATTCTCCATTGTATGTACATTTGTAGTTGAAATAGAGTTTCATTTATTTTATTAAAAATGTTTCATTATTATGTCATACAATATAACTAGCGTTTCACTTCCATTTGACGTTCTGTTTTGAACAATTCAATAAACTTTATCATATTAGTATATTTATAAAAATGTTGCTCACTTATTATTTAACTCGGTAACGAATTTCGAGCATACGAGTATGTAATAATACTCATCGTCTAAGTCTTCACAGTGTGGGCATTTTCTCTCAGAATATTTCCCAGCGCCCTTTCTCTATTGGTAAATTATGTTTTTGTTACTAATTCCATTAGGCGTTTACAAGTAAGTAAGTAAGTAAGTAAATATTTTATTATTGTGACATGTGCATAGTGCATAATGTTTTTAACAAAATATTGTTTAAATACAAACAATTTGCACCGGCCCAGTGGGCCTATAAGTCACCACCAATTTAGACATAAATGTCTTGCACATTTATAAGAAGGTAAAGATTTTATGTAGTGTGACATCTTATATTCATTCTTGATATGTTTGTACATGTTAGTGTTGGAAGTTTTATAGATTGTTCAATGCCAATTTTTGATAAAAAAAAATTAATTTTTTTAAGTTAACAATATGACGACTCTTTATCCATTTCGAAGTAATAAAATGTTGGCTATACCATATACCGTAACCCGAATATTCTCTATTACATAGCAAAGACTTTAGGTTATAAATCAATTGTGAATTTATATAACCATTACTATAATATGTATATATTTCAAGATACAATATTGTGGAAGCTTGTTTAGTAGTTCATACCTTCGATTATCAATTATTTTCGTCCAATATGATGTAACTCTTTTAAGGATATCATCGTGTAAGGACGTTACTCAAATGTCCCCCATAAACCATATACATGTACGACGGAGTTGATTTTTCAGGTAGAAATGTATTTGTATACTTTCTACTGGATTCGCTCGAGAAATTCAAATTTTTCCGGCTTTACATTCAAGCTGCTTTAAGTTTTCACCTGTCTTCCAACCTAGAAATACAGGACTCGTGGGCAGTCTTTGATAAGAGTGGTTGCTTAATACAAAATAAAACTAACTCAGAAAGCTCCTATAGGAGCTTTCTGCGTTATTTCCATCTTTATTAGCAGTCATCAGTCTTTAGACTTCATCGTATTTAAATTAGTGGTCGCTTAACATAGTCAACCCTAGCGACGAAAATACTCGTCATTAGCAAACGGTCTACTTATAAAAAGTACAGTTGTCCAATGCAAAAAGCGGGATCCTGATCAGAGGGCTACTTTAGGAGCCCTCTGATCAGGGTCTGCACTGTTTGTTACATGTATTTAGTAATATAGTAAATTTGAATTGTCCATTATAAGTTTCAGGTGTGAATTAGTTAGTTAACACATTTTTGAATTTTGAAACCTTCCGTACACATGTAACAGTCAGTTCGCTGTAAATAGGATTGGCTTTGTTTGGTTTACAAGGGAAACGCCGTTATCTGAAAGAGCAAACAGAAAGATGATAAGCAGAAATAGCAGACTATTGGTATCAAGTGATCTGTTATAGCTTCAAGTCATGGCAAATTATACAGTGCTCCTCCATAAGACGGCCCTCCTAAAAACGACTACCTCCTTACAACGATCTTTGCCGTGGTTTCCTAAACAAGACACTTTTACTGCTGCAATATCGTCTGCTTAAATTGTCGTCCGCTGTTTTTCTCAACGTTACATTTTGACATAAAAAACTTAATGACGAGTGACAAACAGCTTGAATTCAGATCAGACGCCGCGTTACGCGGCGTCTGATCTGGATTCAAGCTGTTTGCAAATGTAAGCAAATTCACCTCCCTATAACGACTCCCTCCAAACAACGTACATTATGTGTGTCCCCCCGTTGTGTGTCGTTGTAGAGAGGGAGCGCTGTAGCTTCAAGTTACGGCAAATTGCAGTGGCAAATTACAGCGGCAGAATTATCACTCATACATGGAATATTACTGGATAAATAGAATCTGGGTGATTAGATGGTAAATACTGGCGTCATTGGCTATAGTGTCGTTGATATGTCAAGCAGTATTGTTAGATAAAGATTGGTATCGAGCGACAGGTGTGCGTTAACTCACAGACAACACAGACCGTGCAAAGCGGTGACATATGTCCAAGAATGAAAGAACCCTTCCTTATCAACCACACGGATATACAGAGAATTTGTTCTGACAATTTAACAGGGAATAAAAGTGACACACAGAATATCTATGGTGAAACATCTGCAACAGTAAGAGCTGTATTGGGGATTATGATAACATTGACGACGGTGGTCAGCATTTTTGGGAATTTGCTGACTTGTTTGATTGTCTACAGAAAGAGTTCCATGAGATCGGCTATTAATTTATTGTTGACTAACATGGCCATTGCGGATCTATCGCTCGCCACCATCGTGATGCCGTTTATTTTATGTGGTATGGTGAGGTCAAGGATTCACTATCATGATGCTGTTTGTTTGTGCTTCTCCATTCTTAAGGATATCTTTATAGGTGTTGTATGTTACACTATGCTGGCAGTGAGTATGGACAGATATATGATCATCGTCCATCGGAGGGACGGCATTTGTCCAAAACTTGCCAAAAGGATAATCGTGCTCACTTGGATAGGTTCTATAACCATCGCCTTGTTACAGTTAGTAAGTATTCGAGAGCACAAAATTATGTACCACTACAACATTCTTTGTGGGCATGATTTGTGTAAACTTCAAACTCTAAGTGTAGTATATACAACAGTTTTAGTGTGTGTGACGTTTTTTATTCCTGTTGGTGCCATGTTGTATTTCTACGCGGCGGTGCTTCGGACGGTACAAAAGTGTTCCAGTAAAATACACAACCATCCGGGGAGGAATATATGTGTATCTGTGACACAATATAGCTGTAAGCTAGGCTTGCCTACTAGGGCTATCCCGGTAAGTTTCACCGGGGACTTTAATGCAAAGCGACGTGCTTTCGGGACCATTTTACTCATGTTTATAGCCATAATAATTTGTTGGTTACCATACATGATTCACAGAGTAGTCCTTGTTGCATATCGGTCAAAATCGCATGATGTCACTCTGACGAACGTTCTCCTTTGTATTGGGTTTTTAAAGAGTACGTTATATCCTATTACTTATTACTACAGAAACAGAAAGTTCAGGGCCGCCTGTAAACATATATTTCCTCCACTAGAGAAACTATCAGTGAAGTTTTACACGTTGAAACAACGTCGTGTGAATCCCCGGTCGTTATATGAATGTTCGTCGGCTGATACCAGGATCTGACAGCTCCTCGTCCTTCTATAGATAATAACAGTAACAGGGCTGCCATTACTCCGGATTTTTCTGAAATATTCAGATTTTTCTTAATATTTTCCGGACCTACGGATTTTTATACAGATAATAAGCCTTCTTGTTTGTGGTTGTAATAGAGAGGTTCTATTGTAGTTAATAACTTATGCTTTTAAAATTTTATGTAACTGTGATTTGTATCATACTGTGATAAAATCAAATTTAAATGACAAAGTTATGTTTTATATTATTTTTATGTGATAGAATTTGTATGTGTTTTGCATGGTTAATCCTTTCCATCATAGCAGTTAGACTTATTCACCTCCTAACCCATTTATACCAAGGGAATTCTTCCATGTTTATATATTGGATTGGTCCATATTTTATCAAAGGCATGCCTGGTAAAAGCTTTCATTTTCATTTTGTTTTATATTGAAATATTGAAATTCCTATCCGCAAACAGAGTAGACTCTGATCAGACGCCGCATAATGCGGCGTCTGATCAGAGTCTACACTGTTTGCCTATATATGGGATCATGGACACAAATGGGTTAAAGTTTGTTAAGTTAAATTACTCTTAAAGTGGGATTAAAGTATAGCAAAATGCTCCTATAAGAGCTTTCTGTTTTGCTTTCATCTTGATTTAAGCTGTTACATTAATCCCATAGTCAAAATGATATGGAGGGTCGGATAGAGGCTATGTAAGGTATTATCTGTGGACGAGATGGTCAAAGGCTATGGACACCGATTTCTGTACATATAGTGTTGACCTTAGTCAGGTCATCTACATATACACTGTTTATATTATGTGTCTAACATGTCATGTTATAAATGTGCTAAATTGTTTTAAAATGTCATAATAGAGAGGTTTTACTATAGTTATATGTTAAACTGATCCCACTATCAATTCCTGTTATCTGAACATCTGCTAAGAAAATGTGCAGACTTAGGTCAAAGCGACCCCGAAAAGCTCTGCCCACTATTCATAGAACGCCCATTATCTGAGCATCTGCTAATATATTAAAGTAAATGTGCTCAACTATGTTTACTCACAGTATCAGGGCCAGTGGTCTCCCTCTGGTATCGCCTGCCGCAGTCTTCGGTTGTTCCCCGGTATGTTTTTGAGCCTGGCTCGAGACGTCTTGTCTGTAATGTGGTCAAGTAACGAAGTGAAGGTATACACTCACCTTCTTGGGATATTCCCCAGGATCTCGTGCAACCTATGACATTACGGGTACATGGGGAAGTCACATGATACTATCATGACCAACTTTCACAACACTCCTCCCCACTTTATAAGACTGATCTGTATCTCCTCAACAGACATGTACCCATTTTAAGAAAGTAAACACACTCCCCTGAGTATTCTGCAATGTAACTTGATTAATGACAACGCCTTGGTGTCATGTGTCCAATATTAATGACAATGCCCTGATGTCATGTGTCCAGTTTTAATGACAATGCCCTGATGTCATGTGTCCAGTTTTAATGACAATGCCCTGATGTCATGTGTCCAATTTTAAATTAAATCTCTACCAAGGAGAAACCCCAAATAGAGCTTGCCCTGCCCACTCCCCTCTCTAACAAAAGGCATACCTTTCCAAAATCCTGGCCAGCTTCTATAGTAATCGGATCTCCCCCTGGATCCCATTTTCTGTTCTCCTGCTCCGTAACTTTGTGTATCCTTGACATAAAGTCACGTATCTCACATACCTTATCAGACACTGTAGGCTCAGCATCAGTATCCATGTTGGAACCTACCTGAGTGCTGCCCGGTTGAAGAGCTACCATATCTAAAGAAATGGACTTTACAGGTTCTAACATAACTACCTCAGCTTCAATATCCTCTCCCTGGTCTTCTCCCACCTGGGAAGTTTCTTGTGAGATTTCAACCTGAAAATCCACTTTTTCAGCAACACTCTCGGAATATCCGCCCTCGGACAAATTAACCGGTGAAAGGTGTTCAATACCTAGGCCTTCAATTTGGGTGGGGAGTCGGCCTTCGTTCCCAACCCTTTCCCATTTAAAGTCTGGGTATTAAAACTCACCTGATTCACCTCAGGACAATATGCACGGAAGTGACCCGACTGACTACAATTAAAGCAGACGTAGCTAGGTGAAGATGGTCTACCTTTGCTTGGGCTGCTGCTTCTATCCCTGCTTGAATCGGAATCTGAAGCTTGGATCAGAATGGTCTCGGACAGAGTGTCGCAAGTTTCTTCCACTTCTGTTGTTTGAGTGTCAGAACTCACTGACTTCTTTAGAAGAGACGATAGATCTGTATCCCTGTGATCTCGCCTCCTCCTTTCTTGCTTCACTTCTCTCAGTAACTTTCGATGTCTTCGGACTCTTGGAACTGGTTCATCTTCCTCAGATGATTCGGGGCTGGAATCTTCCTTGTTGGAATAGGATGATGTGTGGTAGCCGTCCCTCGTGAAACGCTTATCCATCTGAGCGAGAAGAGTCTTGAAGTTTGGCGCCTCCCCAACCTCACACAGCATGGTGTAAAACTGGCCAGCCTTGCCCCTCAATCTCAGACAAAGTGCATCTCGCTTCTCTTTCCCTGACTATCCAGAAGTCTCAGTGTACTGCATAAATTTCTCCCTAAAAAGTTTCCAGTTTGACTCTCCATCATATGTAAAACTTTTCGGAAGAGTTGAAGGATGAAACTCATGCCTACTGCTACCCGTCTTTCCCTTGACATCTCTCACCTTGCACTTTGGTAATATTTCTTCTGACTCAGACCCTTCCGAATCAGACTCAGTACCAGAATCTTGGTCCCTGTGATAAAGAGGAGGACACTGTTCCGTCTGGCGCTTGTCTGTGTCTCGGTCTTCATACGGGAACCCCGTTTTACCCTGGGCTTTGTTAAGACATTGTGACCTATCTTGCAGCCAACGGGAACTTTCTTCTGTCTTAAATTCTGTATTAGGCATAAAATCGATGATTTCCATAAGTTGCCTAGTCACCGTAAGCGTTGTTACCTTAAAGATATTAGCATATGTAAGATTTCCCTGATCTTTCCTAAATTTAACTATTTTCTTTGCAGTTTTATGTGCAATCCCTGGCAACATAACCAACTCCTGTCCCGTTAAAAAATTAATTGCAACTTTAGAATAAAAAGCCATGATGATGCAAACTCAATAGAATTCACAAACCCTCAGTGAATAACCAATTTTTAAAATAAAATTCTTTTTAATCAAATTCTATTCCAATTTCTTTTTTTTTCTTTTTTTCAATTTAACTCTACTTTCACTTTCTACGGTCTCCATTCTCTACTTATAGTATTTGTTACAATACTAACTCAATACCCTGACTGAGTTTAACAATTGCAGAAAATGAAATATAAATTAATCCAACTCAAGTTACCGACTTCGGTAAGGATAACAGGTCAAACTAATTATTGAAAACTTATTGAAAGTCGTTCTCGACTTGCAATTTACCAAATATGATGAATGCCAATTTGTTCCGAAAATGTTGATTAAAATAAATATTGAACACTTTAAATATCAAAATTACCACTTGGCAATTCAATATTCATCTAAAATTGTCAAAAATTATCTTTTCAACCCTTAATACCCGAGAAAACAAATTATTTTATCTGTTTACTTTCATTTTCTCGGTTCCGTGGCTATAGGCGGATGTTTACACTGCAACCGGAAGTCGTTGATGCGCACGCATTGCCATGCGCTTTTTCGCCGAACTTGAGTCACGGAAACAGCCGACCTCGGCCGAAACCAAAAAATACTCAAAATACAGAAATTTGGCGATAATTTCCACACATTATGCAGGTACCGTTGAAATAAATACACAAGCAACTGCTTGCAATTCACAACGCCCTCGTTGCAAATAAATATAAGTTTACAACGCCCTCGTTGCCAAACAAAAACACAGTCTGAATTTGTTTTCTAGCAGACGCTGGTAAACACGACCTCGTGTTGTTTCTTTGAAGTTTTTCCTCGTCGCCAATAAAGTAAATGTGCTCAACTATGTTTACTCACAGTATCAGGGCCAGTGGTCTCCCTCTGGTATCGCCTGCCGCAGTCTTCGGTTGTTCCCCGGTATGTTTTTGAGCCTGGCTCGAGACGTCTTGTCTGTAATGTGGTCAAGTAACGAAGTGAAGGTATACACTCACCTTCTTGGGATATTCCCCAGGATCTCGTGCAACCTATGACATTACGGGTACATGGGGAAGTCACATGATACTATCATGACCAACTTTCACAACAATATTAACCCATTTGTGCCAACGATCCCATATATGAGACTTAGGTAAACAATGTAGACTCTGATCAGACGCCGCATGATGCGGCGTCTAATCATGGTCTGCACTGTTTGCTGATAGAAATTTCAATATAAAACAAAATGAAAATGAAATTTTTTACCAGGCATCACTTTGATAAAAAATGACTTATCCAATATATATAAACATGGAAGAATCCACTGGGCAAAAATGGGTTAAGGAAACTTTTATCGCGGAAAAGTGCAGATTCTCATAAGAAACAGTGCAGATCCTGATAAGGCTGCTCTTGTTGGAGATGTCTGATTTGGGTCTTTACTGTTTTAAACCTTTCCCCAATAGAAGCGCCTTTTAGCACATTTAATTTATTCATCCACTGAAGAAAGTAGTTCCCATCTAACAGTCATGAAAATGAACCCTAAGACATATTTTCTTTATTCTAGCGGATAATAGCTTAAAGTAGGCTGAAAGTAAAGCAGAATGTGCCTTAATGCACATTCTGCTTTACTTTCAACCTGCTTTAAGTGTTAACCTGTCTTCAAAACTAGAAACAGTCTATGGGGTAAATGGTTAAAAAGGGTCTGTCCAGGGTTAGAGCAGGAGGAGGGCTAAGTTCTCTAATAACGTGAGAAATTCATGCTCAGTTATAGTCTGCTTCTATGATAGTTTTAAAAGTGTCGCCTTAAGAATTCACAAGTTTTCTTTTTAAAATTATACAGCTGTACATGTTTTATCTAACGATAACGGTACTAGGTGTCGACCAGTTTGAATCCGAAGCAGACGCTGTGTTGCCCAGCGTCTGATCTGGAAACAGTCTTGTTGTAAATAAAGCCAGTTGCTCAGTGTGTTTAAGTATTGAACATTGAGTAATCCTTGTCTAAATTCAAAAGACGTGCTTTCGGGGTATGTACTTTACTCAGGTTTATAGCCACTATTATAGTTTGCTGGTTATCATACATGGTTAAACTCTTTCACTGCCAAATTAATCGTGAGTTTTTTTAACCCTTCACTGCTTTATTGTCGTCTGCAAGCTCATTTCAAAGTTAGATCTTAGGTAGTATGACTTAAGAAATATTGATATAAGTGTCAAATAGTCCGCATCCTGATCAGACGATCAGGATTCAAACTGTTTGCAGTCGCCTTTCGGTGCCATTGACAGTGATAGAGCTTGTTGCATATCGGTCAAAATCGTATGACGTCATCTTGATGACAGAATCAGACAGCACTCGAGTATTCCTACGCCTACAAGAGAAAAGCGGTGATAAGCCTTAACGGTTCCACTTGCATATTAATAGTCTGCTTGAATATATCGACGGTAAAACTATTTAACTACTTTTTTTATATAACACCGACGAAATGCCCCAAATGAGTGTCAACAAGTTTTTATCCGAATCAGATGCCGGTGTACTTGACGTCTGATCTAGATCCAAGCTGTTTGCAAATACAAGACAAGTTGCTCAGCGTGATAAGCCTAACAATGGGCCATCTGGTAGGGTAAAAATTCAATGAGCACGTCTATTACGACTGCTTTACTTTCAGCCTGCTTTAAGCTACATTCTGATATCATATAAAACTATTTCATATGGTACATATTCGTGAATGTATAAATGGAACTATATTCTTCAGTGGATGAAATAACCTTTTGCGTAAAACGGTGTATTTGTGGGGTTAATAGTTAAAAGAATGTCTGTTTGTAGGTCACTGCTAAAAACAGGATGACAAGTAGAACGAGCCTAGAATCATCTATTTTATTTCTTTCCATCTTGGTTTAACCCATTTACGCCCAGTGGAGTGTTCCATGTTTATATATTGGATTAGTCCATATTTATCAAAGGGATGCCTGGTAAAAATGTTCATTTTCAATTTTGTTTTATATTGAAATTCCTATCAGCAAACAGTGTATACTCTATTCAGACGCCGCATTATGCGGCGTCTTATCAGAGTCTACACTGTCTGCCTATGTCCCATTTATGGGATCGTGGGCACACATGGGTTGAGCTGTCACCTGTTTTAACACTTCCAATGAGTTTATTTTTGTATGGTTATTTGAGCATGCAATAAAGGGAACACGTGCCTAATGCAAACAATGTAGAGCCATGTCAGAGGGCCCCTAAAAAGCCGTCTGATTAGAGTCTATACAATGTTTGACATTTTGCAATAAATTGTAAAAATCAACCGTATATACTTGATAATCAATTGGAAACTGGAAATTTTCATTTGAAGTATTAGTTGAAACTATCGTAAGTCAGATTCTCAAATTCTCAATTAATATTTAATTCCTCATCTAATTCTGTCTTGACATCTCTATGGAATCGTCTTTTCAATGCGATTCCAAAGAGATGTATCAAGACAGGATTAGAAGGAGATCTCAGAAATTTTAATTTTTAAACTTACGACCGTTTTTGTCGTACGTCGTTTCGTAAGACGGTCCCAGAGGTCGATTAACTGTCCGCCTAATCAACATAAAAACGCATTTGGGTCGATTCGGAGAGTCCAATTGTCTAAGAGAATGGTAAAAGCAAGGTGAAAGTAAAATAGAAATTTCAAACTGGAACGTTCTGCTTAAATCTTTTGTTGCTTTAACTCATTCAACCCTAGCAACGAGGATACTCGTCATTAATGAACAGTATACCTGTGGAGAGTAAATTTGTCCTATGCAAGCAGTGTTGAAACCTGATCAGAGGGCTTCTGAATTCAGGAACCTTCAGACCAGGTTCTGCTCTGTTTGTGATTTTGCAAATTATTTTGCAATGTATCGTTAAAACACTCTTGTATAGACAAAAATGGACCAAACTTAATTGGATATTCGAGTTGTTCATTAAAATTTAAAGGGGTGAATGAGAATCGTTTCACTAAGAGTTTATTTATTTTAAAGGACCACAATGGCAATCAGGAAAATATATTTCCTTTTTTGTGTTACCCATGGTTTCCAGTGCGCATTACATGGCTCTTATATGTTTTGCTTTAATTATGCTTTGCCATGTTATGTACACTTTTTACCGAAATAAATATATCTATCTCTTTTCAGATAGAAATGAGCATTCTGTTTCTATTTTAGTTTGGATAAACTGTACATTAGTGTAGTACTAATCAAAATAATAAATACAAAATATGTCGTTATTATTTGTTGGATTAAAAGTGTTATGGAATCAAACATGTGTTGTGTATTGTATTAGTTGTCATACTAGTATTTCTAAAATAAGGCTAATTGGTTGTATAAACGACAGGTGACAGCTTAAAGCAAGGTGACAGTAAAACAGAAGGCTCCTTTAGGATATTTCTGTTTTACGGCCACCTTGCTTTAAGCAGTCACCTGTTATAACTATTCAATCAATTGACCGTCGTTTTAGTGGTCGTAATAGAGAGGTTTAACTGTATCTGCTTCAGCCCTTATACTGGCAATATATATATGCCGTTTGCAATGGAAATAATAGTTTTAGTATATAAATGCGTATATTGGAAAAGAATAAACTACATGTATCAGTAAAGTAAGCGATGCGGTCTTGTGCTGCATGAGGATCATACTTATCTCAAGTAGATAAGTGTACGATTATAACTATATTCGATGTTACCTTGCTTACCTATTTACACTTTTTAACTTTTCTGTTCTAAAAATAACTCGGACATATCAGGTTACGAATCCAATTACTTGCTAAAGCAACAGACGTCGTTAACTCCTTTGGCGCCAACAAAACAAGTCGTCTGATGCCTGGCACTGTTATGAAAGCCTTTCATTCCATATTGTAAAAGTGTTTACGGAACCACTCCTTAACAGAGTTTACTGTTTAACCGACTTAATATCATCTACTTGAAAATGCCATTTGCACTACATGTAATTTTAAAATGAGCTTAACCCATTTGCACCCTATGGATTCTTCCACGCTTATATTGGATTATCCCTTTTTATCTCAGGGGTGCCTGGTCTAATTTTTTCATTTTTGTTTTGTTTTAAATTGACTTTCCTATCAGCAAACAGTTGAGACTCTGTTCAGACGCCGCAGCTTGAATCCAGATCAGACGCCGCGTACCGCTTAACCCTTTCCCTTATAGAAGCGACTTTTAGCACATTCATTTTATTCATCCGCTGAAGAAAATAGTTCCAAATTATACCGTAATGAATATGTGTCATATTAAATACTTTACTTATTCTAACAGTTAATAGCTTAAAGCAGGCTGAAAGTAAAGCAGAATGCGCCCTAAGGAGCATTCTGCCTTACTTTCAACCTGCTTTAAGTAGACACATATCTTCAATACTAGAAACAGGCTATCGGGTAATGGGTTAAGTTTCTTTCTGTCAAAATGTCCATTATGTAACTTTGAGAAAAAACAGAACACAACACTTTTAAGCAGACGACAATGCAATGTTAATAGGTTGGGCATAACCTTTCTGTGCAGGGAACTGGGACAATGTCGTTGTGAATGAATAATAATAATAATAATAATAACGACTTTATTTCATGTGGATTACATATTTGGTGTCGAACAAACAAACCAATTTTCAATATGGTCCACAAACAAAATTAACATAATATACAACACGAAGGAACACAATTACAAATCCCAACAAAAATCAAAAAAAAAATTTCAAATCAGTATTTTTTAAACCTTTGAAAACAGAGTCGACCCTGAAAAGACAGTTCCTGTAGGAGCTCTCCACACAGACCACTCTGTTTACTTAAAGAATTTTAACGATTAAGCTGAAAATGATAATGCATAATTGTCATTCTGAGAATTCAAGATGTGTTACCTATACATGAATATTGAATAGGTAGAGGCAATATAAAGCCTAAACAAAACGACGATTTAACAAATAGCAAAGATCTAGATCAACGAAATTTCATAACAAACGGGAAGGAATATACCAAAGATACTTCAAACCCTTTACTCCATGATATATTTCTAGTATTGAAGAAAGGTGACCACTTAAACCGGGTTGAAAGAAATCAAAATGAGCCTAAATGTGCGAATGAATAAACGACTTTATTTTACGAGGGTAATAGCTCACTTAGTCAGGAGACTAATCTACCGCGAGGCCCTTACAAATCATATAATTAACAGCAGTAACACGATCAATATGAACAATCAAAAACAATTAGCAAGGAGGGAGTCGTTGTTGGTAGGGCCGTTGTTGGGAGGTAGCACTATAAAAGACCTATATAAGATAGCCATGGTTTCCCATGGTTAATGATAAGAACCTCACGTTCCTAGTCTGTTTTCTACATCTAAGAGAGACACATAGTTACTAACTTTAGACAAACATGTCGATCAAAATTAAAAATAGACTTGCAAGATAAGAGTTTTAGCTGTATGGTCGCAGGACTACATACAGTAACACATCTTTTTTACGACCACTAAGAAGAAGGCGAATTGATTGTATCAAATAATGGTGACAGCTTAAAGCAAAGGTGACAGTAAAACAGAAAGCTCATAAATGAGCTTTCTGTTTTACTGTCACCTTGCTTTTAACAATCCTCTGTCTTAAACACTGGATAATTAATACAAATGAATGGCCATAGCACAGAGGTTTTACTGTATACTATACATAGCTACAGAATTAGAACAATTATGTTCTGCTAATACAATTCGTTCTATTCCAACAGTGGATCAGAAGGTTGCTACAGGAACCACCTGATTAGGGTCTGCACTGGTTGCCATTTTACAATATTCTAAAAATAAAGTAGCCATACATGATTGAACGTTTACTAGACTTATTATAATTTTGAAACAAAAACAGTAAATCGCCTCTATTTAGACCAATTAAAAGCAGGTTAATGGATCGGATAAAAGACAGGTGACAGCTAAAAACAATTTGAAATTAAAACAGTTTAGGAGTTTTCTGTTTTACATCAACATTGCTTATTAAAAGCAGTCACCTGCTTCAATCACCGAATACTTAAGAGCGATTCTCTGTAACCATCAACCACATTGTGACACGCATGATTTCCATGAAGCTTACATCATCTATACAATAACATGGAAAAGAAATACCCCGAAAAATTATTTATGGTAACTTGTTGCCACGACAACGCGAAATATAATACCCACTAAAAATCAGTGCATTTAGCGAAAAAACCGACAAATACACGGTAGATTTCTATTTCTTTCTTTTTTCAGAAAAAAACCCTGTTTGTTTCAGAAAAATGACAGTTGTATGTTGAAATATGACAATTTAAAGTACACTAGTACCATGCAAATAGTGTAGATCGTGATCAGAGTACCCCTGCAGACAGGGTCCATCTGATCAGGGTCTGCATTGATTGATTTCTTGCAGTAGATTGCTAAAATCGTCTCAAATGGACTCATCTTATTTTGAAATTGGAATCCTTTAAAATGTGCAAGGTGAATGACATAAATCTCAACCATCAGTTTGTGAATATATATTCCATGCAGTATAACAGCAGACAACTGTGTTGGCATGGCAACATAATTAAAATGACGGACTTTCAGTAAAATTACCATTTCACTAAATTGACGCAAATTATTCTGGCATTCAAATCTGTAAGTTAATCTTCCTATCAGTGATGTGAAAATGCTAAATCAAACAACGAAAGCGTTTCCAAGCCGATTGCTAAGATATTCAATAATCTTGATCGTAAAACGCAAACTGGAAACGTCTGCTAAGTAGTCGAATCGATTTGATGTACTAGAAATTAGTTCTTAAGCATCGCTTTCGTGACAGCAAAACAACTGCACATGTACACTTAATCCTTCAATTGCTGATCAAGCCGACAACACTGATATTTGCAAACAGTTTGGACCCTGATCAAACGCCGCGTAACGCGGCGTCTGATCAGGGTCAAAACTGTTTGAAACTCATGTAAATGTTTCTTAAGTCAAAAAAGCATACAATTCCAAATATTATACTTTAAAGCAGACGAAAACTAAAGCAGACGATAACATGACATCGACAGTGTTACATGGTTATTCACGTCACAATGACAGTGCCCGGAAAAAATATGAGGACAGACAGTACAGTCGCCCAGCGATAATTCAAACTCGCTTAAATCGAAGAAAGGGATGATTCGAAAAAAAATTTTTTAAAGCGTGGCCAAGTCACATTTCAGCAAAAACTAAAATCTGACCAATCTCAATGCTTGAGAACGATTTCAGACTCGACTCCTTAAAAGCGTTATAGCCTTACACCTAGGACTGACAGACAGGAATTAGGACACGAAAGGTAAACAAACTCACTTGAGTTGAACAAGATAGAGGTCACTGGCTTTCCATAGCTATTCCACAACTGTTAACCAACTCTTTGAAAAGCGGAATTGTTGCATTCATTGTACTAACATGTTTGTAGTATCCAGCAGTTCATACCCAAATTAGTTTTAGCAGACAAAACAGTCTCAACTGGCGTTAATTCGGTTATGGAAAAGGTGTTGTTGAGGAGATTGGGTAAACTTGGTCACTACAGAACCCCCGCTAATAGAATCAAACGATGAACCTAAAAATACCTGTCATGAGCAAATTGATCGTTATATTTTTACCCCTTCACCGTCATATTGTCGTCTTCTTCAATATTGTTGTCTGCAATATCGTTTCAAAGTGTAAGGCAGTATGACTCATGCAATTTTAGAACGAGTATCAAACAGTTTGAATCCTGACGAGGATCCAAACTGTTTGCAAACGCGCCTTTTGGCGTCACTGAGAGTGAAAGGTTTATTTAAAGCGAGATGAACATAAAGCATAAGAATCATATACAAATAGTCAGTTTTATGTCCACCTTGCTTTAAGTAGTAATATGTCAGAAAAATATTATTGAGACTTATAACAAGATGGGAAATGAAAACAAGAGGACCTCATTTCGCTCACCTCAGGATATTTTACCGAAGCTAAAGACATGTTTTACTTAATGACCTACTTTTAGACCTGACATAACTCATATAAATTTACAAATTACATAGATGTTGTCTACGTGATTAAACTGACCAAGTTTCGTGAATTTGGGGCTACAAATATAGCCCGTAAAGTGTTCAGGAGCCATTTCTTTGAGTTGACCTACTTTTTAAGTTCGACAATGATTCATATTAATAACTGATTTAGATTTTGTCAAGGTGATTTTATTAGGTTACGGCAAAAATGTAGGCCCTAGGGAACTGTCCTTTTCCTATGATTTGACCTACTGACCCCATTTTAAATCCAAAGTAATTCATATTACTACATTGTATATATTTTGTCAAGGTGGTCATTTTCTGAACTTGTTTTATCAATTTATGGCTAAAATATGGTCCTTGGATGTTTAGATGTTTGACCTATTGACAACGTTTTAATCCTATGTAACTAATTCACACAATGTCTATGTAATGTAAAGATGGTCATTCTAAGCAAGTTACTAAGAAGATTGGGATAAAACTATGCCCCGGGAGTGGCCAAAAGCCTTTTCTGCAAATTGACATAATGACCCGACATGACATAATCATATTTATTTATGATCTAAAATTTACCATGGACATGCCACTGACAACCTCTCATAAAGATATACTAGTTAAAAATACAACTTCTACAAGGTTTTTAACCTTTAACTCGATATTACCGAACACATAAAATGACAACGTTCTCTGGTGGTCATGTGTTTTGACGAAACAAAATTCTTAACAACTTTGAAAGTCTATCAATTGAGAAACATTTTGGTGAAATTGACACATAGGAACATAGAAAAGAGTTCAGCAAAATCCATCTCCAGAGATACCCCGGAATTTGGAACAAAACAAAAGTTGGGTGTGGCAAATACTGTTCTCACTTGATGTCTAACAATTAATTAATATCATGGGGGTTCCACAAATGGGCGCCGTTCGGCGGAGCTGTAAAGTATCCACCTTTCACTGCTGTTATTTCGTCACGAGTTAAATTCGCATTCGTGTTTCCGGGCAGGAAAAAAGTATCCTGGTATTTTGATCGATGAAATATTGATATCTTGGATGCAGACTAGAAGCCGAGCTCTTCGGTGTTTGATCTAGATATACCGGTAATATGTTTGCCAATGTCCTTGAAGTCAGTAGCAAAAAAGTACGGAGAGAAATGGCACCCAATAGGCTACGTTATGGTATGAAATGTCATATCTGTTTGGAAAAGAGCGATAGGGCGTTGACACAATACACTACAGTGTTACCTCAGAAAACCGACCACCACTCAACGGAATACAGGACCAATTTCCCAGTCCATAACTCATATTCTATCTGCTGCTTAATCCATAATCATATAACATGTTTCTACAGCGCCCCCTTACTATAACGACTGTTCCCACAACGGTTCCCTCCTTACAACAGCACTTGCCTCTGTTCCCAAAACAAGAGAACTATTTAAACTTTTCACCACTGCAATAAAGTCTGCTTAAAATTGTCGTCTGCCGTTTTTTTCTCAAAGTTACATATCAGTGGACATTTTGACAAAAGAAACATAATGACAAACGCGGCGTCTGGTCTGGGTTCAAGCTGTTCGCAAATGTAATACAAGTCTTAATTTCCCTCCCTATAACAACACCCTCCGATCAACGCACACAATCTGTGTATCCTATTGAGTGTCGTTGTAGAGAGGGAGCACTGTAGTTATGAAGACAGGAAGTTGAAAGTAAAGCAGAATGCGCCTCAAACTATCATCTGCTAGGATAAAAAAGATATTTCTTATGCTGCATATTAATAACTGTATAAAGTGCAAGGCTATATAATAAGTTAAAGGCGTAAAAAGGCGTATTTATCGGGTAACAGGTTAAGCCTAGTTCATAGGACATAAGGTTGATTAATGTAGGATAACAATTATGTAGAAAACTCCTGAAGCAGTTTTCGACAATAACGTGCTACAGTAGAGCAAATGTTGTTCTTTCCCAATATAGTACGCGTTTACGCTAAAACTGTAATTCCCATTGCAAAAAGTTTGAAGCCAGATCAGACGCCGGGTAACCCGGCGTCTGATCAGGCTCCAAACTGTTTGCCACTCAGATTCAAATGAGTCGTCAAAATTGTCTAAACGTTGTCAGTTTTTCCATTTCAATGTACTGCGTTTGCGGTTCGTTTGCGTTTAAACGGGGAAAAATAACGTTTTATCCGCTGTATGCACGACTTGACTAATATTTTCAAACGTTTTGTACCGCGGCCTCCGACCAGGATACAAACTGTTTGTTACTCAATATTCAATTTTTCTTTTGTTTGAATTTTTTCCCCCAGATAATATATTCACAGCAGACGACAATGCAGCATGCTAATTGTTGTTAAATGTCTTCAAAGAACAAAGACTTCAAACCTTCTCTCGTTTATATTAGTGGTTGTTAAATCTCCCTTATATGGAAACCTCACTTAATTAAACCTATTATATGTATCTTTAAGGATAAAGAATATATTTCTTATGGTGCATATTCACGACTACATAAATAAGAATGATTGTTTTCAGTGGATGAATATGGATAAAAATGTGTACATGTATATTGTGTAACGGGATAAATTTCAGTATCAAACATAAAAATAACCAGTAATCGTTTATTGACTGTAAACATAATTTTAAAATAGCGATAGATCTATTTGTTTCAAGTGTCTGGTTTTCGGTCTCAATCTGATTTACTTTCGAAAAGTGATATATCTATCTGATTTATGTAAAAAATTCCCCTCACTCCAAAGTTCAAACATGACTTAGCCACGTTTTAACTTTGAAAGCAAGTATGCTTGATTTAAGAGTTTTAACCGATGATTTAGATTTAAGAGAGTTTGAGGTTTTGGCTGTACAAATGTCTTCGACATATCATGATTGGCTTGTTTCCTGCTAGTTTGACTAACCCTTAACCCTTATCGTGTTATGTGTGACTTGGCTAATATAAGCCACAAGCTTGTATCCAGATCAGACGCCGCGAAATGCGGCGTCTGATGGATCCAAACTGATTGCCACTCAATTTAACATTTTATCGAGTATAACAAAAGATAGTTTCCTCCAACGATACATTTTAAGGGGACGACAATTCAGCATGATATGATTTAATTATAACCCTTATCGTGCTATGCACAACTTGGCCAAATTGGCAACAAGATTTAGTCCAGATCAGACGCCGATAAATGCGGCGTCTGACCTGGATCCAAGTTGTTTGCCACTCATATCAACAGTTTCTCAAGTTAAACAAAATATTTTTTTCGCACACGATATATTTAAAGCAGACGACAATTCAGCATGATATGGTTTAATTATAACGCTGTTCAAATGTCATTCGAGTACAATTACATGTACCCGTTATTTTCATAAAGTCAAATGACTTACATGTTTTAAGTGTCGCTAATACTTTACGGAAATAACGTATTAGCGCCATGGGCAATCCTTTGTTCGTGTATCATGGATGTATAGATTATCCTATTACGTCATAAATATGTCTCTAATATTTTCATCCGCTGAGGAAAACAGTTCAACTCTTTACACTCGTGAATATATACCACAAGAAATAGTTTCTACACTCTAGCAGATTTTAAATAGAAAGTTTACACATAGAACACACGGGAAAACACACTTGTCCTACGAAAACAATGTTTACTCTGGTAAGAGGGCTCCTTGGTTTTTGGTACGTTTTGACCAGACCTCTCTATGCTTAATTGGTGGTTGGAATTGTCCATTAAAAGTTCATCAGGGGTGGTTGAGTTAAATACGTATTACTGAATGAGGAGCATATTCAGAAATGTTAATGACTTATTACAGTTAATATTCTATCCCCCGTATTGTTGTATATTCAGAAATGTTAATGACTTATTACAGCTAATATTCTATCCCCCGTATTGTTATATATTCAGAACTGTTAATTACTTATTACAGTTAATATTCTATCTCCCGTGGTGTTGTTACGCCATTGATAAGTTCGCCTATTATTTTAACACATTAATCCTTAATGACGCACATCCTATGCATCATTTACAGAGTGCTATGCATTTTAATTTATTGTTAAAATCAACCCTAGAATATCAAAAACGGACTAAACTTGGTTGGAAACTAAACCTGTCCGTTTGCAATTTCAAGCGTCAAAAGGTTAACACTTTCGAGTTTCTAAGGTATGTATATGAATATCGTTCACGCACATAATTGATTTTCATTCCAAAAATTGCAATGGTTGTTTATAGTAATCATAAATTTATGTGCCGACCGTTCATATATTCACATTAAATCAGAGACAGCCTACATATATATACGTACATTAATACAAGTCCGAACATTGCGCATGCTAACAGTACATGTACACATGCATTTATTAAGCAAAAAACTGCCAATGCAATATGTTAACAAACTTAATACCAATGTACCAGTTTATACATATACAAGAGGCCCATGTGGGCTTAAATATCGCCCACCTGGAAAAACCAACACAAGGGTCACATGACCCCAGAGACATAATTTCAAAAATCTTGCTGATTTACTTGAAAATTAAGTGTTCTGTCAAATATTTTGTACATGGTTGGTTTCAGACAGGAAGACTTTTCATTGTAAAAAAATTACTTTTAGCTAATGTGACCCAGATATGCAACAGACCCGAACCATTTCAGGAATATTGGTAATATTCAATAAAAGAACATCTAAAAGTGTCACTATGCTACATAACAAAGCTCTGGCTATAAATGTTTCAGAGAAGATTTCACTATATAACTCTATGTAAAATTACGGCTCCTAGGGCCTTGGCAGTTTTGACCCAAGGGGCATAATTTGAACAATCTTGATAGAGAACCTGTAGATGATGCTTTATGCCAAATATCTAAGCTCAGGGCTCAAGGTACGGTGGTTTCAGACAAGAAGATTTTTTAAGTTTTCATTGAAAAAATCTATTTTAGCTCCTGTGACCTAGATATGCAACGGATCGGAACCATATTTACACTATTGGTTCAGGGCTTTCAGAAATGTCACCATGCCACATATCAAAGCTCTGGCTATATTAGTTTCAGAGAAAAAGATGTTTGAAGATTTCACTATATAACTCTATGTAAAATTACGACCCCCGGGGCGGGGTCATTTTTTACCCCAGGGACATAATTTGAACAATCTTGATAGAGGACCTGAAGAAGATGCTTTGTGCCAAATATCTAAGCAGCTCAGGATACTGTGGTTTCAGACAAGAAGATTTTTTAAGTTTTCATTGAAACAATCTATTTTTAGCTCCTGTGACCTAGATATGCAACGGACCGGAAATGTTTGAACAACTTTGAAAGAGGACCATATAAGGATCATTCTGGTCAAGTTTGGTAAAAATCCATCTAGTAGTTAGTTTCAGAGGAGATGTTATTTAAAGAAATTGTTGACGACGAACGGACGAACGACGGACACAGGACGATCAAAATAGCTCACCTTGGCAGTACGTGCCAGGTGAGCTAATAAAAAGCAAACATGTAGATTGTATATCGGTACGAAAAACAAGAGCCCCATGGGCATATTTCGCTCACCTGAGAATAGCTGACAAAATGGAGATAATGATTTATGTCCAGGATGGGGTCATTATTTACCCGAGGGGCATAATTTGTACAATCTTGATAGAGGACCTGTAAATGATGCTATGTGCCAAATATCTAAGCTCTGGCCCTTGTAGTTTTTGACCAGAAGATCTTTTAAGTTTTTATAGAATAAATCTATTTTTAGCTCCTTTGATCTAGATATGCAACCGACCGGAACAATTTGATCAAAATACCTAAAGGATATTTAGAAGTGTCACCATGCCAAATATCAAATCTCTGGTCATATTAGTGTCAGAGATGAAGACGTTTGAAAGTTTCACTATATAACTCTATGTAAAACTGTGACCCCCAGGGCGGGGTCAATTTTGACCCCAGGGGCATAATTTGAACAAACTTGATAGAAGACCTGTAGGCGATGCTATGTGCCAAATATTTAAGCTCTGGCCCTTGTAGTTTTTGACCAGAAGATTTTTTAAGTTTTCATTGAAAAAAATCTATTTTTAGCTCCTGTGACCTTGATATGCAACCGACCAGAACAATTTGAACAATAGTGGTATAGGACATCTAGAAGTGTCACCATGCCAAATATCAAAGCTCTGGCCATATTAGTTTCAGAGGAGAAGACGTTTGAAAAGTTCACTATATAACTCTATGTAAAACTGTGACCCCCGGGGCGGGGCAAATTTTGACCCCAGGGGCATAATTTGAACAAACTTGATAGAGGACCTGTAGGTGATGCTATGTGCCAAATATCTAAGCTCTGGCCCTTGTAGTTTTTGACAAGAAGATTGTTTAAGATTTCCTCATTTTCTCACTTTGGTTGCCATGGCAACCAGAGTTCTGCATTGTTTTTTAATTCTTTGAACAAATTTGAAAGAGCTTGACCCAAAGAACATTTCTGTAAAGTCTGGTTGAAATCTGTTCAGCGGTATAGGAGATGTCATTTGAAGTAATTTTTAACGACGACGGACGACGCACACCGCACGACGACGGACGCCGGACACAGGGCCATCCCAATAGCTCACCTTGAGCCTTTGGCTCAGGTGAGCTAAAAAGGAAATCTTTAAAATATCAATACACAAAAACACAAAACAGTTATCATTTATCGATATTCAAAACATGTTTATAAGTATAAACAAGAAATGTCACTGTCAGGTAGTTAAAATTTCACTGTAAGGTAGTTAAAACCAATGTTAGAAGTTTTGGAAAATTAGATACTCAAGGTCAGTGTCATTTAGGGGTACGCGGCGTCGATCAGGATCTTAACTGTTTGCATAAACTATTGTACTCGTGGTAAGGCGGTGACGGGGTCAATACTGATGACTGGGGCGATGTTCCAGCTTTAGCCTTTATGCAGTTGTTTACTAAATATTGTCAAACAGTCTAGACCTAACCAGATGTCGGGTAATCGTCGTCTGATCTGGGTCCCGTTTTACTAAACTACTTACGCAAAATTTTTGCGTAAGTCAAAATTTTAAATTTTAATTTATATTTTTTATTATCACTTGCTACAAAAAGCAAATAGCCAGATCAGAGGACGCGCTTAAATTAGCGCGTCCTCTGATCTGGCTATTTGCTGTTTTCAAACGTTTATGATCGGAAAATAAGAGTTAAACGATTTTGACTTACGCAAAAAATTTGCGTAAGTTGTTTAGTAAAACGGGCCCAGGTCCCAAATGTCAGTGCAGCCTGACTTTGCAGTGAAAGGGTTACATCATTGATGAATATCCATTTAAAAATATCACCCATTTGAAAAACCGAATAGGTGGTTTCTGAAAGCTTTATCAGCACTATACATGCATTTGCTACAAGAACTATTCAATTCTACTGTTGTTCTTTTTCTGCTAGGGTTTAGCGTCCCACACAAGTTCACTCCAATTTCATCAAAATTGCGTAACCGGTCAGCGCTCTGCCTATTTTAGTATGAACGTTCAGTTTTACTGTAAATTAAGGCATGAAATATATACCACTTGTAATTATAGATGAATGGGTTCATTGAAGTTTTCTAATCACAGCGGCTTTAATGTACTGGTTATGTTACTATGGGAACACAATTTACCGTCAGTCATATTCAATTATTCAGGATTGCCAAAGCAGTTAGTTTGTTCTATTTACATCAGTCCACTTTAACTCTTTCACCGCCGGAGTCACATAAAGTCGACTTTGCAAACAGTTTGGATCCAGATCAGACGCCGCGTAACGCGGCGTCTGATCTAGATCCAAACTGTTTGACACTCGTAACGATATTTCTTAAGTTCAATTACCTTAAATCTAACTTTGAAACGATGTTGCAGACAACAGTATTGAGGCAGACGACACTATGGCGGTGAAGGGGTAAAATATCTCGACTATTTTGGCTCCGAAAGAGTTAACCAATGCAGTTTGATATGTACGTAGCCACAGGTACTTGACACATACTTTATTATCTATTAACACCCCCCCCCCCCCTTTAATTTTTTTTTTTTACTATTCTTCTATTATAGTAGATCTATCGATAATAGAAGTACAGTAAAACCTCTCTATTACGACCACTAAATTATGTTAATTATTAGGGTGTTTACGATAGGTGACCGCTTATAGCAAGGTGACAGCGAAACAGAAAGCTCCTATAGGAGCTTTCTGTTTCACTGTCACCTTGCTTTAAGCTGTCACCTGTCTATTATACACTCAATTAGCCTTCGTTTTAGTGGTCGTAATAGCGAGGTTTTACTGTATAGTAAAAACAAAAAAAAAGGGGGGGGGGGTGTTAATAGATAATAAAGTATGTGTCAAGTACCTGTGTACGTAGCTATGTTTACATATTCTATAATTTAGAGCTCGATTTTCTGGTGTAAAGTGGGGAATAGGTTATTTCCCTCATTTCAATGATACTTAGCGCAATGCAATAAAATGATGAAAACTAAATATAATTATTAAACACGTATACCCCGCGGCATATTTCACCATAAATGCAAATACTTGTTTATGTTTACCTAAACGTAAAACCATTAAAAGATCACAGAGGCCAATAAGGCCGCCAATCTGCTGTGAAAACTTCTGACGACATTTGGGCACATAAAACTTGTGAAGTTGTAATACTCTAGAGGCAGTACTTAGACCAGAACTTAAATAAAGTAGAGACAGTAAAATACAAAATCTAGTATCCGCCTGCCTAAACGTGAAACATTAACCAATGGGATATAGAAGGACAGGCGGACAAAAGTGATACGTTATGCCGGTGAAATGACGAAGTGTCTCCCTCTAAAAAGTGACCTTGGAAGGACAGGTTTTGGACTTGATTGGGCATACTATTTATGAGATTTTTTTCGTCGAACAAGAGCTGTTGGAGAACAGCAACGCTCGCCTAATGCAAAACCCTTTAAATAGGTATATATCAACAGAAAAGTGTATTTTGAACCCACAGGTAACCACCATTCCAAATAGCAGCTTCCTTGGGCAAATAAAAAGTGTCATGTAGTACTAGTGCATTCCACCACTTACTCCATAACTAACTTTAAGAGATTTCAGCTCATAAAAACCTAGTCCAAAGCAAGTAATATTATTACTAAAGTTAAAATCTATTTTCAATTTCAACTATGCTACATTAATGTTCAACCCACAGGAAACATCTATTGATTATACCTGTGATTATACCTGTGACGTCAGGTCTTGAATGGGCTGGGTAGCCCGTGTTGACCAATTCATATCCAATTTAGCCTCTTCTTGCGCAGTGAATTAAAAACTGTATTTAAATTTATTGTCTCTGTTCCTCCAGGCCCTATTCAGTTCACTCTTAAAACTATTTACAGTGTTACGATTGACACAAGCCTCAGGAAGAGCATTCCAGGAATTTGTTGAGCGTGGAAGAAAACTGTTCATAGTCCCTTTGTAGTTGTATTGACTTTTCACTATTCTTTTGTTGTGACCCCGGGTTATTGAATCTTTCACCACTTTCATATTTTTCAAGTGTACCTCGTCAAACTTTCCCATTATCTTAAATAGCTCGATCATATCCGCTCTTTTCCTTCTATATATCAAAGTGGGTAGCCCAAGTTCTTTTAATCTGTCTTCGTATGAAAGTTGCTCCAGACCTTTGACAATACGTGTTGCTCTTCTTTGCACTTGTTCAATTGCTGTTATATCCTTTTTCATCCATGGTGACCATATAACTGTAGCATATTCCAATGTAGGTCTTATAAGTGTTTTGTATAACATCAGGAACATGGTTTTGTTCATAAATTCAAAAGATCTTCTGACTAGTCCAAGACGCTGGTTGGCTTTTTTAACTATATTGGAAATATGTATATTAAATTTCAGCTTGTCATCAAATGTCACTCCAATATCTTTCTCAATTTCAACTTGTTCTATATCAATACGGCTGTTTTCAGATTTCATGGTATATTTATGACTTTCATTATTACGTCCCAGGTGAATAGACTTACACTTTGCTGCGTTAAATTTTAACTGCCACTTTTCTGACCACGTTGATAAATTATCTAAGTCCTCTTGTAGTATGTCACAGTCACTATCGTTATTTATTGGGGTGTAGATCTTCGTGTCATCTGCAAAAAGTTTCACAGTGGACTTCACAACATCCGGCAAGTCATTAATAAAGATCAAAAATAGTATTGGTCCAAGAACGGACCCTTGAGGGATACCGCTCTGTACTTTCACTTTATCTGATTTAACATTTCCAATCCTTACTGCCTGAACTCTGTCACATAAAAACTCATTTACCCATTTTAGAACATTTCCTCTTATTCCATAGCTGTGCATCTTATTTATTAATCTCTGGTGAGGTACTGTATCAAACGCTTTCTGGAAGTCTAGATATATGGCGTCAACACATCCTCTTTGGTCGAGGGTTTCATACCAGTCTTCAATAACTTCCAGAAGTTGTGTAACACATGATCTTCTTGATCTGAACCCATGTTGGTTTTCTGCAAACAGTTTATTACTTTCCATATGGTTAACTAGGCGGTCTCTTACTATCTTTTCAAACAACTTACATATTATACTTGTCAAACTGACAGGTCTAAAGTTCTGTGTTTTCTTCCTGCTCCCTTTCTTATGTAGGGGTACAACAATAGCAGATTTCCATAAATGAGGTAATTCACTATCCTGTATAGATTTATTGAACAGTAAGGTTAAATAACTACTTACTTCTAAAGCACTTTCCTTTAACACTCTAGGATGAAGTTGATCCTCGCCTGGAGATTTCGTAACATTCAAATTGAGCAAAAGTTTTCTCACTATTTCTTCAGTCACTATCATATCCGACAGCTCTTCTTTAAATGCTCGCTCCTCCAGATTAGGTACATCTTCGAGATCTTCCTGTGTAAATACACTACTGAAAAACTTGTTAAATAATTCTGCTTTTATTTTACTGTCATTTGTTAAAGTCCCATCTTCACATTCAATTTCCCCTATGCCCGATTTAGTTTTACTTTGTGACCGTACGTATTTCCAGAATGATTTTTGGTCTTCTTTTATGTTTTCACACAATTTCTTTTCAAAATTCTTTTTTGCTGCTCTACAGATAGCCGTTACAGAGTTTCTTTTCTCTACATATTTACTATAGTTTACCTCGTTTTTACAGTACTTGTATCTTTTCCACAACTGCTTTTTTTCCCGGATTGCCTTCAGGGCTTCACATGTCACCCAGGGCTGCTTTTTCACTGTTTTCCCTGCTTTAGAGACTGGAATACATTTTTCAACAGCATTTAGTATGTTTACACTAAAACACTCCCACATATCACTGACATTCCCCTCTTTTTTCCACTCACTGTTCTGCAATATAAATCTTAGTTCTTCAAAGTTACCCTTGTTGTACATGTATCTGTGTGTAGCCTTTTCCTGGTCTTCAGAGTAGCAATTCAACACAAAGTTTAACATTACGTGATCACTCTTTCCTAAGGGGTGCATATAATTAATATTATCAATCATACCTTCTTCGTTCGTAAGCACAAGGTCGAGTAAACTTGGCTGATTTCCATCTCTGAATCTAGTGTTCTCTGTGACATGCTGTGTTAAAAAACAATCATTTACACATTCAATAAAGGCTGTTGAAATACTGTCTCCTGCTCTACTTTCATTCAGTGACCAGTCTATGTCTCTATAATTAAAATCCCCGGTTATTAAAATATGTGTATCTCTCATACTCGTGGCTTTCACTAAGAGTTTGTTTAATTGTTCATTATTATCACTTGTTGAAGTTGGGCTTCTGTAGATTACTCCTAAGAGAAGTGTGTCCGTACCTGTTAACTTAACACGACACCATACTGACTCACTGTAATCGTTGTTGGTCAATGTTTCATCTATATTAACATCAAGACAGCTTTTTGCATAAATGGCAACACCTCTTCCTCTCTCTATGGTAGGTATCAAAAGATCATATCCTTCAATGCTAAATTCACTTGTATTAAGATTATGACAATTCTTTGGTAATATTTCAGTAAGTAGTATAAAATCCAACTCTAACTCTTCAATAGTGTTAATAAGTTCAGCTCTTTTATTAAGAAGAGAGTCCACATTTGCATATAAAAATTTAAAACCACATTTCAACTGTTTATTTACATTTAAAACCGTATTAAAAACTTTAGTCTGAGGGGGAATCAGAGCCAACTGCCCCTATCCCTGAAGCACCTTCATACCTTGGCACGATTTTCCCATTCCTTATAGTGAATTTCTGTGACCCTTCTTTGTTTTTCTCCACAAGTTCATGCCTCAATAGCTTACTTTCCATTCTTTGGCTCAATGTCAAGTCTCTAGAAATCATAACCTTCTGTAACTCTGCGCTAAGATTTGTATTTCCTTTAATTAGTCTAGAGTTTTGTAAGAATGCTCTCATTTCATTTCTTTTCACAAATGTTACCTTCAGTACCGGATTTTTCTTGTTTTCACTTGCACCACTATCTCTTCTGTTTAACCTGAAACAGTTTTTGATCATCGGTTCACTCATAGCTTCATCCTTCACTACTGCCTGAAAAAGACTGATAAGAGCATCTAAATCATGTTTCTTTCTGATCCCTGGGTCTTTACTCTCACTTACAGGCACATTGAACAGAACGATGTTCATTTCTCTGAATTTACGTTCATTTTCTTCCTTCATTTTTTGTTCAAATTTCTTATCAAATTCATCAGTAAGTTCAGATTTTAACTGGTCTTTTAATTGAGACACTTCGTCCTGTACTTTGACTCCTATACTGCTCTCTACTTCATTTATGCGACGGTCAATTGAGTCAAACCTTTCATTGTTAGAGTCTTTTATTTCTGAAAGTGTGCTGCTCATATCTATTAATGTGGGGAGTGAGCGTTCGTCCAACTTACATACCCATTTGAAACCACTAAGTCCTTGGCCTTTCTTGTCATTAATTTTGCTCATAAGGTCATACATTTCAACTGGCATCTTACTACATGGAAGGCATACCCAACTTTTGCAAGTATCACACTGAATGCTCTTTGTGTCCTCCGGGTATTCAGTTGAACAGTAGGGACATTCCCACATTTTCTTCGAGGATTTCTTACCTGGTCCTGAAGTCGAACTACTTCTCAAAGTGGCCATAATTGTCAATATTAAAGGGCTACCCACATAAACTCATTCATTTGGAACATTTTCCTTTACAGTATTATGCTATACAATGGCGAAATTCAGCGTAGAAACAGTCTTGACAATGAAAACCAAGATGGCGGCGCCCTTCAATCATGGTGGGTGGGGAAATATGAAAATCACGTTTCCTTAAAAATATCACTAAAACCTCATAAACAGTCCAGTTTTCGGTTGTATAATTTGTGCCTGGCCTAGGAGAGAACATTAAATGGCTTTTTGCAGAATACTTAGCCTTTTTTGTCACACTTTTTAAACTTTTTTCACAAAATATATTTGGCTCAAGATTTTCCGCGTGTTCACTCCGCGCATGCACTCAACTACCAGCTTCCTATGGTAATTATTTCATTAAGTACTAGATCTAGTGCATTTCAAAACTTACTCCAACACTTTAACCATGAGAAATCACCCGAAAAACCTAAGTCCAAAACAGGTGAAATTATGACTAAAATTCTTTCTTTTACAATTTTATCTACGCAACATCAATGTTTAACCCACAGGGAGCCTCTTATCTAAAGGCCCAGTCACACCTTACCGGATAGCGGAAACGGACCTCCAACGGAGAACAAAATTTCCAATCCGTTCGTCTCCGTTCGCATTCGTTTCTTGTCCGTTTCTTATTCGGTATATTCGCTCATTGTCCGGCCATGTCCGGTGATGTCCGCTCAATCCGGTTGAAAGTTTTAAACATGTTGAAAACTTGAAAACGGATTCCACCGGACGAAAATGTACGTTAGATATACGGTAGATGTGTGTTTGTATACGTTTTGTTCGGAATTCATGCGTTCATTGTCCTGTACGTGTCCTGTTCGTATTCGTTGATATCCGGTGAACTTGATTCACGGACCGGAGTATTACCTGACACCTAACGGACCAACCGGACATGTTCCGGTAATCAACCGCAGGTTAAACGGACACCTACCGACGAGAAAACGGAGGTCCGTGGGACCAAACTAATGGCATACATCTTATCGGGAAAAATAGAACGTGTTTTTCTTGCAATTTATTTTCATTATATTCATACATGTCATTGCTGATACATTTTATGGAAATCTGAGAAACATTTATTAATACATCATGGAGTGTCGTGTTCGTGTTCGACTGCAGTATGCAGCAGCTCTGCTCTGGGTTTAGATTGACCTGCAAGGTGCCAATTTGAACGCCTTAATTCATGAACGGAACAGAAGGAGGAGAAGATGGCGGGGAAGATGGTGGTCTAGGACTTGGCTAGGCCCTTAAAGGCGCATGGAGTTTGGACTATACGATCAACTCGTCCCGGAGCTGCAGAGAGAAGCCCAGAGGTCTTTTATCAATTTCATGAGAATGCCTCAGGAAATGTTTGATAATATTGTGTCTCGAGTTGGTCCTAGGATAAACAGATAGTTCACATTTTGCAGAGACCCCATCGCGCCAGGCATGAAGTTAGTCTCATCACGCTCAGACATCTCACCTCTGGGTTCAAGTATACAAATATGCGATCCGCTTGGAGAAAATCCCACAACACTATCTCTGTTGTCGTGCGAAAGGTAATAGTTTTATCCACCGGTATCATTCTTAATCAATAAAAAAATAGGAAATTATTAGTCATTTTACTCACCATATATACACCCCCCCCCCCCCCCCCTACCAGTGCTTCCGCCAAAGGTTTGCCCTCCGCCTGTCTGTATGGGTGCGTAAATCGATACTTTTGTGGCCATATTAACTATCAACATTAGTGATCAACATTATCCTGCCCATTTTTTATGACATAAATTAATCTGGCCATTTCTATGATCTAGCCCTTAGCGGGAACATGGTAAGTGTAAGGACGAGCTTCTAGATCATTTTCTTCCAAAGTTAGAGCAATACAATTTTCTGTCATATGGCTAGTCATGCAAAACAATATCAAAAGAACCACATCCGACGAATGTTGTAAATCCGTCCTTATGTCTGTCTGTTCGTATTATACACCTATGGATTGATGCCTTTATGTCCTTCTGTTCAGAATTCTTGATCCTGCGGAAACTTTGAAAACGTGCAAGATAAATTGATGATATTTGGTATATTATGGATTTTATGCACATTATTACCGGTATGTATGTTTCCTTGAACCAATATTCTGGTTAATATGGTAACGGAACCGATATGGGACTTATCATGTGTTGCATTTACAATTACAGGTATATGCAGAGCAATTACAGACGAACGGAGGCGACGAGGGGCTGTTTGAGCTTTCGGAAATCTCTCCAGTTTCAGGCTGTCGTGTTCATCTTGGGCTTCTATGCCTTCTTGGTTTCTCGTCCTTTCAGCATCTCCAGCGTCGCTTTTGATAGAAGAAGTAATGAGCATGTAGAGACCTTTCGCTGGGTCCTGGTTTTTCTCTTCCTCGAAGTCTTGAATTTCGGTGACATCACTGTTGTTCAAATTACACGATACTGAGAACTTTTGATTTATCCGTTACGTGACCGTAACATATACATTTATCGAACGTTCCAAGAACGTTACGTCAGTTATCCATGCGTTGCACTTTCGTTTTATCCGGTATTTGTCCGTTTCGCGTACGGGCATATCCGTTAAGTTACCGTTAGTTATCCTTTACTCGTTCGGTAAGTGTTCGGTTACCATGCGTTTTATTCGGTCCGGCACCAAATCTGAGTGCCTCGCGGACAAATTTTGCCAACGGATATTTTTCTGTGACACATTTCTTTTCCGTTTGAAGTCCGTTTGTGCCATCCGGTGAGGTGTGACAGCACCTTAAATAACAGCTTCCTAATTCAAATATTTCATGTAGTATTAGTGCATCTCAACACCACAAACCCAAAACACAAACAATAAAAGCCACCCCTCCCTCTCGGAATAAGGGCGCCAAAAATGTCCCAGAGTCACAATTCTGAAGGGGGCACTTTTCGTCATTACAGCGGCACAACTTCATGGATGGGGCATTAATATATGTATGCTCAAAAGTGTGCAATGGTCACTTTAGCAAACAAGCGTTTCTAGGAAAGAATAGCATACTCTCATAACTTTACTGTTGTTAGTCGACAGTTGGTATAACAGAAATAAGAGGGTCATGGTGACCTTAATTTGCTCACCTGGTGCCCGTTTCATAAAACTTCGTGCGTCAAAAAGGGCCGTAAGTTAAAACTTTAAAATACATTAAATTTCTGATTTCTCTATCTAGATCAAGATGGAGAAATAAATATTAAGACTTTTTATAATCTGACTTACGACAACGTTTGTCGTACGAAGTTTTATTAAATGGGCCCCTGTTAAGGTGTGCTATGGTCATGGTGACATTAAAGTTTGGCCTTGGTTTCAGGCTAATAGTTTTTGCAGATTTCATAGAAATAGTCCATTTTAGGTAGATTTCTTCTATTTGTAAAGATTTCATAGAAACAACAAATGAAATGGGCCCCTGGTAAGTGAGCTATGGTCAAGGTGACATTAAACTTTGGCCTTGGTTTCAGACTAGAGGTTTTAGCAGATTTCATAGAAATAACAAATTATAGGTATTTGAAACCTAGATATGCAATGGACCGGAAACCATTTCAACAAAATTGGTAAAGGACACCATCCCAATTATGAACACTCTGGTGTTATTATATTCAGAGAGGATGCTTGAAGATTTCACTACATAGTATGTAAAACTATGAGCCCTGGGATTAGACTATTTTATTTTACCCCAGGGGTATAATTTTAACAATATGAATAGAGGACCTGTAGTGATGTTATGTTTCAAATATCTTAGTTCATGGTACTGTGGTTTCAGACAAGAAGATTTTTTAAGTTTTCACTGAAAAAATCTATTTTAACTCAAGCGGCCTAAATATGCAATTGACAAAGACTTTGAACAACTGTTTTTTGAAAGATCATAAAGGGATCATTCCTGCCAAGTTTGGTAAAGATCCAACCAGCAGTTTAGATATAATTTGAAAAAAATGGTTGATGCACCACTGAACTGGGTTTTTTTGCAGACAACTTAAAAGCAGACAGGGTTATCTGTTGATTATTTCATTGTTTTTTTGCATACTTTATGACCAAAAGCGAGGTAAAAACAAACAAGTTGCAAACATCAACATTTATTTTCAATAACAAAACCATTTTGTACATTAAACATTTGAATGTTTAATAAAAACAGTAAAACCTCTCTATAAAACGAAGGCTAATTGGTTGTTTAAAAGACAGGCGACAGATTAAAGCAAGATGAAAGTAAAACAGGAAGCTCCTGGAGGAGCTTTCTGTTTTACTGTCATGTTGCATTTAAGCAATCACCTTGTCATAAACACCTAATAACTAACACAATTTTGTGGTCCCAATAGAGAGGTTTAACTGCTAGTGTTACTCTTCCCCTCAAAGAACTGCCTTTTCAGTGCTTCATCTGCTCCTCATAGAACAGCCTCTGTTCCTTAACCCATTCTCCAACTAGACCTATCACAAATGGTGATTCATACCCCCAGTAGGGTCTTGTCACAAGAGGTAAATGTTTCTGGATAATGTTGATGTGTGCACTTAAGTGCTCCCTAATTTGGAAAATAATAACAAAGGGCAACAACTCCAAAAATGGATAAAAATATAACAACAAAGGACAATAACTCCAAAAGTATGGATGACAGAGTAAAGGTTCTTATGCACTGCACTCCTGGTCAATGAGATATATCTGTATATGAAGTTTGAAGTCAATAGCTCTTATACTTTGGAAGTTATGCTCTGGACAAGCCTAAATTGGATAAAAATATAACAACAAAGGGCAATAACTCCATATATACTAATGATAGAGTTATGGTTCTTAGGCACTGCACTCCTAGTCAATGAGATCTATCTGTATATGAAGTTTGAAGTCAATAGCTCTTATATTTTTGAAGTTATGCTCCGGACAAGCCTAAATTGGGTAAAATATAACAACAAAGGGCAATAACTCCAAAAATACTGATGATAGAGTTATGGTTCTTGCGCACTGCACTCCTAGTCAATGAGATCTATCTGTATATGAAGTTTGAAGTCAATAGCTCTTTTACTTTAGAAGTTATGCTCCGGATAAGCCGGACGGACGTGCCACCGAATTGGGTTAGAGGGCCTTTTCTTTTGTTCGAATAACGGGCCACGGCCCCTTAGTGTATTGTTACGGAATGAACTCTATTGTCTTCTTTTGTTATGTTTACTGTTATCTGGCCCTCTAACCCACTTTAGTGGCGCGGACAGACGGACGGACGGACATGGTGACTCCAGTATACCCCCCCCCAAACTTCGTTTGAGGGGGTATAATAAATACACCTTTTTACGCCTATGATTTATTCCTGCATTGAAGAAAAAAATCCATTTAATACAGACATGAATATGTATAATCAGAAATATTATCTATATCCAGGCTATGGGGTAATTGGTTAAAGAAACGTCTCTTTATGCTTTAAGCCTGTACTGATAACTATTTTACCCAATAACTTGTTTTCAGGGCTTAAGACAGGTTGTTGCTTAAATAAGGCTTTGTGCTCTAATTTCAATCTGCTTTAACCCTTTACCCTATAGCCTGTTTCTAATTTTGAAGACAGATAACCACTTAAAGTAGGTTGAAAGTAAAGCAAGTGAAAGTAAACTTTAAGACACATTCTGCTTCACCTTCAGCCTGCTTATAGCTACCATCTGCTACGATAAACCAACTATTTCAAACAGTACATATTCAAAACTGTAGAAAACTGAACCATTTTCTTAAATGGATGAATAAATTAATGGCTTCAAAAGGTGTACTTATAGGGTTATTGAGTAAGCAACCACCTGTCAGGATGCAAACATATTTTCCAGTGTTTTGTCCTTTATCCCATAGCCTGTTTCTGGTATTGATGACATGGGTTATCTTAAAGCATGTTGAAAGTAAAGCACACATTAAGACACATTCTACTTTATTTTCAACCTGCTTTAAGCTACCATCTGCTAGCCTGCTAGAATATAGAATGTATTTCTTCTGATACATACTCATGAGTATATAAAATGGAACTCTTTTCTTCAGTGGAGAAATTAATCAAATGCTTAGAAAAGGCGTAGCCATTAAGTAAAGGGCTTACAGAATACAACTAATGCATGAAAAGGTATTGCATATGAGGAATAGGTAAAGGTGTCAAAAGGCATTTATTTGGGAGGGAAAGTGATAAGTGAACCATACAAAGAATTTCCTGCATGAATCCTAACAGGTGGTTTATCATGAGTATACTCTTCTCAGAGTGAGACGATGACTGAAGATGATGATGATGATGAATCAGGCAGTATCTGGTCTGAAGACAAACTGTTTACAATGGCCTGGAATTCCTACATTATGCACCAAATTATAAAAGGGCCAATGTATCATTAATACAGAAAAATAACCTGATTTCTCCTTTATTTTGAGCCTGATTTAAGCCATTAACCTATAGCCTGTTTCTAATTTCTAAAACAAGTTACTACTTAAAGCAGGTTGAAAGTAAAGCAGAATGTGCCTTAGGGCACATTCTGCTTTACTTTCAACCTGCTTTAAGCAAAAATCTGCTAGAATCTAAAAAAAATATTTCTTAAGGTACATATTCATAATTGTGTAAGTTAGAACTATTTTCCTCAATGGATGAATAAGCTCGACGTAGAAATTGGTATTTATAGGGTAATGGGTTGAGCAGTCATTTGTCTCAAACACTAATCACATGAGAAAGGTGATATCTTATATCAATATGAAACTACATCACAGAACTTCAAAGTTACTCTTTTCTTTCATTCAGCAGCCACATTTGACAACTGCCAACTTCACTTCTTAAGAAATAGCTACCAAATCTCCGTAACAAGGTAATCCCTGCATACTGAACACTTTGCTGTGTATAGTAAAACCTCTCTACTTCGACCACAAAAGTTTTAATTTCCAGGTGTTCATCACAGGTGACTGCTTAAAGCATGGTGACAGTATAAAACAGAGAGATCATTTAGGAGCTATCTGTTTTTGTTTTTTTGTCTAATTGCTTTCAGTTGTCACCTGTCTTTTATACAGGTACAATAAATTAGCCTTCGTTTTAGTTATCGTAAGAAAGGGGTTTTACTGTATGAGGTCTGTCTGTCTATTGCCTGTGACTGGTACACCCCAGGCTCCGAGGATACAAAGCGATTTAGTTGAGCCTGAGTGTGTTCCCAAGCATTTGATTGGTCAGATTTAAGCCTAGGCTCAAATTTGACCAATCAAATGTTTGGGAACGAGTTTAGACTCAAGACAAAAGCTTTATAACCTCGCAGCCAGGTGTACCCACTCCAGTGCTATACCTCATTGTACCGCTTCAATGATAACCTAGGCACTATGTTCTGTCTGTCTATTGTCCGTCACTGGTACACCCCTGGTGCACCCACTCCAGTGCTATACCTCATTGTACCGCTTCAATGATAACCTAGGCACTATGTTCTGTCTGTCTATTGTCCGTCACTGGTACACCCCTGGTGCACCCACTCCAGTGCTATACCTCATTGTACCGCTTCAATGATAACCTAGGCACTGTGTTCTGTCTGTCTATTGTCTGTAACTGGTACACCCCTGGTGTACCTACTCCAGTGCTATACCTCATTATACCGCTTCAATGATAATCTAGGCACTATGTTCATGGAAAGCAGTTCTTGGAATAACAGTTTACAGGCGTAGGGCATTTTCAGTGTTGACACTTGGTTGGAAGACTTACAATACTGGCACCTGTAAAAAACAATTTCATATTTCACCAATCAAAAGTGTCAGAGACTTTAACCCATTACCCCATAAATACACTTTTTAACGCCTTTAAAACATTCCTCCACTGATGAAAATAGTTCCAATTTATACAGTTATGAATATGTATGATTCAGCAGATCGTAGCTAAAAGCAGGCTGAAAGTAAAGCAGAATGCGCCTTAGGGCGCATTCTGCTTTACTTTCAACCTGCTTTAAGAGGTCACATATTTTTAAAACTAGAAACAGGCTATGGAGTAATGGGTTAATTCTGTTTACCATCATAATATCTGCTTTTAAACATGACAAACATTGTACTAAGCTCAGGCGCTGCTTGAGAGGAGAAAACACCAGCCATATCTAACAGGGACAGGGCAAACGTTTTACTGAGCTCAAGGGCTTCTTGAATTGAGTACACATGCCAAATCTCAAGTGTCTATTACAGTACTGAACCTTATTAAATTAAAAAAATTTGCGATTCGCTTGCAATTCGCTGGCAATTCGATGGCAATTTGCTTGCGATTCAAAATACTAACTTTACCTTCGGGTAAGTTTTCTTGAATGGTGTATCTCACAAATGTTCGCAAATATGCCTTCGTTAATGTTTTCAATTCCATTTTAGTCACAAACGCTTCGGAAAATTCGCGTAAAAATATTCAAAAGTATGATTTGGTTTTTGAAGCACCCGATTCGATGGCAATTCGCTTGCGATTATCAATTTAATTTAATAAGGTTCAGTACTGTACATATTGCTTACATGTTATGGCCAAGATTAAATGCAGCCCATTTGACATATAAATGACCTTGATCTATGGAAATGTAATGCCTTAATATAACGAGAGCACCGTAAATGCAACATAATACGCCCATCAGCAATGAAATATATAGTTTTATCAAAATCTATTCCAATTTGTAGACACTAGAGCATAAACAATACTGAAATAAAGCCTTTTCTAGCATATCTGAGTACACCAAGGGCAGATAACTCTTGACACAATGATCCTATTTCAACAAAAATCAAACCCTTTCATTAACTTATACTTCTATAATTATACTGTGTGCAAATATAATCAAAATCCATTCAAAACTGTAGTTGCTTAGTGTGTAAACACTGTTAAATATGCCTTCTGTAGCATATCTGAGTACATCAAAGGCAGATAAATCTGTAACAACAAATCAAATGAGCCTCAAATTTCACTCAGCTTCAGATCTTAATGCATATAAAATTTGTGTGAAGTTTCATTTATATTCTTGCAATAGTTTTCCGAGAAAACTCCGGACAAGCTCTTTATAGCATATTTGAGTACATCAAGGGCAGATAACTCTGTAACGAAAAATCTAATGAACCTCAACCTTGATTCAGCTTCAGACCTTTATGCATATAACATTGGTATTTAGTTCCATTTTTTCGGAAAAACAAAATGTTGACGTACAAACGAACAAACGGATGAACCAATTAATGGACAAGGCAAGGCCAATATAGGACCACCTTTTGAGGTGGGCGTATAAAAACTTTCAATTACGAGTATTCTGGAATTTATGATTAAAACCTGCGTTAACCCTTTCTATGCTGACCAGTGTATGTTTATTTTAAGAATAGAGAAGACCTTGATCACATGGCTTCTTAAGAAGTCCTCTGATCAGGGACACTGTTTGTTTTACTTCAAAACTACCCTAAAAAGTAACCATTAAGTGGTAAAGTTTCAAACATTGTTTGAAAATTGTCCACTTTATGGTTACTTTTTAGTTTTTACATGGATAAGTCCATATGAAAAATTCATTATAAAGTGGAAAATAAAACTTACCAGCCAAGATAACCCAGCAAGCCACACTGTTCACAGACGTCTACTTCAAAAGCATCACTGGAGATCATTAGCCTCTCTAGCAGCAGCATGCTGAGATGAAAATAGACAATAAATAGACTAAATTGAACAAGCAGATGCTGTGATGAAAATGGACAATAAATAAACTTAATTGAACAAAAATTGCTTTGTTCTTTGCCCAGTGTTCACTTTAAGCTGACAAGCCATGGGAGACAAGTTAATGCCATTTCTGTCAAAGTTTCTAATAACAAAACCTTTGTCAATTCCCTCCGCATGCATCACCTTTACTCCATGGATATCAATTAAGTTATTCCTCCACTGAAGAAAATAGTTCCATTTTAAACAGTCATGAATTTGTATTAAAAGAAATAGTTTCTATATTCTAGCAGATGGTAGCTTAAAGCAGGTGGAAAGTAACGGTGCATTCTGCTTTAATTTCAACCTACTTTAAGTGGTCACATGTCTTCAAAACTAGAAACAGGATATGGAGTAATGGGTGATGCCTGATTAGGGTTTGCACTACTGTCACACATTATTAGTCAGTAACTGACCGTGACCTATTTATGCCTAGTGGATTCTTCCATGCTTATAAATTGGCTGAGTCCATTTTTCATTTAAGGGCTGCCTGATCTAATTTTTGATTTTCATTGTGTCTTTGATAGAAATTTCTGTTAGCAAACAGTGCTGACTCAGATCAGACGCTGCATTATACAGTGTCTGACCTGAGTCAGCACTGTTTGCTTATGTCCCTTTTTATGGGATTTTAGGCACAAAAGGGTTAACACAAAAACTTTACTCAGGTCATTTGAGTTCAAGGTTATCATACTGTGATGCAACATATATTCATTGTGGCAAATAAGTATGTTGAGTGTTGAGTGACTCTAACTGCAGCACTTTGTCCACAGCTGACTTAAACCCCAAATCTTATTCTAGGGACATACAAACAAAAGTTAACAGTATATACCTGCACAATTTAGTGGTCAGATATAATGATTCAAATAGCCCTTTATAAGAAATAAGTCTGTAAATGAGTACTATACCTTGCACCATAACCAATGAGACAATCTCGTTCCATTTCTCCAAGACGTAGCCCACCATCACGGGATCTACCCTCTGTAGGCTGTCGAGTCAACACTGCACGAGGACCTTTAGCTCGTGCATGCATTTTGTCCAGTACCATGTGCTTCAGTTTCTGGTAGTATATTGGACCAAAGTAGATATAGGCTGACAGTGGCTCACTGTAATGGAGAGTTGTACATAATATAGTCAAAAATTGTATACAGTCCAAAACCAGTCCCCAGAGACCTTCCTACATTGTCATGATTCTGGAGCTTAACCCATTGTATGCTAGGTAATATTTGGCGGCCATTTCAAAATGTCGTCTGCAGCGGGTATAACTCAAATATTTGCAAAAGATTTTAGCAGTTTTTGATAGAATATTGACTTAGCAGCAAACAGTTTTGATCTGAGATCAAAACTGTTTGCCTAAAGGTACACCTTAAAGTGTATCCCGCATATAATGGGTTAATTGTCATAGGGGAGGTTTCTGTTTATAAGACTGAGATAAATCTCCTCTATCAATAACTAATCAGAAGGCAGGTCAGTGCTTTTGATCCTATGCATTGTTTTTGTGTCCCTACAGGTGGCTACTTAAAGCTGGCTGAAAGTAAAGCAGAAAGCTCCTTCAGGAGCTTTCTGCTTTACTTTCAACCTGCTTTAGGCAACTATCTGTCATTAACACTGAAAATGTACTGAATTAAGCAACCACCTGTTTTAAAAAGATCAACTTGCTTCTTCAAAGAATGGCGGCTAAACACAAGTTTGGCCTGTCTTTACTCTTACAGTGTGGGGACTTGCAGAAAGTGTAGATCTAGATCAAAGCCTATCGGGTCCCTACCATCAGGGTCTACAATTGCTTTGAAAGTTTTTCTTCTGCAATATATTACTAAATGACAAACAGTGTAGATCCTGATCAGGAGCCCTCTGATCAGGGTCTGCACATTTTTGCCTTTAACAAGTGAACTCTTCACAAGTACACTGTTTGTAAATGATGAGTATACTGATTGCTAGGGTTGAGTGGGTAAAGACTGCCTGTGCAGCTATCTTACAAGTGTACTCTTCACAAGTACACTGTTTGTAAATGATGAGTATACTGATTGCTAGGGTTGAGTGGGTAAAGACTGCCTGTGCAGCTACCTTACAAGTGTACTCTTCACAAGTACACTGTTTAAAAAAGATGAGTATACTGATTGCTAGGGTTGAATGGGTAAAGACTGCCTGTGCAGCTACCTTACAAGTGTCCTCTTCACAAGTACACTGTCTGTAAATGATAAGTATACTAATTGCTAGGGTTGAATGGGTAAAGACTGCCTGTGCAGCTACCTTACAAGTGTACTCTTCACAAGTACACTGTTTGAAAATGATGAGTATACGGATTGCTAATTTTGAATGGGTAAAGACTGCCTGTGCAGCTACCTTACAAATGTACTCTATACAAGTACACTGTTTGAAAATGATGAGTATACTGATCGCTCATTTTGAATTGGTAAAGACTGCCTACGTAGCTACCTTTGAATTATAGCCTCTATACAAGATTATCTGTAGAGACTAAGTGAGTTAATTTAATACATGTCGAACAGCTAGAATTTCACAGAATCAATATTGTTGGCACAGCATTAGCAGGTTTGATTCTTTGTTCAATTAGTCGCTATAATAACCCCTTAACTCTTTGATAAGCATCCTTTGTAAACAGTGTACCTGTGGAGTACACTTGTCCTATGCAAACAGTGTAGATCCTGATCAGATGGCTCCTTAAGGAGCCCTATGATCAGGGTCTACACTGTTTGTCACTATGACATACAGTAAACCTCACTTATAACGAACTCGGTTATAACATACCCTTGGTTATAAGGAACAGTTTTAAAATCCCCGAATCTTACCCTTCTTTATTCTATACAAGAGCCCCATGGGGCATATTTCGCTCACCTGAGAAAAAAAAATGAAAAAATGGTGATAATAATTTAGGTCAAGGACTGACCTAGATATGCAACAGACCCGAACAATTTGAACAAATTATGTAAAGTATATTTAAAAGTGTCACCATACCGAATATAAAAGCTCTGGCCATATCAGTGTCAGAGAAGAAGACATTAAAAATTTTCTCTATATAACTCTATGTAAAACTGTGACCCCAGGGGCGGGGCCAATTTTGACCCCAGGTGCATAATTTGAACAAACTTGATAGAGGACCTGTAGGCGACGGTATGTGCCAAATATCTAAGCTCTGGCCCTTGTAGTTTCAGAAAAGAAGATTTTTTAAGTTTTCATTGAAAAAAATCTATTTTTAGCTCCTGTGACCTAGTTATGCAACCGACCAGAACCATTTGAACAATTTTGGTATAGGACATCTAGAAGTGTCACCATACCAAATATCAAAGTTCTGGCCATATTAGTTTCAGAGAAGAAGACGTTTGAAAATATCACTATATAACTCTATGTAAAACTGTGAGCCCCGGGGCTGGGCCAATTTCGACCCCAGGGGCATAATTTGAACAAACTAGATAGAGGACCTGTAGGCGATGCTATGTGCCAAATATCTTAGCTCTGGCCCTTGTAGTTTCAGACAAGAAGATTTTTTAAGTTTTCAATGAAAAAAATCTATTTTTAGCTCCTGTGACCTAGTTATGCAACTGACCAGAACCATTTGAACAATTTTCTTATAGGACATCTAGAAGTGTCACCGTGCCGAATATCAATGCTCTGGCCACATTAGTTTCAGAGAAGAAGACGTTTGAAAATTTCACTATATAACTCTATGTAAATCTGTGATCCCCGGGGCGGGGCCAATTTTGACCCCAGGGGCATAATTTGAACAAACTTTTTAGAGGACCTGTAGATGATGCTATGTGCCAAATATGTAAGCTCTGGCCCTTCCAGTTTTTGACAAGAAGATTTTTTAAGATTTCCTTATTTTTTCACTTTGGTTGCCATGGCAACCAGAGTTCTGCATTGTTTTTAATTCTTTGAACAAATTTGAAAGAGCTTGACCCAAGGAACATTTCTGTAAAGTTTGGTTGAATTCTGTCAAGCGGTATAGGAGGAGATGTCATTTGAAGCAATTGTTAACGACGACGCACAACTAACGACTAACGACGGACGACCATGGACGCCGGACACAGGGCCATCCCAATAGCTCACCTTGAGCCTTTGGCTCAGGTGAGCTAATAAAAAATATACGGTTATAGCGTTCTCGGTTATAACGAAACCTCGGCTATAGCGTACATCCTTTCCGGTTCAAATTCATCAAATTTCATTAAAATATCATCGTTTATAGAGTACCGTCGATTTCGAGAATCAATATAATTAGCTGTTGGCACAGCATTCGCAGGTTTGTTCTTTGTTCAATTAGTTGGTATTGTAACACGACCTGGACAGTTTTATATAGAAAAGTTAATTTGGATACCGCACACTTTAGAGTGGGCGGAGTTTCCCCGCCCATACAATAACTGGTGGAAAGCCATGCAGTTAACTACTTAACTGCATGAAAATGGCTGACATCCCACTAAGTAATTGCACGAAAATGGCGCACATCCGGTGTGTCAGATATCTGCATAGCAGAGCCCCAGACAACAGAGTAAATGGAACAAATCCGACTTTTCTCACTCATATCAATACTTAATCCTATGGTGTTGCTTTTCATTAAAATCGTTTCGAAAAGACAATTCTAGTGAGTAGTGACACCATATGGTTTAGTGCAGAATTTTGTTTTTTAGCTTTTGAAAAACTCCTCTTATCTGTAGCCCTAGTAATAGCAGCACAAGTCACAATGGAGAAATTACACAATTTGTTTTCAATAAACGATTTTGTGCAAAAATAATAATTTCTTTTCACCCAGTTTAGATCCAGTTCAGACGCCAGGCTCCAAACTGTTTGCCATTGACATTTTTTTAAAACGACGATGTGCCAAAACAATTATTCAATTGCAATCAATTTAAACTTTGGATCCAGATAAAATGTCTGGCGTCTGATCAGGCTCCAAACTGTTTGCAAAAATCTGCCATTGTCTAGATTTTACTGCATTCCAGATCAAACTGGTCTAGTCTACAATGAAACTTCTTGAAAACGGAAACTAAACAATCTTTAGGAGTTGAAACACATGTGGTTGCTAAATAAAGGATTACAGCAATATAAAACTAGATTCTTGTATTGCTTTCTCCTTTATTAAACTGCCATAGATCTATGTCTCCAAACAATTGAGTTACATGCAGGGCTCCAGATAAAAGTTATTTCAACAAATCAAACATTTTCTCACTCATTTCAACACCAAATCCTATGGTGTTACTACTCATTAGAATCGTCTCTTCGAGACGATTCTAATGAGTAGGACACCATAGGGTTTAATTCAGAAATAAAGATTTAGTTTATGAAAAACTACCCTTATCTGGTGCTCTGTACATGTATTCTAATCTGAATGGCTAACAGTTTGGAGGCTGATCAGACGCCTTGTACAATGCGTCTTATTTTGCAAATGAAAAATTGCTAAATATAGCACAAATCCGTTGATTGAGAAATGAAAACGTGTTCTCTACTGCAAATTGTTCCATCATCACTGCGCCGATATCCATTTTAACACGCGCGAAAACTAGTGACGCAAATATTCAAACGAGAGCACCGCAAACGGGTGCTGGACGCTCGACTTTCATATACTTGAGACGGCTATATTTTTCAAACTTAAAGAATGTGTGTTTAATGCCCTATTGATCATAGAAGTTTGTAAGCAACAACAACTTAAACATACTTGGACAGTCTACATTCCACTTAAAGTAAACTATAAGTCAAAAGAAGGACAATATCTTTGCCTGCTTTACCTGCCTTGTTGTAATGCGTTGCCCTTTTGAAACTAAACAAGTATTCAAACATATTGGAAGTTTGAAATTTATAACTTTCTACGGTTACTGAATAATTTCATATACAAATTCTTAGTCAAACAAGGGCAATAACTCTGCAATGACAAATCTCATGGTTATCTGCTGTCTTGAAAGGTGATGCCCTTTTGAAACTGAACAAGCATTAAAAGTTTCAAGTTAATACCTATTGTAATTATTCAGAAATTTCAATTTACACGTTTTATGTAAATAAAAACAAGGGCAATAACTCTGGAATGGCAAATCCCCGGTCACCTTTCTTGTTTGAATGAGTTGCCCTTTTGTTATAACACAAGTATTTAAAGTTTCAAGTTAAAACCTTTGACAGTTATTAAGATATTTCAATTTACAAGCTTTAAGTAAATAAATCAAGGGCAATTACTCTGGAATCACAAATCACAGAGTAACCTACCTTGTTGTAATGAGTTGTCCTTTTGATACTTAAAAGGTATTTAAAGTTTCAAGTTAATATCTTTCATAGTTATTTAGATATGTTAATTTACAATTTTTAAGTAAATAACACATGGGCAATAACTCTGAAATGACAAATCCCTGGATTACCTGCCTTGTTGTAATGAGTTGCCCTTTTGATACTAAACAAGTATTCAAAGTTTCAAATGGATACCTTTGATTGTTATTGAGATATGTTAATTTATAATTTTTAAGTAAATAAAACAGGGGCAATAACTCTGAAATGGCAAATCCTAGGGTTACCTGCCTTGTTGTAATGAGTTGCTCTTTTGATACTTAATAACTATTCAACGTTTCAAATGGATACCCCTGATAGTTATTGAGATATGTTAATTTATAATATTTAAGTAAATAAAACAAGGGCAATAACTCTGAAATGACAAATCACAGGGTTACCTGCCTTGTTGTAATGAGTTGCCCTTTTGATACTAAACAAGTATTCCAAGTTTCAAATGGATACCTTTGATAGTTATTGAGATATGTTAATTTATAATATTTAAGTAAATAAAATAGGGGCAATAACTCTGAAATGACAAATCCCAGGGTTACCTGCCTTGTTGTAATGAGTTGCCCTTTTAATACTGAACAACTATTCAAAGTTTCAAATGGATACCTTTGATAGTTATTGAGATATGTTAATTTATAATTTTTAAGTAAATAAAACAAGGGCAATAACTCTGAAATGACAAATCCCAGGGTTACCTGTCTTGTTGTAATGAGTTGCCCTTTTAATACTGAACAACTATTCCAAGTTTCAAATGGATACCTTTGATAGTTATTGAGAAATGGACTCTTACAAAAACCTTAAGCAAAAAACTTAACCGACGCAGACGCTGACGCAGACGCTGACGCAGACGCTGACGCAGACGCAGACGCAGACGACAGGGTGACGACAATAGCTCGACTTTTTGAAAAAGTCGAGCTAATAAAAAACTAGGAAATTCTTATTTACAGCACAAAGTCAACACATTGCCCAAGAAAGCGATCTATGCGGGAAGTTGTCGGGTTGGTCACTGAGTATACGTTCCAATCATTGATTGGTCTCTTTTATGGGGTTTACACTACCTTTGATTAGCAAAGCACTCGACATTTGGCACAATTTGCGCAGCTATAGCGGTACTGTTCCTATAACTGAGTGGTCGTTCAAATGGGGATTCTAATAGATGTCCAAAGCGCTCAATATTTGGAGTAAATTGCACAGAGCCCAACCGCTTGGTCCATATTTGGCCATGTTACAAGCAATATATTGCAGTAGCTCCACTCGTTATCTAATTTAACACACCCGAATACACTCGTGCGCATGCGCACACTCATGTATAGTGTGCACATTTAATTGAGATAACTCGTGGGAGATATGTAATATATATTGCTAATCAACCCCTTAAAATGAAGGAAATAAGCCAAGAAAACCTTTGCAAACAGTTTTTATCAAGGTCAGTCAATTTTCAAACTTGGGATCTAATCAAGATCTAAACTATTTTTGTTACTTTTAATTGATTTGGGATAAGAAGCATATAAATAAACATTTTACCTTCAAAACTCACTGGTTAAGCCATGTAAAAGAGTTGCATAAATGTTTTCTGCACAAAATGTGAAGTGCTTTAACTCATCACACCATGAAATTTTAAATGAGCAATTCTTGTTCATAAGTTGTAATGATTCAGAATAGGTAGCGATTTAGGCAAGTGCCAATAAAACAAGAATATCTTACCAACGATGGATGTTCCCCACAAGGAAAAAAACCCAAGGTATAGCATGTTAAGTAGGTAAACACAGTATCAAGTTTCATCAACTTATGATGTAACGTTCAGGAGATATGCTTCAGACAAAAATGATTTTTTTTATGAAACAAGAACATCGTTCCAAACGATGGATGCTCCCCACAAGGAAAAAACCAAAGGTATAGCATGTTTAGTAGGTGAACACAGTATCAAGTTTCATCAACTTATGATGTAACTGTCAGGAGTAATGTTTCAGACAAAAAATAAAAATTCTATGAAAAAAGGTTGACAATTCAATATTTGGTGATGACAGAGTTATAATTCATGTGTACTACACTTCTTTTTGTCATACTCTAACACATAATCAAGTTTCATAAAGTTACTGGGCTTCAGAAAATTTGATTTTTTTTACAAGAAAAAGGGAGATAATTCAATATTGGGAGATGACAGAGTTATGGTTCTTGAGTACAGCACTCCCTGTTTCATCCCGTATCACTGTATCAAGTTTCATCAACTTACAATGCAATGCTCAGGAGATATGCTCCGGACAAAATTTGATTTTTTTAAAATAGAAAAAGGGAGATAATTCAATATTGGGAGATGACAGAGTCATGGTTCTTGTGTACTGCACCTCCTTATGTCATCATGTATCACTGTATCAAGTTTCATTAACTTACAGTGTAACAGTCAAGAGATATGCTCCTGACCAATTCTTTTTTAGAAAAAGGGAGATAATTCAATATTGGGAGATGACAGAGTTACTGTTCTAGTGTACTTCACTTCCTTATGGCATCCTCTATCACTGCAACAAATTTCATCAACTTAAGGTGTAACAGTCCAGAGATATGCTCCGGACAAAATTGATTTATTTTATGAGAAAAAGGGAGATAATTCAAAATTGGGAGATGAGAGAGTTACGGTTCTTATTTACTGCACATCCTTCTGTCATTCTCTATCACTGTATCAAGTTTCATCAACCTAGGGTGTACCATTCAAGAGATATGCTCCGGACAAAAAAGCGTGAGTGATGGACAGACAGACAGACGACAGACAGACAGACAGACAGAGGGAAACACGGACGGACGGACAAAGCGGCGACTATATGCTGCCCCCTAAAGGGGAGCATAATAAAGAAGTCATTGCCAAGGAGTGAGTGCAGAGTTATGTTCAATATACTCTTATAGCAGGAGACGGGGTTAACCTACCACAATTTCATACAGTTGTAAAATTAAGGAGTCTACATACCCCGTTATTCCTGAGGTGACATAGTCTTTTCCCAGGTAGTTGAAGCCATGGCGTATAAGGTCCGCAGATAAATCCACAACTTTGTCTCCCCCGAAAGCTGTAACAAAAATCAGATAAAGTACACCAAATTGCACTTTACAGTAAAACATGTGGTAAGCAGGCTGAAGCAGCCTTAGAATAAAAGTGAGAGATACAGTAAAACCTCTATAATTAGGACCACTTAAATGAAGGCTAAATGATTGTATATCATACAGGTGACAGCTTAAAGCAAGGTGACAGTAAAACAGAAAGCTTCTCTAGGAGCTTTCTGTTTTATTGTTACCTTACTTTGAGCTGTCACCTGTCGTACATACCTAATAATTAACACAATTTTGTGGTGGTAATAGAGAGGTTTTACTGTATTTAAAAAAAAGGTGCTTTCTGCATAATTATTGGTTTGCCTTAAGAGTCTACACTGTTTTCACAGGACAAGTACACTCCTCACAGGTACAATTTATGTAAACTATGAGAATACTCATCACTAGGGTAGCATGTAATGTGTTAAGGCCCTGGGGCCCATTTCATAAAACTTTATACAATGAAAACAGTCATAAGGCAAAACTTTAAAATACATTTAATTTCTGATTACTCTATCTAATCCTGTCTTGTGACATCTTTTTGGAATCGTCTTTTCAAGACGATTCCAAGGAGATGTCACAAGACAGGATTAGATGGAGAAATAAATAATTATTGAGACTTTTATAATCTGACTTACGACAACATTTGTCATACGAAGTTTTATGAAATGGGCCCCTGGTGGTGAAGGAGTGAACAAGGGTTCTACTGTTTAATTCGTATAACTCAATAGAATTGCCCCAATGAACAGTTACAACACAGGGCTTGATGGAGACATAGCAGAGAAAATGTTGAGAATTTTTCTGAACCATTTATAGTTGAACTTCGATATCTTGAACTCGTTTAATTCGAACTATACGATAGTTCGACATATGAACTGCATTATTTCATGCTTGGTTAAGTCGAACATACCCATATTTCAAAGTTAAAACGCTGCTTAGCCACGTTTTAACTTTGAAATACGGGTATGTTCGACAAAACAACTTCGAGAATCGAAGTTCGACTGTACACTAAAACCTCTCTATTATGGCCACTAAATTGTGTCAACTACTAGCAGAGGACTCCTCTAGGTGCTTTCTGTTTCACTTTCACCTTGATTTAAGCTGTCACCTGTCTTTTATACAATCAATTAACCTTCTTTAAGTGGTCATAATAGAAGTTTCATTGTATCGGTTTCATTGCCTGCCAGTTATAAACGTGATTGATTGTTCGGTAGAAACAAGTTGAAGTATATATATTGTTTACCCAATCTTATCCAGTGCAGAAAGAATCTACATGTATTTGCTGATATGCATGTTATTCGAATAGAAGAGTCATTATTGTTTCATTTAACCTATCTCATGTATTGTTTGTCATAACTGTTAGAGATATCATCGGAACTTCAGGCGAACAAGCTGATTAAAATACTTGATTTTCCAATCTCTTGTGTATACAACAATCAAAGCCTTATCCATTCAACAGTACAAACTCTCTTCATGGACATACCCTCTACAGCTTAAAACACCTGCTGAAAATCTGACATTGGTTTGGTCTTTATTACAGTAAAACCTCTCTATAACGGCCACTAAATGTTGTTGATTACTGGGTGTTTAAGGTAGGTGACTGCTTAACTCTTTCCTCCCTGAAACTTTAAATGGATAATTCCAGTTTCCATTTTAGTCTAGTCCATTTCTGACTTTTAAGGGTTGTTTTTGTCAATGTTTGGCATTGTGACAAACAGTGAAGACCCTGATCAGAGGGCTCCGAAAGGAGCCCTCTGATCTGGGTCTTCACTGTTTGCATAGGACATGTGTACTATTCACATGTACAGTGTTTGAAAAGGACGCCTATATGCGGGACTAGGGTTCAAAGAGTTAAAGCAAGGTGACAGTGAAACAGAAAGCTTTCATCTGTCTTTTATACAATCAATTATCCTTTGTTTTAGTGGGCGCAATAGACAGGTTTAACTGTACATACATTTACAGAAGGTGTATGATCTGGATCCGAATTGTTCGCAAAGGTCTTAAATACAGGTCTACAATTTTAACCCTTTCCCCCTATAGAAGCCCCTTTTCGTATAATTAATCTATTCCTCCACTGAAAAAAATAGTTCCAATTTATAGTCTTGAATATGCGCCCTGAAGAAAGTATTTTCTATATCCTAGCAGATGAAAGCTCAAAGCAGGCTAGAAGTACAGTAGAATGTACCACAAGATGCATTCTGCTTTACTTTCAACCTGCTTTAAGTCGTCACTTATCTTCAATTCTAGAGACAGGCTATGGGGTATGAGTTAAAAGGGTAAACAGCCATAATTAACATTATTTTCAATGGCCATTTGTCCCTTTACCCCATAGCCTGCTTCTAGTCTTGGAGACAGATGACCATTTAAAGCAGGTTGAAAGTAAAGCAGATTGTGCCTTAAGGCACATTTTTCTTTACTTTCAGCCTGCTTTAAGCTATTATCTGCTAGAATATGGAAAATATTTTTTACGATTCTTATTTGTTACAGAATAAATTGAAACTATGTTCTTCAATGGAGGATTAAATTAAAGGCATAACAAGAGCCCCATGGGGCATATTTCGCTCACCTGAGAATAGCTGAAAAATGGAGATAATAATTTATGTCCAGGACTGACCTAGATATGCAACAGACCAGAACAATTTGACCAAAATATGTAAAGTATATTTAAAAGGGTCACCATACCGAATATAAAGGCTCTGGCCATATTAGTGCCAGAGAAGATGTTTGAAATTTTCTCTATATAACTCTATGTAAAACTGTGACCCCCGGGGCAGGGCTAATTTTGACCCAAGGGGCATAATTGAACAAACTTGATAGAGGACCTGTAGGCGATGCTATGTGCCAAATATCTAAGCTCTGGCCCTTGTAGTTTCAGACAAGAAGATTTTTTAAGTTTTCATCGAAAAAAATCTATTTTTAGCTCCTGTGACCTAGTTATGTAACCGACCAGAACTATTTGAACAATTTTGGTATAGAACATCTAGAAGTGTCACCATGCTAAATATCAAAGCTCTTGCCACATTAGTTTCAGAGAAGAAGACGTTTGAAAATTCGACTATATAACTCTATGAAATTTTTTTACCCCCGGGTCGGGCCAATTTTGACCCCAGGGGCATAATTTGAACAAACTTGATAGAGGACCTGTAGATGATGCTATGTGCCAAATATCTAAGCTCTGGCCCTTGCAGTTTTTGACAAGAAGATTTTTTAAGATTTCCTTATTTTTTCACTTTGGTTGCCATGGCAACCAGAGTTCTGCATGGTTTTCAATTCTTTGAACAAATTTGAAAGAGCTTGACCCAAGGAACATTTCTGTAAAGCTTGGTTGAATTCAGTCAAGCGGTATAGGTGGAGATGTCATTTGAAGCAATTGTTAACGACGACGCGCGACTAACGCCGGACACAGGGCCATCCCAAAACAAGAGCCCCATGGGGCATATGTCGCTCACCTGAGAATAGCTGTACATCAAAATGGAGATAATGATTTATGTCCAGGACGGGGTCATTTTTTACCCGAGGGGTATAATTTGAACAATCTTGATAGAGAACCTGTAGATGATGCTATGTTCCAAATATCTAAGATCATGGTACTAGGGTTCTAGACAAGACTTTTTTTAAGTTTCCATTGAAAAAATCTATTTTTAGCTCCTATGATCTACATATGCAACAGACTGGAACCATTTGAACAAAATAGATAAAGGACATCTAGAAGTAACACCATGCCGAATATCAAAGCTCTGGCTATATTAGCTTCAGAAAAGAAGACGTTTGAAAACTGTGACCCCCGGGGTGGGGCTAATTTTGACCCCAGGGGCATAATTTGTACAAACTTGATAGAGGACCTGTAGATGATATGCAATCGACCAGAACCATTTGAACCTTATTGGTATAGGACATCTTAAAGTGTCACCATGCCAGATATCAAAGCTCTGACCATATTAGTTTCAGAGGAGAAGACGTTTGAAAATTTCACTATATAACTCTACGTAAAACTGTGACCCCCCCCCCCCTGGGCGGGGCCAATTTTGACCCCAGGGGCATAGTTTGTACAAACTTGATAGAGGACCTGTAGATGATGCAATGTGACAAATGTCTAAGATCTGGCCCTTGTAGTTTCAGACAAGAAGATTTTTTTAAGATTTCCTTATTTTTTCACTTGGTTGCCATGGCAACCAGAGTTCTACATTGTTTTTAATTCTTTGAACAATTTTGAAAGAACTTGACCCAAGGAACATTCATGTAAAGTTTGGTTGAAATCTTTTCAGCTGTATATGAGGAGATGTCATTTGAAGCAATTGTTAAAGACAACAATGACTGTATAAAGTGAAATTATTTTCTTCTGTGAAAGAATAAATTAAAGACATAAAAAGGAATATGTATGGGTTAATAGGTTAATAAATATCATTATTTACATTTTCTAAATATAAGAAACTATATGTAAATGAGTGGCAAATAGTTTGGATCCAGATTAGATGCAGCATTATGTGGCATCTGACCTGGATCCATACTGTTTATGGCCAAGAATTAATCGTGGACTGATAGACAGAAAGATAAACAAACAAACAAAATACAAACAAACAAACAGACAGACCAAAAGCAATATGCCTCGAACTAAGTTGTACTTGAGCATAAAATAGCAGACATCATAATTTCTGTTATGTATCTCAGTGACCTGAGTTCAGAGCTAGCTATGGGTCAATTATGCAATAACAGACGGTCTCTCAGAGAAATTGCTATTATCATGCTGAACTGTTGTCTGCTCCAAATGTTTGTATGTGAATTATGTAAAAAATAATAACTTATATTTTCTAAATATAAGAAAATATGTAAATGAGTGGCAAATAGTTTAGATCCAGATTAGATGCAGCATTATGTGGTATCTGACCTGGATCCAAACTGTTTGCAAAAATGTTGCATTTAGTATAAGGGTAGCTTCTTAGCCCTGAAGATACAATGGGTCTGTGTAAAAACGGATCATTAGAGAGTTTTTACTGTCAGACCTGCATCAAATTGCACTGATATGACAAGGGTTGAGTCAAATTTGACCCTAGGGTTTTAGACCGACGGACGTTCTCACAGTTGGACATTTGTTGGGTACACTAAAATACCCAACAATAACAATAGGGCAATCACGGAGTGAATGGAATCTATTGTTCTCCCTACCCAACAAAGGACCTTTCGTGCGCTCGGACGGACAGACGGACGACGGACGGCGGGCGATCACAACAGCTCACCTTGAGCCTTCGGCTCAGGTGAGCTAAAAACCATATTTGTGGGGTAATGGGTTATTCACTTATCAATACCTGTGCCATAGTGGAACTTGCCATCCAGAACTCCTGCTTTACTTCCCAATAGCTCCATCAGTTTGCCAACTGTCATTCTAGAGGGGTAGCCATGAGGATTCATAATCTGTAAAAGTACAAGCACTACCCGTGTCAACTTTATCTATTCCTCTCCATGCCCCAAGGTTATAAGAGTTTTGGGTTCAGTCTGAAACTGTTCTCAAGCATTTGATTGGTCAGATTTGAGCTTTTGCTCAAATCTGACCAATCAAATGCTTGAGAACAGTTTCAGACTCAACCCAAAGGCAATGTTGAAATCAGCCTACTTAACCAGTAAATGACCTTGATCTTGGTATTGCATGGCCAGCGTTAGACGGTGCTCAAGAGCTTCTGGAGTTGGCATGGTATGGCACATGTTGTACTGAGCTTCTGGAGTTGAGCATGTTTGTATCACACATAAGATAGCAGGTTTCCAGACAAGAGGGAGTAAACCGAACAAATCCAGTATTTTCTCACTCATTTCAGCACCAAATCCTATGGTGTTACTACTCATTAGAATTGTCTCGAAGAGACGATTCTACTGAGTAGTGACACCATAGGGTTTAAATCAGAAATAAAGGTTTTAGTTTTTGAAATACTCCCCTTATCTGGAACCCTGAGATAGTTTCTAAATTCTGGCCAAATTACAAATTGACCCAGTTGACCTCTAAATGACATTGACCCTTTAAAAGGCCCAAGCTGTACTAAGCTGAAGAACTTCTTGAGTTGAGCACACATGCCAATTATGAAGTCTCTATCACATATTGTTTCAAAGTAAATTAAAAATTGGCCCATTTGACCTCTTAATAACCTTGCCCTGTGCAGGGCACTAGCCAAGTTATACAGAGCTGAAGAACTTTTTGAGTTGAGCATGCATGCCAATTATGAAGTGTCTTACACACATGGTTCAGAAATTCTGGCCAAATTAAAAATCAGCCCATTTCAACTCTAAGTGACCTTGGCCTTTAGCGGGTTTAACTTAAATTGTACTGAATTAGAACTTTTTGAGTAAAGTACACATGCCAAATATGAAGGGTCTACCACATGTAGTTCTGAAGTTATGGACAAAGTTGTGGACAGACAGATAAATGGACAGATAAACAGACAGACACACCAAAAACAATATTCCCCCTGATTAACCCTTAGCCCGCCAAATAAATTGTCGTCTGCTATATTTCTCGTCTGCTTCAAGTTTCAAAGTGCTTCAAAGTTGCTCAAAATTGCTGAAAATGTTGTCGGCGTCTCAACCGGATCCAAGCTGTTTGCATATGGAGCTATAGTCGTGAGTGGCAGGCTAAGGGTTAATATGTGCGGGGGGGGGGGGGGGGGGGGGGGGGGGGGGGGGGGGCATAAAAATAATTTAGCAGTTAAGAACTGGAGATGAATATACAGATTTACCATTTACCATTACACCAACTGCTGATATTGATGGGAAACGAGTGTGCCAGATTGACGATATATACCTGCTTTTGAAGACATGTTATTACGTAAAGCAGGCTGAAAGTAAAGCAGAATGCTTTCAGCCTGCTAGGATATAGAAAATATTTCTTATGGTGCATATTCATGCCTGTATAAAATGGAAGTTACAGTGAAACTATTTTCTTCATTTAAGGAAATAGTTATAGGCATTAAAGGCATATCTATTGAGAAATGGGTTAACTAAATTCCATTAGACTTTAATAAATGTTGCTTGAGTTACAGAGTTGATAAACCAAACTTCACTGGAGGGATAGACAGACAGACATACAGAAAGACAGACAACACCACGGCACGATACCTGCAGGGTTCCAGATAAGGGGAGTATTTCAAAATTTAAAATCTTTATTTCTGCTTTAAATCCTATGGTGTCACTACTCATTAGAATCATCTCAAAGAGACGATTCTAATGAGCAGTAACACCATAGGATTTGGTGCTGAAATAAGTGAGAAAATGCTGGATTTGTTCAAATATCTGAAACCGTGGCATACCTCCTATCTCACAATAAGCATATTAACTCTTGCAATACTAATTAACTAACAGGGGCTATTAGGTTCCCTTGTGGATCTTTATAGTTACCAAACCATTAACCAGTCTACTTAGAATTCTGGATAGTTTAATAAATAATTCTTTAAATTAGCAAACAGTGTAGACCCTGATACAAGGGCTCCTATAGGAGCCCTCTGAACTAGGTCTACAGTGTTTTCAAATGTAATAAGTATATTTTAAACATGTCCATGGTGTTGAAAGAGTTAAAGAAAGTGTTAAAAACTACTTACAATATCTGGACAAATTCCCTGAAATATAAGAAAATAAGTCGTGCAATTAACCAAGCTCATTGTAATACAAATATACAAAATTGTTGTAAAGCTACAGTCCAAGCCACCAAATCAAGATTAACTTTTTCAATAATAACCTTTGTCTGCTAAAATTCTAAAATTGGTTTACACTTCTCAATATTTGCAGAAACAGGTTTAGAGTGACAAAAAGTTTGGATCCTGGTTAGATGCCATGTTAAGCAGGCCTGATCTAGGTCCAAACTGTTTTCAAATTTCTTCAATACAGGTCGACAGTCTTGAAAGGGTTAAGTTCAACAAGACGGTTTGATCCCTTATATTAGACCATATCTCTGCATGGCCAGTTAATATTGTAATAGAAATAGCTTCAAGTTAAGTACAGAGTAAAATATGTGTTATGCAGCTACTTAAAGATAAAATAAAACTTAATGGGGGACAAATGCCACGCAGGGAGCCACCATCAGATCTGTATACATAACATTTGCCCTGAACTAAGCAGTAATATTCTTCTATATATCTCAATGTTTCTTCACTGGATGGCTACGGAGGACATACATAAACAATTAATATATATCGTACTTATGACATGTACATTCATGAAATAAAACAGGTTAGTTAACCCTTTCCCCAATACAAGCGCCTATTAGCGGATATGATTTATTCTTCCAATGAAGAAAATAGTTCCAATTTAATCAGTCATGAATATATAGCATATGGAATATTTTCTATATTCTAGCACATGGAAGCTTAAAGCAGGCTGAAAGTAAAGCAGAATGTGCCTTAAGGCACATTCTGCTTTTCTTTCAACCTGCTTTAAGTGATCACCTATCTTCAATACTATAAACAGGCTATCAGGTAAAGGGTTAAAAAGCGAATTCATTGACATTTTACCTACAAAAAATTCTCTACAACATTACACAAGCGCTACTTACCAAATCTGAGAAAGGCATGTCTGCTTGAGGCACTATAAGACCACACACTCTAAAAATATAAACAATGTACAAGGCTACAGATAGACGAGGGTAATCTTAACCCATTACTCCTTTAGCCTGTTTCTAGTTTTGAAAGTAGGTGACCACTTAAAGCAGGCTAAAAGTAAAGCAGAATGCGCCTTAAGGCGCATTCTGCTTTACTTTCAGCCTGCTTTAAGCTACCATCTGCTAGAATATAGAAAACATTTCTTATAATACAATATTAATGACTGTATAAATTGGATCTATATTCTTCAGTGGAGGAATATATTAAAGGCATAAAAATGTGTATTTATGGGGTAAAGGGTTAATCTTTCTTACATTATCTCCATTTCTCTCTTCCAAACCCACCACTCATCCACCTTCTCTTACATTACAATACAGTAGAACCTCTCTATTACGACCATTAAGTTGTGTCAAATATAAGCTGTTTAAGACAGGTGCCTGCTTAAAGCAATGTGAAAGTAGAACAGTAAGCTCCTGTCCATTATACAGACAATTAGCCTTCTTTTTAGTGGTCGTAATAGAGGGGTTCTACTGTACTGTCAAATTAATATCTGGTCATAAAAAATTAACAGCTCCACAACGAAGTCACAACATATCTTGTTTAAAGTCAAATTAGACTTTTAACAAGTAAGAAATGAGAGAATAAATCTCTTTCTAAAGACAGGTAACAGCTTTTGTTCTGTATTTAGCCAAACGAGAGGTTTCTGCTTTACTTGTCCTACAGTCAAAATTTATCTGTATTAACCCTTTACACCATAGCCTGTTTCTAGTTTTGAAAAGAAGTGACTACTTAAATCAGGTTGAAAGTAAAGCAGAATGTGCCTTAAGGGACATTCTGCTTTACTTTCAGCCTGCTATATGCAACTATCTGCTAGAATATAGAAAATACCCAGCCATACTGTTATTGTGCAAATGAACAGATGAACTATGGTGTACTATCTTTCATTCACTATTATACAACCTTACCCTTTCTGTCCGTGCCTACTGCTAAACTTGTCCCCAATCTCTGGTCTTCGTGTCTGGCGCAGGAGGATCTTGATGAGGAAGGCCTCCTCTGGGTTGGAGGAGATCAGTACTTTCTCTATGTAGGACGACTCTGGAGCTTTATACCTGTAACATAAACATTGATTATACTCTAGTCCCTGTCTCACTGACATATGCATGTTTAACCCTTTACCCAGTAGCCTGTTTCTAGTTTTGAAGACAGGTGACCACTTAAAGCAGGTTGAAAGTAAAGTGGCACATTTTGCTGTACTTTCAGCTTGCTTTAAGCTCTCATCTGACAGGATATAAAAACAAGACTGCACGTTCAATAAACGCTTATGCCCCCGGTGGCATCCTTGACAATATATTCTGAATATTTTCTAAGTCTACATTAGGTCAAGGTCAAGGCCAAACTGAGCTTGGGTATTATTGGTGAGTTAGTAATGGTCCAAGGCAATAACTGTATACGTATCGAAGCATTGTAGTAAACAGTGTTGATGCTAGACGAAACGGTAAAATCTAGTTAACCAAGAAAGAGCCCATTTTAAATATTCTCTAAGTCCACATTAGGTCAAGATCGAGGTAAAAATCACAGTTTGGTGATAATGGTGGATAGGGAATGGTCAAAGGCAACAACTGTATAAGTATCAAAGTATTGTAGTCAGTTGTGTTGATGCTAGACGAAACGGTAAAATCTAGTTAACCAAGATTTAGCCTACCGTATTTTCTCGCGTATAAGTCGATCCGCGTATAAGACGGGCCCCCCTTCTTTGAGGAAACAATCCTTGGATTTTGCTTTGACCCTCTTATTAGACGGGTGGAAAAATCGTGGCCGGTCCGAGAATTTTTTTTTCGTGACGATCTTCGAAGTTTTATTTTTCCATTGAATTACCCATGTCTATTTAACAGCGTAGCTTAAATAATGCTTCCATAAACGGGTCTGTAAAATTAATTCTAGGCAGACTACTTTATGATTCTCCTAGCTGTGTTCAATAGATTTACTTACTAGCAAATGTTCAGCAATTAAAACATTTTTTTACTCGCTAACGGCACTCTTCAACACCCACCATTGTTTTGTTCTGGGTGTACTTTATTTACATTTAAAGCTTCGCATATTCAGAGTAAAAACAAGTTCGTAGATTTTTTTAATTAAAATACTAAAATACCCTCGTAGATTTTAATTTAAATATTAGTAACACTTATTAAGATTTACAATCAATAATATACGGGCATGATTCCGAATATTTCAAACACACAAAAAAAGTAACTACAACCGAGTGCCATTCTCGGCAAACGTCTGGATCAGTGTTAAGATGTCAACCAAAATAAGCTCCGCCTTCATTTCATGAAAAGCATTGTACAAGTGTTACAGAATAATGACATAATTACGGGAGTGTTTATACAGTAAGACTTAGCTTCCATGTCACTAGTTTTCTTGACTGCTTGATTACACTCATTAATTATGAAGTTTACTGATTTAAAATACCTTTCTGACCTTAATGAAAGAATAGCATGCGTGTACAAAAGATTATGAAATTTAAGTGTAGATCCTGCCTTTGAAAAAAAAACTTCGAACGGTGGATAGAGTTAATCACGGATCGAAGCCCAATTTCAACTGATAAGCAGTCGCAGCCAGATAAACTAGCAATCAAAGGCATTCCTGTGTACTGGCAAAGTGTGTTAAGTATAATCCGTTAACAGCCCAGCGTGTCATATAAAGAGTCAACACAAGGTTTGGGCCAGTGATCAGTGTTGCGTAATACGTTGATTGCCAGACAGAGAGGCATATTGTTCTGCCGCAAAAATCTTGATGAAGAAAGAGCATGGACAATTTAAATAGCTCTCTTTAACACCAAGGCCTGTATGGTAATTTATATTTCCTTTTATTAATGAAAACAAATAATACGTAAATCTAGTAGGAGAAAGACATTAATCACTATATACTGAGGTCAGCCATATGAATACGCCGGATGTTGATTAAATATGGCGGGAACTTTACACATTATTTTGAAGTTTATAGACAGTCTTACCTGGATTTTCGGCAATTTTAAGGGGGAATTGTGGTGAGTTGTTAATCAAAAAGCAAACTAAACGTACTTTATCAATGTTTATTCTCTGTCTTTATTTTAAATACAGAATAACATATGATTATTTACTGTGGTAAAAAAATTGGTCACGATCTTTTCAGATTCTTCGATCTTCTTTTGACCTGAAATGATAGGGAAAAAAGTTAGGAAATTCTTTGACTCTCTTATAAGACGAGCCCCCCACTTCAGATTGAGAATTTGAAGGAAAAAAACCCGTCTTATACGCGAGAAAATACGGTATTTAAAATATTCTAAGTCTAAATTAGGTCAAGGTTAAGGTCAAAATCAAAGTTTGGTGGTATTGGTGGATAGGGAATGGTCCAAGGCAACAACTGTATAAGTATCCAAGCATTTGGGTAGGCAGTGTTGATGCTAGACGAAACGGTAAAATCTACTTAACCTTGTTACGGACGGACAGATGGACGCACACACACACGGACGGACGGACGGACAGGACGACTACTATATGCCTCCGCATCTATCAATGTCGGGGGCATAAAAATTCTTTTTTTTTTTTTTTTTTTTTTTTTTTTTTTCAGGCCTTGTCAGTAAGGACCTCATTTATTGTCCCCGTCATAGGTGTGTCGGGGTCGGGGAGCTATCCACCGCCACACCTTACAAAACATGTGATAACGTATAACTATGTCACTGACAAAACTAAAAAAACTAACAAAAATACAAAAATGCCAAAAAAAAGATTACCCTAAGCCAGGATCACTAATTGATTGGTTTTTTTGTTGGGTTTTTCGAACAGAAATATTATTTTTACATTTCTTAATATTAAGATGTATTTATATTAACCATCTTTATCAACACCTTTTGTACTTTAAGATATATATATATATATATATGTAAGTGCATACATTTGAGAAATAGAAACAAACAATAGAAACAAATAAATGTTAATATGTGTTTTTCTACAAAATTGTATACTGCTCCCATTGTTTATAAAATTTGTCTTCAGAGTTGTTTTGAACTGCTATTGACTTGAATAAAGTGTGCTTTAAAGATAGGTAGCTCCTTAGACCTTGTGTTGTAGGTTTATATTCATTATATTTGCACTGGAAAATATACATTTTAAAAAATATTAGAATAAGATTTTTTACATTTTCTGCATTTTGTCTAAATCCAAAGAGCATTTTTTCAATATTTAACGTGTGAAAAGTGTTATGAATGGAAAAAAGTGTGCTTTTTATTAGTTTTTGGCTGATAGGGCACCGCCAAAACAAATGTTCGACAGTTTCTATCTCTTTGTTACAAAAAGTACACAAAGGGCTATCAGCATATTTCATTTTGAATAGGTATGAGTTTGTGCCTAGTATCCGATTTATTACTCTAAACTGGAACCATTGTATATCTGTATCATTAGTTATTAAAAAAGGCATATGAAATATATATTTCCAATCATTGTTAGAAATTTTCTTTCCTAATATTTTACCCCATGTTTGAATGCAGGTCGGGGTATCATTGTTTCTATTTAAACATTTGTACATTGCTTTTGAACCTTTACAATCTTTAAAAAGTATTTTTATGTAAGGTGGGAAAGCTGGTTTCTGTATGGACTTTAAATTTCTCTTTTGTATTTTTAAATTTTCAAGCCCCTTTTCAATTGCAAGTTTAATTCCATTGTAGATTAAAGAATTGGTAGACAGATTATATTTATTTATAAATTCATTAAAGTTCATGATAGATCCATATTCATTTACTAGGTCTCCAATACAATGTAACCCTGCATTAAACCATGACTTCAAAAAAACACTGTTTTGCCCAACCAAAATCATATGGTTATAAAACAATGGATAATCTTGAATTTCGTTTTTATCTATAATGTGATCAGTGAATACTTTTGAAAATGCTATAAATGTTTCAGCCCAAAATATATTACTACACTTATTTGCTAATGATTCATAGAAATGTTTCCCACAGTTAAGCATTTTGTTTAGGTCAATGCTATTTTTTATTATGTCAATCCATCCGCCATTATTTAAAATTAGCCTTCTGATCCAGGTGATCTTAAGTGAATCGATAAAAGCTCGCAGGTTTATCATTTTTAAACCTCCTTCTTTATAGTCTTTTACTATAATTGATTGCTTTATTTTATTACACCCGCCCCAAATGTAGGTAAAAAATATATTATTTAACTTGTTTATCATTTGATCTGTAGGTTTTGGTAATGCAAGAAACAAATGATTTAATTTTGCAATTAACAAACTTTTAATAACTGTTATTTTGCCTATTGGAGTTAATACTCTTCTATTCCAATTTTTTATGGTGTCTTCGATTTCAATAAGTTTTGAACTATAATTCAGATGTATCATTTTATCTAAATCTACATGAAAATTTATACCTAGCATTTGAAAAGTTTGTTGGTTCCATGTAAGTTTCCATTTAGTTTTAATTGTATCGGAACTATATTTTTTCTTGCCAATCCATACCACTTTTGTTTTATCAAAATTAACTTTTAAACCCGATATTTCTGAAAACTTCGAGAGTGTATCCAGAGTTTCATTAAGAGATTCACTTGAACCATCCAATATTATACTTGTGTCGTCTGCAAATTGGGAGAGTTTATATTCTGTTTGATTTATTTCTATTCCTCTAATGTTTGGATTTGATCGTATTTTAATAGAAAGAATTTCTGCACATAAAATAAAGATATAACATGATAAAGGATCACCTTGTCTGCAGCCTCTTCCTATTCTGAAAAAGTCTGAAAGGAATCCACATTGAGTTACAGTTGATTTAGCATCTTTATAAAATACATCAAACCATGTCTGTATGGAATAACCAAAGTTAAATGCTTTTAATGTTTTCCTTACAAAGGACCATGACAGAGAATCAAAGGCTTTTTCAAAGTCTATTAAAAGTAAAATTCCTGGAATATCATGTTCTTCAGTATAATGGAGCAAGTCATATATTAATCTAGTATTTTCTCCTATGTAACGCCCTTTAAGAAAACCTGTTTGATCTGGATGGATTAGTTTAGGAAGAAAAGTTTTTATTCTATTTGCTATACACCCAGTTCCTATTTTATAGACTGTGTTTAATAATGTTATCGGACGCCAATTCTTAAGGTATTGTTTAGGTTTGTCTCCTTTAGGAATACACGTAATTAGACCCTGGGTAAGAGTATCAGACAATTTATTACTTTGATAAGATTCGTTTAATGCCCTTACTACAAAACTACCGATTTTTTTCCAAAACACTTTATAAAAGTCAGCGCTAAATCCTGATGTACCAGGACTCCGATTATTTTTCATATTTTTCAAAACAATTGTAGCTTCATCAATGGTAATATTTCCTTCTATAAGTTCTGATTCATGTGTACTCAATTTCGGTATGTTTTCCTTTTCAAAAAAATAGTTATGTTCTATTTGATTTGTAATATCGTCTTTTGATTTATATAAAGTTTCGTAAAAACTTTTAACCTCTTCTAGAATTAAATGTTGTTTAGTTATTTCTGATCCATCGTCTTTTATAATTTTTCGTACCGTTTTTGTATGCATGTTTGTTTTTTCTAGACCACAAAAATATTTAGTTGGTTTTTCACCTTCTATGCTCCATTTTACCTTAGATCTGATCATATGCCCTTTCATTTTATTTTCATTTATTTGTTTAAGTTCATTATGTAGAGAAACCAGTTCGCCTGAATTTTGCTCTGTTAAATTTTGTTCAATTTTGTATATTTCGTCTTTCAGTTTTGCCTCCTTATTTTGATTAGTTTTTTTCTTATAGGAGCTGTATGAAATCGATTTTCCCCGTAGTTCCATTAATAAAGTATCTAAGAATAGCTGGTCACTAATGCTAAATTGGATTTCATTATTTGGAATGTCGTTTATCGCATCTATGTTGTATACGGGTAATGAATATTGTTCTTTTATTTCTTCTATTTTCTTATTTATTGTATTAATATACTCTATGTCATTTAATAAGGAATTGTTATGCTTCCATAAGCCTGACTTATGTTGAAACTCATTAAATTGGAAAGACGATGATATGATTGAATGATCAGAACAAAAACTATGCTGTATGGACGAGTCTGACAAATATGTTGCCATAGATGGTGAAATTAAGAAGAAATCAAGTCGAGCTTGCTGAATAGGTTTTTGTTTTCTCCAAGTAAAAAGTTGCTTTTGAGGATTAAGTTCTCTAAAAGGGTCAATTAGCTGTCTATTTGAAATATATTGTAAAAGTGTGTTTCTAGCATGTTTATTGTTTATGTGTTTATAATTATAATAATCTTTATCTGGATCTAAAACTAAGTTAAAATCACCACATATTGTATATGAGACATTTCCAAGAGCATCTATATTGTCAAACAGTTTATCGTAAAAAGACGGCTGGTCGAGATTTGGACCATAAATTGATGCAAGTGTAAACCGATAGTCGTTTACACTTAAGTCTAGTATAACAAAATTTCCATTTGTGTCGCGTATTTCTTTATGTATTTTAAAATCAATTTTATGGAATAGTATTGCTACACCCCTACTATGAGAAGTATTACAGCTTAAAACAAAATCAGACCCCCATTCCGAGTATATACTTTTTTGCATGTCCGGAGTGAAGTGAGTATCTTGTAAACAATATATATCATTTTTTAAACCTTTTAGGTGTTGGAAAACTGTTAATCTTTTCTTTTTACTGTGTAAACCTCTACAGTTAAAAGACAATATATTCACTTTCTTCGAATCGCCAAGAAATTGATAAAAGAAACATTATTTTCTGTAGAAAATACATCATATCATATTTGGAAACCTGGCTTACAAGTAAAACAACAATAAAACAAAAATACATTTGACAGAAAAACAAAAAAATATTGAACACATTTAAATGAAAACATCTTTACAAGATCAACATTTGTTTCTTTCAGGACTCCAGTCAAGAGGTATTTTTCCAAACAAATCCAAGATGTTCCCCCTCATTTAACCCATTACCCCATAGCCTGTTTATAGTTTTGAAAATAGGTGACTACTTAAAGCAGGTTTGAAAGTAAAGCAGAATGCGCCATATGGCGCATTCTGCTTTACTTTCAGCCTACTTTAAGCTTTTACCAACTAGAATAAGGAAAGTATTAAAAAGGACACATATTCATTACTGTTTATATTGGAACTATTTTCTTTACCGGGTGAATAAAAAGCAGGTGCTAAAAGTCGCTTCTATAAGGGAAAGGGTTAAAGAATCTACAGTCCTCTCCACTGTATTTCGGGTTTACATACAGGCAAAACGTTAACATAATAAATAAACAAGTAAAAATTCTATTTTTTCAAAGCCAAAATAACATTATTCCTAGTCCTTGAACAGTGAAGCAGAAAGCTTTTCAGGAGCTTTCAGTATCACTCTCACCTACTAGAATCACAAGATGTACACTAAAAGCAATTTATCTAAACTACGCTGTCTATCGTAAAGACTGGACAACTTGGCAAAGACAAATGTAATTTACTTGAGTAACTTTGAACAGATAATTTATCATGCAAGTAACTCACTATGATAATGATACATGTAGATCTATATGATACCGTAAATTATATAATTGAAAAAGTTTGAAATAGTTTTCATCAATATACTACCCGCTATGTTTTATCAAATTACATTTGAATAAACAACAGGTTTTGAAAATTTAGACTTAACCATAATGTATACAATAATAGCTTATATTTTTAAATCATATACAGGGTGCGAAAAAGGGAGGTAATAGTCTAAGCTTTAACTATAAAATTCAAGTTTGTATTTTATCATTAAAGGGAAGTAATAAGTATTTCCTGATCCTATAATATTCTCAATATTATTTGACTTCTCATACAATGTATTTTATACAATGAATTATATACCAACTGAAAACTGTGACATAATGCCATTTTCGGTATACCCCATGGAAAAGGAAAGCTCTCTAGCCGAACGAAAACTAAAAGAGATTTTGAGGTACAATCCGTCATACAAACTACAAAAAGTGCAGCGAAAAATCCACCATTATTTTTATTTTTCCAGATAGTGGTAATAATTAAAGAAAAAAATTCTTACTGTTCATATTCCATGACTACAAATTGGGAACTACTTCTTTTAGTAAAGAAAAAATCAAAACAAGAGGGCCTGAAGGACCTGATATCGCTCACCATTTGTAATGAAGCCTGATAGCTTTACCTTTGAATTTCACCCGTTTTATTCTAAATCCATTCAAGTTTGTCGACCTACTGTAGTATAGAAGAGTACATCAAAGGCAGATAACTAGAACCTAAACAATACTGAAATGAAGCCTTTTTCTAGCATTTCAAAGTATATCAAGGGCAGGTAACTATTGCCACAATGATTACATTTCAACAATAATTGCACTCCTTCCAGAACATATAGCTACATCCTTTGTGTACAAGTATAATCAAAATCCATTGAAAACTGTAGTTGCAAGAGAGTAAACGCTGTAAAATATGGCATTTTCAGCAATTCAAAGGTAGATATCTCTTGATCTATTTGTCTGATTCCAACCATAATCAAACTCATATGAACCTCTATGGCCATATACAATATGGGCAAGTTTGAGAGAGCTTGGATAAATATTGTGGCCTCTAGAGCGTAAACACTGTTAAATATATCATTTTCAGCAATTCAAAGGTAGATAACTTTTGACCTATTGATCTGATTACAACCATAATTGAACTCATCCGAAGTCTTATGGTAATATACAATCTGAGTAAGTTTGAGAAAGATTGGATAAAATGTGTGACCTCTAGAGTGTAAACATCGTTAAATATGGCATTTTCAGCAATTCAAAGGTAGATAACTCTCGACCTATACATCTGATTTCAACCATAATCAAACTCACCTGAACTCTTATAGTCATTTACAATCTGAGCAGGTTTGAGATAGATTGGATTAAAATTGTGGCCTCTACAGTGTAAACACTGTTAAATATGGCATTTTCAGCAATTCAAAGGTAAATAACTCATGACCTATTTGTCCGATTTCAACCATAATCGAACTCATCCGAACTCTTATGGCAATATACCATCTGAGCAAGTTTGAGAAAGATTGGATAAATATTGTGACCTTTAGAGTGTAAACACTAAAATTGTTGACGCCGGACGCCGCATGACGGACGCCGGACATTCAAGGATTGCAAAAGCTCACCCTGAGCTAGCTCAGGTGAGCTAAAAAGGTAAAAAAAGTGTATCTATGGAGTAAAGGTTTAATTTGGTTATGCACAGTAAATTTTTTGTAAAGTTGCAACTCAAAAAGAGATAACTTAAAAGTGCAACTATGTACAGTAAAAACCGCTCTATTGGGACCACTAAAACATAGGATAATTGATTGTATAAAAATCAGGTGACAGCTGAAAGTGAGTAGAAAGTAAAACAGAAAGCTCCTAAAGGAGCTTTTTGTTTTACTGTCACCTTGCTTGAAGCAGTCACCTGTTGTAAACACTGAATATATTTAACACAATCAAGTGGTCATAATAAAGGAATTTTACTGTAAGTTGAAGCAGTCACTTGTCTTAACGCTCATAGTGCTTGAAAACAGTGAAGACCAAGATCAGATGGGTCGTTCAGAGCCATATGTTCAGGATCTGCAGTATTTGTCATAGTTTTAAATATTTTGAGACAAGAATGAATGAATGTAAACTGGTCATTCATCAGATAATTGAAGAGTAAATTTGAAATATATTCAGCATTTTATAGGTTAAACACAAGTACTCTTATAATGCTCAGATATGCGTATGAAATGGGTCCTCTGACACTTACATGATGGGCACCTCCCTGTAATCAGGCTCCTTGTCGGCTGACTGTAAAGGACTCATGGTAACTGTGGGCATCCATTTGTTCACAAACACCTGCTTGTTGTCAATCTTCTCCCCTGAAACATCAACCCATAGTGTGTGTAGTGTCAAGATTTACCTTTTACTACGTAGACAGGGTCAAAGATAAGAGGGAGTATAATGAACAAATCCATGATTTTCTCATTCATTCATCACCAAATCCTATGGCGTTACTTCTCATTAAAATCATCTCTTTGAGACGATTCTAATGAGAAGTAACAGGATAGAGAATAATGCAGAAATAAATATTTTAGTTTTTCTATATTCTCCCCTTATCTGCATAGATAAGCCCTTTCAGGCTTTAAATTCATTCCTCCACTGAAGAAATAATTTCATTTTTATACAGAAATGAATATATATTTCCTATACCCTAGTATATTTTAGCTTAAAGCAGACTGAAAGTAAAGCAGAGTGTGCCTTAAGGCATATTCTGCTTTACTTTTAAACTGCTTTAAGTAGTCACCTGCCTACAAAATAGACAGGTTTTCCTCAGAACATGTGTGTCACCTGCCAGCAAGCATCAGTCGAACATTCTCTTTCCATAAATTTCATTTCAAAATCTTCAGTATAACAGAAGAAATCTGCATAAAAAGAAAAGATGAAAAGGGAAATAACTCTCACAATATTGATTCAAGAGACAGGACTCTTGTACGGTATACTTCCTCTAGTCAAGCTCTTTCCATAAATGAAGTTTCATCTTAAAAGCTGCAGTAGAACAGGAGTTATAAAGTGCAACGCAAAAGGGGTGACAGATGGACCAACCGACAGACCCGGAAAAGTGATCCCTAAGTGTCACCTATAGCAGGTGACACAAAAACTAGAAACAGGCTATGCTGTAAAGGTTTTGAATTATTTGCGAGATAAGAATCTGCTGGGTTCATAAATGGCTGGTGAGACACCTTACATATAGTCTAACTTGTAATATCCTTTGCCTTAGCCTTTCTCCTGCTAGTAGTGTATTTTAACATTTTTTAAAACAGTGTAGACTCAGACCAAACAGTCCTACAAGAAGATGTCTGATCAGGCTCTGCACTGTTTTCTTACAGGACCTCTCTGACATGAGTTTGCAGTATTTCCTGGACAAGGTTTTCCTGATTTTATTACACAGTATAATAGATAATAGAGGTTAATAGTTGACACAGTATTATTATATATTATATTCTGCTTTACTTAATCCTACTTTAAGTGCAAACTTAGTCTTGAAAATCTGAAACAGGTTATGATAATGAGGTAATGTGCTAATAGCACAATTTTTACAGGTATAACAAACCTGGGGAGCAAATGCCGTCAGAGTCCAGGGCTGAGTGTCGCCATATTGGTTTGCGTGTTGTGGCATCCACCATGGGCCCCATCACCTTGTCAAAAGTTTGATTGGCATAGCGCTTCAGTGTACACTGTTGCTTCCTGTACACAAGACATCGACCAAAGCCTGGAAAATATACAGTAAAACCTCTCAATTATGACAACTAAAGCAAAGGCTTGCTTATTTGAAAGACAGGTGAAAGTTTAAAGAAAGGTGACAGTACAACAGAAAGCTCCTAAAGGAGCTTTCTGTTTTACTGACACCTTGCTTTTAAGCAGTCACCTGCCATAAAAACCTTAAAATTAACATAGTTTAGTGGCTGTAATAGAGGTTTTATTGTAATATTAGTCTTGTAATCTGGAAATGTTTGTTTTGCTAGTACATGTAATTCACTATAAAAAGGCACAAATTACAACACGTTGGATTTGTTTCTTTCAATAATGGACAAGTCTTGTTTTTCCAAGAACTCATCAAAGGCATTTGTTCAGTCCTTATCACAGCAATTTTCTTCAAAACAAAATGCCCAATCCCGGCACTTCAGATTGTTCATGTGGGGACGCTTTCCAGCTGGCTTACTGAAGGTCGGTAGTTCTGCCCAGATGCCAATTTGTGCCTAAAACAGTGTATAAAGGGCATCTGGGATCTTCCACCACCTTTATTTAGCTAGACAGTGCCATATGACTGAAATACTGTTAAAGCTAAAAAGTAATACTATTAATACTTAAATTACCTCTGTCTAGTGAAGCTTTGTTGATGACGAGGGCGTCTTCTATATCGTATCCACTGTAGGACATCACAGCCACTGTAGCATTCTGACCAGCAGGCAGCTTGTCAAAGTTGATCAGTTCAATTGTCTGCAATCAAAACAAGAAATCTTTTTACTTGATACTCCACCCTTCCCTTAATGTTTGTTTTCCTTTTCTAAAAGAGATTGTTTCTGTCAGATAGCTAGCTAGACTGCTTTAATCAGGCTGAAAGTAAAGCAGAAATCTCCCTCCTGGAGAGTTCTGCTATGTTTTCAGCCTGCTTTAAGCAATCACCTGATAAGGTGAAGAAAGTTTTATAAGGATCAATTAACATGACAGGGATACATTTTTTAAAAGGGCAATTTCTGTGATAAATAGGTAAAGTCATTTTGATGAATGAAAGGTTAGAGTAAAACTTATCAGTATTTATGAAGCTCTTACTTGTAAACTAAGCTTGTATTTAATCATTGCTGTGTGTTTAATTGTTCAATATGTGTCAGTTCACCAGTTTGAGAATCGAGACTCATCTGTTTTTCATCGTAGTCATAACATTATATCAAATGAACAATAGAGAAAAACCCTCCAAACATCGCAGGCAAAGAGGTTCCAGATAACCTGCACAATCGCAGTCAGTTAACCAAATATGCCCACCATTTCAACCCTTATTTTTCCACCAAACCTTATGTTGAAACTTAGAAATGCTCCTTTAGGTGTCCACCAACAACTGAGTTGTGAAAACCCATTGAAAAAGATGATTGTTATGAATAGTCACATCAAAAGACTTTCATATATTTAAATGTGCAATTTGATACAAGAACAAAACATATACCAGTTGATTAAACTAACTAAGATTGATTGTTATGATCCTAAGTATTGGGACAGACAGGCCTGAGCAAACAGTGTAGACCCTGATCAGACTGCTCCCTCAGGAGCAGTCTGATCAGGTCTGCACTGTTTGCCATTCATTTTGAACCTCTTGGACACATAACCTTGATTATAGCAAATTGTTTTAATTTCATAATTATTACAGCAGTTACACAGGGTGTCCCAATTTTTTTTTTTTTTACAGTAGTTGAGATTTTAAGGAGAAAATATAAGAAATCAGAAATCGTGAGCTTATTCTCTTTTATCTTGAATTCCTGGACTTGTTGCGTAGCATTACCTTTGACTTGACTAGAGGGGCTTGTGGGTAACACAACAAATACATCAGGGTGTCAATTCTATTCCTTTGGTTGTAACCAATTGTACCTTTGAAATAGAGAAAACAATGGACAGTTCATGGACAAGTTTATCATTAACTTTACAGATGTTTTTGTATAATTGGACGCTTGAACCCATAGTGATACATGTATTTATATATACATCATTTCCAAACAGTGTAAATGGGAAGAGAACACCTGTCCTATGCAAACAATGTAGATCCACATCAGAGAGTTCCTTAATCAGGGTCTGCGCAGTTTGACATTTTGCAATTTATTGCAAAACAACTCTAAATAGTTAATAATGGACTAAAACATTTGGAAAGTAATATTATTTATATAAGAGCAAACATTTCAGGTTTGGACAAGATGTATATTAACTTCCAATATATGCCTGTTTCGACAAATGAACATAATCTTGTTCATCAATTTGTCAACAGTTTATCTGTTGGGCAATCTTTCCTTATGGCAATGTTTCCCTATTTTATAAGCCAATGTTACAGTTCAGATGACAGATATTCATAGTAGGCAGAGTAATATGTATGAATAATCCACGGCTGTCATTAGTTAATCATGAAAAATCCTAAGATTTCCAAATGTTCAATTTTTCAAGCGTGAGTTGTACCTTTAATCTTTTACCCCATAGTCTGTTTCTACTTTTGAAGACACGTGGCCACTTAAAGCAGGTTGAAAGTAAAGTAGAATGTGCCTTAAGGCACATTCTGCTTTACTTTCAGCCTGCTTTAAGCAACTATCTTTTGGGATAAAAATCCGAAGATTTCGGAAAATCCGTAGAAATGGTAGCCCTGATATTCCACTGGAAAAGGGTTAATTGAGCTTCAAGTGAACACAGATTTCACTGTAATTGTATATCTACTGACACCTTACCCATGGCCTGTTTCCCCATAGCACACTGGTATGTGTTCCTAGGTGACTGGTTGTGGTGAGGGTACGGTATCAGACCAGCACATACACCAAGGATAGTAAACGGCTCAATCTCCAGGTGAGTTGTTACACTGAAACACATGAAATATATCAGGATTGTACGTTTACACTGAAAACACATGAAATATATCAGGATTGTACGTTTACACTGAAAACACATGAAATATATCAGGATTGTGTGCGTTTACACTGAAACACATGAAAAATATCAGGATTGTGTGCGTTTACACTGAAACACATGAAATATATCAGGATTGTGTGCATTACATTGAAACACATGAAATATATCAGGATTGTGTGCATTTACATTGAAACACATGAAACCTATCAGGATTTTGTGTTTTTCTAAGATGCCAAATACAACAAAACCTTAATATTGAACTTAGTGGTCAAAGTCAAAGGTCAAGGTAAAAAGAACTGTGGTGCAACATGGTGTACTCATTCATGTGCATCAGCATATGAAGTTTCGTGACTGTGATTGCAGTAGTTTGGCCAGAATAGACTTTAAGTCCAGAACAGATCTTAATGCAAAATCTTAATGTCAATCCTATACCATAGGTCAATATCTAAAGGCCAAGGTCAGAAACTATGTTTATAAAAGTTCATAGATGATTCAAGTTTTATTGACCTAGCCCTTATAGTTTCTGAGATACAGGGCAGAGGCTAATGTCCACACTGGGGGTATAACATAAGCCCCCTCACATAGACTGGGTAAAAATGGTGACACATTGATAGGCTGAGCACTTACTGTGTGATCTGAGACTCATACAAGGCAATCATGCAGTCGTTTTCTTCATTCACATCCAGGTACTCGACCAGCCCTTCTTTCAGAAAGTCCTCAAAGCTTCTGAACCCTTGGGTCAACTCCTGAATGTGTTTCTCTGTCACCAACAGTCTGCCTTTATTAACAATCAGATATGGCCTGAAAGTAGAACGTAATAACCCATTACCCCATAGCCTGTTTCTAGCTTTGAAGACAGATGAATTCTTAAAGCAGGATGATGGTAAAGCAGATTGCGCCTTAAGGCACAGTCTGCTTTACTTTCAGCCTGCTTTAAGCTATTAACTTCTAGGAAATATAAAACACATCTTATGGTTTATATTCATTACTGTATATATTTGAACAAATTTCTACAGTAGAGGAATAAATTAGAGGCATTAAAAGGCGTATTTATGGGGTAATGGGTTAAACTAAATGATGGTTCAGCCCATGATGTCCACATGACATATTTGCTTTTATTTCAGTTTTTCTTTTATTTTTGCCAATGCATGATCTGGTTTTCATTCTCTTTAAAGACTGTTCATGCAGCTTCAATGGCTTTCTTAACACAAACTTGACTGTAACATCACTATTGTTAGGCTACTGAATTTTATGCTGGTCCTATAAATTTGTTTATCTTAGTGGCAAGATAGCCCTTCAGATTAAAGTATACAGTAAAACCACTCTATTATGACCCCTTAATTATATCACCTGTCTTGCTTACAATCAATTAACCCTTTTTTAGTGGTCGTAATAGAGAAGTATCACTGTATGTTTCTATCCCTTCTCTCTGCAATATATAACAATGCACACCAAAATAATGCACTGTCAGACTTATTTGCCAATTAATGGAGCTCCATTACAGTTACGACTTTTCTCAATATCTATTAGCCATTAAAGTAAAACCCTATTATTATGACAACTGGAAATGACATACTTTTACGTGTAAAAGACAGGTAACAGCTTAAAGCGAAATGAAAGTAAAGCAAAAAGATCCAACAGGAGATTTCTGCTTTACTTTCATCTTGCTTTAATAATCACCTACATTGATTAAATAAAGATGGATATAGGTGACATGCACAAATGGCTTTGAAGGAAAGCGTTAATAGAGGTATCTCTTAGGAATGTAAAACTGTAATCCTGAATGCATGATGAAAACAACCTCATTCAGTGTTCATATCAGAGGGGTTTTACAGTATATACAAGACTAGCAGACCCCATCCTACCTGCAGACTCGCCCAGCATCTGATGATATGTACACACATCTATGAGCATTGTTTGGACAAATTGACACAAACTCGTTGATGTAGCCTGCTCTTCTCATTAGGCGGAAAGTGTGAACAAATCGCTTGTGGTTTAGTATCACACCCAAGATGTTACCTGAAAATGGAGAGTACAATATGAACAGCAGGGCTCCAGATACGTGGGGTATTTCAAAAACTGCAATCTTTATTTTTGTTTTAAAACCTATGGTGTCACTAGGATTTGATGCTGAATTAAGTGAGAAAATGTTGAATTTGTGCAGTTTACTCCCTCTTAAAGATGTCAAAGATGCAGCAACTAGTCTTGATCTACACTGTTTGACAACCACATGCATGTAAAGCATTTTATGTAGCTGTATTATATACAGTATTTGGCAGTATAGACCAAACTCAGATACAGAGCCTGGGATGACAATGGTGCTTGGTTTGTAAACTGTTGCAATGCAATAAGGCAGATTTTGTCATGGCACAAAAATGACAAAAATTGTTACAGAAAAACAAATTACAAAGCATGCAAAGAGTTATTAAATGATCAGGAACCAATCTGTCACCCTGAGAGTGTATTTGCAACTATAGACAAAGGAAATTAGTGAGGAAATCTTAACTCACCATTGAGGAAGACCATGTAGACCTTTTTGGAGGTAATTTCTGCCCCACTCAGTAGCTGTATATCCTCCACACCCAGATTAAATGCCAGTCGTATGATAGGAGTCTCATCATGGTCTGTCGTGATGTGACTCATTAAAGCCAAGTTCTTCACCAAGCCACATGCCTGACAAAACAAAATAAACATATAAAGGACCATTGCGAAGTATTTGTTTCCTATAAGAGCAAGGGAAAAACAGGGTACATACTTATAAAGTGTTTAAACTGAGTCTGAAATCATTCTCAAGCATTTGATTGGTCAGATTTGAGCCTAGGCTCAAATCTGACCAATCAAATGCTTGAGAGCACACTCAGGCTCAGCTCAAATGTTTCATAAGTGCAGGGCCAGGCAACTCCTTAAAATAGCAATAAAGACCTTGGTTCCCTTTGCTTTGTGAACTGATGTTAAACAGAGTTTGCTGGGGTGACTCTTATCCTGCATATTCATGACTGTATAAATCTGAAGTAATATTCTTATGCAACATATCCGTGACTGTATAAATTGGAACCACTTTCTCCAGTGAAGAAACAAATTAAAAGCATAAAAATGCCTATTTATAGGGTAATGGGTTAAACAGCTACCCTTCTTAAAGACTGCCAACAACTCTTTGAAGTGAAATACTCCCTAAAGCAAAGTTAATGGCGAAATACTCTCTAAAGTAAAAACTTTGCTAAATGTGTATGGGTTTTCGTAGGTTTTACTGTCTATCTTTTTATCCACGTACAGAATAATGTTACAGCTTACCTCTCCTTCAGGGGTGTCTGACGGACACAACATTCCCCACTGTGACGGCTGTAGAGATCTCGGACCACTCACCTTTCGTGTCTTCTCAAACTACAAGAAAAGTAATAACCATTTCATAAAGTCCAATTTTATTAAGTCAAGGTCAAAGTCAAAATCAAGGTGGGGTGATATTGGTGGATTGGGAATGGTCCAAGGCAACAACTGTATAAGCATCCAAGTATTTGAGTTGGTGATGTTGATGCTAGATGAAATGGTAAAATCTAGTTAACCAAATAATGGTCCATTTACAATGCTTTTCAGTCCAGATGAAGTCAAGGTCAACATCAAGGTTGGGTGATATCTGATATTGTTACAGATGGACGGACAGGACAATCACAACATGTCTCCACATCTATAGATGCCCGTGGCATAAAAAAGTTAACTGAGTTGTCAAGTAACTAGGCATCTCATACAATGTTCTTTACTCTGATTGTACTTCAGCAGCAGAAGGTAAAGTGATTCTAAAATAGGAGAAAAAAGCAATTTGATTTTCAAAGAAGACAAAGAGATAAAGTCAAATCTCCATACTTGAAACTCACATCAGTCAAGTTTATCCGTATTTCATAACTTCAATTTTTGATAAATTGAACTTGCTCAAGTCAAACATAACCGTGTTTCAAAGTTAAGACATGGCTGAGCCACATTTTAACTTTGCAACACAGATAAGCGTGATGTCCATGAGTAATCCAGGGTCTGACTGTATTTAACTTATGCTTACCTGAGACGAGATACGAGTCATCATGCCTAAACAGGAGATGTATGACAGTCGAGATAACACCTGGGTTACCCCTGACCTGTCCATCTTGAATCGCTTGATAGTCCAGTTTCCCTACAAATACATCATAATTATGGTCTATATATAGTCAAATTGTTCACTTTTTCTTAACAGATTTGTTTCAAATTTAAGCCAGGTGTTTTAAAAAAAATGGCTAAATGTTAAGCAGTTATCTCCCTATGGGGAGATTTCTGCTTTTGAAAGTAAAGCAGAATGAGCCTTAAGGTGCATTCTGCTTTACTTTTCAGCCTGCTTTAAGCTTTTATCTGCTAGAATAAAGAAAATATTTCTTATGATTTTTATTTGTGACAGTATAAATTGGAACCATTTTCTTTATTAGAGGAATAAATTAAAGGCGTTAAAAGACACATTTATGGGGTAATAGGTTAAAGCAGGCTGAAAATAAAGCAAAATGTGCACATTCTGCTTACTTTCAACCTGCTTTCAATGGTCAACTATATTCAATACTAGAAACAGGCTATGGAGTAATGGGTTAAGCGACTAACTATTACCAACTAGTATAGCGACCGAAAGTATAGTTTTATAAGTGTTGAGTTGATAAAGGTGCACTTTGTATTAACCCTTAGCCTGCCAGTCATGACTATAGCTCCATATGCAAACAGCTTGGATCCGGATGAGACGCCGAGTAACTCGGCGTCTCATCCGGATCCAAGCTGTTTGACACTCGGACAACATTTTCAGCAATTTTGAGCAACTTTGAAGCACTTTGAAACTTGAAGCAGACGAGAAATATAGCAGACGACAATTTATTTGGCGGGCTAAGGGTTAATTCTTAGCACGCTAGCAGTGAAACCAAAATAACCTATGCAAACAGTTTAGATCCTGATGAGACACTGCCTAATACGGCGTCTCATCAGGATCCAAGCTGTTTGACACCCTGACCCTGTTTTGAAAAGACACTTTGAAAATTCTGTTTTCAGAACAGCAGCAGAAGACTATTGTTGCAGATGAAATATTACCCAGCATGCACAGATGAAATATTACCCAGCATGCAAAGAGTTAAAGCCGGCTAGATATGACTTACTGATGATATGGCAGTCACAAGGCCGTTAGTAATCTGGTCTTGTCTCATATGTTTCACAATGTCAAACTGGGCAGCCCTCGGCTTGGGTATAGTCTTGTCTGCTATCATCTTTAACTGAAAACACACACAATATACCTTAATAGTATTGGGACAGACAGGCCTGAGAAAAATGTTAAGACCCTGATCAAACTGTTTCCTGTCTGATTGTTTATCAATCACTGTGAACAGAAGCCCATTACACCACAATTATAAGGGATATATTTCTAAATATAAAACCCTTATGTTTGCCCAAATCTTACATAGTGACTTCTCATTATTGTCTAGAAAATATGATTCTAATGACATAGCATAGATTTAGTATAGACACAAAGGGACCCTATTTAAAGAGGATATTTTTCTTCCATTCTGCTAGTATATTTTGTGATTAATGAATCTTCAAAGTCAAATAACATAATAGAATAACGCTTATATTTGGACAAATCATTTTTGCTTTGAACAACCAGTTCAAAGACAGTATTTAAAGAAAACAAAAAGCTAATTTTGCAGAATGTGTTTTGACGTTATTCTGTAAATTCAAAATATTTTTTCATTTTTGTTACCTCGCTGTTGAACTTTTTGAAAAGATCTTCAAACAGCAGAGAGATCAGTTGACCAGCCAACTCCAGCCTCTTGTTACCATAGTAATCTCTGTCATCAGCCTTGACCTTATCACATTTGGCCTGGATCATCCGGCGCACCATCATAGCAATATAGACAGCCTTCACCTTGAAGTTCCACCCTTCAACCTGAAACATGAGACCTGTCACAATTAAACCATTACCCCATAGACTGATTGTAGCTTTGAAGAAAATCTACCACTTAAAGCAGGTTGAAAGTAAAGCAGAATGTGCCTTAAGGCACATTCTGCTTTACTTTCATCCTGCTTTAAGCTACCATCTGCTACAATATAGAAAATATTTCTTATCATACAAATGCAACTGTATAAATTGGAACTATTTTCCTTAGTGGAAAAATAAACAAGAGCACCGCAAGCCGGGCACATTATACGCCCGTCAAATCGATCTTAGAATGTAGTCATACCAAAACCCTATCATGGTAAAAACAAAAGGGGAAGAACCCTGAAAGTTAGGGGTCATATGCTGACCAAGTTTCAAAAGGATGGGAATAAATTTGTTTGAGAAAGAGAGCTACAAACTAAAAAATGCCCGTTTTTGATGATAAAAGGGGCATAACTCTTGAATGTCAGGGGCAATCTTGCTGGTTATGGAACTTGACCGAGACATTATGGTCATACACATGCTGACAAAGTTTCAAAAGGATTGGAATTAATTTATTTGAGTTAGAGAGCGGACAAACTAAAAAATGCCAATTTTTGACAAAATAAGGGGCATAACTCTTGGAAGTCTGGGGCAATCCTGCTGGTTATAGAACATAACCGAGACATTATGGTAATACACATGCTGACCAAGTTTCAAAAGGATTGGAATAAATTTGTTTGTTAGGGGTCATATGCTGACCAAGTTTCAAAAGGATGGGAATAAATTTGTTTGAGAAAGAGAGCTACAAACTAAAAAATGCCCGTTTTTGATGATAAAAGGGGCATAACTCTTGAATGTCAGGGGCAATCTTGCTGGTTATGGAACTTGACCGAGACATTATGGTCATACACATGCTGACAAAGTTTCAAAAGGATTGGAATTAATTTATTTGAGTTAGAGAGCGGACAAACTAAAAAATGCCAATTTTTGACAAAATAAGGGGCATAACTCTTGGAAGTCTGGGGCAATCCTGCTGGTTATAGAACATAACCGAGACATTATGGTAATACACATGCTGACCAAGTTTCAAAAGGATTGGAATAAATTTGTTTGAGTTAGAGAGCGGACAAACTAAAAAATGCCAGTTTTAGATAAAAAAGGGGGCATAACTCTTGACTGTCTGTGGCAATCTTGCTGGTTATAAAACATGACCGAGACATTATGGTCATACACATGCTGACCAAGTTTCAAAAGGCCTGAAATAAATTTGTATGAGTTAGAGAGCAGACAAACTAAAATATGCCCGTTTTTTAAGAAAAAAGGGGCATAACTCTTGAATGTCTGGGGTAATCCTGCTGGTTATCGAACTTGATTGAGATATTATGATCATACACATGATGACTTAAGTTTCAAAAGGATTAAAATAAATTTGTTTGAGTAAGAGAGCGGACACACTAAAATATGCCCGTTTTTGATGAAAAAAGGGGCATAACTCTTGAATGTCTGGGGCAATCCTGCTGGTTATCGAATTTGACCGAGATATTATGGTCATACACATGCTGACAAAGTTTTAAAAGGATTAAAACATATTTGTTTGAGTTAGAGAGCGGACAAACTAATATGCCCGTTTTTTACAAAAAGGGGCATAACTCTTGAATGTCTGGGTCAATCTTGCTGGTTATCGAACTTGACCGAGATATTATGGTCATACACGTTCTGACCAAGTTTCAAAAGGATTGGACTAAATTTGTTTGAGTTAGAGAGCGGACATGAAAAAGTTAACGGACGGACAGACGGACGGACATGCCACCGAAATCGGTTAGAGGGCCTTTTCTTTTGTTATTTTCTTTTGTTTGAATAACGGGCCACGGCCCCTTATTCTATTGTTACGGAATGAACTCTATTGTCTTCTTTTGTTATGTTTACCGTTATCTGGCAAGAAAAGGCCCTCTAACCCATTTCGGTTGTGCGGACAGACGGACGGACAGACGGACGGACAGCGCCACGACATAATACGTCCCGTCTGAAGACGGGCGTATAATAAAAGGCGTAAAAAGGTATATTTATGGAGTAGTGGGTTAAAGTGACAAATGCAGTCAATGTGTTGTAATACTAATAGGAAATGTATTTTGATGTTATAAACAGACCTGTTAGTACACTCATACACACCATAAATGCCAAGAAATCCAGAGCTCCAGATAAGGGAAGTATTTCAACAAGAGTGCAATGATGGCCCTTAATCGCTCACCTGAATATATTGAAACTGAGAGTTGACCATTTTTGACAATAAAGGGGCATAACTCTGCTAAAAATAGTCGCCAACGTCTGAAGCGCAAACTCGTCTGAGCTATTGTGGTATGGAATATTTGTAGGAAGTTTAATCAAAATCGGTCAATAAATGAAGGTGAGAGAGCGCTAAGAAGAAAAGTTAACGGCATAAGTGTGGCTTATTTTAAATTTTAAGTATGTAAAGGGGCATAACTCATAGAAAAATAATTTAACAGGAACCAAAATTCTCAGGTGCCTTCCCTGCATGATGAGAAAGCTAAATATGAAATTTGGTTACAATAGACAAAATGTAAGTAAAATTATGATCAGGAAACAATATATTGTTAAAAAAATTGTGTGAAGGGGCATAACTCTGAAAATACGTAGTCAAACCAAAAACCCGTAATATATGTTAAGTAACTTCATTCAGTGTATCACCATATCAAATTTGAAATCAATTGAATAAAAAATAAAAAAGTTCTGTTTTTTTTTTAAAATGCCCATTTTTGACAATAAAGGGGCATAACTCTGCTAAAAATAGCCGCCAACGTCTGAAACCCGAACTCGTCCGAGCTATTGTGGTATGGAATATTTGTAGGAAGTTTAATCAAAATCGGTAAATAAATGAAGGTGAGAGAGCGCTAACAAGAAAAGTTAACGTACGGACGGACAGCGCTGGGTATACCATAATACGACCGTCGATGACGGGCGTATAAAAAGCTTTTAATAAATATTGCTTCCCCCTGATGCTTCTGATAGTTTGGTTGCAATTGGGCCAGTGGTTTCAGAGGAGTTCTCCTTTACAAAGTGTGGACAGACAGACGACTGTACACCGGACAAAATGCAATCACAATAGCTCATCTCACACTTTGTGCTCAAGTGAGCTAAAAACACAAATCTTTATTTCTGAATTAAACCCTAATGTGTCACTTTTCATTAGAATACTAGTCTCTTTGAGACGGTTCTAAAGAGTAATAACAACACAGCATTAGGTGCTGAATAAGAGAGAAGATGTTGGATCTATTTTCTTCAGTAGATTGAAATAGAAAGTTACTGATTACGTACAGGAACATGTGCCAGAATGACGCCATGCAGGATATCTCTCGCCTCATCTACCTTGCTCTTCCTCGGGCCTCCCCACATTCTACGCTGCCGTACTCTAGTGCCGATATACTTCAAAGCCTACAATAAATAGTCAAACCAATTTCAGTCAAACTTGTATTACACGACCACTCAAAGATGTTTAGTTTTAGTATTCATGACATTGGGAAGCTTAACCCATTACCACATAAATACTCCTTTTTACGCCTTTAATTTATCATTCCCATAGAAAACAGTTCCAATTTATACAGTCATAAGTATTTATGATAAGTAATCTTTTTTATATTCTAGTAGATGGTAGCTTAAAGCAGGCTGAAAGTAAAGCAAAATGTGCCTTAAGGCCCCTTCTGCTTTACTTTCAACCTGCTTTAAGTGGTCACCTATCTTTAAAACTAGAAACAGGCTATTGGGTAATTGGTTGTCACAGGCAAGTGTAATGCAGAAGGCTCCTATGCTGTATCATTTTTGTTATGCATTGTGCCATAATGTTTCTGTAAAGATCATTATGTATTTGTATTCAGTGATTGTTTAACACAGGGTTCCTGGTAAGAGAGAATACAAACAAGAGTGTTTTGATGGCAAGATACGTCCTTCAAGTGGCAGTACAAGTGTCGTAATTTTGAACTCGTCCAATCTATTTACTGAACAATGCATCCAATTAAGATGATACAATTTGGGCATAAATTGTTAAAAGTACTTCACATGTTGGACACCAGTATAGATGACCATTGCAAACACATCAGTAGCATGTTCAGTTACCACTGTTTGCTGTTTAGGTTAGCAGTTTGTGCCACGTGTGAAGCATGCAGAGTACAGTAGAGAAAACGTTTTATTTCCAAATAACCTGTTTACGCTTAAACTATTATTTTCCTTGCAAACAGTTTGGAGCCAGATCAGACGCTGGGTTACCCGGTGTCTGATCAGGCTCCAAACTGTTTGCCACTCAGATTAAAACTGGTAATCATAATTGTTAACCAGAAATGGGTGTCAAAGCCACCTGATGCTCGCCTGCTTGAACTTTAAGTCTAAAAACATCTTGTATCCAAAACAAATCAATTTTCAGTTTAGAAAGATTATAAAAGAATGATGAGTCTCAATCTAGTTATATAAAACTTTAAAACAACCCGTCCAAAAAACTTTAACCTGGTGATTTGAGGTCAAAACAACCAAGTACAAAACATGTCAAAAATTGAAATAAATTAAAATCATTTTTAATTCGAACTTCAAAGCCTCAATGTTTGTTCCCAAATGAAGCTCCATAAAAAAATTCAGCACCCTAGCATATGTATTAAACTTTAAAACAACCCGTCCAAAAAACTTTAACCTGGTGATTTGTAAGAACAAAACCTAAGTCGAAAACATGAAAATTATTAAAATTGTTTTTAATTTCCAATTTCATACCGTCAATGTTTGACCCCAAATGAAGCTTCATACAAAATTTCAGCACCCTAGCACATGTATTAAACTTTAAAACAACCCGTCCAAAAAACTTTAACCTGGTCTTTTGTAGCAAAAAACCTAAGTCTAAAACATGTCAAATATTGAAATCATTATTAACTTTAATGTTCATAACATCAATGTTTGACCCCTAATAAACCCCCATACAAAATTTCAGCACCCTAGCACAAGTATTAAGCTTTAAAACAACCCGTCCAAAAAACTTTAACCTGGTCTTTTGTAGTAAAAAACCTAAGTCCAAAACATGTCAAATATTGACAAAAATTAAAATTATTTTTAAATTATAACTTCATAACATCAATGTTTGACCCCTAATAAACCCCCATACAAAATTTCAGCACCCTAGCACAAGTATTAAGCTTTAAAACAACCCGTCCAAAAAACTTTAACCTGGTCTTTTGTTGTAAAAAACCTAAGTCCAAAACATGTCAAATATTGACAAAAATTAAAATTATTTTTAAATTATAACTTCATAACATCAATGTTTGACCCCTAATAAACCCCCATACAAAATTTCAGCACCCTAGCACAAGTATTAAGCTTTAAAACAACCCGTCCAAAAAACTTAACCTTGGCCACGCTCACTCACGCCGGGGGTATGACATTAGCTCTGCTGTTCTACGAACAGGCGAGCTAAAAATTAAAAATTGAAAATTTCTATATTTCATTGCAATGCATTTGCGTTTGAACGGAAGAATAACTTTTTCTCCACTGTATTTCAGAGCAGGTAACCAACTCGCAATAGATTGCCATAGCCATAGACAGCCATCTATTTTTTTACTGAACTCATCACTGATCCAAATCAAACCCAACACTTTATCGGCTTACCACTACAGAGAGGAGCAAGTTAATTTCAGAATTTCAAACACTTACTCAAAGCAACCTAGTGACACATATACACATCCCTTGTAAAATGTATAAACGATTAACAGTTTACATGTCTATACAAACAGTGTAGATAATAATTCCAGAGTCAATGAGCTCAGCAAATTTCAAGATAATATGTGTCAACTACCTGAAGCTGTGTGAAGACTTGCGCCCGGTGACACTCCTCTAGACACGGGGCTACAGCCACCAGAACCTCCTCCTCACTACCTATCATCTGTACAAACTCCTGCTCACACTCAAATCCCATACCCTTGAACACCACTGCTATAGGTATGTCCTGAAATATACAGTGATAACATCAATCCTTGTCCTGAATAATACATTGGCAACATTAAATCTGTATTGGGCAACAAACTCAATACAGGAACATTATCCTTTTTCAGAGTCAAAAACGCCATTTTCAAAGCCTTAACAAATTCAACCTTGGCAATGGATTTACTCTTCATTTACAAACAGTGTACTTGTGAATAGTATTTTTGTCCTTTGCAAAAAGGGAAGACCTGATCAAAGGGATCCTGCAGGAGCCCTCTGATCAGGTTCTGCATTTTTTCATAATTATTGCCACATCCAGCTAATCAAATATTTACAAAACTTAAAATTATTTTTAAATTTCAACTTCATAACATCAATGTTTGACCCCTAATGAACCTCCATACAAAATTTAAGCATCTAGCACAAGTATTAAACTTTAAAACAACCCGTCCAAAAAACTTTAACCTGGTGGTTTGTAGTCCAAAACATGTCAAAAATTGACATAAATTAAAATTATTTTTAAATTCAAAATTCATAACATCAATGTTTAACCCCTAATGAACCTCCATACAAAATTTCAGCACCCTAGCACAAATATTAAGCTTTAAAACAACCCGTTCAAAAAATGTTAACCTGGTGATTTGTAGTAGAAAAACCTAAGTTCAAAACATGTCAAAAATTGACATAAATTAAAATTATTTTTAAATTCCAAATTCCAACATCATAACATCAATGTTTAACCCCAAATGAACCTCTTTACAAAATTTTATAACCCTAGCACTAATATTAAGCTTTAAAACAACCCCTCCAAAAAACTTTAACCTTGGCCACGCTCACGCTCACTCTCACGCCCACGCCCATGCCGGGAGTATGACATTAGCTCTGTTGTTCTACGAACAGGCGAGCTAAAAATCAGTAGTGCCCAGACCGGTATTCCAACTATAGTGGTGAGGAATTATGTGATTGAAAGACCTTAAAATTATTGGTCTTGTCAACATTAACAAGTTTGAGATACAAGGGTTCAGTTGTATTCTAACCAGCAAATTGCACTGATACCATAGGTCAAACATCTCTGTATCATACCTAGCAACAAATATACTTGTCATTCTTAAACTATTTAAGAGCGCAATTCATGGTATTTGCCGATAACTTTCTGTTGTTTATTTCGCTTGAACACCAAAAAAAACAGTTTATTTCTTATTTTTATAATATATTTGCCAAGATTTCTAATATTCAATGAAGATTTTGTTAGAACGCATGTATATTTTATCCTTATTAGAGGTTGATAATACGAATAATGTGTACCATATAAGGAACAGCCATGACTGCATTACTGAAGCTTTGTACATTCAAAAGCAAAAAAAAGTCCCACTGTTTACAATCCAACGTCATAAAATTGACAGTTTGGCGCTAAAATGCCAATTTGATGTCATTTGGAAATGAAATCATTTTGAAAGAAGGATAAATATATGGATTTTTCTTTGTAACAAAGAAATGCAGACAGCTGCTGTTTATAAGGTATACCAATTTTCTTGCAATTTATCTCATAAAGAAGAATTTTAGTCGGTAATTATGGTTTCCATTAATAGGAAGGTATATCGTTAAGAACATTTTTTTGAAAAATCCGCCAATCGTTTGCTGTCAGAGTTCCAAAGATTAATTCGGGGATAAAAAATGCATATGCCCTTCGATACTTATCCACAAGTTGCGTCCTCTTGGGAAATAGTGAATGTAAATATTGCCTCTATCAGTCAACATACCTCTGAAAATGTGTTGTGTTTCAGGTAAAACTTTTCATGCTTCATTATCACATCTGTTTTACTCTTTCTTTCGTGAGTTGAACTGTAAATAAACAAGAAAACCTTCTCTCAAACAAATATTTCTGAAATGAATAGAACATATATTTTTGTTTATACACTTTGTTTATGAGATGATTTCATTCTGTTTTTTTATAATACAGGAATTGCATAGAATTAAATGTCTCCAACATCTCAGCTTTTCCCATGAGCCCACACATTTAGACTTAATAAATTACCTTTAACTACAGTTAAACACTGAAACTTACCAATGAAAAAATGGAAATTTGAGTAAAATATGTGCAACCAAAGTCTTCAAGGAGCATAAAAAAGTCCAAAGTATGATTATTTTTTTTTAATTCACAGTTTGACCCTATACATCTATGGTACACCCAATTAGAACTCTTTTGCCAAATATCAGCAAACAAAAACCATTATTAAATATGTGGCTAGGGTTAAGAAGATATTTAAGAAAATTATAATTTTAAAACAACAGGGGACTAAATTACTTAGAAATCAAGACAAAGCAACTTCCATAGTACTGGTTTGAGTCCCTTTGCATCTGAAACTGATCAAAATTGTTTGCAAATAACAGTGCACTGGGGGATAATGCAGATCACACACGCATAACCTTGTGTTAGCTCCAAGCATAACCCACCTTGTTACAGAGCACACAATGCTCCCTTTACGTCCAAAGTCTACATCTACAATCATCCTGTTCTTGGAGAGCTGTTCCTGTATGAGTATCACCTTCTCCACACCCTTGACAATGAAGTATCCCCCAGGGTCCATGGGACACTCGTTTAGCTTGGCCATCTCGGCAGGACTCTTACCATTCAAACAACAGTTGGAACTTCTCAGCATGATTGGCATCCTGACAATAAATTCAATGTATCAATATTTCTTGGTGATACAGGCAAACCTGTATTAATCAACCAGTTAAGAGACAATTGCTACATATTAATGATAATTGGCAGCTTAATGTAGGACAAAAGCCATGCAGAAGGCTCCTAAGGCATGGCTTTTGCGCTGCATTAAGCAATCACATGTGTTTAAAGAAGATCATCATGCATCTTCAATCAACTTAACTGAGGTTCATCAATGCTTATGATGCAATGAAGATGCTAAGTGCTAAGCTCAAATCTGACCAATCAAATGCTTGATAACTACTTCAGACCCAACTGAAAAGCTTTATAACCTTGGACTCAGGCTTATGTTAGATAGATTCTATAAAGGAAGAGCACAGACCCTGGTCCAGCAGCAGTAAAATCTTACCGTCCTATGGGCAGGTTTTTCCTGACAATACGTTGGTTCCCTCTAGTATATTCTATATCCACTGTGATTGGAGCTGAGTAGGTCATGTCTCGAAGACGACACTGAAAATAAACATTCAAGAGTAAATAGTTATTGTCAGTTCTTATATTGGGCAATCTGTTTTGCTTTTCCTAAAGGAAGTGCCTTGAAGGTCATCTGCTTAACTTTCATCTTGCTTTATCTTATAGATGCTATAAACAAATATTCGGTGCGTTTGGAGTTTAAACATTGGTAACCATTGGCAACATTTCTGCCGATGGTATGCCAATGGAACCATTGTTTTCCCATAGGAAATTCCAAGGGCAGCTTTTTTACAGACAACTTAAGAGTGTAAGTAGATTTGCCATCCAGTGTGTGCGCATTCAATTCAAAATGGCAACTGACATGATTTCTATTGAGCCACCCCAGGACAGTTCAATTACTTTACTTCTTAAAAACCGAGAAAGATATTAAACGAAAATATATTTTGATCGCTTATTAAAAATAAATTCTAAATTCGGTTGGGGACCAGTGGTACCAGCAGTCAGCTAATGGTGTCATTGGTACCCACATTGCCATTAACCGTTTGTATATAAATGGTGGACAATGGTGCCAACAGCAGACAATGGTATCAAAAGTATTTCTCCATTTTTACTGTTGTTTAAACTCCAAACACACCTAATATCTATGGATATTTTCAAAATCAATGCACCATGTCTCCTGCTAAATATAAAAGGCAGCTTAAAACAATATGAAAGTAAGGCAGAAAGCTCCTATGATATTTCAGCTTTATTACTTCTTGCTTTAGGTTAATGATCTGCCTTAAACTATGTTGGATATGTTTGGCAATTTACGCTTTTAATAGTATTAACCCTTTCCCTCATAGCAGCGCCTTTTAGCCTATATGATTTATTCTTACCCTGAAGAAAATCGTTCCAATTTAATCAGTCACAAATATATTTTATAGGGAATATTTTCTATATTCTAGCACATGATAGCTTAAAGCAGGCTGAAAGTAAAGCAGAATGCGCATTCGGGCGCATTCTGCTTTACTTTCAACCTGCTTTAAGTAGTCACCTATCTTCAATACTAGAAATGGGCTATCGGGTAAAGGGTTAATCAAAGCTCACCTCATGTGGAGAGATTGGTTTGGTGATATTGAAACCTTCCTCCACATCTGGCATTCCAACATAGATATTCAAATACCTGAAATATAGAAATATTGATATTCAAATACCTGAAATATAGAAATATTGGTACATGTATTGAAATATAGAAATATTGATTTTCAAATACCTGAAATATAGAAATATTGATATTCAAATACCTGAAATATAGAAATATTGATATTCAAATACCTGCAAATATAGAAATATTGGTATTGAAATATAGAAATATTGATTTTCAATTACCTGAAATATAGAAATATTGATATTCAAATACCTGAAATATAGAAATATTGATATTCAAATACCTGCAAATATAGAAATATTGATATTGAAATATAGAAATATTGATTTTCAAATACCTGAAATATAGAAATATTGATATTCAAATACCTGAAATATAGAAATATTGATATTCAAATACCTGCAAATATAGAAATATTGATATTCGAATATCTGAAAATATAGAAATGTTGATATTCGAATATCTAAAAATATAGAAATATTGATATTCAAATACCTGAAATGTAGAAACATTGATATTCAAATACCTGAAATATATAAACATTGATATTCAAATACCTGAAAATATAGAAATATTGATATTCAAATACCTGAAAATATAGAAACATTGATTTTCAAATACCGGAAAATATAGAAACATTGATATTCAAACACCTGAAATATAGAAATATTGATATTCAAATATCTAAAAATATAGAAATATTGATATTCAAATACCAGAAAATTTTGAAACATAGCTATACCAATACTTGTGATAAGCAAATGTATAGGATGAACTCTTCAGCTCCTGTTGCATAATATTATATTGACACATTTTGAAATCAGTGAAGGGCTGTCTTGTTTTCTTATAAAAAGTTAAAATAAAAGATGTGAAGGTAGTAAGAGGAATCCTTAGAAGATATTTCAGACTACCCATTAAGTCAGACAATGTGCATAAAATAAATTCAATGCAATGTTCCTTTCTTTAACCATGAGCTGGTTCAAGAAAATACATTCAACATACGAAGGATATTTCATTTGAAATACACTTTAGTAAAATTCCAATTAAATAGAGCGAAAATTAAAAATTATATAGCACCTTTTCTAAGCTATGTGATATGAAAATATGATTAATTTCAGTAGCAAATATGGCCAGTACCTATGACTGACCCACAGATCTCTATTTGGCACAATGAAGAGAAGTGTTGTTTTCAATTTAGTATTATGCATCCCTGTATCCACAAGAAAATGCCTTTTTCAATGATGTATTACACTTGACAATTATACATGCAGCTTCCAAGAAAATACCAAGGTAGCAGAACTTTTTGAATGACTCCAGGTATTTTATCATCAAACTTACTTCATGTAAAAGTTAGGATCAGCATCACTTGTAATCTTGTCATTGGCTTTCAGGATGTTCTTTATCTAAAAAATATCAAAACATGGAATTAATTCATATTTCTAAAGAGATAATAGTTGTTTACCTATTATCCCATAAATAGGCCTTTTTAAGCTTTTCATCAATCCTCTAATGATTAAAGAAAATAGTAGTAATTTATACAGTCATGAGTAAAAGGCTATAGGGTAATGATTGAGTTAACATTTCAACAAATACAGCAAGATTCTCACGACCCCATGCAATAAAAACAAGCAATGTTAAAACAAATTTTCTAATCTGAAACATGTTTATACAGAGTGCCTCAAAAAGTCATTAACTATTTTAATAAGTATATACTACATGTAATTAAGCACTGTTCCAAACTATGCAATCACTAAAAGACATATCAATTTACATTATTTATAAATAGCAGTAAACAAATAGCATTGTCCTGCTAATTTGAAGATGTAAACTCAGCTGCAGCAAACACTTCACTCGACCTTTATCATGTACAGTTAAACGGTAACCTCTCCATTTCTACCTCTAAAACAAAGGATAACTGTATAAAAAATTGGGGACAGCTTAAGGCAAGGTGAAAGTAAAACAGAAAGCTCCTAAAGGAGCTTTCTGTTTTACTGTTACCTTGCTTTAAGCAAATACCTTTAGTGAACACCTAATAATTAACACAGTATGGTGGTCATAATAGAGGTTTAACTGTAAATGCATTAACAGTAAAATTTGCGCTAAGCAACTTGTCATTCAAAAGAACTTGCAATTTGGAAACTTTTTTTTATCACTTTTGAACTGCACTAAGAAGTTGCCTGTTTTAAGAGACCTGTAAGGTTTTTTGTTTAGTGACTGCATAACCTTTTTCCTCATAGTGCAGCCTTTTGACACTTTTACCTATTTTGAAATTCTCATATGAAAAGCATTTTTATAATTCTATGTTCTGTTTAAGAGATATTGAGAACCTGTTTCACCATCCTGACAGGTGGATGCTTTACAGCAAGTTGAAAGTAAAACAGAAAGCAAAGCGCCTTGCTTCATTTTCAGCCTGGTTTAACCAATGCCCAAAGCTCCTTTTGGAGATTTTCGCTTTACTTTCAGCCTGCTTTAAACATCTATCCATCAGGTTTTCTATGGCTTTTTAAAAACATGACAAGGCAACACTATGAGGCAAAAGTTGATAGGCTAAAATGTGCTTATATGGGGGAAAGGTCAAGCAACCTTAACATCACAAACAAGCTATGGCGATTTTAGGGTTAACATAAGTTATTTTAATGGACAACAGTACTTACATCTACATTGATGAAATAGTTGAAGGAGTCTATGTGTTGCTTCACAAGACCTTTCACTTTTAAGAAGGCTGGAAGAAGTTTCCATTTTTCCTGAAAAAGAAGAGGAAATGTTATGAAATTATCATGTCAATTTCATACCACCAGAAGAAATTGAAGGAATTTGTTAAAGTTTTGTAATGGAAGGCCGTCAATTTTTGCTTGTGGAATTTATCAATTCAGAGTGGTATGCCAAATGGTTGACTAGCTAAATTGGGGGCCTGCTGCTTTCTTCTCCAAGTGTACATGTATTTACTCAATGTTATAATAAAAAACATTTTGATTGCACATGATCTATGTTTGCAAGCGTCTTGTTTTAAATATAGAGGAATAGTTGTGGACTTTTTAGAGGGAGATATAAAGTGTGATTACCAACAAAAAGAAACTGCACAACACCCCATTCCCTTGTTCCAATATTTGGGATTTGTGCATGGGTTTTCACATCTCTCTGGCTGAACAGTTATTAACCTTTAGTCAATGACATCTATTGCTTTTAACTAGCTTTGGGGCCTTTTTTCATTTTAACTTTCATATCTTAACAATGTTTTTGCACACTGTTTCCTGACAGCACCTGCCTACAATAATCGGTGACCAATTGTTGACTTATAAAGTTGAAGATCTGAATATCTGAAAGGCATGGCAGGAAACAATAAACAGTATAGATCAAATTTGGGAAGAGTAAGACTACTAGATCTAGTTAAGAAACTCACCCCTCTGATGAAATAAAATTTTGACAATTTCACCAGGAGGGGTGTTCATCGAAACACAATTGTCATTTGCCAGCAATCATCAGTCCTAGCCAAATGAAAAAAGCATTATTATAACGAAAGTTACTGCCACCCCAAAAAAAAAAAAAAAATATATATATATTTGAAATATATATATATACGGGCTTTCTTGGAAAATAAAATAAGCGGGAAAGCCAAACATATATATATGTGTATGTATGTATGTATAGAAAATGGGGAATATCTCTCATGGTATTGATGTCAATTAAACAAATGCTGCTGGATCTCAAATTGTCTAGAGAGGCTTTTAAATAATCCAATTAGACATGTGTACAGTTAAATGCATGTAACATGCTTTAATTAAAACATTTTACTGCCCTAGGTGTAACCATCGAATTTTAATGTCTTTAAAAGCTTTAGAAGAACAGGAGTTATAGTCAATAAAAAAGTGTGACAAACAGACGGAGGGTAGAATATACTTTGCCGGTCCCCACGATCTTCCTTACCAACTGGTTGCCATGCAAGAGTGAACACACCACCATTTACTCTTTCATTACGAAGGGACCAGAGGGGGGGGGGGGGGTTCGGTGCGCTAGCCCCTGATTATTCTGTTTAAAAGGGTACAGCGAGTCCGATTTTGAGGTCAGACCCTCTTATTTTCCAAGCCCATTTCTCACAGGCATATGATCAAGCAACCTAATACCAGTGTATATGTTTTACCGGTGTAATGCGAATAATCCAAATAGCAATGTCGTCACTTCATTTACATACCGGAAAGTTACATAGAGAACAGTTAAACTCCTGCGTCAACTGCCAAATCCATCAAAAGCGTCTATTATGAGCTTTTTCATGTAAATGTACAATTTTCTCGATAAAAGTTCACATTTGCAAAGAAATTCCAACACATTTCTAACATTTTCAAGTGACCATTTGTTTTTATGCCGGAAATTATCTGTATACAAGTTCTGTCTGCTGCTGCGCATCTTACGAAACTGTTTCCGGTCATTGACTAAAATCGCAACATCTTGGACATCATTTTACACGAAGACATTGTTCTATAGGAATTTTCGACTGATGCACCGGTAATACAGAAGAAATGATGTTTACCCTTTAGTGTGTATCGGCTGAAATTAGGTAAAACATCAGAAAACTTATGGAATGTCTTGCTGTTTTAACGTTAGCATTTCATAAATAAAACGTCCAGCAACCGAAAATAATCAGGGAAGCAATAATAAAGGGTCTTTGTTATTATTTAAGTTTTGGATTACACTAAGACCACCGGTAATAGGAAGGTAGTGACTAGGGGTACGGGACCGTACCTCTAATATTTGAAATTAGCGGTACGGTCACGTACCCCTAGCGAGCCCTGTGAGGGTTGACTAGGGGTACGTGAGTCATTTAAACTATGTAGCAACACATTATTTTGCCTGCAGATACGTTTTATTGATGCTAATATTAATAATCTCTCATTTCTACCCTATCTTGTGGATATTTATTGGAGAAAAGCAAAGAAACTTCGATAAATATTCCCCACCCAACTTGTTCTCACGGCAGCGATGAGAATAGATGTATTCCGCATACATGTATAGGGTTAATTATCGTCAGATACGCCCGATATCTGAAAATCCGTGACCAATGTTAAGTTTTTTTTCTTAAAAATTTGATTCAAAGGTAGTCTAACTTAATAAAATAATCTTGTTTGAAATTACTGCTGATGTAGCTTCCTAACTTAGCGTTGAATATAAGGTGGTAGATCTAAGAAAATAAAAACTATCGAAGCTTCGGCTCCCATCCAGTATCGAAACATGTAAATGCCGATATTAGTTTGCTGGTTAATGACCTACTCAAATCAACTCGAAAAACACGTTTGATCGCAATTAAACAGTGCAATTATTCTAAACAAAGCTGGTATTGGATATTTATACATGTTTGTAAAAATGTGTGAACGTTCTTTATTCATAAGTATAGTTTTCGCTGCCGTGAAAAAAAATGCCGATTGGAATTTTTTTAATGAAGTTTCTTTGCTTTTCTGCGTTAAACAGTCAGAATAGAAGGTTGAAATGAGATATTATTAACATTAGCATCGATATTAACGTATCTGCAGACAAAATAAAGTGTTGCTATATAGTGTTTTGGACTCACGTACCCCTAGTCAACCCTCATAGGGCTCGCTAGGGGTACGTGACCGTACCGCTAATTTCAAATATTAGAGGTACGGTCACGTACCCCTAGTCACTACCTAATAGTACCGCCTGTATAGCTCAGTGGTAGAGCGTCCGCTTGCAGTGCGGGAGGTTGCGGGTTCAATCCCCGGCCGGGTCAAACCAAAGACCTGAAAATTGGTAGTAATGGCTTCCCTCCTTGGCGCTCAGGATTTCGGGTTAGCATTACGACTGGTTCGTCGGTGTCAGGATAAAGTGACCGGCCGGGTACAGTCCCATTGGTGCACCTAAAAAGTGCCCCTTCTCATAACCGCACGCCTCTTTGCAGATGATTGCCTACTTTATAGGACCATAACCTCTGACAAAGATACGAAGGCACTACAGGATGACTTGGACCGGTTACAAGAGTGGGAACAGGAGTGGCTGATGGCATTCAACCCAGACAAGTGCGAGATGATCCGCATCACCAACAAACGAAAACTCACACAAGGCTCATATTCCATCCATGGCCAAATTCTGAAACAGACACCGACAGCTAAATACCTAGGCGTGACCATCGATAGTAAATTATCCTGGAACAACCACATCGACAGTGTAGCCAAGAAGGCAAATGCCACAACAGCCTTTCTCCGCAGAAACGTGTCAACATGCCCACAGAACATAAAGGAAACATGCTACAAATCCCTGGTCAGACCCCAACTTGAGTATGCTGCCACAGTTTGGGACCCGAACACTCAATCTAACATCTCAAAGTTGGAGAAGGTGCAACGTAGAGCAGCCCGCTTCTGTACAGGCGACTACCACCAGACAAGCAGTCTGAATATATCTGAATATAGTACGTCGTAGAATCCTATAAAGGCTTTTACACGACGGATGTGAAGATACGCCATTTTATTGGCGATGATCTCGTAGGGCTGTCTTAAAAGCCTCTACGGAATCAGCATGCACTGTGCTGTCTGGCAGTTTGTTCCACTGCATCATAGTGTCTACAAAGAAGGAATGTCTGTACTGTTGGGTTTTGCTATTTGGGACTGTGAGTGTATCAACGATGATGAACAAGCTAGGATGGGAGACCTTAGAATCCCGCCGCCAAGTCGCCAAAGCTGCCATGATGTTCAGGGTAGTAAACCACCTGGTCGACATCAACGCCAATCATGTACTGATTCCAGCCGGGGTCCACACCAGAGGCCATGCCAACCGCTTCTTGGTGCCATTTACGAGCATAAACTCCTACAGATTTTCCTTCTTCCCATCCGGTATCCGCCTATGGAACAGTCTTCCGGAAGAGGTCGTCATCTCCCCATCCCTCTATGTCTTCAAGACCAGGATGGGTGAGCTGTGTATATAACTCTGGAGCAACGTATCTTTTAGCCTGATTTTAACCGTTTGTTTTTCCCCTCACCATGATGTAAATAGTCACGATTGTGCGACGATGCTCCAGAGGAGTCATGCACATTAACCGGAAGAAGAAGAAGAAGAATCATCAGAAATTGATGGCGTAGAAGTAATAAATAGAAATAGAAAAATAATAGGAAACAGAAGCATACAAAATAAACAGTAAAATGTTATTATTTTCCGTTATTGGGGACCGGCAAAGTAAATGCGTTCCTAGACGGACGGACAGACGCCGGAAAAGTGATTTCTAAGTGTTATCTCTGCCCACAGCAGGTGACACAAAATGACATGCCCTTGCATCAGGTTTTAATTTCGCGAAAACATGTTATATTTGTCCAAGTGCATCTTTTAGCTTGTGGCATCTAGTAATCACCTCTATAGCTTTAACTGGGGCTGCGAGCCTTTCTTTGTCACAATTTCCTATATCGCCCATTCTTAAATCATTATTAACGCAAATAAATTCTCAAAACACTTTAGGTGAGAGACCAGTAAATAACGAGTGATTTCATTGGTCACAGCAAAAAACGGTAGAGACTCCTGACAGCTAATTGCAAATGGCGGCCTCCATTCAGCAAATAAATCAAATAATGTAATGAAAATGTTTTCTATACTTGCGATAGACATTTTCACACAAGTTCAGTGTATTTTAGAGAAGCGAAAATGCACTCTGGTTATTTTTTGGAGCGATATTTAATATGCAGTAAATTTCGGGTTGGGTCTAAGAAATTTACAGCAAAACGGGGGTCATCCTGTTTCGGCGGATGTAGCAAAAATCTGGTGTGGTCAATCTGTCACTTACAGTTTATTTTTAGATGAGACTTGGTTAGCTCTTTCGAAGGAAAAATTCCGTTCCCCTCATCGAGTTCTAATATCGTCAACACAGCCTTGAACGTTATAATGGAGGTCTATGGAAAATGATTTAGTGGTCTCTGACCTAAACACGACAAGTTGCATCTTAACAGTTGGTCCTGGAGAGCTTTTTCAATGCCCGATTCTGCATTTTTGAACCTGGTTTAGCAAGTTTACTACAAATAAGTTCAATTTATCTTAATGGAGTAGGTTTCAGACCACTAAATGACATTTCATGCAGCCAAAGGGTCAAAGGCTGTTCAAATGAAATTGTGAATATGCGTCTGTCCCGTATTCATCCCTGTTTGCATCCAAAGAGCAGCTCCAAGAAGCTTTTCCCTGCCTCTGTCCGCCAGATAAAATAAGTTTTGTGACAAAACAAGGTGGTTATATCCGTTTTTATAAGAATTTGACTATGAATTTCAGTATATATACAGCTAGGGGGTGTATAAAAACCTTGAAAATCGATGTTTTATACACACCTGGCTGGCTTTTCTTGCCCCATTTAGGCACATGTGTCATCGTAAATACATTGTTTATCTCAAATCATGACGCTTAGGCAGTAATGAAGGCTTTGGAATGCCAAAACCATGATTTTCAGTTCACAGACCTTTAGCCTGCTACCCTTTGGCAACAATTTCTTGCAAAAAAGTCACATTTCTTGCCTTTAATATCCTACTTAGGCCTTCCAACTGGCTGCATATTGCTTTAAGCAGCCTTTTCTGGTGCATACAAGTGTCTGCTGAAACAAACATAAAAATAATTGAACTACAGGCACTGATGACGTAATACTGGAGTATTGCTTAAACATGAGTACAGCGGCCATGGAAGATGGGTTGGCTCCTTGAGAGTATCAAAAAGCGACCCTGAATTGAATGTAAACCTAAATTTTAGGTTCTAAAAGGTAGAAAAATGTCTAATGTACGTTTTAAGTGCGTTTAGTAGGTTGTAGATCCGTCCACGTGTCTCAGGGAAACATTTGAAAGTCAAAAAATGTGATTTTAGAGCAAAAATCACAATCCGTCACGCTTGAGTGAACATGATATCCAGTTATGCCTAGATCTCAAGTTAATTGGATAGAGTGTCTCGAGTACTTGCACTTAAGGTTGCATAACTGTCCTTGAGCTTAAACATGTACATTTTATGTGAGAAAAAACTTTTAGCAAAGGTGGACGAAAATTGACCAAAATTGAACAGTTTGCGTCCTCTTTAGACCTCCAAAAATAGGTCAAATGATTGTTGCTCTGAAAAATTCTTAGTCAGGTTTTTTCGTAATTGAGTCATTTACAAGAATTCCAAATTTGAACACAATACTCAAAACTATGATGTCTCTTTAGGTGAGAGACCAGTAAATAACGAGTGATTTCATTGGTCACAGCAAAAAACGGTAGAGACTCCTGACAGCTAATTGCAAATGGCGGCCTCCATTCAGCAAATAAATCAAATAATGTAATGAAAATGTTTTCTATACTTGCGATAGACATTTTCACACAAGTTCAGTGTATTTTAGAGAAGCGAAAATGCACTCTGGTTATTTTTTGGAGCGATATTTAATATGCAGTAAATTTCGGGTTGGGTCTAAGAAATTTACAGCAAAACGGGGGTCATCCTGTTTCGGCGGATGTAGCAAAAATCTGGTGTGGTCAATCTGTCACTTACAGTTTATTTTTAGATGAGACTTGGTTAGCTCTTTCGAAGGAAAAATTCCGTTCCCCTCATCGAGTTCTAATATCGTCAACACAGCCTTGAACGTTATAATGGAGGTCTATGGAAAATGATTTAGTGGTCTCTGACCTAAACTTGCGAACCGGTGGGAGCTGACATATTAGTCGGGTTCCCTTGTTCATTCAGAAAGGTGATGGGTTTAAACGAACCCGAACCAAAACGAGTCGGTTGAAAGCGGCCTACTTTACGGCCTGGACAAAACTTAAAGGCACAATACTACCGAAATTTGTGTTTCAAACGTGCAAATTTCTTATATGTGTGCATTTTCTATGTATTAATCCTGTGTAAGAAGAATGATACCAAAATGTGTTGAATTCTTATCGTGTTGGTTTACATTTTAAGCGGGTTTGTTTGCAAATAAGACTAACAGGCTGGTTCGTAGGATTGCTTAAAGGTGACACATGATTGATACGAAGCGCAGCGATAATTCATATACACTGTGTGACGTCATCCAAACAATGCGGAACATTTCGGTTATGATTCGTCTTCGATCGAATGTCATCAAAACAGATTTAAAAGTCGACTTGTTTCCACCAATTTCACGGGTCTGTAAGCAGTGTTGCCTCCATAATCATCGGGAATTACTTCTTTTTATAGGTTTAGATAACGAATGAGCCTACATTTTCAGGTTTTAAAATTGCGTGATTTTGTTAATTTGATAGTAATGTTGGGACTTTAATTTTAACCGTCCACTTAAAGGCAGTATGTAAGCCAACATAGCGCATTTTTCAAACCTGAACATTCAGGTACATACGTAATCTAAACATATAAAAAGAAGTAATCTGCTATGTATATGGAGGCAACATTGCTTACAAACCCATGAATTTGGTCGAAAGAAGTCGATTTTTAAATCGGTTTGTTGACATCCGATCAACGGCGGAGATTTTCCGAGTTCGTTCGGCTTGCGCCTGGTAAAGATCATGTTTTCATAGTGTTTTCTTCTGACTTGGCAGAGTTATTTTTAGATTGGAACATTCTAAAACTTTAAAAGGGACGAGTATTCCCTACATTCAGCAATAGACATTGATAGCTGTATTTATTGTGCGCAATATACAGTAGTGAATACATTTTTCTTTCCGGTTTAAACGCAAACACAATTCACTACACTGTGGAAATGTACTTTTAGAAATTTTAACTATTTTTTTAATCTGAGTAGCAAACAGGTTGGAGCCTGATCAGACGCCGGGTTACGCGGTGTCTGATCTGGCTCTAACCTGTTTGCAATGGTGATAATAGTTTTGTTTATAAATGCGTTTAATTTGAAAGAATAAAATATCAGTAAAGTTAGCGCAGCGTACTCGTGCTGCACGATGATCATACTTATCTCAAGTAGGAAAGTGTACGACTATGTATTCGATGTTACCTTCCTTACAGTGGAGAATATATTATTCTTTCCCAATAAACGCGCTTATGCTAAAACCATGATTTCAATTGCAAACACTTTGGAGCAGATCAGACGCCGGGTAACCCGGTGTCTGATCAGGCACCAAACTGTTTGCAACTCAGACTAACATGAATGGTCATAATTGTCTAAAGGTTGTGTTTTTATGCATTTTATTGTGATGCGTTTGCGTTTCGTTTGCGTTTTAAACGGGAAAGAATAACGTTTTCTCCACTGTTACCTATTTACCATTATTAACTATTCTGTTCTAAAGTAACACAGACAAGTCAGAAAAATCAGATCGATCACGTGACTCTTATTCGACCATGCGGAAATTCTCGGAAGCCAACACGAAGATTTGTTATGTAAACAAAAAGCTTATTTTTCCAACCATCTCGATAAGAAATCGGCACATTTATGTATGGTTCTTAAAGAAAGGGGGGCATGATTCAGGCACCTGACAACGGATTTCGCTTAGTTTTAATACATAGAAAATGTTCTTATATAAGAAATTGCGCGACTTAAACATACATTTGGCCGACATTCTGGCTTTAACTGTTGTTTGTTTGTTGTTGTTGTTGTTATTATTACTTTTATAATATATATAATTATTATTATAGTAGTAGTGAGTTGGTTTGTATAGTGAGTTTGGTTTTTATGGTTTTGCAACACAGATGATAGTTTAAACATTTTATTTCCAAATTCTTTTACAGAAAAAGGGGTTGGGACACAAGTTCTACCAACTTAGAATCTGCCCTTCATTAACAGTTTCACAAATAATACAAGCACTATTGGAGAAAGAAGAGAGAGAGAGAGACAGGGAGACAGGGAGAGACAGGGAGATACAGGGAGAGAGAGAGAGAGAAAGACAACCAGCCAGACGGCCAGCCAGCCAGCCAGACAGCCAGCCAGCCAGCGAGCCAGCCGGCGAGGCAGGCAGACAGGCAGGCAGGCAGGCGGACAGACATATGGACGGACTGGCAGGCAGGCAGGCAGACAGGCAGACAGGCAGACAGGCAAGCAGGCAGGCAGGCAGGCAGACAGACAGACAGACAGACAGACAGACAGACAGACAGAAGGACAGACAGAAGGACAGACAGAAGGACAGACAGACAGACAGACAGACAGATACAGATACAGAGAGACAGAGGAAGAGACAGGGAGAGAGAGAGAGAGACATAGACAGAGAGACAGAGAGGCAGAGATACAGAGAGACAGACAGACAGACAGACAGAGACAGGCAGACAGAGAGGCACAGAGAGACACAGAGAAAGTGAGAGGAGATGGAAAGAGACAGATAGAAAAAGATAGAGATGGGGAGAGGGAGGTTGCTTGTTTTCAGGTGTCACCAAATAATCTTGATAAGAACAGAGACCATGATAGCTAATATAGATAATCAATAAGAAGAGTAAATAGTAGTAGTAGTAGAAGTAGTAGTAGTAGTAGTAGTAGTAGTAGACCATGATAGCTAATATAGATAATCGATAAGAAGAATAAATAGTAGTAGTAGTAGTAGTAGTAGTAGCAGCAGCAGCAGTAGAAGTAGTAGTAGTAGTAGTAGTAGTAGTAGTAGTAACAGCAGTAATAGTACTAGTAATATTATTATTATTATTAGTAGTAGTAGTAGTAGCTAGTAGCTAGTAGTAGTAGTAGTAGTAGTAGAAGAAGTAGCAGTAGTAGTAGTAGTAGAAAAAGAAGTAGTAGAAGTATTATTTTTCTTCTAGTTCGTTTAACACAATCAGTCCTGACTCAGAGATCCGTCAAGTCTCCATAGAACTTCTGGTTTAGTGGGTCGCAAGTAGCCATGCAGGAAAGGGGTGGGGGTGTTGCAATGAGACCCTGAAATGGCGCTTCATGCCCCTGCTACCGTAAAGGGTAGAAAGCACTTAAAAGCAGTTTTTTTTTTCGAAATGCTGTTTTGCTTGCTGCTTAAAATTTTCTTTCAATGAATAAGCTTAGAAAATTAGAAATATAGTGTAATATGATTGGCGAGTTACTATTGTAGCTTAATTAAAAATGCGTATTTAACTAGCGCGAAAGAACATGCTACGAAAGATATAGGGCGAAACATTTGGGGAGGAAACGGGCCAGTTATTAATTACGTTTGTACCAGTCTATGAACAAAGGTTTTCCGAATGTTTTGTTGACAAAAAATGGCGGATGTTTTGCAAATCTCTAAGAGGTAAACATTGATTTGGCGTGCCAAAAAACAAATACGGTTTATTTAGGTTAAATTTGTTTCGGGATGGATATATAAATGTAATTGTTTCTTAAATAAATATGCGATTCTATAATCGATGTCCTGTTTAGGTAAGAAAATAAGAATTATCACATAAAGTACATGACCAAACATGCAACTTTGAACACAGAAATTCAGAATTGAAAAAAATATCGTAGATGCTTTTGAATTCACACATGATTCATCAAGTAACTTAGATCTACCCTATACATTTTGTTTTTTTAATTCAAGTTGCATTTTTGTTCGTAGAAAGGAATGAGAAAATAGTGCGGATCACCATTCAATGTAGTCTCATCAATGAACCCCTGTGACGACAAGTTAACTTTTGACGGGTGCCGTCCTCAGGGTCTCATGGCAATAGCCCAAAAACAGGGAGGAAAATAAGTTTTACCTCATTCCTTAAACTCTCAGATTGAGTCACATTTACTAGTTAAAATCACACAATTATTGCTAAAAGTCATTTTGAAAACAATTTCTGACCTCAAATCAAGCTTCAGGTTGCTATTCATCTAATTTTAAACTTTTCATGTTAGTGATGATCACAAATGCATGGGTAAATTGGTGAGCTGGTTGTGAGTGAGTTGATGTTATTGTGTGGCCCCTTCGTCCAGGTTCATAGTCGACTTTTGTTTTCGAATCTGGATTGCCTCTTTCATTTGTCTAGCGCAAAGGTTCGACTCTCGATCAACTATTTTTGTGCCCTCCCAGTCAATGATGTGATTAGATTGCACAGAATGGTCTGTTATTCCACTTTTATTCAAAAATAGTGGATAGAGAGTCGGACAGACACAATTGTGCGTCTGCCCACCACTGCTCCAGAGTACGCCAACCTAATGTCTCCGGCATGGCAGAGACACTGGAGTATCTGGAATACTTGCCAAAAGTCCAGCTCAAGCGGCTCGACAGGTAGCGAAAGTTCTGATGGGCGCAAGCGCAACAGGGTAGCAAACCCTCCTGAAACAGCTTATATTATAATTATCTGTTTTCAACTTTTGACAATGTCCTACAATAAATAAATGCTGATTTGATATGATTTGAGTGATTTAGGGGGTGGGAAGGGGGTGTTAACAACTTAACATCCTATTATATTAAGCAAGTGTCTACCTGAGTCAAATAAAGTACAGCCACACAGACATGGACACATGGCATGCTACCACATCCAGTACTATTATAAAGTGATACAGGCCAACCAGCCATATGTCATAGAAATCACAGGTCTTTTTATGTCAAGGATTTATAATTAATATTGCTAGTTAAGTACTAATTTGATAGACTTTTGAGTATGGCAGTTGGGGATTGAACCTCAGACTGTCCATCTATCCAAAGCCTAAACTCTACATACTGAACTTATCAGACTGGTTACAGGGGATGTTGGAATATGCACATACATCTACATCTACATCTAAACATTACTGACCACCTTCATCAGGTTGAAGATTATGTCAGAGTTGTGTGCAATTACACAAAACGGGTGACAAGGCCACTAGTTTAGTAAACTGATTGATGATTGCTGGTTTAAAATCTGCTGATGATTGGATTGACGAGATATCAGGTGGCAAAGAATTCCAGTCTACTATAGTTCTAGGAAAGAATGAGTATTTTCGAGTCTTGGTTCTAAAAGGGAGTGTTTGGAAGGTGTTTGGATGGGCATGTCTTGTGTGGCGTATGGGGGGATAAGAGGATCTTTTTTAATATTAATTTCGTTATGGACTATTTTATGAAAAGTTGTAAGCCTTGCGTTACATCTCCTGGTTTCAAGTGACTGCCAGTTCAGGTTGTTTAACATGTTGCCAACACTGGAGGTGTTCCTAAATTTATTTGTTACAAATCTGGCTGCTCTTCTTTGGACCATCTCAATCCTGTCTATATCAGACTTGGTATGAGGGTCCCAAGAAGAGCAGGCATATTCCAGTGTTGGTCTGACCAGGGTCTTGTATGCCATCTCTTTGGTGGAGCTGGAGCTTATCTTTAGATTCCTCCGCAATAAGCCAAGGGTGGAGTTTGCTTTGTTACAGATGTTTGCAATGTGACTGTCCCATTTTAAGTTGGACTGTATGGTTATGCCCAGGTACTTTGCTTGATCAACATGCTGTTAGGGTTTTCCATGAAGAGTGTATGTATATTGTTCAGTTTTCTTATTATTTGTAATGGAGAGGACATTACATTTATCTGGGTGGAATGACATTTCCCATGATTTTTCCCATGCTGAGAGCTTGTCTAGATCTTGCTGTAGCTGGAGGGCATCAGATGGACATTTAATAGACTAGTATAGTTTTATGTTGGCAGCCAACTGGGTCCCTAAGAAAAAAAATCAAGGGACCCAACATCGATTATCAGATATTTCATTCTAATATGTCGCTGAACTTCAACTCACTTAAAATTACACTGTACACCTGCCTTCAAAACGAAGCAATAGACTACCTATTGCTTCGATTTGAAGGCAGGTGAACAATAAAACAAGGTAAAAGTAAAGCAGAATGTGCCTGGTGCATTTTGCTTTACCTACAGCCTGCCTGAAGCTACCATCTTGTAAGATAAAGGAAACATTTCTTATAATTATTTGTAAGTTATGTTGCACATGCATCACTGTATAAAATGGAACTACTTCCTTCAGAGGAGGACTGAATTAAACGAATAAAAAGGAGTTTATATTGAGTAAACAACTAAACGGTTAATCAAATTCTTTCATTTATTAGTCATGTATTCAATGAATCAACTATCTTCTTTTTCACTATTTTCAGATGAATTTATAGTATTATCTGGTAGATCATAAAAACCATCAACCATGCCGCCCCTTAACTGGGACAAGATTATGGCGGCGAAGCCGTCAAAGCTGTCGGATGATGATGTGGATGAATTTTACGAATCTCTTGTGGCAGTGAGTATTTGAATATGAATAGCACTAAATTCTCCATGTTACCTCTTGTTTTGTCATATACAACTGATTACTTATTTTTAGTCAGTTTGTACTTAAATTACAAAGACAATACTTCAGATTTATATGGGAATGAGAAGTAACAACATGATTTGATTGAGACAATATTTTAAGTCTTTTTTCTAGAGCTTTTTCAGATACTATATAGATAGTATTTCGATTGTTTTAATATTAAATGGCTGCCTATAAAAAGCAACCATCAAAACAGGTACAAGTTTTCAGATGCACAGTGTTGAAAATTAATCATACATTTAAACCTCTGAATTACGAGTACTAAATTATGTTTTTAATGCAGGTGGCTGCTTAAAGGAGCTTTCTGTTTTGTGTCCATCTTACTTTAAGCTGTCACCTGTCTTTTATGCAATCAATTAGCCTTCTTTTAATAGTCATAAAGAGAGGGTTTTCTGCATACATTTCAATTCTTTTTAAGTGATACTAGTATTAGCCCGGGGCATAAGGTCGATATTTTGCCAAAATACTTCAAATAATGATGCAAGCAAGGGACTTTCTACAATAAGTGTTTAGACATAACTAATCCTAAAAACCCCGTTAGCCACTTCAATTTCCCTGGCAGATTCAAGATGGCGGCCATTTTCAAAATGGCTGCCATTTCAAGTTTGCATAAGTTATGTCGTTATTGCCAGTCTAATGTACATACAAAAAGGCACGCAAAACTAACACTTATGAGATGTAAAACATAAATCATTAATTGTGGATCGCGGAATATTACTAATTATTCAAGATGGCCGCCAAAAATTCAAAATGGCGGCCATTTTCACTCTTTTTTCATTGTTATAAGAGCACATGTATTTCTGAAGGATTATTAAACTACATTTCCACGGATTGTGTGTTCATTGTTCTGTCCTAATACTATGTAAAGCTATTAAAGTATATACATTTGTTTTATGCATGATTTCCGATACAATTTTAACGTTCAACATTTCTAATAACACTAATATTTTTCATTTTGTAACATTGCTTTTTTTTTTATCTAAAATAGACCTCGTCGGATTTTGGGGAAATAACATTCCTAGAGGCATTTTTGAGAAAAGTTGACAGATCACATTTTTGCCATAATGTAGGCATGCTAAATCCATTTCTATTGTCTTTCACTCTCTCCCACGAGGCTGAAAGCCCAAAAATGGTAAAAACAAAACCAAAATGGCCACCAAAACACTTATTTTCGTTATTATTTCCGATCTTTCGGGAATCAAATACACATAGTATTTACTCCTCCTAAACCACATTGATGAATACAACCATATGTTATAGGAACATTCTTTGGGCTAATTTTTTTCAAAAGATTGATTCAATAAAGAGCTCTGATTGCCATGGCAACCAATGTGAAAAACTGGTAAAATCTTTAAAATATTTTCTTGTAAAAACACCAGACACAGAGGTTAGATATTTGATAGATTGTATTTACTAGCAGATCTCAATCAAATTTATTCATATCATATTCTTTCATCTAAATTGTAATAGGGTAACAATACGCTGAAAGCCATATTTTAATATATTGCAATATGCAGAAACTGTATGCAACATATAGCAATAAACTAGCGTCCTTCAAAATGTGTGTTAATTTGGCATTTTCTTGAAATCTATATGTAAGATTTTTATTTTACACGGTCTAAATTTGGTGAAAATAACACAACACGAATGGCACTACAACCATGCATGTTATAGAGTTGAAATTACTATTGTGATGCATTGAAGGGACAAATATAGTTTTATACTTTAATGTGTCAACATTTATGTTGTTTTGTTGTTATGCGAACGTTTCAAAACAAAGTTATCAAATTTAGTACAGTTTGTCGATGAATACTATATTCATATACATTTTATAGTTGATAGATTAAAAACCTAGTTATTGAGAAATATAAAATATTTTAGTTTGTTGTAAAACTGTATCCTGTTTAAGATGAAATTGAAAAATAAATCACTTATTCGTAAACAAGTTGATATAATCAATAAACAAATGTAAGATATTTTTTGCATATTTTGCAAGTTATATTATACTTTTTAATGCATGCTTTAATTTTACAATAAAAGTAGGTGAAACACACATCTTAAATTTATTAAGACTATTCAATTCAATGTATTAAGTGTTGGTGGCCTAAAACATAAGTAAAGTTCCAGCTAGTTCGACATTTAAAAGCGTTATGGCACTTTTTCTAAGCTATATGATATAACAATATGATTGAATTCTGTAGCAAATATGGCCAGTGCCTATGACTGTCAAACATTGATGACTATTTTCCACAACGAAGAGAACTGTTGTTGTCAATTTATTATGCATCTATGTATCCGCAAGAAATGTGCTTTTCAACGATGTATTACACATGATTATTATACATGTGTGCAAGAGTAAAATAATTTTGGAATGACCATCGTAAGTAAAGAGGCCCTGTCTCGGGGTCAATAGCTTTACATAGACTTATCGCATATAGAAAAATATGCTTCACAAAATTCATAAACCCAAAGCTCAAATATTTGATGTAAAGCAAAGCATAGTAGACCTCTACACAGTTTGCTAAAAGCATTGTAGTCCGGAAGTAGTAAATAACCCCACCAATAGGTCACTAGCTTTACATAGATTTAAAAAGGAAACTTAAAGAAATCTTATCTAAACCTTATAGCCAAAGCTTCATTTTTAGTGCAGATATTTCGCCTAGAAGACCTCTATCAACTTTGTTAAAATCATAGCCCTCAGACCTATGTCATCTTGATGGTCGAGGTCAACCTTGTCACTTTTTAAAGCAATGACGTATGCGCACTCTTTGCTTGCTCATGGTGACTCGCGCTAGATTCTTCATCGTACTCAGTACATAATCGGCTGACTTCGGGGCCTGCCATAATTCAGTGTCTTAGAGTTAAGGTCCTATGTGATGCAAAGTGCACCCCATTGCCTTTGATGATTGCATTCGCCTGTTCGTGAGCTTGGTCTATTGCTAGGGTTGAGAATTGTCTCATTAAGGATGTTGTGGTCTTAGTGTTACCAATAATTCCTGCTCCTTATTCTTTTATTTATTTACCAACTCTTGGCTTTTAACTGGATCAGCATGGTTGAATCAACACTTAGGTTTCATCGCTACAACGTTTCCATTTCATAAATTCATGAAACGCTTGTGTGGATAGCTGCATGGTGCATTTTATTCACATATACGTTTCTCCTTTGAGCATAGTTTGTGTCACTAAACTGCTTAAACAAGATGACCTTAACCCCCATATATCGCTCACCAATGTCATGGATTTTGACACAATAGCCGCTGTGCGGGGACAATTCTAATACTAGGGCTCTGATTTTAACTAATCGAAAGAGGTCTACTACGTCATTCTGGACAAAATATACTTATAGGATGTTTCGCATTATGGTTAGGACACTTTTCAAAAACTAATTTTTCATTGGTAATTTGTTGACATAACAGCTACTTTCTTGAACAAACTTGAAAGAATTCTACACTTCTGATCTCTACAACAATAGCCAGCCGGAGACATATACGAAAAGGAGTGATGTTGACGTCGATAACGTCGTAACGTTATCTAGTGTGCGCCGGGGTTACACAAGTAGGGTATTTCAAAATACTCTGTGCTGGTCAGTTTTAAAGATAACACGTTAAAACTTCACACAGGTTTACATAAACCCTATGTTTATATATAGTGTTGGCTGTTTGTCTCTACTGTTTTAAAGAACAATTTTATAAGGAAAGTCTACGATGTTTTGGGACAGACCTCGTATGTTGTGTGTTGTTAGGATGGCATTGTTATAGAAAGGTGTAAATTGTGCTGTATGGGCAAAAGTGGTAACCATTGTTGTAAGGAGGGGATCGTTGTAAGGGGGACTATTGTAGGGAGACATTAAAGCTTTAGGGTGTTGCCATGAATCATCTTTTAGGTATTCAAATAAAAGTCTATGTAAACCCATAAAACTATAGATACCAAATTTTAAAACTAGCGCTATGATTTTAACAAAGTTGATAGATGTCTTCAAGGCGATACTCTACAATATAAAACGAAGTTCTGGGCTAAAAGGTTTTTGGTAAGATTTTATATAGTTTCCTATTTAAATCTATGTAAAGCTAGTAACACATGGGCGGTTAGATTTATTACTCCCAAGCTATAAGGCTTTTAACAACTGGGTATAGGTCTACTACGTTATACTTTACATCAAATATCTAACTTTGGGCTTATCCTATATACGATACGTCTATGTAAGGCTGTTAATCCCGGCGCTGGACCAATTTACTTATATTACAATAGAGTTTCTCCGTATTGCAATATATTACAATATGGGTTTCAGCGTATTTTACACCACAATAATATTGATGAAGGAATATGTTATGAATAAACTTGATTGAGGCCTGCTTGGTATTACTTTACATAACATATCTAAGTTCCGGACTTTGTGGATAATATTTTTTTAGGTTGTGCAGTTTTTTTACTGTTGTCGCCATGGCAACCAGAGTGTTTTATTGAATCAATTCGTTAAGAGAGATAAAAAAATTGTCCATCTTGAGTTTCGTTGTAATCAGCCATGTAGTTTAGGAGAAGTAGATGTTATATGTGTGTTTGATCCCCGAAAGATCACATATAATAACGAAAATAATTGTTTTGGCGGCCATTTTGTTGTCTTTGTTCATCATTGTTTGGCTGTTAGCTTCATGGGAGAATGTGACAGATAGCAGAAATAGATTCAGCTCACCTTAATAGTGGTAAAAAGGAGGTATGTCAACTTTCCTTTAAAAAAGCCTTTTCCCAAAAGTCCGGCAAGACTGTTTTAGAAATAAATCAAAGTTTCAAAATGAAATCATGTGAAGGAATTTCGATAGTATCTTCGTGTTATAAGGTAGTGTGGACGTGGAAATCGTATTGGAATTAATGCATTAAACAAATGTATAGACTTTAATAACTTTAAATAGTAGTATAAGAACAGAAAAGTTTACAAATGACCCGAGGAAAAGTTGTTTTATAATCCTTTAAAATTACATGTGGTTAAAGTACAATTGAAAATAGTGAAAATCGCCGCCATTTTAAGTTTTGGCGACCATCTTGAATAATTAGCAATATTTCGTAATCCACAATTGATGATTTTCATTTTACATCTCATACATGTTAGTTTTGTGTGACTTTTCGAACTGGCATGGAAATAACCATTACGACATAACTTATACAAAATGGAAATGGCGGCCATTTTGAAAATGGCCGCCATCTTGAATCTGCCAGGGAAATTGAAGTGGCTAACGGCTTTTTTCGGTTGACAATGGTCATGTTAGTTAACCTGCAAAGTGGTTTGCTTGCATCATGAAATGAAGTATTTTTCGACTTATGCCCCGGGCTATATGCATGAAAACAAAATTCTCATACTCAAGACTAAAATTCATTTCTAAAGGATTTTCATAGGCTCAAGAATTTATGAATGATATTAATTTATCACAGGCTGATCCAACGGAAGATGATGCTGCAAAACTTAAACAGCTGTTTAAAGTTACTCGAGCAGTAATGAAGTCTCGTCATGAGCAGGTGGAGGAGATTATGGAAGAAATGGAGAAAGAAGCTAAACAGAATAAAAAGAAAGGTGAGAAAAATATAAGTACAGTCAAACTTCTATATCTCGAACTCGTTTAACTCGAACTATCCGATAGTTCGACATATGCCCTGCATTATTTCATGCTCAATTAAGCGGAACATACCCAACTTTGAAATACAGGTATGTTCGACAAAACTGACTTCGAGATATGGAAGTTTGACTGTAATCCAATAACGATTGTCATATATGACATATCAATGATGTCGTCATTTTAATATATGAATTTAAATCCTGAGCTTTATACTATCATGCCTCAACAGAACTTTTTAAACTTTTGCAGTCTTTTGAAAACCATCTGAATTTGTGCATCTATGATTACAGCTTTAATTTGTCTCATCCATTTTGAATTAACTCCCTTTTCGTGATTTCAAACAAAATATTGTCTTCTCGGCGCCATATAACCATTTCATGTGTTGCGGTGCCGTAAAATCCAGCTCAGTCAATAAGTCTTGCTTGAATTATCTCCCTTTTCGAAATTTTAATATTTGGAATGAAGTCATGAGCTTTACTGTGTCAATCTCATGCTGCAACAGATTTTTTTTTAGAATTTGCAGCTTTTTTGAACATCATATGAATTTGGACACCTATGATTACAGTTTTAATTTGTCACTTCCTTCTTGAATTATCTCTCTTTTGGTACTTTTAACTAATGAAATATTGTCTACAGCTTTATTTTGTCATGCGACAACAGATCTGTTTACAATTTTGTAACATTGTTGAGCCCCATTTGAAATTGTGCACCTGCAGTTTTGGTAATGATGGAGACATAAGCTATCATACTTCACATATCAGGTTTTATGAGTGAAATAAAACTAATCTTGTAGTGTGATTAGCTTGCACTGTGATTATTTGCACATACCAAGTTTACCAACCTCATAATGTTCAAGCATGATAGCATACAGACCATTTTTGTTGATTATTTTTGCAGAACAAGAACTTCTTGCAAATGAGAAAGAAATGGAAAAGAAAATTCAGGAGCTGGAGGTAAGACTTCACATTACTAATGTGTCACATCATAAGTGAAGGTTATGGTTTAAAAAACAGTGAGATGTATGTTTTTCAACCCTTTCATTCTCAATGACATCAAAAGGCGCGTTTGCAAACAGTTTGGAACCTGATCAGACACCACGTAGCGTGGCGTCTGATCAGGATCCAAACTGTTTGACACTTGTTTTGAAATTTCTTCAGTCATACTGCCTTGAATTTAACTTTGAAACAATATTGCAGACATCAATATTAACGCAAACAACAATACGACAGAGAAGAGGTAAAAATCTCATGATAAACTTGATCATGAAAGGGTAAAATTGCATTAAATTAAAACTACATAAAACCTCTTTTCCATAACCAATTGCAGCCTAATTTAGATCACGTCCCTGATTTCAAAATGTGATAATGATCCTTAAACGTCCTCCTTTGGATCTGTAGAAAAAGATTAAGATTAACGAAAAACAATTCCATTTACATCATGTCAGGACATTCATGTTTACAGATTTAGAAATGTGAAATTACTTTAGACAGTGTGTGCAGAGTAAGCCAGATTTACTACATGTTTACATCACATGGTCTAAACAATTTCATTCATAAATTATGTGTGAGTTGCAAATGGAACAAACAATCTAATGCCATGCATTATCGCAGATTAGAGGACGTTTCTAGGTATTCTTTGTTTTTATGCCATAGGTTCTGAGTCGTGTTAGAATGTTAAATAAACTTAAAATATCTGTCACCAGTTAAAACTCAATACCCTGTCATACCCAGCTGTTTCTGTTAACCCATTCATTACCCCATAGATTGTTTCTAGTTTAGAAGATGGGTGTCCACTTAAAGCAGATTGAAAGTAAAGCAGAATGCACCTTAAGGCACATTCTGCTTTACTTTCAGCCTGCTTTAATCCTCTATCTGCTAAATTATAGAAATATTTCCTATATTACCTATTGATAATGTATTATAAATTAGAACTATTTTCTTCAGTGGAGGAATAAATCAAAAGGGTGAAAATGCGTATTTATGGGGTAATGTGTTAATACATAATTATTAGATAACGTTTTACAGAGATTCGGAGGAGATAGTTCTAAAGGTACAGGCACAGCCAGGAAAGTTAGGGAAGACTTGCTGGAGTTGGACAAACAGAATGAAGAACTGAAACAAGACATCCGTGACCTCAAACAGGAACTGTCAACAGAGAGAAGAACTGCTGAAAAGGTGAAACATTTGTTTGAGTTTTAGACAAAGTGATACTCATTGAAAGAACTTTTTGTCTTTTCTCGCTTTGTAGGTACATTTATTTTATTTCATGTGAAGCGCTTTCGAACGCACAACCCCTGTGTGGTATAATAATAATAATAATAATAATGATAATAATAACTGGTTAGAAGCAGGAGATTTGTTTCAATTTTAAATGCAGCAAAAACTGCTCTATAAAGATCACTAAAATAAAACCTAATTTATGTTACTATAGGCAGGTGACAGCATAAAGCAAGATGAAAGAAAAGCAGAAAGCTCATACAGGAGCTTTCTGCTTTACTTTTTATCTTGCTTTAAGCAGCCACATGCCTTTAACACAAAAAATGTTACCTCATTTAGTGTTTGTTATTAATATAGAGAGGTTTTACTCAACTTAACTAACTAGAGCAATGATCTTAGACTTTTTTGCCACATTCCTCACTGTTGTAGATATGTTTAGTTGTAGATATGTTTATATTAAGAGGAGGAAGATCTATATTTCATAATAAATGAAGACGACATTTGTTGACATTTTCAAAGTTTGATATAAACTACATGTATTTTAACAAATGTTATTTGTTTGTTTACAGTACAGTGAGAGGGTGACAGAAGTTGAGCGTGAAATGAAGGAGATGAGAGAAGAGGTTAGTCTTCATTATATATTTACCCATTACCCCATAGCCTGGTTCTAGTTTTGAAGACAGGTGACCACTTAAAGCAGTTTGAAAGTAAAGCAGAATGCCTACTTTAAGCTATAATCTACTAGAATATAGAAAACATTTTATATCCTCTTCATCCGTTTGTCTGGAACCCTTAGCGAAAACGGACTATAAAGGTAATCAATTTAAATGGAAACTGTAAGATACATTGAACGAATATGGAGAAAAAATAGTTTTCTAACTGAAAATAACATTTAAAGTAATCAAACAACTTGATTGCTTAAACAAATACCAGTTATTCAAACTAACTTTCGGCTGTAAATGCAGTGCCACGAATTCTTATTATGCCGGAAGTTTGATGTCATCATCCGGGTAGCAAAGGCTCTTGTACACAACCGAGTCAAATTTATACTGCATATGAAAGGTCAATTTCCAGACACTTGCTACACGTAATAAACATTTAAAGTTATATTGGAAAATGTGTTATTTGGAATCATTTTACAAAGGGACATTAAAAAAATAAGGTACATGGTCAATTTTGGTATTCATTTTTATGCCCCCGGCATCTATAGATGCGGAGGCATATAGTAATCGTCTTGTCCGTCCGTCCGTGCATCCGTCCGTCCGTAACAGGTTAAGTAGATTTTACCGTTTCGTCTAGCATCAACACCGCTTACTCAAATGCTTGGATACTTATACAGTTGTTGCCTTGGACCATTCCCTTTCCACCAATATCACCAAACTTTGATTTTGACCCTGACCTAAATTGGACTTAGAATATTTTAAATGGGCTATTTCTTGGTTAACTAGATTTTACCGTTTTGTCTAGCATCAGCATAACTGACTACAATGCTTTGATACTTATACAGTTGTTGCCTTGGATCACTACCATTCCACCCATATTACCCAACCCTGATTTTGACCTTGACCTAATTTGGACTTAGAAATAATTCAGAATATATTGTCAAGGATGCCACCGGGGACATAAGTGTTTATTGAACGCGCATTCTTGTTTGAATATATAATTTTCTTCAAAGTTTCACTAAAATTCCAAGTTTTTTTCAGCATTTTTTCGGCTATTATGCTGCCTGCATCTAATACCTAACCGGAACCGCTTTTTGCGATGATGTAAGCAAACCGCACGCGCTGTATCAAGCGTTTTTGTGAGGCTTCCGGACATGTAGGAAGGGTCCGTTGTATGAGAATGGAGGATATGATACATATACATAACTGTATAATATATAAAATAGGTCAACTATTAATAATAGTGGACCTATTTCCTTCATTGAAGGAATGAATTATAGGTGTAAAAAGGCATCTTTATGGGGTAATGGGTTAACCATTACAATCCTATGGAATAATAGCCACTGACAATTGTTGCAGGCGACATTATTACTTAACATTCAAAGAGTTAATGATCAAAGTACAAAATCTTATACAGTAAAGAATCAGTACATTAACCCATTCATTACCCCATAATCTGTTGATAGTTTTGAAGACAAGTGACTACTTAAAGCAGGTTGAAAGTATAGTAGAATGCGCCTTAAAGGCGCATTCTGCTTTACTATCAGCCTGCTTTAAGCTACCACATTCTAGAGTGAAGAAAATATTTCCAATTGTTCATATTCATGACTGTATAAAGTGGAACTGATTTCTTCAGTGGAGGAATAAATTAGAGGTGAAAAAAGTCTTATTTAAGAGGTAATGGGTTAAACCAATCAAAGTTTCAAATTTACAAGCCATTAACAGGATGCAAGGTAAGAGACAAACAGCAATTGTAAAACAGTTTGGATTTAGGTCCGACACCTAGTGCTGGTTACTCAAGAGAGGTTGTATAGCATAATTTAAAAACCAACTGTTCAGCAAGTCTTAGCTATATGTTTATCTACTTCCCATTATACAGAATGACCAGATGAGGCAGGACATCACAGAGTATAAGTTACAGCTCCAGTCCCAGCGAAACATGATGGTAGCCCGCCAGGATGATTCTGACATGGCCTCAAAGCTGATGAGGAAAAACAAAGACCTGGCTGAAGCTATGGAGGAACTCCAGGTAGGATCGGCATGAAATATCTAAATAGTTTGTTTAACCCTTCTCCTGCTACAGTGGAGAAAACGTTATTCTTTCCTGTTTAAACGCAAACAAAATGCTAACTCATTGCACTAAAATGTAGAAAAAGGACAGCTTTTTTCACAATTTTAAATATTTATTTTAATCTGATAGACAAAAAGTTTGGAATCTGATCTGTCACCAAACTGTTTGCAATGGAAAAAATAGTTTTAGTGTAAACCCGTTTATTTGGAAAGAATTACATCTTCTCCATTGTATTAGCATATTTTGACGCTTTTGAAAAGGTTAGACCCTGATCAGACAGCTCATAAAGAATGCCTGACATGGATCTGTACTCTTTCTTGGGGGTAATTTCCATTATTGTATTAGCTAATGTAATAGTTCAGATGATGGATGTTCATAGTGACTGGAGTATTATATATATTATTATGAATTTTCAGCGTAACATGGCCCCTGATCACGCTCCAAAGTGTTTGCCACTCAGATTAAAACAAATCCTTAGAATATTAAAAAAATATGTATTTTATTCCATTTTAGTGCATTGCATTTGCGTTTCGTGTGCATTTAAACGGGAATGATTAACTTCTTCTCCACAGTAACAGTATTTAAACTGAAACAATCAGTGCAGATCAACCTTCTTATTTTAGCCAGATGATAGAGAGTTGACCTTAGGAGAGCCATACAGAGCTATGAGGACATGTGGCTTCCGAATACAAAACAACAGTAATACAGAAAGTGCCTAAAGTCCTTATGCTTCTACTAAACCCCATGGTGTGACTACTTATTTGAATCATTACTTTCAAATGATTCTAATGGGTAGGCACAACACAGGGTTTGGTGGAGGCATAAAGGAGAAATATGAAAATAACTGTTTTACACACTTATCTGGAGCTCTGGCTTATTTTATTTGTAGAATCTGACAGATGCCAATGACATGCTACAGAAGCAAGTGGACAACCTGAATGAGAAGTTGGAGGAGGCCATCACCCAGATGGACAGGACCACAGAGGACTACCATAAACTCAAGGTGGGTACATTAAACACATGGAAAATCAAATTTCTTTAACACATTAAACCCTAGGGACGAGCATACAAGTCATATACAAACAATGCACCTGTAAAGAGAACATTTGTCCTATGCAAACAGTGTAGACCCTGATCAGAGGGCTCCTAAAGGATTCCTTTGATCAAGATCTGCACTGTTTGCCAGCTTGCAATGGAACAACCATAAATGAAGTGGGACTTGGGTCTAGAATGTTTGCATTTAGGCCTGCAATACAGGGGCCCGTTTCATAAAACATTGTATGACAAATGTTGTCGTAAGTCAGATTATTTATATCTCAATTATTATTTATTTCTCCATCTAATTCTGCCTTGAAAAGACGATTCCAAAGAGATGTCACAAGACAGTATTGGATAGAGAAATTAGAATTTAAATGTATTTTAATGTTTTGACTAACGACCGTTTTTGTCGTACAAAGTTTTATAAAACGGTCCCCTGGTTTGAAAGAGTTAATGAATGAAATGGCAAATTACTCTCCGAAAAAAAGTCTTTATTTCCTGACAACAGATTTTCTATGACATTCATTTATATGGACAAGAATGCTATTATGTGTCTGGTTGCTACCATATATCTATCAGGGAAACCAAACTTTCGAAATTGCAAAAAATCATTTATTCGAAATGTTTAAGTCTACCACCTTCCCCCACACTGAAAGTTATAATAACCCATAAGAGCTAGTCTGACCCATAGAGGTTCGGAGTTTGACTCTTGCCAAACTCCTGGTCCCTATGGTTTGACCTTTCAGTGCATTTTCAATAACCATGTTACCACTGCCATATTGAATATATTGTATTTTGATCACATGCTGTTACACTCTGTTGTAAACTGTGACTAATAAAAGATATGTTCTGTTCTGTTCTGTTCTGTGTATTTACTAGGGGAAAAACCCAAACATCAATAAATTACAAAGGTCTTCAAATGCCATTTCTCATGTTTAAAGGACTGTAATAGAGATATTGTTCCTATATATATATGAATATAGTTCAGCCTAGTGAATTCTATAAACTATAATGGTTGAAGACTTTTTACTAAATTATCAAAGTTTGAAATATAATACATGAAAACAGTGATTTAATTTATGTGCTTGTTTTTGCAGCAAGTTCTAGAGCAAAGTGACACAGTGACTGATAAACTGAGGGAGGACAATGACATTCTCAAATCCAAGGTAACAACACAACCAATTAACATATCACTCAACTTACAATGCTTATTAAAGTAGGATGAAAGTAAAGCAGAATGAGCCTTAAGATGCATTCTGCTTTTCTTTCAGTCTGCTTTAAGCTAGCATCTGGTAGAAAATATTTCTTATGATACATATTCATAACTGTATAAATTGAAACTCTCTATTCAGTGGAGGAATAAATTAAAGGTATAAAAATGGGTACCCATTGAGTAAGGGGTTAAAGTAGACTATTTTCAGATAAATGCTATGTATTATCAGTTTAACCTCTGACAGTCAGAGAGACTCATATTTAAGAGATAAACCTAAACACATTTAATCCTAACAATGCGTATACTCATCATTAACAAACAATGTACCTGTAAAGGGTACCTTTGTACTATGCAAACAGTGTAGATCCTGGTAAGAGGGCTCCTGCTGGAGTCCTCTGATCAGGATCTGCACTGTTTGTCATTGTGCAATATATTTTTAAAATCAAACCTAAATAGTAAAAAATGGACTAGACTAAATTGGAAACAGGAAATTCCCTTTAAAAGTTTCAGGGACCAATAAGATAACAATTCTGATGGTTGTATTGTATCTGATGGTTGTATTGTAGGTGGCAGATCTTACAGAACAGTTGGCATCCAAGTCTGATGCTGATGATGCTATAATGGTGGCCGTGGATAACAAAATACAGGAGTGGCAGGTCAGTAACAGTGGCAAGAACGTTATTCTTTCTTGTTTAAACGCAAACGAAAAGGAAAGGCATTGCAATAAAATGGAAAAATTTACCGCTTGTTGACAATTCTGACTATTTATTTTAATCTAAGTGGCAAACAGTTTGGAGCCTGATCAGACGCCGGGTTACCTGGCGTCTGATCTGGCTCCAAACTGTTTGTAATGGCAAAATAGATTTAGAGTAAACCCGTTTATTAAGAAAGAATAATGTTTTCTGCACTGTACTCTACAATCTGTTATCACAGTAAAACCCCAGCTATAACACACACCCTAAAACAAATCTTCTATTAAACAGCGAGAGGGCTTCTTTAGGAGGGCTCTGATCAGGGTCTACATTTGTTTTTCAAATGATTATACACATATTTCCAGGGCAGTAAATGTTGAAGCAGAACATTGTAGTAGAAAGCTCCGAAAGGAACTATTTACCATAGTTTTATATTATTTAAAGAAGTTGCCTGCCTTAAAAACTGAATATGAGCTTCTCTAGGAGCTTTTTGATTTACAACTGCTTTAAGAAGAAGTTTTTCATTAAAAGCAAAAGCAGAGCCTCTTTTTGCGTGGACATAATATTTAGGATGTACTTCTTTTGAATGGGGACTTTTGTCAAAGGAGTTATTGTCTTGATCATATGTAAATTCAAACAATTAAGTATCCTTCGTAAACTATTTTGACAATAAACTTAGAAAGGTTTCTGCTGAATGCAGGAGCTTTCTGCATTACTCTTGTCCTTCATTAAGCAGATCAATATGTTCATCAAACTTCATATTTCTGTATTGACTGTTCATTTACCATCAATTTCACTGTATTGTTTTATTTTAGCTCATTCTGAATGACAAAGACACAAATATCCTGGATCTACGAGAGGAGGTGTTCCGTCTCAGGGAACAGGTTATCGCTGCTAATATGGACAGTGATAAGTCCTCAGTAGCAGCACTCACAAAAGTGGTAAAGGAGAAAGACAGGCAGATAGAGGAGCTGTCAGAACAACTACGAGTTTACGCTGATGATTTAGACAATAATGCTGCAGTTATTGAAGACCTCAGGGCAGAAATACAGAGATGTAAGATTGTGCTCATTCTTTTCTTTTAAAATATCCAACCCTAGCAATAAGTATACTCATCATTTCTAACAGAGTAACAGTGAAGGGTACTTTTGTCATATGCAAACAGTGTAGATCCAGATCAGAGGGCTCCTGCAGGAGCCCTCTGAACAGGATCTGCACTGTTTGTAAATTTAAGTTTTTCCTTTCGTATAATAGTGTGATATACAGAAAACAAATTTCTTGATGCCACACATTTATTCTATTTGCTTAACAATACTTCAACAAGGAGGTATAGAAACAACTGGCATCTGTCACTGCTCTAAAAATAGATTTTTCATAATTGCTTTTTAAAACAGGGTCTGAGTGTCAAACAGTTTGGATAATGATAAGAAGCCACATAATGCGGCATCTCATCAGGATCCAAACTGTATGCACAGATCACCACGATTTTGCTGCTAGCATGCAATGAGTTGATATCTGAATGTCTTGTTTAACCCGTTACCCCATAGCCTGTTTCTAGTTTTGAAAATAGGTAACCACCTAAAGCAGGTTGAAAGTAAAGCAGAATGCACATTAGGGCGCATTCTGCTTTACTTTCAGCCTGCTTTAAGCTTTTATCTGCTAGAATATAGAAAATATTTCTTATGATTCTTATTTGTAACAGTATAAATTGGATTTTTTTCTTCAGTAGAGGAATAAAATAGAGGCGTAAAACACATATTTCTACTGCATCACTCCATCAGGTTGAACTGAAAGCAGAGATCTCATTAGGAAGAATTATACTGAACTTTCACCCTGCTTGAACCCTTTGAACCCTAGTCCCCCATATAGGCATCCTTTTCAAACAGTACACATGTGAGAAGTGCACTTGTCCTTTGCAAACAGTGAAGACCCAGATCAGAGGACTCCTTAAGGAGCCTTCTGATCTGGGTCGTCACTGTTTGTCAAAAGGACAAAAACACCCCTTAAAAGTCAGAAATGGACTAGACTAAAATGGAAACTGGAAATGTCTATTTGAAGTTTCAGGGAGAAAAGAGTTCAGCAGCTATCAGCATAAACACAGGAAACAAGATATGAAGATAAGGGTTAAATATCTGTGACCAGATTTTGTAATTGGACAAAAAGGTCTATATTGATGATTTTACTGTATTGTAATTGTTCTGTGTAGCTGGGAAAGGTCCTGGAGAGAGACAGCAGGTGGTCATCAGGGAGCTGAAAGATAAACTAAAACGTGAACTGGACAAGAATAAAGACTTTGAAAAAGACTACAAACAGGTAGGTATCAGGTCTCAAACAATCTCTTACACTTTAATTGATGTTTCTTCCACAGTGTTTTGGCTGAAGAAGGGATTCAAACCAAAGTGTTAGAGAGCAGTTTTTGATTGTGAATGTGTTTAGTGAGTAGAGACTATCTATTCTTAATTCAAGCCAAAGTATGTTTTGGTGAATTCCAAGGTATTGTCATTCATATGTTTTGAAGTTAGGAAGTAAACTGCTGCTTATGTAATGCTTCAAATCATAATCAAGATGATATGGTAGTGATAAATATCTTAAAATGTTGTTTTAAATCACACATTAGATTTGAGCATTGTATTTATTGTTTTCATTACTTTCAGCTTGCTTTAACTCTTTACCCCATAGCCTGTTTATTGTTCTGAAGATATGTGACTACTTAAAGCAGACAGAAAGTAAAGCCGAATGCACCTTAAGGCGCATCCTGCTTCACTTTCAGCCTGCTTTAAGCTACCACCTGCTAGAATAAAGAAAATATTCCTTATGATACATATTCATGACTGTTTCAATTGGAACTATTTTCTTCAGCGGAGGAATAAACTGAATGCGCTAAAAGGCGTTTCTATATGGGAAAGGGTTAAGCATCCACCTGTCTGAGTGCAAACAAAGTTTTCTGAAGACTTCTCTATAAAGGATAAATAAATGCATTAATGCAGGGCTCCAGATAAGAGGGAGTAAACTGATGAAATACCCAATTTTCTCACTTATATCAGCATCAAATCCTATGGTGTTACTACTCATTAGAATCGTCTCTTTGAGACGATTCTAATGAGAAGTAACACTATAGGGTTGAATGCAGAAATAAAGATTTTAAATTTTGAAATACTCCCCTTATCTTGAACCCTGCTAATGTACAAAAAAACACATTTTATGATCACTCAAAAGATATGTTTGATAGTTATTAAAAAACAAATTAAAAAAACAAGTGGTAGAGTAAAGCAGGTTGATGTTAAAGTGGAAAATCCTTCCTGCCTTACTTTCAACTTGACTTAAGCAGTCACATGCATGCACTAAATTGATAGTTAGCTGTTTTACCTTACAGATATCTTTTCAATGCGATTATGTTACTATTACTAGGCTGAGCAAGATGCTAGCACCAAGGACAAAGAACTTACTGAGGCCCTGGAGAGGATGAGACAGTATGAAGCAGTAAGTGTGCTGTCTGTATTTACCTGTGATGAGTACATTTGTGCTTTGCAAACAGTGAAGACCCTGATCAGAGGGCTCCTGAAGGAGCCCTCTGATCAGGGTCTTCACTGTTTGTCATTTTGCAATATATTGTTAGAATTAACCTTATATAGTCAAAAAATGGACTTAACTTAATTCGAAATTGGAATTGTCCTTTAAAAGTGTCAGTGGTATCCAACCGATTCCTTTATAACCAAACTTGGAAATCACCTTTACCCAACTGAATTTAACTCTTTCTTCTATTGCCATAATTATGTGCAAATAACCTATACTGAGCTATGTTAAAGGCAGGTTGCTGCTTAAAGCAAGAAGAGAGTAAAGCAAAGCTCCTTAAAGAGCTTCTTGCTTTAAGTTCATTTTGCTTTAAGCTGCTGCTTGCATTCAATGAATATCAAAATTTGGTGTTGATGCTAAGGAATGAGTAAAAACGTCACAAGGTACATCTATGGTGGAGAGAGTTGATAATGAGCTATGAAGGGTAACTAATAAACTAGTTTATGTACTTTAGGGAGAATATGGCCTTGCAGAAGCTGTAGCAGAAATTAAACAACACAAGAACCAGATCAAAATCAGAGATAGGTAAGATACCATTCTTTCAGTCCAGTCAACTTAGATATAAGTGGTTTGGTGTTGTTTTCTGCATTATATTTCAAAATAACAAACAGTACAAACCTTGATCAGAGGGTCATTTAGGAGACTTCTGTTTTTGGTCTACACTGTTTGCATAGGACAGGTGTATAGTAGTGACAAGTAACACTTTAGGGGAGATTCAAGAATTAAACTTTTAAAATACTTCTCCCATCTAGAACTATTGCCTGGAAATGGAGATAGTAAGTATATGTATAATGGCTTCTTCTGAATATATATGTAGATGCTTCTTTTAATCCATTACCTCACATATACGACTTTTTTGCCTTAAATTATTACTCCACATAAGAAAATAGTTCCACTGCTATGAATATGTGTCGTTAGAAATATTTTCCATATTCTAGCAGATGGTTGTTTAAAGCAGGTTGAAAGTGAAGCAGAATGTGCCTGTTGGCGCATTCTGTTTAACTTTCAACCTGCTTTATTTGGTCACCTGTCTTCAAAACCTGAAACAGGCTATGGTTTGTGTTTCTATATTGATTAATGTTGTCTTTCAGAGAAATTGAGGAGCTTACAAAGCACATTAACAAATCTGAAATGTCCATTAATGATCTGTGTGATGAGAATGAAGACCTCCGCGGTAGACTTGGACTGGATCCACGCAAACCTCTCGATCTCACCCAGTTCAGATCACAGAAAAATGTTCGAAAAGAGGAAGAGAAGGCTATGAACTATATTTTGCAGAAAGAGGTATTTATATTTCTTACACACTTTGCGCACGGCCCTATATAAACGAAGAACGATAGTTTCAGTGTTTGAATTTTCAATACACCACTCACTCGCTAAAACGTTCTAACGTGACATCATATTGCTTCGAAAATGCGTACGCCAAGAAATGTAGCGCCGTTGCTTCGGTGCAAATTAAGGTTAAATTGTATAGTCGTTGAGAGATGCTTGTAATCAAACCACTCGGCCTAAAGGCCTCGTGATTAAATTACTACACATCTCAACTCCTACCAGTGTTTGATTGCACGATAAAACACTGATATGAATTTATTATTTCTTAAGTATAAACATCCTTAGACAATCTTGCTATATTTCTTGCTTGTCCATTCTTGTGTATCTTTTAATACAGTAAAAGACCACTAAATTGCATTAATTATCATGGGCCTGTCTTACGAAACGATGTACGACAAATGTTGTCGTAAGTCAGTTTCTAAAATTCTCAATTATTAATTATTTCTCCATATAATCCTGTCTTGTCACATCTCTTTGGAATCATCTTGAAAAGAAGATTCCAAGGAGATGTTACAAGACAGTTTTTATCCTACAACATTTCATAAGACAGGCCCCATGTGTTTAAGATGGTAGCTTAAAGCAGGCTGGGAGTGAAGCAGGCTTTGCATTCTGCATTACTTTAAACCTTCTTTAAGTGGTCACCTATATTCAATACTAGAATCAGATTATGGAGTAAAGGGTTAAAAACACTTCTTACACATGCTTTTTATCTCAGGTTGAGAGATTGGAGGATGAGAGACTAGAACTGAAACAGAAGATCAGAAAGATGGCACAACACATGGGACAAAGGTAATACAGCTCATCAAACAGAATTACCAGGTTAACCCTTTGAACCCTAGTCCCGCATATTGGTGTCCTTTTCAAACAGTGTACATGTGAATAGTTTACTTGTCCTGTGCAAACAGTGAAAACCCAGATCAGAAGGCTCCAAAAGGAGCCCTCTGATCAGGGTCTTCACTGTTTGTCATAATGCCAAACATTCACAAAAACAACCCTTAAAAGTCAGAAATGGGCTAGACTAAAATGGAAACTCGAATTGTCTATTTAAAGTTTCAGGGAGGAATGAGTTAATTTAGAACTCAAAATAATGAGAGTATTTCAAACCAAAATCCTTACTAGTATGTCTAAAGTATGCTGAAAGTAAAGAAGACATTTACCTAATGAGAGATCTACTTTACCTTTTATCTGCTTAAGGTTGCCACAAGTCTTAACCATAGGGTTCTGGCTAAAAATGTTTGCATCTATATATATATACCTGTATACTTATTACTACCTTTTTTGGGGGTCATACCCCTATGGTCTTAACCACTGAAAAGAAGCAAAGATTTGAAACATTTTAAAGCAATCTAAACGTCTTTTAGAGATTTCTGCTTTATTTTCAGTATGCTGCAACAGTTTTAAATCCTTAGACAATCTGTGAGGGAAAGGGTGAACTCATTCAGCCCTGAAACTTTTAATGGACGAATCCAATTTCCAACTAAGAGTATTCTATATTTGGCCGACTAGGGTTGATTTAAATAATATATTGCAAACTGACAAACAGTGCAGATCCTGATCAGAGGGCTCCTGCAGGAGCCCTTTGATCAAGGTCTACACTGTTTGTACATGTATAGGACAAAGTAAGTGTATTCTTCACAGGTACATTGTTTGTTAATGACAAGTATACTTGCGATGCTTGAAACAGTTTTAAACAGTTTTATTCTTTATTATAGTCTCATCATGGTTACAGCATAGTATATACACAAACAAATATTACAAACAGTATTTTTGCTGAATGTGCTTAACTGCACTTGTAAAATTTAATCACCAAGTCTTGATCTGACTATGACTGTACATAGATTTTTATTTATTTATTTATCTGTCATTTATGTTTTGCTATTCCTATTTTTCCAGGGCAGTGGCTTTAGGGCTGACAGCTGATGATATGATGGCGGTTCAGGAGTTCACAGAGAATCTGAAAGTCAAACGACAGCCAGAGTCCGTGGCCACGGTGATTAAACGAGAGGTAGCCATGGAAGAGTCTCAGATGAGGGTGAGTCTAACCCTTTCCTCCCTGAAACCTCAAATGGACAATTCTAGTTTTCAATTTAGTCTTAGTCTAGTCCATTGTTTGACTTTTTAGGGTTGATTTTTACAATACATGTCAAAATGACAAACAGTGTAGACCCTGATCAGAGGGCTCCTTAAGGAGCCCTCTGATCAGGGTCTACGCTGTTTGCATAGGACAAGAGTACTAATTACTTGTACGATGTTAGCAAATGAGGCATATATATGTGACTAGGGTTCAATGAGTTCAACTCTTTGCACACTAGCAGCGAAACCATGATTATCTGTGCAAATAGTTTGGATTCAAATGAGATGCTATGTAAGGAGCTGTCTCATCAGGATCTAAACTGTTTAACATTCGGATCCTGTTTCAAAAAGAAATTTGAAAATTCTGGTTTTAGAACAATAGCAGATGACAATTGTTGCAGATGAAAACATTACCCAGCATGCAATGAGGTGATCTACTAAACACAAGTTTTTGAATTGTTGGTATTTCAGTTTTTTCAGAAAATAAAGGGTTTTCTTTGTAATCAGTGATTCTTTTAACCCTTTTCTCCATAGACACACTTTTTTACGCTTCTATTCGTATATTTTGTACATGTACAGAGAAGTGAATATGACCAGGACATACGTGAGAATTTCCGTGAGATGGATCGTCTGTATAGTGAGAATGCCCAGCTGAAGGCTAAGAATGAAGACTTGCTAGAGGAGAACAAGAGCATGGAACAGGGGCTGAAGGAAGTCATGGAGGCCATGAAGACATACGGGGTAGAAAGGGATCCTGAGGGTCAAGAGAAGGGAGCCAGGGAGGCCGGACCAGTGATGCAGTTTCCTGCCTTGGAGAGGATGCTGGCTGTAAGTTGTTTGTTATTAATTTATTTTATTTTAATTAAAGTTGTCCAGTTTGAAATAACCTGAGTCTTCTTTTTGATTTAAATAGAAGTGCTATGTTGATTATTTGGGTTACAAACAGCTAAATGATGCATCAGTAGGTTAGTTGAAGTTTTCTACTTAATATTTTAATTTTAACCCTGTACCTTCTAGTATTGAAGTTAGGTGACCGCTTAAAGCAGGCTGAAAGTAAAGCAGAATGTACCTTAAGGTACATTCTGTTTACTTTTAGCCTCCTTTAAGCTACCATCTACTAGGTTATAGAAAAATTCTTATTATACATATTCATGACTGTACAATTGTAGTGGAACTATTTTCCTCAGTAGAGGAATAAATTATTGTGTTATAAGGCATATCCATGGAGAAAAAAGGAAATGGTTTATAGAAGTTCGATTATATGACGACTATAAATCTCTTGCTTACAGGCGATAGATGCCAAGTCCGTCCTTGGTAGGCATGATACCTCCCTGTTCCTCAAGGCCCAGATGGATAACCTACAGGGCAGAAATGATGAATTACGTCAGGCACTGAGAGAAATTAGACACGAGTCTAACCTCAACACACTGGAGCTAGAAAAAGCCATGGAAAAGGTAATTCAGTGTGATGAGCATGCTTCTTCTTTCAAATATAAACATAAGTTAAAAAGCAGTACATGATTGTATAGAAAAGAAACATGAGATGTTTGACAGTAGAATTTAAAATACAAAACCCAACAAATACTTCTTGTGAAATGACTGAAATTATATGTAAAAATAGGGTTAAACCTCTATTTTGGTGTATTGGTATGCAAATGGACTGATCAGACACATTGTAGACATGGTCCTATAGGTGTTATTTTGGCAAACAGTAAACATTTTCTATTACGACCACTAAAATGAATACAAATTGATAGTTAAAAAGGCAGGTGACAGCTTAAAGCAAGGTGACAGTAACACAGAAAGCTCCTATAGGAGCTTTCTGTTTTACTGTCATCTTGCTTTAAGCAATCACCTGTTGCAAACACCTTATAATTAACACAATTTAGTGATCATATTAGAGAGGTTTTACTGCATATAACAAACTCACCTCTTATTATCTTGTCATAGTGTAAGCAGATGGAGGAAGAACTGAAGTCTGTCAAGGGCCCAGCAGGAGCTGCTGCAGGATTCTTCAAGCCCATGAACTTGCCTGAAAACATGGCCAGTACTAGTGCCGAGGTCATAGCCAGTCTCAATGAACATCTCGTCACAGTCCTACAGGTAAAACATTAGATTGCTAAGGTGAAGATGAGCAACCTGTAAAACCTGAGCTAAATTTAGCAAATGTTTGGTTGAGAAGGGTTTCTGTAGTAGGAATGTTTAGAAGCTAGTCAAAAGACGTGAATATGCAATTGTTTAAGACAGGTTCCAGCTTAATGCAGGACAACAGTTATGCAGAAAGCTCCTTTAGGAGCTTTCAGCATTACTGTTGTTCTGCATTAAGTAGCCATCAATCTTTAGAGCTAATTATGTGTCTTCCGAATGCTCGGTGATAAAGAAGAAGCAATCTTTTGAAACTGATTTGTATGATTTTCATAGACATTCATTTTGTAGGGTTTGTTTCTCATAGGTTAGATAGAAGTCAATTAGAGTTGTGTTTTACTTGACATCTTTAAACTGAACTTGTTTGTTCTTAAACTCTTTCCCTCATATAAGCCCCTTATGACTACTATCAATAAGGGCCACAAATGAAATTTTAATTGATGATGCTGAATACAGGTAGCAGCTTAATGCAAGATAAGAATATAGCAGAGAGCTCTTAACTCATTGAGCCCTAGTGACGCATATATGCGTCCTTTACCAAAAATGTACCTCTTAATAGTACACTGGTCTAATGCAACCAGTGAAGACTTTACTGTTTGTCATTTTGTAATATATTATAAATGACAACCCTAAAAATGCTAAAATGGGCCAGCCTTTATTGTAATCTGGAATTGTAAATTGGAAGTTTCAGGGGATAATGTGTTAAAGGAGCTTTCTGCTTTAATTTCATCTCACTTTAAGTTTACAACCACCCTTAAACATAGTTGGGTGTACATGTAGCTGACTTGCACTTTTGGCTTTTGTGAAAATGGTTTATTATTTCTCCTCTTACAAAAAAGTCATGAACACTACTTTCCTTAGACTACCACATGTAAAAGCATAAAGAAATCAATTCACTGTTCTGTAAATGCCAATCAAAAGAATGTATTTGGTTGTTTGGGGCAGGTGGCTGCTTAAAGAAGTACAGTAGAACCCCTCTAATACGACCACTACATTGTGTTAATCATAACATGTTTACGACAGGTGACTGCTTAAAGCAAGGTGACAGTAAAACAGAAAAGCTCCTACAGGAGCTTTCTGTTTTACTGTCACCTTGCTTTAAGCTGTCACCTGTCTTTTATCCAATCAATAAGTCTTTGTTTTAGGGGTCATAATAGAGAGGTTTTACTGTACATGATATTTGATAACAATGTTTAAACAAAACAATTTGAGTCTCAATAAATCTAGCTTGATTAAGTCGATCATAGTTGTATTTCCCTAAAAGTAAAATCATAGTTAAGCTATGTTTTTTCATTGAAATTCATGTATGTTCAATTGAAGGGCAATGGAATAATCATATTTGAATTTTGTTTTGCAGGAATTGCATCATAAGGAAGAGATGCTGAACAAGACAGAAGGTAAATTGGAAGATTACAAGAGGAAGTTTGCTGTGTGTCGACACCAACAGGGTCTATTGTACGCAGAGTACCTGAAGGATAAAGAGGTGGGTTGAAATCTCATTTTTATGATATTCTGAAGGGTTGTCTAGCAAATATTAAATGATTTAGATTGTTTTAAAAGGAACTCCTGTTCTATACATTGAACGAATCTTGGCATCTTGGATCTTTTGTAGAATTGAGTGGCTAGACTGCATTTTATAAACACCCATTACTGTGAAAACTCATCAGAAAACTCATCAGAAAACTTTTTTGTTTTCAGTGTTTACTGTTTAAAGCAGGATGAAAGTAAAAGAAGAAAGCTCCTTTCTGCTTTTACTTTCATCCTGCTTTTAGCTGCCGCAAATATTTAACACCATCGTTTAACACATTGATATAAGCAATGAACTCAAAATTTAGGATATTCACAGAAGTTACATAGAGTGTCCAAACTTTAAGGATTTATTCGGTACTTTTTTATTTGGAACACAGCTAATAACTTGTGGTTTAAGAAAATGTTTCAGTAAGTATGATGTAACTATTTGTACACATACCTACCACAATAAAATTTTAATAAATGATTCTTTTATCTGTGAAACTGATTTGAAATCATGTTTGTTCTTACATGTTTAGGTCTGGCAGAATGAAGCTAAGAAACTGAAGGAAGATCTGAGGAATATAGAAGGTTTACAAGAAGAAGACAAAGTGAAACTAGCTGAATTTGATGTAAGAAAGTTAATCGTTTTCATTATTAAACCATTACCACATAGCCAGTTTCTAGTTTTAAAGACAGGTGACTACTTATAGCAGACTGAAAGTAAAGCAGAATGTGCCTTATGGCATATTCTTCTTTACTTTCAGCCTTCTTTAAGCTACTATCTACTAGGATAAAGAAATTAATTTTTGTGATACATATTCATGATTGTATAAATTTGAACTGTTTTCTTCAGTCAAATATTGAATGAAAGGTGTTAAATGGCAGACTTGTTGGGTAATGGGTTAATTGAGTGACTTCTAAACATAAGTTTGGCTGTATATCTCACGGATTGAATCTTTGAGAAGGTTTTATTTAATTGCTGTTTTTTGTTTTAGCTGTTATCAGAATTTTCTTTTCGGTTTCAGCGGTTGTTGGACACATTGAGTAAGGATGATCCAGAGGTGCGCAGACGGCTGTCTGATATGACACGCAGGATCACAGTATACAGAGTCAATGAGAAAGCACTGACCCGTAGGTACCAGATTATGGAGGAAGTGGATGGACAACAAAGAAAGGTAACTCTTTATGTAACTCTATATGTACACCGCTTCTAGTTTTGAAGGCAGGTGTTCTCTTAAAGCAGGCTTAAAGTAAAGCAGAATGTGCCTTAAGGATATAGAAAATATTTCTTTTGATACTTTTTCATGACTGTATAAATCGAATTATTTTCTTTAGTGGTGGAGTAAAATAAAGGTGTAAAAATGTGTATATATAATATGGAGTAAGGGGTTAACAAAGCAAAATTATTATTTACCACAGATGGTTGCTTACCCTTTCCTCCATGAGGCAGCTGTGGGTTCCTCTAGTAGCTCTTCCACACACATACCTCAAAATAATATTAATTTATGGTGGTGAATATAAGTGGTAGTTTAAAGCAGGATGGAAGTAAAACAGAATAAATTAAATAGAGGATTTCTGCCATACTTTTGTCTTGCTTTATGCAGTCATGTGCCTTCAGCACATTTTGTGTGATAGGTATTTTACACTTTTTGTTGTGGAGGAAAGGGTTAAAGAAAAATGAAAGTTTTCAACCTTCTTATCTTGGGGACATAATGAAGTCAGTATTCTTAATACTCACCATATCTTGAGATCACAATGAAGTCAGTATTCGAAATACTCACCTTATCTTGGGGACATAATGAAGTCGGTGTTCGAAATACTCACCATATCTTGGGAACAAAATGAAGTCAGTATTCAAAATACTCACCATATCTTGGGGACATAATGAAGTCAGTATTCTTAATACTCACCATATCTTGGGGACATAATGAAGTCAGTATTCGAAATACTCACCATATCTTGGGGACATAATGAAGTCAGTATTCAAAATACTCACCATATCTTGGGGGACATAATGAAGTCGGTGTTCGAAATACTCACCATATCTTGGGGACATAATGAAGTCAGTATTCTTAATACTCACCATATCTTGGGGACATAATGAAGTCAGTATTCGAAATACTCACCTTATCTGGGGGGACATAATGAAGTCAGTATTCGAAATACTCACCATATCTTGGGGACATAATGAAGTCAGTATTCGAAATACTCACCATATCTTGGGGACATAATGAAGTCAGTATTCAAAATACTCACCATATCTTGGGGACAAAATGAAGTCAGTATTCAAAATACTCACCATATCTTGGGAACAAAATGAAGTCAGTATTCGAAATACTCACCATATCTTGGGAACAAAATGAAGTCAGTATTTGAAATACTCACCATATCTTGGGGACACAATGAAGTCAGTATTCGAAATACTCACATTATCTTGGGGACACAATGAAGTCAGTATTCGAAATACTCACCTTATCTTGGGGGACACAATAAAGTCAGTATTCGAAATACTCACCATATCTTGGGGACACAATGAAGTCAGTATTCGAAATACTCACCCTATCTTGGGAACACAATGAAATCAGTATTCAAAATACTCACCTTATCTTGGGGGACATAATGAAGTCGGTTTTCGAAATACTCACCATATCTTGGGGACAAAATGAAGTCAGTATTCAAAATACTCACCTTATCTTGGGGACATAATGAAGTCAGTATTCGAAATACTCAAATTATCTTGGGGACATAATGAAGTCGGTATTCGAAATACTCACCTTATCTTGGGGACACTATGAAGTCAGTATTCGAAATACTCACCCTATCTTGGGGACACAAGGAAGTCAGTATTCTAAATACTCACCTTATCTTGGGGGACATAATGAAGCCGGTGTTCGAAATACCCACCATATCTTGGGGACACAATGAAGTCAGTATTTGAAATACTCACCCTATCTTGGGGACATAATGAAGTCAGTATTCAAAATACTCTCCATATCTTGGGGAGAAAATGAAGTCAGTATTCAAAATACTCTCCATATCTTGGGGAGAAAATGAAGTCAGTATTCTTAATACTCACCATATCTTAGAGTCATAATGAAGTCAGTATTCGAAATACTCATCATATCCTGGGGACAAAATGAAGTCAGTATTCAAAATACTCACCATATGTTGGGGACATAATGAAGTCAGTATTCGAAATAGTCACCTTATCTTGAACTCTAAAATGGTTACTGATAATGTTGATATTGTTACTGAATAGAGATGTTGTGTTAAGATGCAATGAATTTTGAGTAAAAATTGTCTTACAGTTACATTCTTAACCCTTTTAACCCTACAACCCTCTGTAGAGATTACTGATTTCCAATGCAAACAGTGTAGATCCTGATCAGAGGGCTCCTATAGGAGCCCTCTGATCAGGGTCTGCACTGTTTGATATTTTCATTTGTTTTTGTTGTCATATCAAAAATACAACAGTAGACTGGTTCAAAATGCCTGTTCTACAAGAATCCAAAAGGACTATAAATACCCACAAGAGATATTTAGGGTTGAAAGGGTTAATGCTATCATTTTTAGGAGATCAGCCGTTTGAAGAATGAAATGACAGCCATGGAACAGGCAGTGGCTGAAAGGATGGGTTACCTGCAGAGGTATAAGGTGAGTTAGAAATACTGGGTAAAAAAGCTCTTACAGCAAAATGTTACTGTACCTATGGTGAATACTTTGCTACCCAGTATCAAATTACTAGGAACACTAGGAGATTCTTTATTCTAGATAATGCAGTAACATCTTTCTATTAAGTTCAATAAATTTTGTTAATTATCAAGTGTATAAGACAGGTAACTGCTTAAAGCAAGATGAAAGTGAAACAGAAAGCTTCATTAGGAGAATTCTGTTTAACTTACATTTTGCTTTAAGATGTGATCCGTCTTTTATACAATGTATTTACCTGCTTTTTTGTGGTCATAATAGAGAGGTTTTGCTTTGCAATCAAATAAGCCTTAAGGCACATTCTGCTTTACTTTCAATCTGCTTTAAGCTACCATCTGCTTGGATGTAGGAAATATTTCTAATGTTGTACATTCATGACTGTATAAATTGGAGCTATTTCTTAAGTGTAGGAATTAATTAAATGCGTAAAAATGTGTATCTATGGAGTAAAAGTTTGTTATTGTTGTTTGTCTACTAGGATATAGCAGCTTTCAAAATGGCTGGCCTACAGAAAGCTTTAGAAGATTCTGTTCCATCTATCGACCTTGAAGGAGCCAACAAGAAATACCATGAGCTCACTGAGAAATATAGAGACCTACTAGAGAAGGGAAATAACTTAGTTCTAAAAGCAGAACTGCTTACGGGGCTTGAGGTAAGAGTTATCATTTTTGTTAATCCTTTAACTCTTGTCTCCATCTCTAACCTCCTATATCCAACTATATTTAAGACAGTTTAACCCTTTCCTCCCTGAAACTTTAAATGGACAATTCCAGTTTTGATTTTTGTCTAGTCCATTTCTGACTTTAAAGAGTTGTTTTTGTCAATTTTGGCATTACTGACAAACAGTGAAGACCCTGATCAGAGGGCTCCTTTCGGAGCCCTCTGATCTGGGCCTTCACTGTTTGCACAGGATAAGTGTACTATTCACATGTACACTGTTTGAAAAGACGCCTATATGCGGGATTAGGGTTCAAAGGGTTAATGCTTAAAGCAAGATAACAGTACAGAAAAAAATCCTTTCTGCTTGACTCTCACATTGCTTTAACTCTTTCCTCCCTGACACTTTAAATGGACAATTCCAATTTTGACTTTTGTGTAGTCCATTTCTGACTTTTAAGAGTTGTTTTTGTCAATTTTGGCATTACTGACAAACAGTGAAGACCCTGATCAGATGGCTGCTTTCGGAGCCCTTTGATCTGGGCCTTCACTGTTTGAACAGGACTTGCTTTCAGCCTGCTTGAAGCTACCATCCGTTGGAGTAAAGAAAATATTTCTTATGTTGCATATTCATGACTGTACAAAGTGGAACTGTTTTCGTCATTGGAGGAATAGATAAAAGACATAGAAATGAGTATCTATGGAGTATTGGGTTAACTGCCTTTTGTATTTAAAAACATAAATGAATAACCATTGGTGGTGGTTCTGGGAGGAGCAGGTGGAGGTGTCCTACGGTACCACTGTGGAGGAAAGGGTTAATCTCTCAAAATGAAAGCCTTTAGACTCCTGATACCATTAAAAAGGGCAGTGCCATGGCAAAACCTGCCTTACTGCAATGCAGCATTGTACAGACCAAGCATCGTTATCATCCCATAATAACGCCTTTTTTTCATCTTTAATTTATTCCTCCACTGAAGGAAATAGTCCCTCTTTAAACATTCAGGAATATATATTACATTAGCGATATTTTCTAAATTCAAGCAGATTATAGCTTAAAGTAGGCTGAATTAAGGCGCATTCTGCTTTACTTTCAACCTGCTTTAAGTGGTCACTTCACTACTAGAAAGAGGCTATGGGAAAATGGGTTAACACTTCATACTGAGATAATTGAATTGTTTCATACATGTTGATAGTGTGTTAGAGTGTTGTCTGTTTCCTGTTTCAAGGTTGAAGTGAAGAGAATGACGGTGGAGAATGAGGAACTCAAGAAGTCTATGACCATTGACAAGGAGAGACTGCACACACTAGAGGCCACACTGGAGGAGCTTCACCACAGAGGTAACACACCCATTGTGTAGTCTACAATATTCTTGGGAATTAAATATCTTCACTGTTTCCTTTATAGATTTGTTTTGGTGCTTAATCCATTACCCCATACCCCTTTTTACGGCTCTAAATTATTCCTCCACTTAAGAAAATAGATCCAATTAATAGTTTTATGATTTTAAACTGTAACAAAATATTTTTATATTTTGTTATATGGCAGCTTAAAGCAGGCTGAAAGTAAAGCAGAATGTGCCTTGAGGCACATTCTGCTTTACTTTCATCCTGCTTTAAGTTGTCACCTATTTTCAAAACTAGAAACAGGCTATGGTGTAATAAGTTAAGACAGGTAGACACTTACTTTCATCCTTTAGCCATCTGTTAGGATGTAATAAAAGTTTATTACTTATTTATCTGACAGGATAGAAACTTTGACAGGTATTTCAAGAATAATTAGTTGATGTTGTGAAAACATGTTTCTATGAAAAGGTAATGGCATAAGGCCATTTCTAAGAGAAATGTTTCCGTTCAGTGGGGGAATATATTATATTAAAGTCAAAAAAAGGCTATGTATTGGTTAACACATTCAACCCTAGCAATGAGTATACTAGTCATTTACCAACAGTGTACCTGAGAGGATTACATTTGTCCCATGTAAACAGTGTAGACCCTGATCAGAGGGCTCCTTATGTTTGTCATTTTGAAATATAGTTAAAATCAACCAAATAATAGTAAAAAATGGACTAGACTTATTTTGAAATTGGAATCGTCCATTATAAGTTTCAGGGGTTAATGAGTTAATGGGTTAAACATTGACTAGTATACATGTATAGAGATTACCATGGTGATTTTTTATTGAGTAGCCTCTGTTCATAGTTTTTTTACTGTATTGTATAACCAGGGGTAGCAGATGGTGCTGACCTGAAAGCTCTTACTGATGGTGACTTCATCTCAATCTCAAAGAAGCTTACAACATTAGAGATGAAAGAATTGAATGAGAGACAGAGAGCAGAGCATGCTGTCAGCATGTTTGATCAGCAGAAGTCCATTCTGCATAATATGGAAGAGAGGAATAAAGAACTAGAGGACAAGTTTGCTGAGGTATGCCATTTCTTGCCCGTCTAAATCTAACGGGAATTTGTACTGTGTTTTACTGTATGTACTGTATTAGATGGTAAGAGGTGTCAGATTGGTGTTGACGACAAGGAGGAAAGGTTGACTTTATTTAGGTTTAATAACACTTTCTTTCGTAGCTCAAACAGTTCAAATCACCTATATCCAGACATGATATTGCTCAAATAAGATGAAAGTAAAGCAGAAATCTCCTTTCTGCTTAACCCTCATTTTGTTCAACCCATTACTCCATAGCCTGTTTCTAGTTATGAAGATATGTAATAACTTATAGCAGGTTGAAAGTATTTAAAGCAGAATGTGCCTTAAGGCGCATTCTGCTTTACTTTCAAACTGCTTTAGGCTATCATCTTCTAGGATATTGATAATAATTCTATGATACATATTGATAACTGTAAAATGTAATTATTCCTTCAGTTGAGGAATATATTTAAGGCATAAAAGGCTACCTGAATTCAATATCATAATAGAATTTTCATTTGTGGCATCTATGTGGAGGAGTAGGTACAGTCTCTGTAGAGGAAAGGTTTAACCCTGTCAACCCTAAATATAGTTTGTGGGTATTTATTATCCTTTTAGACTATTCCAGTACAGATATTTTGAACCAGTCTACTTTTGTATTTTTGATATGACAACTAAAAGAAATGAAAATATCAAACAGTGCAGACTCTGATCAGAGGGCTCCTATAGAAGCCCTCTGATATGGGTCTACACTGTTTGCATATGTAATCAGTAATCTCTACAGAGGGCTGTTGGGGTGAAAGGGTTAACTCTGTCAAATCATTTACAGTTAAATACATATACATTGTGTATATTATAATTTATAAACATGTAAGCCGTGCCTTGAGAAAACCAGACTTATTGCATTGCAAACTATGTAGACCTAGACTAGCAACCACACCAACAATCAGTGTCTGATCTGGTTTACACTGTTTGACATTCACAAGTATTTTCAATGATATGCTACTTGACCTGTTTGGCAAGCAAAAAGATTTGATTAGACGCCAAGACAGAGATGGTTGCTGGGCTTGGTCTACATTTTTTAATAATGCAAAAAGTCTGGGTTTGTTCTGGCATAGCTCATTTACGTTAGATTTAAATGTATGTCAATGAAATCCATATTGAAATGTTATGCATATCCAACATCACCTTCTTTAAAAGGAGTTTTGGGTGTTGAAATAGGGTTTGCCTCTCTTGAAATGTACTGGTACAATTATTTATTTCTGTTACAGATAACCAGGTCCAATCTAGATCTCCAAAAGATTGAGAGGGATCTTAGGGATGAACTGACAAGTATGTAGAAATTTGCTTATTTTTTCAAGCAACATCTGCTAGTCCAACTTGTGTTTATGTAAATCTTTATGTTAGAAAGCAGGATGATGGGATTTATTTGTAAACAGTTTAGATCCAGATGAGTCACTGAGTGAAACTGAGACTTATCACAAGCCATAATGTTTTATTTCTCTGAAACAATATATGCAAACAAAGAGAAGAAAGGGTCTGATTCAAAATCATATGGTTACCATACTATATTTTTAGCAGATTATATTTCTTCATCATTCAAAGGATTAACACATTTAACTACTGACAAATATACACATCATTAACAACCAATGTACCTGTGAAGTGCACACTTGTCCTTTGCAAACAGTGCAGACCAAGATCAAAGGGCTCCTATAGGAGCCCTTTGATCAGGGTCTGTACTGTTTGTTATTTTGCAATATACTGTTAAAATCAACCATTAATAGTCAAAAATGGACTAAACTTAATAGGAAATACGGAATTTCCCATTTAAATTTTCAGGGGTGAGTGAAGTAATCTAGGTTGTATAAATAGCATGTTACCGTTTTTTAGCTCGCCTGTACGAAGTACATGACGAGCTATTGCAATACCCCCGCTTTAGTCGTCGTCGTTGTCGTCGTCCGCGTTGTCGTAAATGGCGTAAACAATTTTAAGAAAATGTCTATAACTTCTATGTCCCTTGAGGTATTCATAGTTGGTATGTGTGTGTATATGGACAAGACCTTTCCATGCACAGAAAAATTTGGACCCTTGTTACCTTGACCTTGAACTTAGGGCCCACGTTTAGGTTTCGAAATCTGTGTTTAGGTTTTGAAAAATGCCTATAACTTCTATGTCCCTTGAGGTATTGCTTTCATAGTTGGTATGTGTGTGTATATGGACAAGACCTTTCCATGCACAGAAAAATTTGGACCCTTATGACCTTGACCTTGAACTTAGGGCCCCGTGTTTAGGTTTCGAAATCTGTGTTTAGGTTTTGAAAAAGGCCTATAACTTCTATGTCCCTTGAGGTATTGCTTTCATAGTTGGTATGTGTGTGTATATGGACAAGACCTTTCCACGCACGGAAAAATTTGGACCCCTGTGACCTTGACCTTGAACTTAGGGTCCGCGTTTAGGTTTCGAAATCTGTGTTTAGGTTTTGAAAAAGGCCTATAACTTCTATGTCCCTTGAGGTATTGCTTTCATAGTTGGTATGTGTGTGTATATGGACAAGACCTTTGCACGCACGGAAAAATTTGGACCCCTGTGACCTTGACCTTGAACTTAGGGTCCGCGTTTAGGTTTCGAAATCTGAGTTTAGGTTTCGAAAAATGCCTATAACTTCTATGTCTCTTGAGGTATTGCTTTCATAGTTGGTATGTGTGTGTGTATGGACAAGACCTTTCCATGCACAGAAAAAATTTGGACCCCTGTGACCTTGACCTTGAGCTTAGGGCCTGCGTTTAGGTTTCGAAATCTGTGTTTAGGTTTTGAAAAATGTCTATAACGTCTATGTCTCTTGAGGTATTGCTTTCATAGTTCGTATGTGTGTGTATATGGACAAGACCTTTCCATGCACAAAAACATTTGGACCCCTGTGACCTTGACTTTGAACTTAGGGCCCGCGTTTAGGTTTCGAAATCTGTGTTTAGGTTTTGAAAAATGCCTATAACTTCTATGTCCCTTGAGGTATTGCTTTCATAGTTGGTATGTGTGTGTATATGGACAAGACCTTTCCATGCACAGAAAAATTTGGACCCCTGTGAACTAGACCTTGAACTTAGATCCAGAGTTTAAGGATTCGAATCTGTGTTTAGGTTTCGAAAAACACTTATATTTCCTATGTCCCTTGAGGTGTAACTTCATATTTAATTTTCATGTGTATATTGACAAGACCTTTCTATGCAGGCAAAAAGCTTGACCTCGGTGACCTGGAGTGTGCTTTTAAGTTTCCAAATGTGCCGATGGCGAGCTTTGTTGTCTCTCTGACAACTCTTGTTATTTAACTACATGTACCACTATTTCTGACAAAAATTAATAAAATGAACATACCCAACCTTTTCTCCTTTATGTCCCCTTCCAAACCCTTTGTTGTGACTACTCAGTAGAATTGCCTCTTTGAGATGATTTTAATGAGTAGTCACAACATAAGATGTCATTGAGTCATAAGGAAGTTGTATGTGAAATATTAAATTTTACCTTACCTTGAGCTCTGAGCATGCCTTTCTTTTTGCTAGATTCTGTTACCAAGGCAGTGAGTGATGCAGATAGGAAGAAGGTAACCCAGTTAGAGGAGCAACTATTAAACACTCAACATGAAAACTCTAAGCTAAAGGTAAGTTACTTCCGCTGCAGCCAGTTTGGAGCCATGGAATATAAACTCATATCTAACTGTATAATGGTGTTTTTCAAACCTATTTTAACTCTTAAAATTATACGTTTCATCATAGCTTGTTTTCAGTGTAAACACTTTAACCCATTACACTATAAAATACCCCTTTGTACACCTTTAATTAATTCCTCCACAGAAAGAAAATAGTTCTAATCGATACAATCATTAGTATGCACAAAGGTCAACATTCTCTTTCACTCTGTATATTTTGAGTCAGTGGATTTTAGAAGGTGTATCATGAATGATAACTCAGTCTCTTTGCTCAACGTTAACCCAATACCCCATAGCTTGTTTCTAATTTCAAACCTATGTTAACTCTTTTTATCATAGCTTGTTTTCAGTGTAAACCCTTTAACGGATTGCACCATATAATACACATCTTTAATTATTTCCTCCACAGAAAGAAAATAGTTCTAATCGATACAATTATTAGTATGCACAAAGGTCAACACTGGAATTCTCTTTCACTCTGTATCTTTTGAGTCAGTGGATTGTAGAAGGTGTATCATGAATGATAACTCAGTCTCTTTGCTCAACATTAACCCTTTCCCCCACTGAAGCACCTGAATATGTTACTTTTATAAATTATTAATGTATCATGCAGAATATTTTCATTATTCTAGCGACGTCGCAACATGACTGAAATACTGTCAAAAGCGACGTTAAATCAAAACAAATAAAAAAAAGTTCATTATTCTAGTAGCCTGCTTTAAGTAGTCACCTTTTTCTCCAAACTAAAAACAGGTTATGGGGTAAAGGGTTAAAGTCTGAAGGTTGAATTATCAGCATGTGAACTTTTTTCTTCCAAACTTTATCTTTTTAACTATTTTGAAATTTTACAGGTTTGTGTATCTGACAATATTGGATACAGGTGGTTGCTCAATGCAGGTTGAAAGTAAAGCAGAATGCGCCTTCAGGCACATGTTGCATTACTTTCAGCCTGCTTTAAGCTACCATTTGCTAGGATATAGAAAATATTTCTTGTTGTTCATGTTTATGACTGTATAATTTGGAACTATTTGTTTTCCTGGGCGGATGAACAAATTAAATGCGCTAACGGGCACTCCTATTGGGGAAAGGGTTAAGGCAGAGTTTTAACTGATTACCTTAACCTTACATCCAAGGTCAAGGTTGCCAGAGGAGTATATACCAGTTTAACTATATTCTTGTTTCTTGTCCTCAGGAGGTAACTGACATTGCCAGTTCCCAGGTTCAAGCCCTTGAAATGCAACATATCTCACAGGAAAAAGAAGTAAAGTCACTAAGGCAACAGCTCCTCGACTTCCAGGTGCAGAGCGATGAAAAAACTATCATTGGTAAGTACAATACTCCCTTCCTACAATGGCCCTCCCAACAACAATTCCCTCCTTACAACAACGATTGCCACACTTCCCCCAAACATTACAATTATGTCTAACCTATTCACGGGTGCATTGTTGTCTGCTGTTTTTTTCTTCAAAGCTACATAATGGACATTTTGACAGAAAAAACTTAATAATGAGTGACAAACAGCTTGAATCCAGATCAGACGTCGCGACAAACGTGGCATCTGATCTGGATTCAAGCTGTTTGCAAATGTAAGCCAATTTCCCTCCCTATGATAACTCACTCCAAATAACACACACATTTTTTGTCTCCCGTTGAGTGTTGTTGTAGAGAGGGAGCACTGTACTCAAATACTAGTAAACCTATAATTACACTTTTTACACACTATGAGTAAACCAGACTTATTGCTTTATAAAACACCATTGTAGAACAAGACAAGCTGCCATCACAGCCTCTGACAGCATCTGATAAAGTTCTACACTGATAGCTAAGTTAGATAAGAAAATGTAGATGTCGGTGAGTGTCAAACAGTGTAGACCCTGTCCAGCTATCTTTGATGTGGTAGTTGTTCTTGGTCTACTCTGTTTTCAATTTGCAAAGGAGCTTTCTGTTTTACTTTCACATTGCTTTAAGCAACCCCCTGCCTTAAATTTAAAATAATTGACTAATTCAGTGGTTGTTATAGAGAGGTTTTACTGTATACACTTCCCGTTTATTTTCCAGGTAAGCTACACAGACACATTGTCCAGCTACAGGTGAGCGAGGGTACGGCTGTCAGGAAGCTAGATGACATGCGTAAAAAGGTGACTAAACTGGAGGCCATGGTGCTACGGCTGGAACAGAAGATTGATGATAAAGAGAACTCACTCTACCACAGCAAGAAAGACCATCAGAACAAAGTCCAGTATCTCAAACGCAACCTTCATGTAAGTTAACCCATTACCTCATAGCCTAATTCTAGTTTTGAAGATAAATGACCACTTGGAGCAGGTTGAAAGTAAAGCAGAATGCGCCTCAAGAGGCGCATTCTGCTTTACTTTCATCCTACTTTAAGCTACCATCTACTAGGATATAGAAATTATTTCTTACGGCACATATTTATGACTGTATAAAGGGGAACTATTTTCTTCAGTGAAGCAATACATTAAAGGCATAAAAAGGAGTATCATGGGGTAATGGGATAAATATGAAAAATTGGCTCAAGAAAGGTTCATTCTACAGTCAAAATTTTGGAATCCATCCAGATTGACTAAAATTTTATATTTAAACCTTTACTCCATAGTCTGTGTCAACTTAAAGCTGGCTGAAAGTAAAGGCGTATTCTGCTTCATATCACCATGCTTTAAGCTACCATCTCCAAGAGAAAATATTTCTTATGGTATGTATTCTTCACTATATAAAGTGGAACTTGTTTTTTCGGTGGAAGAAGAAGATCTGAAAGGCTTAAACAGGGCATACTAATGGGATACTTGCTAAACCTGGAGTTAAGATTAATGTATACAACAAATTCTCTACAGTAAACCCCTGCTGTTACACTTAAGATGTTTTTGGTTGTTGTTGTTTGCAGGATCTGAGATTGCAGTTTGCTGGAGCTGTGCCTCTCACTAAACAAGAGAAGTTCTCCAAGTCACTGATGCAGCTACAGCAGGACAAGGCCCAGATGGAGAAAGAACTAAGGGAGGTAAGTCATCATGTGTTACATTCTACCATAGCTACATTGAACCAGGCTCTAGATAATGGAGGTATTTTTAAAAAAGTAACATCTTAATGTCAGCATTTAACCATGTTAAGTAACTACTTATTAGAACCATCTCTCATAGGCCTTAGTGCTGATATGAAGGAGAAAATACGGCGTTTATTCAGTTTACTCCCTCTTATCTGGAGCCCTGCATATAACTAAAAACATGTATTTCAAATGCTTAAATGAATATTATCTTGACTCATTCACGCCTGAAATTTTAATTAATGGACAATTCCAATTTTCAATTAAGCCTTGTCCATTTATGGCTTAACCATGTTTTAGCTTTGAAATACAAATATGTTCATCTTATGGAAGGTTGAAATTATGAAATTCAACTGTAGAAATACAGAAAGATTAGAGTTAAGGGTGTTCCAGATATAGAAGTTGTACTATGTTTTATCTCATTTTCAAAGGTACGAAGAACTAAGGAGGAGATGGAAGACCGATTGGCAGCCTTGGAATTACAGCACAGGAGTCTTCAGGACCTGATAGCCACACTGAAGGATGGGCGTGGTGCTGCCAAGGTGAAGGAGTGGCATGGTAAGATGGACGGGCTCAGACTGGAGGAGCTCAAACACAGGAGGCACATCAGCAAACTACAGCAACAGGTAGGTGGGACAACAGCTGTAATGGCGGGGATCCTCTATCCTTTACCCCATAGCCTGTTTCTAGTTTTGAAAAAACTACTTAAAGAAGGTTGAAAGTAAAGCAGAATGCGCCATAAGGCGCATTCTGCTTTACTTTCAGCCTGCTTTAAGCTACAAATCTGCTAGAATATATAAAATATTTCTTTTTGTACATATTTATTTCTGTATAAAGTGGAACTATTTTCTTCAGTCGAGGAATAAATCAAAGTCAAATTTATGGGGTAATGGGTTAATATTTTCCTCATAGAAATGCCTTTTCATGCTTCTACCATTTCCTGATGAAGGAAACAAACTATAGGGCAAGGGCTGATGGCAAGCCTACTGTCCAGGACTAGTAAATTTGAGTGAGGGCAAGTTTAATTTCAATATATTTTCCCGATAGGATGATTAAATCTTGTCCAAAAGTTTGACAGAAAGATAGAGAAAAATTACAGTTACTATCATCTTGCTTTTAACAGCTATCCACATTAAACAAACAAAAAATAAGCTGAAATAGTGGTGATATTAGATAGGTTTTAGTGTATGTTTGTTTTTCTCAGATTGGTTATCTAGAAGGTGTGATCAGAACACATGAAGGCAACTTGGTGGAGATTGATGCAGAGAATGTACAGCTAACACAGGTATGTATAACACACAGGGTGCAATCACAACTCATTACTGCACAGTACACATTCTTTCTCACTTTTATCTCGTCTGTTTGGAGCAAAAAACAAGCTATAGTCTTCATGTTGGCATCCGAAACCTGAAAGATGGCCTTAACTTTTTCAATTTTTCATCTACTACCTTCATATTTGGTAGGCATGCTCATCTTGTCCAGACATACCAAAGTGTCTTACCAATTGATTTTAATCTCAACCATTGACCTAATTTTACTGCATTCTTGACTGATCTTCAAAAACAGACAAGCCTTGGCACCTGCATGCAATCGCATGCTGTGCTCTTCTCTATGTCTTTACAGAAGCCTATGTTAAGACTTTTCATTAGAGTCGTTTCCTGGAGTTGTCACAACATAGAGCTTTAGTGAATATATAATTTTATTCTCTGCCATGAATGATGCAGGACATATATAGTTTTATAACCCTTGTCCATATGTCTGTCTATTTATCTGAACATGTCCAGTAAAGACTCAGTTCTGCAACCAGGTTCACACACAGACACATCTTTAGGGGCATCTATTGAGGAATGGGATTAACTCACTCACCACTGTGAATTTCTATTTTAATGGACAATTCCAATTTCCATTTATGACTATTATATGGTTATTTCTTTTTGCAATACAGTAATCCTTCTCTACAACAACACCCTATTGGGTCAAAATATTGGAGGGAGTTGTTATAGGGAGAGAAAATGGCTTACCTTGCAAACAGCTTGAATCAAGATCAGACGCCATGTAACGCCACATCTGATCTGGATTCGAGCTGTTTGCCAGTCTTCATTATGTTTCTTCTATCAAAATGTCCAATATGTAACTTTGAGAAAAGAGCAGACAACACTTTTAAGTAGACGACATTGCAGCAGTGAGAGCATTAGAATTAAATGTCTTGTTTGAGGAACAGCTGCAAATATCATTGTAAAGAGGGAGTAGTTGTTGGGAGGGCCATTGTAGTGAGGGAGCACTGTATATTGCAAAATGACAAAAGTGCAGACCCTGATTCCCTCTGATCAGGGTTTTCACTGTTTGTAAAGGATAAGTTTACTCTTCACAAGTATACTACTTATAAATGACCAGTATACTCACCTCTAGGGTGAACATATTGATAGTTAGAACTCTAGAAGCAAGTATTGAAGACTTTTACATACAGTTTGGAACCAGATCAGAACTCTCAAATTGTGGAGTTGGATTAGCATTCAAATTACAAATGTATTACTAAACCAAATATAGAATGGAACTACATGTAGTTCCATTCAAAATTTCAGAAGATCACATTTTAACAGACTGACATGGGTTTCATGTTTTCTCCCTTTGAACTGGTCTCACTAGTAGTGAGATAGACAGACAGAAAGTGAGTCATTACCCAAAGGAAGGTTGAAAGTGCTGCACAAACCAGGCATCCAGATAAGGTGTAATAAAGTGAAAAAAGCTGTGTTTTCTTTTTTATGTCTCCACTAAACTCCATATTGTGACTGCTTTGTAGCTTTAACCCTTTAACCCATAGCCTGTTGAAATGTGATCACTTAAAGCAGGTTGAAAGTAAAGCAGAATGCGCCTTACGGCACATTCTGTTTTATTTTCAGCCTGCTTTAAGCTACCATCTGCTAGAATACAAAAATATCTCTTATCATATATATATTTCGTGACTGTATAATTTGGAACTATTTTCTTGAGTGGAGGAAGAAATTGAAGGGGGAAATGTGTACAGGGTTAAGACAAGTTAACTCTTTTCCTGCTAAAAGTGTTTATATAATTATTACTCCACCTGCTATGAACATCTTACCATCTGAACAAGAAATACATGGCAAGTAAAATAATATATTTCCCAATTAAAGAGGGCAAACTCATTTCAGATAAATTAAAAAATAAAACTGTGTATACCCTGATCAGACAGCTCCTTTAGTTGTTGTCTGATCAGGGTATTCATTGTTTTTAAAAGGTCAATATACATGTACACTTACAAGTGTATCAGTAGAAGGGTTAAGTACAACTTGGCCTGGTGTTCTTCATGTTTTCTATGCCAAACTTGTTCCCGGGGTAATGTTCTTTGACAAAACCTGCAAATGATGCAAATTCACTCAGCAATCTGGTTCCACTCACATAAAGAAACTGTTTGACTTTTCAATATGTAAGTAACATGAAATATTTCCTTAACCTTTTACTCCATAGCCTGTACTGAGTTTTGAAGACATGTGACTACTTAAAGCAGGTTGAAAGTAAAGCAGAATGTGCCTGAGGCACATTCTGCTTTGCTTTCAACCTGCTTTAATCTACCATATGCTAGGATATAGAAAATATTTCTTTTAGCACATGTTTTTGACACTATAAATTGAAACTATTGTTGTTTCAGTGGAGTAATAAATTAAATGCATAAAAAGGTGTACTTATGGGGTACAGGGTTAAAACACAGAGCCTGTAAACATTTATTCTGTCCTCCTTCACCCAATTAACAAAGCCCCCTTACCCCATAGCAATGCCTTTTGATAGCGTCAATGCAAGAATGGCCTTTTCACTTTTCTCTCATGTCCTGATAAAGAGCCAAAGGAAACTTTTCCTGCATTCTGACAGGTGACAAGTTAAAGCAGATTGAAAGTAAAGCAGATAGCTTTCTTATTTACTTTCAGCCTGCTTTAAGCAATCACCTGTCTCAAACACTGTAAAGAGATATTATAAACTAAGCTAATGGAAGCACTCAGACTCAACTCAAACACATTATAAGCTCTGGGCCTGGTGACATGGTAGAGCAGTAGACACATTAACTGGGGGCTCTTGGAACTGTTTAATGATTGAACATTGCCTCCATAGCCAAAAAGTGCAAATTCTTTCATACTGTGCTTAAGGCAGGATACTGCTTAAAGCAAGATAAAAGTAAAGCAGAAAGCTCTTCCCCCATGTAAATGTTTTTTAACATGTTCACCTATTCACTATATACATATGCCTTTTCATGTATGACCATGTTCTATAAAAAATCTTTTATCCCATTTACCCATAACGCCTTTAATTTATTCTTCCACTAAAGCAAACAGCTAAATTTCATACTGTCATGAATATGTACCATACAAAATACTTTTTATATCCTAGCAGATGGTAGCTTAAAGCAGGTTGAAAGTAAAACAGAATGTGCCTAAAGGCACATTCTGCTTTTCTTTCAACCTTCTTCAAGTGGTCTTCTACTATCTTCAAAACTAGAAACAGGCTATGAGGTAAAGGGTTAAAGCTACATAGCTAAGTAGTCACTTTACTTTCAGTTTGCTTTGAGCATACACCTGTACTCGATACCCTGTATCTTCACTTTGAAAGTGGACACTTAAAGCATGTTGAAATTAAAGCAAAATTTGCTTTATGCACATTCTGCTTTACTTTTGGTATGTTTCACATTAATTACTACATATAAATGTTCAGTTGAGGAATTAAATGCATAAAAAGGCATATCTAATTATCTATGCATAGTCCAGCCAATATTTTGGCAAAAAGAGCTTAAACCCCAAACAAGTTGCAACATCTACAAGGCTAATGAATACATATAGTATGAGCCATGCCATGACAAAACCTGCATTATTGCATTGCAACATTGTATAGACCAAGCATGGTTGTCATCCCAGGCTCCGTATTTAAGGTTTGTATACACTTCCAAATATGGTAGATCTACATAATACAGCTACATAAAATGATTTAGATGCATGTGGGTGTCAAACTGTAGATCATGGGCAGCCGCAGCGTCTTTCATGCGGCGGCTGGCCTTGGTCTACACTGTTTGCATTGCAATAAGACAGGTTTTCTCATGACACAGCTCATATACATGCACAACAACTAGATACAAGGTACAAGATACATTGGATACAAGATACTTTGGATACAAGATACAAGAAGACTTATTTAAGTTGGATACAATATATCAGTAAACATTAGCTGTAACAGATATTTGCCGACAAATCTATTAACTAGTTTAAGTCTCCGTGTCCGGAAAATGTTATTCCTATATGGTCTCTGTTGCATTCTAAGGACATTTCCCGACTTCGAAACTTGTGATAAAATAACAAAAATCTATACACAAAAATGATTAAAAAAACAAACAAACGACAACGTCTTTGATCTTAATTTCATAACATGTTATGAAATGTACCTGTTTCAAACCGACAGTCAGTGACAATATATTTGTTTAGATCTACATCAGAGCTATTTGCATTTACGATCCTTTTGAGAACATGATAAAGCAGGGGCCCGTTTCATAAAACTTCGTACGACAAATTTTGTCGAAATCAGATTATAAAAGTCTCAATTATTATTTATATCTGCATATTATCCTGTCTTGTGATGATCTCTTTGGAATCGTCATGAAATGACGATTCCAAAGAGATGTCACAAGACATAATTAGATAGAGAAATCAGAAATTAAGTTTTGACTTACGACCGATTTTGTCGTACAAAGTTTTAAGAAACGGGTCCCTGACTCGTAAGAAGCAAAATGCGATTGATTGGCACACATCAGGGGCAAAGCTGAAAATCTGGGGCAAAGCTAGACTATTTGATGAACGCACTTCTTACTAGGGGATCATGGGGTCCGGGGACATGCTCTTCCGGGAAAAGTTTGTATATATATGGTCTCTTGTGCGTGCTGATGGCATTTCGCGCAATTAAAGCAAGTAAAATACCACATGAATCCATGTGAAATTCGAATAAAAATAACATAATTTTTTTCATCTATGATTAAAACAAAATGCGAGTATATCTTCCGGCTATCAATCTCTATCTCCTACCCCCAACAATCAGTGCACACATTCATTTTGGGAGAGGTGACAGGGGCCATGCTTCCTGGGAATTTTTTATTCCTAGATTGTCTCTGGTGCGTTCTGAGGGCGTTTCCCGCATTCAAAACAGGTTAAAGTACTAACATAAATATATGTAAAAATGACTCAAAATAACAAATTATTAGTTGTAGGATAAAAATAATAATTCTGACCACGGAATTATACAAGAGTGTATAATTCTGTGTTCTGACAACTCGTCTTTCAGCCTTTAATCTCTAATCCCTACCCTGCACCGGCCCCTCCCATCAGTGTACGCACACTTTATACTAGGGGGATCCGGGGGCATGCTGCCCGGGAACAATTTATTCCTAGATTGTCTCTGGTGCGTCTGAAGGCGTTTCCCGCATTCAAAACAACCTATACCAACATGAATTTATGTAAAAAGTTTGACCCAATGTAGATCTAACATGAATTGTTTAATCTAGGATAAGAGTTTTTTGACAGGTTAAATTGTCTTCCAGCCATTAATCTCTAACCCATTACCCCTCCGACTTTTATTGCATTTTTAGACTGTTTAATTTTTCAATTTTTGAGGACAATGTTTTTTTGCGTACAGGTAGAAACGCGCCTGTCTAGATCCAGATCAAACAGATCATAATGACTGAATTTTGCACTCATATCTCGTATCTAGGATTTGTCTCACACACATCTGCATCTTTCCTGGAGAAAATATTCTTTATTTTATTAGCCAATAAGGTGTCTGAGCCAATATGTGCTATTCTTCTACTCGTTCATCTTATAAAGAATAAATATCACAGGTGTAGATCTACTATTCACAATTAGTTTTACAGTAGAAAGCTCTCTATTGCGACCCCTAAAACAAAGGCTGATTGATTGTATAGTTAACAAGCAACAGCCTAAAGCAAAGTGACAGTAAAACAGAAAGCTCCTAAAGGAGCTTTCTGTTTGACTGTCACCTTGCTTTAAGCATTCCCCTTTCATGAAGACCTAATAATTAACACAATTTAGGGGACGTAATAGAGAGGTTGCACTGTACCTTGTTTGTAAAGGACCATTAAAAATGATCTGACTGCTAGAACTACCCTCATCTGCAACCGTACAGAAAGATATTGGTCTGCCGAATTGGACATCTGGGCAGGATTAAGCCGGTGCTAGGGGGCGTGAGCACTGTTGCATATTTCAGTATTGCTCATGAACAGACTCAATTAAACCGAGTCTGCAATTTTCAGTATTTGCTTTGTTCTCTGTGCTTTCAAAGGATCTCCCCTTATTCAGATTTAAACTGTTTTGCACTCAAAATCAATATGGATTTGTTTCTATAGAAATAGATCAACCTGAATTTGAAAATCTGATAAAATCAAACAAAACAGACGACATATTTTATCCAGACGATAAGATGATTCATATGAAACGGAATAAGACGCTTCCCGTGAAACAGACTATAGCATTAATTAGGTCAACATTCCAAATGCACGTGTGCTTCATTTTCCAATTGTTTCATGTTTAAAACATTATTTAAACTTTTTATGGTCGTTATAAATGTCTTGTTTGAATTATTTTCTTTTATGCACATTGTTTTTCAAGAACTTACTGGTTTTACGAACGAACCAAACGATTTACATGACGGTAATTGAAACAGACTTTAGCCGTAGCTGTTGGTAATTGACAACACACAGGAAATGATATCCTGTTCTATTTTTAGCTCACTATTATGTTTACCGATGGCAGGTGTGTAGAGAGATAACTTGTTTGAGAGGAATTGTTGGAAAGTTGTAACCTTAGTTTTTTGGTCTCGAAGTCATCATCTACAATAAAGAATAGCTGAACGAGCCAAAATGCAAGCGTGGTAAAGCAAAATACTTGTTTAAACGTGTTGCGTGTATTGGATTGGGATATGGTTTTAATAAACGGCGAATATGGCAGCACGCCCCTATAGCTCAGTGGTCAGAGCACTGGTCTCGTAAACCAGGGGTCGAGAGTTCAAATCTCTCTGGGGGCAAACTTTTTTTTTTTTTTTCAATTCAGTTTTACAAAATATGTCCAAATGAAGTAAGCAGAAGTGATAAACTGTATTTTTTAACACTCTAATGATCAGTATTTTACTTTAAAAGGAACACTTGAAGAGCTAAAGTTCTAGTTCATGAATGACTTCACAAGAGATATAATTTAGATCTAGCTACTCAGAAAAGAAACAAAATGTGAATACACAGTAAAACCTCTCCATGATTACAATTACTGTACTATTTGAAGTTCAAATATCAGTGTTTAATGCACTCAGGTGGCTGCTCAATAAAACAAGACACTCTAGAGTAGAATATACAGTGACCTTTCTACTTCACTTTCTTCATGCTGTAAGCTGTAACTTGTCTTGACTGTCACCATTTAGACTCATTTCTAGTGGTCATTATAGTGAGGTGTGTATTGGCTCACTTGCACTGAAAGTACAGTAAAGCCTCTCTATTACGACCACTAAATTATGGTAATTATTAGGGTGTTTACGATAAGTGACCTACAATAGCTTTAACCCTTTCCCACATAGCATATCTCTAGTATAGAATATAGGTGTCCACTTAAAGCAGGTTGAAAGTAAAGCAGAATGCGCTTTAAGCGCATTCTGCTTTACTTTCAGCCTGCTTTAAGCTATCATCTGCTAGAATATAGAAAATATTTTGCATTATAGATTCTACATATTTATGAATGTATAAATTGGAACTATTTTCTTCAGGGCAAGAATAAACTTAATGCGCTAAAAGGCGCTTCTATGGGGGGAAAGGGTAAAGCTGTTACCTGTCTATTGTACAATCAATTAGCCTTCATTTTAGTGGTCGTAATAGCGACGTTTTACTGTAGATCAGTAAGAAAGTTTTTGCTACCCGCCGTCTTGCATAAACTCAAACTCAAAAATTAGATGCGGAATTTTAGATACAAGTGGTTGCATACCCTTTTACACCATCCTTTTTACCACAAAATTAATGAATATAATTCATCTCTGTTTTTACACATTTAATTCATTCCTCCATTGTAGAAAACCGAACCATATTTGACAGTAATGAATGTGCTGAGATCTACACTCAGCACAAAAAGAAACGCACATTTTTTATCAAAATTTATTTTTATGTAGAAGAAACGTATTTGTGAATTGTTGATAAATCATATGGGATCAAATGAATGAATGCCTAACTCTACAGTGGTCAGTGCTACTCTGTGATTGGTCAGTGGGCGGTACCAACACAGTGAGTGACTGGGCTTATCAGCAAGCAAGTCTGTTAGACTGTAGTAAATGTAACAGTATTAGTAGCATCACAACCTGTACTAATCGCGCGATTCAGTGCGATGTTTCAAATAAACTGTAGTTCTCTTTCGCTGCCAAATTAATTGTGAGATTTTTACCCCTTCACCGTTTCATTGTCGTCTGCTTCAAATTTGTTGTTTGTAAGATCGTTTCAAAGTAAGATCCAATGTAGTATGAAATAAAACATATCGATACGAGTGTCAAACAGTTTGGATCCTGATCAGACGCCGTGTTACGCGGCGTCTGATCAGGATTCAAACTGTTTGTAAATGCGCTTTTTGGCGTCATTAAGAGTGAAAGGGTTAAAAAGCAGCACACTGGTTTTGAGTTCTTTGTTTCTGAGCTTGTTACAGAATTAAATCAATATTGAAATATGGTATTAGTATTTTAATTTTCTTCAAGAACAGATTCTTAATCTACGCATGAGCACGATGTGCATTTCTTTTTGTACTGAGTGTATGTTTGAGATATATTTCTGATATCCTGGTAGTGTAAAGCAGGCTGAAAGTAAAGCAGAATGGGCCTCAATACACATTATGCTTTATACTTTCAACCTGCTTTAAGTGGTCATCTGTCTTCAAAACTAGAGAAGACTACGGAGTAAAAGGGTTAATGCAGAATAGATCAACAATGCATATAAAGCACCTATAGAAACTTTCAAAATTGTTTTTTACCAATATTAATTAACCCATTACCCCATAGCCTTTTAATAGTTTTGAATACAGGTGAAGACCTAAATCAGGCTGATAGTAAAGCAGAATGTGCCTTCAGGTGCATCGTTTATAATCTACTAGGATAAAGAAAATATTTATTTAAGAAAATGGCTATAATATAAAGAGGAACTATTTTCTTCAGAAGATGACTAAATTAGAGGCATAAAAAGGCATATTTATGGGGTAATGGGTTAAAATTAGCAGTCATTTTTCTTCAGAGATTTTAATGTTATTTCAGTTAATGAATCTTTGATGAGTACAAAACTGATAGAACATTTCCTGCTAAATTATTACTCTGTTAGAAATGAGGTACTGAAACTTAACCCATTACTCCATAGATATGCCTTTCTACGTCTTTAATTGATACATTCACTGAAGAAAATAGTTCCAATTTATACTGTTACAAATAAGAATCATAAGAAATATTTTCTATATTCTACCAGTTAATAGCTTAAAGCAGACTGAAAGTAAAGCAGAATGCGCCTTAAGGCGCATTCTGCTTTACTTTCAACCTGCTATAAGTGGTCATGCAATAATCTTCAAAACTAGAAACAGGCCATGGGGTAATGGTTTAACCCACTGTATAACAATAACCCCCACAAAACCCACTCAAATAATAAGACAGGTAGGAGCATCAGTCAGGTTGTAGAGTGGATTGTAAAGAGTGGATTGTGTTAACTTGTTTCCCCATTGACACCTGTATACCGGTATATCCTAAAGATATAGAATCTGGGCAGATAATGAGCATTATAAAGTAAAACATAGTCATTAGTGTAATGTGCAAACAAAGTGACTTGGAGCAACAACAAACCCTGTCGATGGAAAGCTTAACCTCGCACCAAGACGTGTTTGTTGCGCTATATATAATTATTAACTCCATTCCAAACCAAATATACAATGATCTGGGAAGCCTCATTTGCATATACCAACGTTCCACGAACGTATCAATAGCATCAGCAAAAAAACCCAAAACAAACTATTGTCTTTATAGATGAATAAAGGTGTATTTATGAAGAAATGGGTTAACCCATTACCCCATAGCCTGTTTCTAGTTTTGAAGAGAGATGACCACTTAAAGCAGGTTGAAAGTAAAGCAGAATGTGCCTCAAGGCACATTCTGCTTTACTTTCAGCCTGCTTTAAGCTACTATCTGCTAGGATATAGAAAACATATCTTATGATTTACATTAATTTTATGACTGTATAAAGTGGAACTATTTTCTTTAGTGGAGGAATAAATGAAAGGCATAAAAATGTGTATTTATGAAGTAATGGGTTAAATCCTGTATTGTTTTTGTGTCACCACAGGACTATGAGGAGAGACAGCTACGCTGGGAACACAGGGAGGTGGAGCTTGAGAGGCAGATTGCCACGCTTGAAAGACAAGCCTCGCAGATTGCAGGAGCTGCATCCAAGGTATGCTGCCCTATATTCTACATGCCTACTTAAATACAGTAAAACCCTATTACAACCGCTAAATATAAGGCTAATTGAACAATCGACAGGTGACAGCTTTATTTACTAGCTAGCTATTAAAGCTAGCTTTGTTTTACAATCACCTTGCTTTAAGGAGCCACCTGACTTACATACAGAATAATGAATGTAATTTAGTGGCCATTATGGAGAGGTTTTACTGTATATAGTTAATACAGTAAAACTCCTCTAATACAACCTCTAACTAACTTTAATCATTTAGTGTTTAAGGCAGATAATAGGCTGCTTAAATCAAGGGGGAAATTATACAGAAAGGAGCTGTTTGGTTTACTTTCATATTACTTTAAGCTGTCACCTGTCTTTCATACAATCAATTAGCCTTCTTTTTAGTAATCACTATAGAGGGGTTTTACTGTGTTGTAACTTGTATGAAGCGGCCATTCAAAATTTCAAGCAGATCTCTAAAGATAGGCCGCATAGGCAACTGCTTAATGGAGGAAAAAAATAATGCAGAAAGGTCCAAAGTGTGTTTAAAGTATTCAATATTTTTGACCTGCATAAAGCAACCATCGGTATTTAAGTCTTACCTTGGATTTTGGATTGAGTGATTGCTTAATACAAGATTAACAATGTAATATCTTCATTTTTTATACAGTGAAACCTGTGAGTCTGATAGAATAGAAACCTGCAGGGCTTTAGAAAAGAGTGGGTGAACTGAACATTTTCAGAAAAAGCTTCCCCTTATGTCTCCACTAAACATTAATACAGTAAGACCTCTCTATAACGGCCACTAAATTACAACTGGGTGTAAATTTATAAGTCGTTAAGGATAGGTGACTGCTTAAAGCAAGGTGACAGTTACATTGCTTTAAGTTGTCACCTGTCTTTAGTACAATCAATTAGCCTCCTTAGTTTTAGTGGGGGGCCTCTGTGGCCAAGTGGTTAAAGTGACTGACTTACATCGCTAAGCTCCTCACTGCTGTGGGTTCGAATCCCCGTTTGGTTATTGGGATTTTTCATGAGGGGAAGCTTTCTAGCTGGCTCGCGGAAGGTCGGTGGCTCTACCCAGTTGCCGATTTGTGCCTAAACAGTGCATAAAGGATTTCTGGAGTCTTAAGTCCTCCACCTGTAATAAAGGGGAAGTTGCGATATGACTGAAATACTGTTAAAAGCAATGTAAAATCATATAAAATAAATAAATAAATTAGTGACCACTCATTAGTTTTCTCTCTAATCATAGGGTTTGGCGGAGAAATAAGATTTTATTAAATTTATTTTTAAATAACCACCCTATCTAGAGCTCTGAAATTTGTGAGTCTCACAGATAGGAAAGACTCAGCTGAATGCAAGACAAAAATAAAGCACTCTAAGGAAAGCTTTCTGCTTTACTTTTGTCTGCATTTCTGATCAGGGTATAGGACAAGCATTATATTGGAATTTTGTCCATTTGAAGTTTCAGGGGTCAATGAGTTGATCAAGTCAAATTTCTGCTACTTTCAGTTTGAGGAGGCAGTTGGATCTTTGCCAGATACAAAACTTCCTGTTGCTAACCAGCTGGAGCAGGCCATAGCAACCATTAAATCTAATGTTAGGATCATACTAGACACCCAGGCAGAGAGTAAACATCTGAAAAAGGTGAGATGTAGAAATTGTTCAAATCCATATTGTTTTATCTCTTACCCTCATAGCTTATGTTTTCAGAGTTTTAAAGAGACAGTGTTTTAAAACGGACTGATGATAAAGTAGAAATTTCACTAACTGGTTGACAGTAAAGCTGAAAACTTTCTGCTTTACTTTCAGCATGCTTTGAGGATATAAATTATGTGATCAGCACTGTACAAGTATCTCATTATTATAACCAAAGAAGAGATTTTGGTTTATTAATGTCCCACCAACAGCGGTCCGTCAAAAGACCCAAAACCTCTCCAAACCTTCCCAAACCACTTTCAAAAACAAGTTTTCCATATTCTAGCAGATGGTAGCTTAAAGCAGGTTGAAAGTAAAGCAGAATGTGCATGAAGGCGAATTCTGCTTTACTTTCAACCTGCTTTAAGTGGAAACCTGTCTTCAAAATGAGGAACAGGCTATTTGAAAATGGGTTAAAGCGACTCGCAACCAGATGGTGCATTAAAAATAGTAATTTGTAAATATGTGTCAAACGCTTATATAAATGGTAAAGAATTAGTTTAGGATAAGAAATTCTGTTTAAAAAAAATGAATTTCAATAAAAAAAAATATTGGTCTCTGGTGGGATTCGAACCCATGGCCCGGCATTGGCGGACAGAAGGCAAAATAGGGGAAACAGCTTAGACCAATGGACCACGGAACTATCCATTTATCTCGGATCGATTTAACGTATTTCAATGTGTTGCGGTCGAAAGTGCATACAACTTCGTAATTCGGCTCGTGTTTATGTCTGAGCCCGTGTAGAGAAGCAACAGCAACAACTATACCGTCTACTAGTCGGTATAGAAAAACGATGGAAAATATCTAAAAATCTAAGATTCGGTGACGATTCTTGAGACTTTTTTTGGACTGATCATATTTTTTTAATGTCAGAAGCCAAATAATGCCACAAATTTGCTTTTATTTGAGTATTTTATTTTATTTTGACAAGTACACCATCCGGTTGCGAGTCGCTTTAATGTGTATAGCCTTTAAAGTTTTGTATGAGTTGCTCCCCTTCAAATGAAAAACAATGTACCGGTAAATTTAATTTAATTTTTTTTCTTCATTAATTTAGCTTAAATTTGCTTTTTATAAACTTTATTTGATTAGATATTAAGGAATTTAAGTAATTTGGGTTACTTGTTTTTAAGTAGCTTAAGTAGGTTTGGAGTGGTTTGGGGCTTTACCTGGACCTCATTAACAGTACAGAAAAAAGAGTAAATGATACATTCTCCTCATAATTAAACTGTTTTTATTACAGAGAAATGAGGAAGTAGAGAAGATTAATCGAGAGCTTGACAAAGCTTTGATCGAGAGAGACAAGTTGATACAAGAGTTACGCTTGCGCATGCCAGCTACAGCGGACAGGGATGATATCATAGCCAGGGCCCAGTCGAAGGCTGTCACTGCCGTGGAGAGAGAGCGGGCTGGCACAGACAGGAACTATGAGAGTGAACACTCAATCAAAGTGGCCCAGTCTACTATTGCAAGTTTACAGGTATAAACAGTAAACTCTAAAAATCTTTAAAAAAGATTGGAAGTCTTTGAAAATCAAATACAGATGTACCTCTTTCACTCAAGCTACTACATTGTAGTAGGTGATCACTTTAACAGGTTGAAAGTAAAACAAAATGCACCTTAAGGCCAATCTGCTTTACTTTGAACCTGCTTTCAGCTACTGCCTGCTAGGATATAGAGAATGATACATATTCCTTTGTGTATAAATTAGATTTATTTACTTCAATGGAGAAATAAATCAAATACGTAAAAATGTGTATCTTTGGAGTCATGGGTTAATCAGCCACCTGAAAAAAACACTGAACTCTACCTACAACATGTGAGGGAAAGGGTTACCCCATAGCCTGTTTCTAGTTTTAATGATTGGTGACTAAAGTCTGCTAGAATATAGAACATATTTCTTATGATACATATTCATAAGTTCCCTATTATATAGTTATCATAACTATATAATAGGGGACCAATTTTCTTCAATATAGTAATAAATTAAAAGCGTAAAAGGGCGTATTTATTGGAGAATGGGTTAATTGTGGATTGTTTTCTTTTACTCCTAGGCTCGAATTCAGCAGAAAGAGGAGACGATTGTGAAATATCAGGAGTTGCTGAGACAAGCTCGTGATGATATGCAGGACATGAACAGACGACATGAGCAGGAACTGAGGGCCATGCAGCAGAAAATACACATGAACACCGATGCTGCCTTCAGTAAATTCAAAGAGGCAGCCCAGCAGATAATGACACAGAAATTGGCCCAGCCCGTCTCAAACAAGCAGGTACATAGGCCCCATCTAGTGAATATAAGACTCACACTTTTAAAAGTAGACTCAGTCTGTAAGGGTAGACCCTCACAGAGAAAATATAAACAGACCCACCCAATGAAAGAGCAATTTAATTGTTCAATGGTTTGAAAAGAAAAAAGGAAATATGCACTGTGGCACAAATTTTATTATTTCTTTTTATGCCCCCAGAATCTACGATTCGGGGGCATATAGTTTTTGTCATGTCTGTTGGTTTGTCTGTCCGTCCGTCTGTCTGTGCCAAAAACCTTAACCTTGGCTATAACTCTTGCATTTTTGTACCTAAGCCTTTTATACTTGGCATGTGTCTTCCCTGTATCAAGACCTTTCCAACCATACAAAACTTTTTGAACTTGTGACCTTGACATTTGACCTACTTTTGTAAAAATCTTAAAATGGCTATAACATTTGCACCAGTTACCCAGGGCTTTCATATTTTGTATGTATATTTCTTGTGTCAAGACCTTTCCAACCATACCAACATCTTTGACCATGTGACCTTGACCTTCACCATTGACCTATTTAATCAAACTTTAACCAAAAACCTCAACTTTGGCTATAACTTTTGCATTTATGAACCTCGGCCTTTTATACTTGTCATGTGTATTCCTCATGGCAAGACCTTGCCAACCATATAAAACGTTTTGACCTTGTGACATTGACCTTGACATTTGACCTACTTTTGTAAAATCTTTAAATGGCTTTAACATTGGCACCAGTTGGCCCAGGGCTTTCATATTTTGTATGTATATTTCTTGTGTCAAGACCTTTCCAACCATACCAACATCTTTGACCTTGCGACCTTCACCTTTACCTTTGACCTATTAAATCAAACTTTAACCAAAAACCTTAACCTTGGCTATAACTTTTGCATTTTTGCACCTGGGCATTTTATACTTGGCATGTGTTTTCCTCATGGCAAGACCTTTCCAACCATACAAAACTTTTTGACCTTGACCTTGACATTTGACCTACTTTTGTAAAAATCTTTAAATTGCTATAACATTTGCACCAGTTAGCATAGGGCTTAAATATTTTTTATGTATATGTTTTGTGTCAAGACCTTTCCTACCATACCAATAACTTTGACCATGTGACCTTGACCTTCACCTTTGACCTATTTAATCAAACTTTTACCAAAAACCTTAACATTGGCTATAACTTTTGCATTTTTGAACCTGGGCCTTTTATACTTGGCATGTGTATTCTTCATGGCAAGACCTTTCCAACCATACAAAACTTTTTGACCATGTGACCTTGACATTTGACCTACTTTTGTAAAAATCTTTAAATGGCTATAACATTTGCACCAGTTGGCCCAGGGCTTTAATATTTTGTATGTATATTTCTTGTGTCAAGACCTTTCCAACCATACCAACATCTTTGACCATGTGACCTTGACCTCGATCTTTGACCTATTTAATCAAACTTTAACCAAAAACCTTAACTTTGGATATAACTTTTGCATCTTTGCACCTTGGCCTTTTATACTTGACATGTGTTTCCCTTTCTAACCATACAAAACCTTTTGACCTTGTGACCTTGACATTTGACCTACTTTTGTTGAAATCTTTAAATGGCTATAACATTTGCACCAGTAGGCCTACGTCTTTCATATTTTGTTTATATATTTCTTGTGTCAAGACCTTTCCAACCATACCTACGTTTTTGCCCTTGTGACCTTGACCTTTGACCTTTATTTGTATAAATCTTTATACACCTATAACATTTGAACCAGTAGGCCTAGAGCTTCCATACTTTATATGTTTCTTGTGTTAAGACTTCTCCAACCCATGCCAATGTTTCATTTACCCTACGACCATGACGTTTGACCTACTTTTGCAAATAAGCATTACATTACAGAACATGATGCTGGCTGGGGGCATTTGTGTTTCACAAACACATTGCTTTTCATCTGATCATCACCAAACTTTCTGAAAATGTTTGTTGACATAAAATGGAGACCAATTTGGATAACCAGCGGCACCAACTTTTGCTAGGCCCTTTGGAGTAATGGCCCTTGAAGTCCTCAAAATGGCGCTCCACTACAGTTTCAGCTCTCTAACTTTTACGTTTGATAGTCTGGATTCCCCTCCCTGTATCATCGGGGGCATTCGTGTAGCTGGGACATGCTCTTGTTGTTAATGAAACAAGCAATTGTAATGCAACAAAATATAGAAGATACTATTTTGCTAAAATCTAACGAACAAAAATGCTTAAAAAAGATCTCAGACTCACTCAAACGTTTTAACTCATTCGCCCCTGAAACTTTTAACGGACAATTCCAATTTCGAAATAAGTCTAGTCCATACTTGACTATTTAGGGTTGATTTTAACAATATATTTCAAAATGACAAACAGTATAGACCCTAATCAGAGGGCTCCTTAAGGAGCCCTCTGATCAGGGTCTACACTGTTTGCATGGGAAAAGTATAATATTTACCGGTACAATGTTTGTAAATGACGAGTATACTCGTCGCTAGGGTTGAATATGTTTTCCAGCTTCCAGAGTTTACGCAGTAGACACTGTATTGGTAAGGTGTTGCTTTCAGGTGGCCAGACTGAATGAGTTGGAAGATTTGGTGACACAGCAAGAAAACGCCATGGCTGCAATGGCCCACAAAATAACCGACCGTGACCAAGATATTGTAATGCTTCGTACAAAATTAGAGCAACAGAACATGCAGTATGCAGGAGAAAAGCAGAGGTGAGCTAGTGGGAATGATTGGAGAGACTTGTGATTGGCTGATTTACCCATCACCCAATAGCCTGTTTCTAGTTTTGAAAATAGGTGACCACTTAAAGCGGGTTGAAAGTAAAGCAGAATGTGCCTTAAGGCACATTCTGCTTTACTTTCAGCCTGCTTAAAGCTACCATCTACTTGATTATAGAAAATATTTGTTATGGTACATATTTGTGACAATATAAATTTGAACCATTTTATTCAGTGAAGAAATAAAGTAGAGGCTTAAAAAAGCGTTTTTATTGGGGTATAGGGTTAATCAGTTTGTCAGTTAATCATCAATTACTTTTTACCTGCTTTAAGCAACCATCTCTTCAAAATGCTGCGTACTTGATTAGGGGGTGGGGTGGGAGAGGTTGAGGCAGTTGACTTCTTAAAGGAAGTTAAAATAAAGCAGAGTAGGAGCAATACTCAGATTTGAGTAATACTGTAGGAGCATTTTGTTTTATTTTCAATTGACATCGAGTTCCCACATATATTTCAAGACCTTCAACAACTCTAAACTCATTCACCCCTGACATTTCAAATGGAAAATTCCAGTTCCCAATTAAGTCTAGTCCATTTTTAGCTCGACTTTTTCGAAAAGTCGAGCTATTGTCGTCACCCTGTCGTCTGCGTCTGCGTCAGCGTCTGCGTCGGTTAAGTTTTTTGCTTAAGGTTTTTGTAAGAGTTGATTTCTCAATAACTATCAAAGGTATCCATTTGAAACTTGGAATGGTTGTTCAGTATCAAAAGGGCAACTCATTACAACAAGGCAGGTAACCCTGGGATTTGTCATTTCAGAGTTATTGCCCTTGTTTTATTTACTTAAAAATTATTAATTAACATATCTCAATAACTATCAAAGGTATCCATTTGAAACTTGGAATAGTTGTTCAGTATCAGAAGGGCAACTCATTACAACAAGACAGGTAACCCTGGGATTTGTCATTTCAGAGTTATTGCCCTTGTTTTATTTACTTAAAAATTATTAATTAACATATCTCAATAACTATCAAAGGTATCCATTTGAAACTTGGAATGGTTGTTCAGTATCAAAAGGGCAACTCATTACAACAAGGCAGGTAACCCTGGGATTTGTTATTTCAGAGTTATTGCCCTTGTTTTATTTACTTAAAAATTATTAATTAACATATCTCAATAACTATCAAAGGTATCCATTTGAAACTTGGAATAGTTGTTCAGTATCAGAAGGGCAACTCATTACAACAAGGCAGGTAACCCTGGGATTTGTCATTTCAGAGTTATTGCCCTTGTTTTATTTACTTAAAAATAAAAAATTAACATAACTCAATAACTATCAAAGGTATCCATTTGAAACTTTGAATACTTGTTAAGTATCAAAAGGGCAACTCATTACAACAAGGCAGATAACCCTGGGATTTGTCATTTCAGAGTTATTGCCCTTGTTTTACTTAAAAATTGTAAATTAACATATCTAAATAACTATGAAAGATATTAACTTGAAACTTTGAATAGTTATTCAGTATCTAAAGGGCAACGCATTACAATAAGACAGGTAACCCTGAGGTTTGTGTATCCAGAGTTATTGCCCTTGATTTATTTACTTCAAAGTTATAAAACAACATATCTAAATAACTATGCAAGATATTAACTTGAAACTTTGAATACTTGTTAAGTATTAAAAGGACAACTCATTACAACAAGGTAGGTTACTCTGTGATTGTAATTCCAGAGTAATTGCCCTTGATTTATTTACTTAAAACTTGTAAATTGCAATATCTTAATAACTGTCAAAGGTATTAACTTGAAACTTTAAATACTTGTGTTATATCAAAAGGGCAACTTATTCAAACAAGAAAGGTGATCAGGGATGTGCCATTCCAGAGTTATTGCCCTTGTTTTTATTTACATAAAACTTGTAAATTGAAATTTCTCAATAATTACCATAGGTATTAACTTTAAACTTTGAATACTTGTTCAGTTTCAAAAGGGCATCACCTTTCAACAAAGCAGATAACCATGGGATTTGTCAATGCAGAGTTATTGCCCTTGTTTGACTAAGAATTTGTATATGAAATTATTCAGTAACTGTAGAAAGTTATTAATTTCAAACTTCCAATATATTTGAATACTTGTTTAGTTTCAAAAGGGCAACTCATTACAACAGGGCAGGCAAATATATTGTCCTTCTTTTGACTTATAGTTTACTTTAAAATGGAATGTAGACTGTCCAAGTATGTTTAAGTTGTTGTTGCTTACAAACTTCTATGATCAATAGGGCATTAAACACCCATACACATTCTTTAAGTTTGAAAAATGTAGCCGTCTCAAGTATATGAAAGTCGAGCGTCCAGCACCCGTTTGCGGTGCTCTCGTTACATACAAGTATTATTGAGTTGATTTCAACAATGTATATCAAACTGATAAACAGTGCAGACCCTGAGCAGAGGGCTCCTGCATGAGCCCTCTGATCAGAGTCTATACTGTTTGTAAAGGACAAGACTTGTATTCTTCACAGGTAAACTGTTTATGAATGATGAGTTTACTCGTTGCTAGGGTTGAATGTGTCAATAGGGGGGTATTTATTGTAACAACGACAGCCTAAGGTTTTTTCTGTAGAAGAAAGAGTTAACACATGTATTTGTTTTCCCAGCATTGTTGCCCAGTTAAGAGATGAACTGGGAACCAAACAGTCTGATATAGACAAGATGCAGAAGACTATGGAACACCAGGCCAAAGAGTTGGAGCTTCTCAATGAAGAGCTGGGTACTGCTAAAGATGCTAATTCCAGGGCACCAACCACCACTATGAAAAATCTCGTAGAGAGACTGAAGAATCAGCTGGCTTTGAAAGAAAAACAACACCAGGTAATGTTATCAAGATTAGATGTGTCAAAATGAAGGATTTTATAAGATCTATAAAAAATTGCTGTGAAATCTGTAATTTCTAGCTATTTTGACAAATAGGGTGATGTCCCATAAAATTATTGATGAACCAGATACATCAGGGAGAAATGGATTTATATTGCTCTAAAAGCAAGGAATTAAGCTTCGTTATGTTTGATATTACAAAAGATAACTAGTTGTTTGCCATACTAAATGAATGTAATCTGATCAAAATGTCCTTTGCTGAAGTTTTAAATTTAACAGGGCTCCAGATAAGAGGGAGTAAACTGAACAAATCCATTGTTTTCCTATTCATTTCACCACCAAATCCTATGGTGTTACTACTCATTAGAATCGTCTCAAAGAGACGATTCCAATGAGTAGTCACACCATAGGGTTCAATGCTGAAATAGATTTTAGTTTTTGAAATACCTCCCTTATCTGGAGCTCTGTTTAAAACACATTTTTTGTATATGTGTATATCAAGTTCCATAATCATATAAAGAGGGTGTATGTGTTGTTATACAGGCCCTGAGCAAGGCCCTGACAGAGCTGCGAGCGGACATGGTAACTCAGGCCCAGGAGCAGGTCAAGTCTCACGCCGAGGACTCCTCAACCCAAGTCAATGTACAGAGAATAGTGGACAAACACACCAAGGAACTCGGAGTAAGCAACAACCTTCAGTTAAATCTCTATTACCCCCGCTAAAATCAAGGCTCATTGATTGCATAAAGGCAGGTGACAGCTTAAAGCAAGGTAACAGTAAAAACAGAAAGCTCCTATAGGAGCTTTCTGTTTTACTGTCATTTTGCTTTACACAATCACCTGTCATAATTACATTATAACTGACATATAGGAGCTTTCTGTTTAATGTTCACTTTGCTTTAAGCCGCCAACTGCCTTTAACACCTGGTAATTAACACAATTTAATGGTCATAATAGAGATGTCTTACTGTATATGTTTAACCCTTTCTTCCATGTTAGCACAGTAGTAGTACACCCTATATGAACTGAATTGTCTATGCAAGGGTGTTTTGTCGAGAAATATTTTCACGATAGAAAGTCCTTATCAGGACTTTACTAGACATGCCTTTTCGTATTTCTACTTTGTTTTGATAAAGAGCATATTGGAGACTTTGCTTCACTTTCTTCTTGTTTAAATCAGTTATCGGCTTTAAATACAGAAGCACTAGTGCTGATTTACCTAGATGAAGGTGATTGGCAAAAATGGCTATGAAAGAAAACTCATTCACTTCTAAAAATTCAAGTGAAAAATTCCAAGTACAATTAAGTGGTCTATTTTAGACTGTTTAGGGTTTATTTTAAAATTATGATACAATGTATAATGCAAAATGAAAAACTGTACAGACCCTAATCAGTAGGCTCCTTTAAGTAGCCCTCTGATTAGAGTCTACACTGTTTGCATAAAAAGTGTCATATTCATGGGTTTACTGTTTGTAAATGATGAGTATATTCATCCCTAGGGTTGTATGTGTAAATGTATGTCTATATGTAAACAATACATTACTTATACAGAGCCTAGGTAAACTTTATTTGGACTAAAATGTCAGTTGAATAGATGTATCATTCTGGGAAAATGTTATTCACAGGATCAAATTGAAGACCTGCAGAATACTATTGATAGACAGAGGAAAGAATTGAAGAAAAAGAAAGATAAAGAAACAGGTCTACAGTCAGAGATGGATGATTACAGAGATGAGCTGAGTATGTTGATGGCTTATTCTGCCTACCTCTTCAATTTGACAGATACCATCATCATTTTAGAGATTTTTAGGGCCCCACCGAGAGGTGGGTGCCCTATAGTGATCGCCTTGTCCGTCAGTCAGTCAGTCAGTCAATCTGTCCGTCAGTCTGTCACACTTTTTCTTGTCCGTTCTCTAACTTGAGTAATTTTTATCCAATCTTCACCAAACTTGCTGAAAATATGTATTAGTATAAAATCTAGGCCAAGTTCGATAATTACCCAAATCGCATTAAGCATGTTGGAGTTATTGCCCTTGAATTATTAAAAAATGGCTGTTTCAGCCTTGTCCGCTCTCTAACTCGAGTAGTTTTTATCCAATCTTCACCAATCTTGCTGAAAATGTGTATTAGTATAAAAATCTAGGCCAAGTTTTATAATTACTCAAATCGCCTAAGGCGTGTTGGAGTTATTGCCCTTGAATTGTTAAAAAATGGCTGTTTCAGCTCTCTAACTTGAGTAGTTTTTATCCAATCTTCACCAAACCTTATGAAAGTGTGTATTGTTATAAAATCTAGGCCAAGTTCGATAATTACCCAAATTGCATAAGGCATGTTGGAGTTATACCCCTTGAATTATTAAAAAATGGCTTGTTTCAGCCTTGTCCACTTTCTAACACAAACACTTTGTATTGAATATTCATCAAACTTACTGAAAATGTTTATTGGTATATATTCTAGGTCAAGTTTGATAATTATTCAAATTGCCTATGGCACATCAGATTTATTGCCCTTCAATTATTAAAAGATAGCTGTTTAAGCCTTGTCCGCTCTCTTACTGAAACAACAGTTTCTATCTGATCTTCACTAAACTTGCTGAAAATGTTTATTGGTATGAAATCTAAACCAAGTTCGATAACTACTCAACTCGTATAAGGCCATTCAGAGTTATTGTCCTTGAATTATAAAAAAATGACTGTTTCAGCCTTGTCTGCTCTCTTAACACAAACATTTTATACTGGATCTTTACAAAACTTGCTGAAAATGTTTATTAGTATAAAATCTGCAGTTTTATCTTGTGCCTTTCTCCTCCTGACTCCTTTTGTGGGGCCCTTTCTGACTGGTCAGTATTCTAGTGTTTTTTGTCGTAGCAGTTGGTAGCTTAACCCATTCATTACCCCATAAATATGTTTTTTTACGCTTTTAATTCGTTCCTCTACCAAAGAAAAAACTTAGCAGATGGTAGCTTAAAGCAGGTGAAAGTATAGCAGAATGTGCCTTAAGGCACATTCTGCTTTACTTTCAACCTGCTTTAAGTGGTCAATTATCTTCAATACTTGAAACATGCTATGGAGTAATGGGTTAATGGTTTATTCTGTCTACCTGATCAATCTGACAGATTGTGTCTCCCGCTATATAGGGGAAGAGACTTGTTGATGTCTGTCGGTCGGTCAATCTGTCTGTCTATCTGTTAAAACTCTAGTGCAGATAACTCTTCCTAAACAGTACTGAAGGGATTTGCTCCAAACTTTCATAGATTAATAATTTATATGGAATGATGTACATGTGGTTTTGGTTTGGGCTGCAAACTTTTTGACATACCCCCATAGCCTGTTTCTAGTAATGAAGATAGATGACCACTTGAAGCAGGTTGAAAGTAAAGCAGAATGTGCCTAAGGGTGCATTCTGCTTTACTTTCAGTATCTTCTAGAACACAGACACTATTTCTTGTGAAGAATATTCATGACTGTATAAATTGTAACTTTTTTCTTCAGTGTATGAACAAAAGAAAGCCGTGTTTATGGGGTAATGGGTTAAGGTACATTCTGCTTTACTTTCAAACTACTTGAAGTGATTACCTGTCTTTAAAACTACAGTAGAAACAGACTATGGAATAAAGGGTTAATGTTCATGTAAATGTTAAAGTAAAACTGAATGTGCCCTAAGGTGCATTCTGCTTTACTTCCTGCCTACTTTAAGTTACTAAACTTACTATCTGCTTGGATATAGAAACTTTTTTTAATGCTGCATATTCATGACTGTATAAATTAAAACTATTTTCTTCAGTGGAGGAATAAATCAAATATGTAACAATTTGTACCTATAGAGTAATGGGTTAATTGTTGAACTTCTTAAGAGAGAAGTGTAATATTTTGAGGCTTTTCAACTGTGACTGCTCTTTTGAGATATAGACGGGTGTTTCTTACAGCTCAGAAAGACAAGACCGTTTCAAAACTAAAGGGAGATAAGCAGAGACTGCAAACAGAAGTTGAAGAACTTGAGAAGAAAATTGAAAGAATGAACACAATGAGAACTCAGGTGAAGTATCATTTCAATTCATTGTATTAACCCTTATCTTTGTTTAAAGAAGTTTTGCCAACAATAGTTTTGAAATGTAGTTTTTATGTAGTTTTATTTTCAGTTGAAGAAACTGAAAAACAGGTTTCAATAGGCTTGGGACTTTTTGGGGTTGCATGGATCAATAATTAGAAATAATTGAATTATATTTTTCAAGATCAGTAAACTCTTCATTTACAAAAAATTACCTCTGATCAGGGTCTGCACTGTTTGTGATTTTACAATTTATTACTGAAAACACCCCTTAACCCTTTACCTGATAGCCTATTTCTAGAACTGAAGATAGGTGACTACTTAACGCAGGTTGAAAGTAAAGCAGAATGCGCCTTCAGGCGCATTCTGCTTTACTTTCAGCCTGCTTTAAGCTATCATGTGCTAGATTATAGAAAACATTCAATGAAATATATATTCATGACTGATTAAATTGGAACTATTTTCTTCAGCGGAGGAATAAATCATATTCGCTAAAAGGCGCTTCTATGGGGGAAAGGGTTAATTGTTGTAAATGAACTAGACTTAATTTGAAACTGGAATTGACCATTGAAAGTTTCAGGAGAGAAGGAGTTAACTTTTACCCACTTGTTTCACCCAACTATGTTGTGCTTACAGAAAACTGGAGAAGAGAACACTAGGAGAGAGATGGATGAGCTGAGGAGACAAGTGAGGCTCCTAGAGGGGGAACTCAAGAGAAAAACACATGCTGCTGAGAAACCGCTTGAGTCGAAGAAAGAGTCCCCACGAGACCCTCCACCAAAGGTAGGCCATACTGATGTCATGCTATTTCCTCTGTATTTGTAAACAAATTTCTTTTTAAGAATTTTTTCATGTGTCAATTGGAATTATTTGATTTCTAGTTTGTTCATGTCATCAGAGGCCCAGGTAGGTGTTTCCTATGGCTCTTTATCAGGATAACTGGATTCAGTGTTAACCCATTACCCCATAATTACTCCTTTTTATGCCTTTACTTCATTTGGTTAGTGTAGAAAATTCATGTAGTTCCAAATCTTACAGTTATGAATATTGATCCAAAGATTTTGTTTCCATATTCTAGCAGATGGTAGCATAAAGCAGGTTGAAAGTAAAGCAGAATGCGCCTTAAGGCACATTCTGCTCTACTTTCAACCTGCTTTAACCCTTTACCTGATAGCCTATTTCTAGTACTTAAGATATGTGACTACTTAAAGCAGGATGAAAGTAAAGCAGAATGCGCCTAAGGGCGCATTCTGCTTTACTTTCAGCCTGCTTGAAGCTATCATGTGCTATAATATAGAAAATATCCCCCATAATACATATTCATAACTGATTAAATTGGAACTATTTCTTCAGCGGATGAATAAATCATATCCGCTAAAAGGCGCTTCTATGTGGGAAAGGGTTAAGTGGGTACCTGTCTGCAAAACTAGAAACAAGCTATGGGGTAATGGGTTTAAGACAGATGACTGTTTAACCCATTATCCCACAGTCTGTTTCTAGTTTTAAAAACATGTGGCCTCTAAAGGCAGATTGAAAGTAAATGTTCAGTCTGCTTTAAACTACCACCTGCTAGGATAAAGAAACAAGTTTCTTCTGGTGCATATTCATGACTGTATAAAATGAAACCATTTTCTTCAGTGGAGGAGTAAAATAAAAGCATAAAAAATGAATTTATGAATTAATGGGTTGATGTGGGCTGAAAATCTAAGCTATTTCTTTTTAATTTATTTTTCATATCTTACAAATACCAAATTGTCTACTACCATCTAGCAAATTAGAATTTCCTTTGCATGGGGATCGAAGGTCTTATTTAATGTTCTTACAACTGGTGACCTAATCCTTTTACATTTATGTTATTGTAAAGTGAAGAATGATAAATTGTAAATTTCTTTTGAAATTAAGTATTTTAACCTATTACCCCATAGCCTTTTTCTAGTTTTGAAGATAGTTGACCACCTAACACATTACCCCATAAATATGCCTTTTTATGCCTTTAATTTATTCCTTCACTATAGAAAATGGTTCCAATTCATACAGTTATAAATACATGTATGTATAATAAGAAATATATTAGTAGATTGAAGCTTAAAGCAGGCTAAAAGTAAAGCAGAATATGCCTTAAGGCACATTCTGCTTTACTTTCAACTTGCTATAAGTGGTCATCTGTTTTCAAAACTTAAATCAGGCTATATGGGGTAATGGGTTAAAGCAGGTTGAAAGCCTGCTTTAACCTATCATCTGCTAGTGACTAGGAAATATTTCTTATGATACATATTCATGACTGTATAAATTGGAGCTATTATCTTTAATGGATGAATAAAATAGATGCATGATGAGGTGTATTTATGTGGTAATGCGTTAACTCATATGAAGGAAAGGCATGAAGGGTTGTTTCTGTGAAGGAGAGGTTAAACTTAACTGCTTCAACTTATTATTTCAGGGAAGCGGTGGTAGCGAAGAGTTATTGAAGTGGGAGGAGAGTAAGAAATGGCAAAAGACCGTGGAAAAAATGAGGAGCAAGATCAAAGAGCGAGATGTAGAAGTGGAGCGACTACAGAAGTCCAGTAAAATGATGAAAGATATGGTTGACAGGTCAGTGTTCAGTGTTGTTGAGTAGTAGCTAGGATTTCTGGATAATCTTCACTCTTCACTCATTGAATATTCATATAATAAACTCCGTCCACTATGAACATCTATCATCTGCATTGTTACATTGGGTAATTAACTAAGAACAATCTAATGAACCCATTACCCCATAAATACCCCTTTTTATGTCTTTGGTTTATTCCTCCACTGAAGAAAGTACGTCCACTTTGTACAGTCTTGAATGTGAACCATAAGAAAGTTTTTTATATATCCTAGCAGACTGAAGCTTAAAGCAGGCTGAAAGTAAAGCAGAATGCCTGTTAAAGGCGTATCCGGGAGTTGTTACTGCGCATCCCAAACGCGCATGTCCTTTCCGCTCTTTTCCTATCGCGGGTGTAATTATTTACGATCACAACAGCGTCAAGATAATCGGATTTCGCGAATACAATATTTACTCAACTATCGTTATCTATCGTTAAAAAACCCTTTTAAAATTCCTGGGGATATGAAGAGACGCAAATCAGGATCATTTGTGACAAAATAGTGCTCGAAATATTAGTTTTTTCACCAGGAACTCGCCGACTCGAGTCAGCGTTAATAATCATAATGTGACAGGGAGTGAATTTAGTGTTGACATTGCCCCTTCCTGTGATAGTCTTTTTGAGATCGATAGTCGGGTATAGACTCCGGGCGACTTTTTCCAGTCGGGCTGAGTCCGGAAGACTTTGACACCCGCCGGCCATGACGCCTGACGGGCGTGTTTTGCCGCACTGCGGTGCTCTTGTTATGATATTTTATCTTATGAATGGTTATGTTAACTCACTGCCCACATTGAATAATGATTGTAGATGTGTTTATTGGTGGGTCTACTTTTTGTCCAGAGTATATTTCCTCTGTCACATCAGCTACCGATAACAAATTAGGTGTGTGAGTTCATCTTTGGATGGCGGAGTGTCGCATACCATTTTCAGGTCACCGTGACCTTGACCTTTGACCTTCATTTTACAAAAAGCTTGTTCTGAGCATATATTCTATATCTTACCAGTTACCTATTCCAAATTCAGTGTTTGAGTATGGATACTTCCTACATTCTGAACTGAAATATTTGAACATGTATTACCTCCCTTTGATGTATGAATATGCATGCAGCTCTATGTAGCTTTATTCATTTATTATATAGCTTTAATGGGTTTTAAGCCAAAGAAAATATGTGTGAAAATAAACATAAAGTTGTGAATAAAGAATGAATGAATTATGCACCATCAGCATCATATTTAGGGGGGAGGGGGGAAGGGGCATTTCATTTTTCACTCCGACTTGAGATGATGACAACACTGCATTTTTCAGCATAACTTTCTAAAGTGCATAATATATGTCACAATGCAAGACATTTCTGTATAGCTGTGGGTATTATTTTATAAAGTATAACATTTAGACTATTTAAAAAAAAATTGTTAAAAAAGTGCATATTCACTGATAAAGGGAGGTAATAAAATAAATTGAACATATCTCTGAAACGAGCAAGGCAAGGTACTGTTTTCTCATTGGTTCTATACTTGTTATATAATTATCTACTGTTATAGAAAAAAATAGGAAATTCTCCGCGCTAGAATTTTTTATTTTTGCAAAAAGGCTCGATTTTTTGACGATTTTCGAGTTCATTTTGCACATATTTTATGCGTAAAATCTGTATAATGCCACTCAAATCTAATTATTTTACATTCATGTGTAACACTATTCCATATACATGTAATTATTTAAAATTGGACTTGAAGTATCGATATTTGTGTGTTTGATGGACTTTCTTCTTATGAGGCCTAATTTCGGAAAATTTGAATATAGTACTTCTAAAAAAGAGTAAATTATACAAAAAGTAGCAAAGCGACCTATGTTTTTGAAGACTGTTTTTACTTTTATTTATATCAATTTACTTATATGCAAAGTTTAAAAAAATTCTCCGCGCTAGAAAAAACTCCCAGATACGTCTTTAAGGCACATTCTGCATTACTTTCAATCTGCTTTAAGTTGTCACCTGTTTTTAAAACTATAAACAGGCAATGGGGTTATGAGTTTAACTAAGGACAATATTTCCTAGGAATGACTGTAAATTCATGTCAGACAGATCCTATAAGAAAATGCAGACACTGATTGGACAGCTCCTTTTGGAGCTGTCTGATCTGGGTCTACATTTTTTTGAAAAGTGTCAATATATGTTATTAGCATGAGAAGGGTTATTCATATTACATAACCCGATATGAGGGGAGTGTGACATTACTTAAATCCTGATGTCTAATTCAAGTACTATGTTGTGACTATTCATTAGAATTGTCTCTTCAAATGAGGAGTCGCCACATAAAAGGGGAAATTATGGAAAGTTTAGTTTACTCCTTTAATTGTCCTTTATCTTGTCCATATTTTTTTGTTTTTAACCCATTACCCCATAGCTTGTTTCTAGTATTGGAGATAGGTGACTACTCAAAGCAGGTTGAAAGTAAAGCAGAATGTGCCTTCTAGGATTTAGAAAATATTTCTTTTGGAATATGTTTATCACTGTATCAAGTGGATCTACTTCCTTTAGTGGAGGAATCAATTAAAGTCATGAAAAGGCATATGTATGGGGTAATTGGTTAAATCCTGAATATGTATTATGCCAGTGGTCATGCCAGTGATAATTTTTAACAAAAGCAGATTGTCTATTCCTACTCCTACCCATTTCCCCATAAATACACATTGTCTGATTTATTCCTCCTTTTGAAGAAAATATTTCCACTTAAGGTACTTCACAGGTACGCTTAGTTTCCATACAAGGTGTTATGAAACTTTTCATGAAGAATGATAATAGCCTAAGAAACAATGTGTGAAAATATAGGCAAAATTTATCGTGTGGTTTGTCTTTAAGGACTCTTTTTCTGACAAAAACCTGGAATTTTGATGATTTTTTTTTTCTCAAAAATAAATAAAGCTAATGAATATAAATCTCGCCCAATAAGTAGTCCACAACATTCATTACAAGAAAAGCTAAAACCATTTTGAATAAAGGCGTTCAGAAAGATGTTATCAGCTATTTAAATTTTGCAAAATGCTAAAAAATTGAATTACTCATTCAATGTATATTTGTTTTCATTTTATTCAAATATATGGTTGATGACATAGTTAGTCTGAAAAAATTAGAAAATATTACAGTCAGGATTTGTTGTAATAACAGATTTTCTTATTAAAATGTTGGATATTTGATGTTGAGATACAGTTACCTACCTTAAAATTAAAATTCTGTCATTAAAATGCATTATCATTTATTCATGGACTTGCATACACGGTTTATTATATTGTTTAAACATAATAATAATGGGCAATATCAATCTTGAAAAGGTTGACGTATTGATAAGCTTCAGTGAGTGGCTTTATAGCTCGATCAAATCGTGTACATGTATACCAATTTTATTGACTTATAAGTCATTAAACTAAAACGTACATGTACATGTAAGTGGACATACAATTGGACCGTATATAACATCACTAATTCTAATCAACGAAGACTAAACATAACATGTCCCTTGATCCCTGCGTTATGGATTGACAAGTCAATAAATGGGACACTTAAAAAAATATATGGATCGGATGGGTCTCGAACCTATGACCCTTGAAATTGCTAGTCAATCACTCTACTGACTGCGCTATGAAGGATTATACTAAATCGTTTCAACATTTCTTTTATATAATTTTTCTAGTATAAGCACGTACGAAAAAAGTCTATGTCGTCAAGACGCACATCCGCTCGCCCGCAAGATTGACTTCCATATGCGAAAGGCCTTAATAAAATCTTGAATAAGTATGATAAGAAATACTTTCTCTATCTTAGCAGATGCCAGCTTAAAACAGACTAAAAGTAAAGCAGGTTGGACCTGTTTTAATTGGTTACATATCTTCAAACTAGAAACAGGCTGTGGGGAAATTGGTTAAGCAGCTTAAATGAATATGCATTAATGATGTTTAGTACAGATAACAGCTTAAAGTTAGAAGAAAGTAAAGCAGAATGCTCCTATAGTAACTTTAGGCTTTACAGTTGTCACCCTTAAACCATTACCCCATTAATACGCCTTTATCTTATTCATCTAGCGAATAAAATAGTTCAACTTTATCCAGTAATAGTAAAATCCATAAGAAATATTTTCTATGTCCCAGCAGATGGTAAAATAAAGCATTCTGCTTTATTTTCAACCAACTTTAACCAATTACTTCATAAATATGTCTTTTGATACCTCTAATTCATTTCTCCACTTAAGAAATTAACTCAAATTTATACAGCAATAAATATGTATCATCAGTAATGTGTTTTATATTCTAGCAGATGGTAGCTTGAAGCAGGCTGAAAGTAAAGCAGAATGCACCTTAAAGCACAATCTGCTTTACTTTCAACTTGCTGTAAGTATTTGCCTATTATCAATACTAGAAATAGGTAAAGGGATAATGGGTTAAGTTGTCACCTGTCTTCAAACATAGAGAGGGTTAATGGGTAATTGGTTAACCCTTTACTCCGTAGATACATCATTTTGTGCATTTAATCAATTCCTTCACTGAAAAAAATAACTCCATTTTTATACAGTAAATGCATTTGTCACCTGTCTTCAAAAGTAGTAGCAGGCTATGGAGTATTTTGCAAACAACATAACCAACAATAATCAGTGGGCCTCTTAAAGAATCCCTTGATCAAGGTCTTCACTGTTAGTTTTACATGTACTTCTATTTACCGTAAATATTTTCTTACAAGAGCTATGACCAGTAAAACAACATAAACTGGTCAATTTGCAAAAGTAAAAATAAAGTAATATACCAAGTTAAAGTCTACTTTCAGTCCGAATGACCGCTCAGCCGACGGTACATATACCATATAAAAGTGGATAAGTCCACATGAAATATTCAGCATAGGCTATAGGCCAGACTATAGTATGGCTGAGTTAACCCTTTACCCCATAAATACGCCTTTAATTTGTTCCTCCACTAAAGAAAAATTCAGCTTTATACAGTCATGAATATTTGCCAAAATAAATATTATCCTAGCAGATGGAAGCTTAAAGCAGGCTAAAAGTAAATCAGAATGTAAGGCATATTCTGCTTTACTTTCAACCTGCTTTAAATAGCCACATTGCCTTCAATACTTGACACAGACTATGGGTGGTAAAGGGTTAAACCATGAGACAGACTATAAATAGATTCTAGTCAGGTAGGGACATGCTTACACAGGTAAGCAGCAGAGGTGGACTAATGGTATTGGAAATTGATTAACCCTTTCAACACTGATTTAATGCTGTCTGCTTAAAACGTCATCCGCTGAAACATCTTATATTAGTTCAGAGCTCTTCATATTAACAGAAGCAGGATCTGGGTGACAAACAGTTTTGATCCTGATCAGGCCCCGCATTCTGTGGGGCCTGATCTGGATCTAAACTATTTGCAAAGATCTTTGATACAGGCATTGAGTGTTGAAAGGGTTAAGCCAGATCGATACTTATCCACAGTTTGTTTATACAAGTGTGTATCTGGTATAGAGTCGAGGTTTAAGTCTTAATACATGCTTAAGCAGTTGTAGTAGATAAGGTTTGAAAGATGGCATAGAATTTATGTTTTTGGATTAAAAGTGGATGTACATTGTCTGGGTAAATATGTTGCAATTGCCTTGCTATATACAGGCATTTCATGTATTCACTAGTTCTCTCTTAGAAATGGATTTTCACATCTATCCCTTGCATGCTTCTATCCTATTCAACTCTAGCATTGAGTATACTCATCGTTAACAAAGTGTACCTATGAAGAGTACTCTTGTCCTATGCAAACTGTGTAGACCCTGATTTTGTCATTTTGAAATTATGGACTAGACTTAATTGGAGGAATTGGAGTTTTACATTAACAATGTCATTGATGAATAGATTAAAGAGATTTTGTTCTTAATCTGAAGAGGTGGCTGTTTATAACAGGCAAACAGGAAACTTTCAGTTAGTACTTAGCTTACACACTGGAACAGAAGCTTACCTACATAATGAAGGTAAGGGTTAAGCAACCATTCCAGAAGCAAGCTTTTTGTCACTCATCATTATATCTATTCTATCACAATATTAATGTCCACTTATATGTAACTTTGAAAAAAAACAGCAGATGACAATTTTAAGCAGACGATATTGCAGCAGTTAAAGCGTTAGACATAATTGTCCTGTTGAGGGAACTGCTGCAAGAGTCATTGTAAGGAGGGGGTCATTGATTGTAGGGTCGTTGTAGGGAGGGAACACTGTATAACCCTACAAATATGCTTCCCCCACCCACCAATTGAGCTCAGTGAGTAAGATCATTGACAAAAGTGTTAGATGAACAGAGAACAAAGTTAATAGAATTGATATTAAATGAATGTAAATTTTAAAATTAAACCTGTTGTGTGTTTCAGGTTGACTAAGGAGAAGGAGATTTTAGAGAGAAAGTCTGCTGTGGGAGCCAAGACAGCTGCTGCTGCCCCGCCCCTTACATCTGCCGCGTACAAACCTGACCACCAGGTGGAACTGTTGAAAAACAAAAACTTCCATCTTCAAGAAGAGGTACTTGTACTGAATTTTTTTGATATTCATTCCTTAGTACATCTATCTTGTTTAAATCTTCCAATCTGTGAAATTAACAGTTATCTGGTTGTTCAAGACAATCAAAAATTAACCCATTACCCCATATGATATCCTATTTCTAGTTTTGAAAACAGGTGACCACTTAAAGAGGTTGAAAGTAAAACAGAATGCGCCTTAATGCGCATTCTGTTTTACTTTTAGCCTGCTGTAAGCTATCTTCGTCGAGGATATATATTTTTTCTAATACATGTAGTGACATAATATATGGACAACCAGTTTTATCCATTCTGACTGTCAGTTGAACAAGTCAACTCTTGCAAAATTTTGTACAAGAAAAGACACTGCAAAACTGTAGTAAGGTCATTTTATTTAAAGTGCTTTCCTTCTGTCACAGATAGCAGAACTCCGTCGGCAGTTGCTTCAGAGCCGAGATGTTCCTCACCATGAGGTGGAGTTGCGTAACCAGCAACTTACAGAGCAGCTGGATGTGATGGAAAAAGTCATCTCACAGAAAGCACAAACTACAGCCAAGGTAATAACCTAAAGCTTGTGCTCAGACTGTTTAACCCATTACCCCATAGCCTATTTCTAGTTTTGAAGATATGTGACCACTTAAAGCAGGTTGAAAGTAAAGCAGAATGCGTGCATTCTACTTTACTTTCAGCCTGCTTTAAGCAAAAATCTGCTAGAATATAGAAAATATTTCTTAAGTTACATATTCATAATTGTGAAAATTGGAACTATTTTCCTCAATGTATGAATAAACTAGAGGCCTAAAAAGGCGTATTTGTGGGGTAATGGTTTAATAGTAAAAATGAGTTTGATCCCCAGCCAGACCAAGTCCTTTCGGATGATACTTTATAACCCGAGGTCTAATGTATCAGTGCTTTACACTGGACATCAGAAAGAACCAGAGAACAGTTGATAGTAAGAGTAGGGCATTACACCTGGGTTTTCTGTATCCGTTGCCCTCTCTCTTGGGAATCCAATAAGGCCATTGATGGCAGAAATGAACTTTAGATTCCTGGTTGTGGAATCCTGTATCCAATTTTAAAAAAAAATCATGCAAGTTTTAAAACGTTTTACCCTTTACCCAATAGCCGCTTTGATTTTGAAGACACATTACCTCTTAAAGCAGATTGAAAGCAGACTTTCAGGCTGCTTTAAACTAACAACTTTCAGGAAAAAAATATTCCAGAAGAGGCCCTCCTTTTGAAAAAAGTATGGCCCATTAGGACCTTGTTACAGAAAATAGTGCATGCGGGGTGTTTTTAGAGGTCCTCAAAGACCCTTCAGTGGAGACAAAGGATAACTTTTTCTACACTCAAGTAACTGTCATCTGCTCAGGATCTTTAAAGGGACTCGCAACCGGATGGTGTACTTGTCAAAATAAAATAAAATACTCAAATAAAAGCAAATTTGTGGCATTATTTGGCTTCTGACATTAAAAAAATATGATCAGTCCAAAAAAAGTCTCAAGAATCGTCACCGATTCTTAGTTTTTTTTTAGATATTTTCCATCGTTTTTCTATAGCGTCAGCTGACGGTATAGTTGTTGCTTCTCTACACGGGCTCAGACATAAACCCGAGCCGAATAAAGTACTATCAATCGCTACCAGTGAAGTACGTTACCATATATATAGAGAGCGCTGGTAGCCGAGGCGGTAAAGGCGTTTCCTCATTTTTCATGTTTGTCTCCGCATGGAGGGTCACGGGTTCGAATCCCACCAGAGCTGCTTCTTTTTTTTTTTTTTGAAATGCATTTTTTAACAGAATTTATTATCCTAAACTAAATCTTACCCAATTATATAAGCATTTGACATATATTTACAAATTACTATTTTTAATGCTAAATCCGGTTGCGAGCCTCTTTAATTATCAACTTATGGCAGCCCTGCTCCATTGTAAGAGATAAAACTGCATAAATTATTTAACACATGGTTTTAGAATATACTTAGATTCTCAATCACTCAGCATCAGATAGTTCAGCAAATTATTGATCAATATTGATTAAATAAATTTCTAGAATAATGAGCTTAACAATTCAACAATTTAGTTCGGGAAAAAGGGCATGACGTCACAGTTACAGTGATGTCATTTTCCCACTCAAAACATGATTCTGTAACAGTAATTATTTACAGCAGATTGTTCCTACATATATTATGTTCTTGATTATTACACAATATACTGTTCCGTTTCCATTTGATGTTTTTAGGGGTGAATTAGTTAATTAAAAAGACAATAAGTCATACAATGTACATGTATTAGTTATAGCAGGGCTGCCATAAATTGATTCTGAAAAATCCTAAGATTTTCAAATTTTCTATTTTTTAAGCGCGATTACTTAAAGCAGGTTGAAAGTAAAACAGAATGCACCTAAGGGCACATTCTGATTTACTTTCAGCCTGCTTTAAGCTACTATCTGCTAGGATAAATATCCTCAGATTTCGGAAAAATCTAGAGAAATGGCAGCCCTGATGTACATGTATTAAGTATAGTGACTTATGTTGTAATTTCAGTCCCCTACGGATACAAACACATCAGATGTACGACAACTGATAGACAAGAACCAAACTCTACAAAAACAAGTGCTTCAACTCTCAGAGGAGACTATAGAACTCAAGTTTGAGGCAGAACAGGCTAGGAAAGACGTCCCAAGGCTGAAGGTAAGTGGAGATAGATTAATTATGAGTTAGAATTTTTATTTTTTTATCAAATCATTGCGTTCAGCATATTATTTGTCAGACGATGAGAGAACAGACTAGTTTCTACGTTGAGCATCTACTTTATTGTAATATTTGCACACCATCTAGAAAATAATACTCCGGAGTCAACATTGGTATTTTTAACGCTCGGTATACTAATCCGTTTTGCTGTTTGATTGTCTATAATAATACAAATCAATATAATATAAACATGTGAATATAATGGCTGATTGGTGCATACACCATTGACATAAAAAACAACAACTCTGTTTGCCAAACCACCACATGTATTAAAACTGTCTCAAATAACTGTCTCATGTATTTACCTGTAATGTAAACTTAGATTTGTAATAATGAAATTTGTATTGTAATGTATTGTAGAGTAAAACCTCTCTATTACGGCCACTAAAACAAAGGCTAATTGGTTGTATAAAAGACAGGTGACAGTTTAAAGCAAGGTAACAGTAAAACAGAAAGCTCCTAAAGGAGCTTTCTATTTTACTGTCATCTTGCTTTAAGCATAATAATTATCACATTTAAGTGGCCGTAATAGAGAGGTTTTACTGTATTGTTTACCAACAGGACCGAATCACTGACCTACAGAGGTACGTGGATGCTCTCAAGGCAGAGAACAGTCAGTTGTTGGCAAGGGACGGCACTGATCGCTCCATGGACTCCGCAGGCTCCAGCATCAGAAGAGTATGTTGTCTCACTGTCTTAGTTTATAAATATCTTATCATTTTCCCTGATGAATATTCATATACATGTATGAAGATCTATCATCTGTATTACATTGGCTTATTAATTTGAATTAAATAAGGAAACTGTTTCAAAGATAAAAGAGCAGACTGATTTCAGACAGTTCCTATGAGACAACCTTCAGAAGCTGTCTGATCTGAGTTTACACTGTTTTCAAAATGCATTTCTATATGTTAACAGCAGGAGAAAGGCTAACTCTTAAATATTTTCACTCAGAAACTTCTTTTATCTATTCTTCATTGACATGCATTCTTCATGTGTTTAGTCTGTCCTGATAAAAGAGTCAAAGAAAATGTTTTGTTCAGAATAACTTTTTGTTCAAGCTTATATTTACTACTTGCAGATTGGTGAGAGTGGTAAAAGTACGAGACAGCTGGAGAAGACTATTGCCCTGTTGAAGAAGGTGGTAGAGAGGGTACAGTCAGAGAACGAGCAGCTCAAGAAGGCCCCTGGTGTTGTCAGCAATGAACGCCTTCAAAATCTGCAGCTCGAGAATGAGGGTCTCAAGGTATTGTAGGCAAAAATAGCAAACATTTTCTATAATCAAAATAAAAATTCTGAGTCTGATCAGCATACTTATTCTTACTTACATGACAATGTAATTAATTATGCATGACATTGTACCATTTTCCCCAAAGAAGCCCCTTTTATCAAAGTTGTTTTTTCCTCATAGAGATACCTTTTAATGTTTTTACCATGGTCTGTTTAAAGATCCATAGAACAGTTTTTCTACACCCTGGCAAGTGAATGCTTAGAGCAGACTGAAAATAAAGCAGAAGGAGGAAAGTGTCAACTGTTGGCTCTCAAAGAAATGCTTTTCCAGTATTTTCCTTTTCTACATATTATGTACATATTATGTCTTTTCATGTTCTCTACGTCCCCACCCTAAACTGTGGATGACTAAAGGTGATAACCGTTGAGTTGACGGACAAACTGTCTACCCAGTCCTGATAATGAGCCATGGGAAAGTTTTCCTATGCTGAAACATCGGAGAAATCCTTACTCTTTCCCGTTTAAATGCAAACAAAACGCAAACGCATTGCAATAAAACATTAAAAATAACAATCTTTTGACAGTTCTGACTACTAGCTTTAATTCGAGTGGCAAACAGTTTGGAACTTGATCAGACGCCTGGTTACCCGGCATCTGATCTGGCTCCAAACTGTTTGCAATTGAAATAATAGCTTTAGAGTAAATGTGTTTTTTTGGAAGAATAAGGTTTTCTCCACTGTAGATTGATGACACATTGTATTGTCTGTTTATAGTCTCAACTTGAGGAGTTACGCCAGAAGATGGGGGCTACATTGAGTGAGCGGTATACAAGTGCTCAGAAAGGTACAGCCAAGATGATGAGTGACTATGAGAAAATGAGGAAAGACTTAATGAAGGTAAGCCACTCAAGGCTATACCATTATCCCATACATACGCCTTTAATTTATTCATTAATTAAGAAAATAGTTCTTATTTATGAAGTAATGAATATGGAGAATAAGAAATATTTTCTATATCCTAGCTAATTGTAGCTTAAAGCAGGCTGAAAGTAAAGCAGAATGCGCCTTAAGGCACATTCTGCTTTACTTTCAACTTGCTTTTAGTGGTCACCTATCTTCAAAGCTAGAAACAGGCTATGGGGTAATTGGTTAACCTATTACTCCATAAAACACACATTTTTATGCCCCGCAAATGGTTTAACATATACCACATATTTGCATGTGGTCATTATTATGTTTCATGACTTTTTCGATAGAATCATGGTAGTAATTTGATTTTTTTCTACATGAAGTTTGTAGATTATTACAATAGCATTATGTTAATCGGTTTAAATAAACTTACCTAAATTATTATAGCTAAATTTGTTCAAAGTTACTTTAACCCATATTTCAAAATAAAAGTGAAAACCCAGCTGCATTTTTAACTCATTCACTCCTGAAACTTTTAATGGACAATTCCAATTTCAAATTAGTAAAGTCCCTTTTTGGTCATTTATGGTTGATTCTAACAACATATTTTGAACAACAAACAACGTAGACCTTGATCAGAGAGCTCCTTAAGTAGCCCTCTAACCAGGGTCTACACTGTTTGCATGGGACATGTTGCAAGTGTAATCCTCACAGGTACACTGTTTGTAAATGATGAGTATACTAGTCACTATGTTGAATGTGTTAACTTCTAATGATCAAAGACTTTACCAAAAATAGGTATATAATTAGCGGGTTTGGTAGTAGAGTGAATTATAAGAGAACGCTTTATTGATAGGGTTGTGGAGAGGGTGACTTAGACACACTGAAATTTACAAGCCTCTGTTCTGTTTAGGAAATGGACAGTAATGAAAAGCTCCGCGCAAATATAGCTTCCCTTGAGATCAAGCTGGAGCAGCAGAAGGTGAAATTATCGGAGTCTAAGACGCGGCTGGAGATAGAGGAAGGACGTCAAGATGAGGCCGAGACCGGCGACTCCAAGGGTTGGAAATCGGCTGTAGTCACACGCATGTATGAGGAGAGAATCAAATCACTGGAGACTGAAATAGACAGAAAGGTATTAACACATTACTCCATAAATACGCCTTTAACCCTTTCCCTCATAGAAGCGCCTTTTAGCACATGCATTTAATTCCAGGGTTAGAATTTAGCTAAAAATTACACTTGCATTTTTTTGCGAGTGACTTTTGAACTTACTCGCAAAATGCAAAAACTACTCGCGAAAGTTAAACTGTCATTCTGAACATTATGTTTTAACTTTTAACCCGACACAGACTTGTGTAGAAATCAAATACGATCTACCTACACTTCGTGTATTTCATAGTTGTACATTTGTGGTTACAGCTGACAAGGCCTATTCATCCACTGAAGAAAATAGTTCCAATATATACCGTAATGAATATGTGTCATATTTAAAAATTTCCTTATTCTAGCAGGTATTAGCTTGAAGCAGGCTGAAAGTAAAGCAGAATGCGCCATATGGCGCATTCTGCTTTACTTTCAACCTGCTTTAAGTAGTCGCCTATTTTCAAAACTAGAAACAGGCTATCTGGATATGGGTTAATTTATTCCTCCACTGATAAAACAGTTCCAGTTAATGCTTGTGTAAATGTATCACAGTAATATTGTTTAGCAGTTGATAGCTTAAAGCAGGTTAAAAGTAAACAGAATTATATATGCAGATCTATTCAAATTTTCAATTGTTTATTCAAATTTTCAATTGTTTACTTTGTTAATTTCAGACCAAATTGTTGTCAGAGACGAAAACCTTGCTGAAGGAATCAGCCGTGAGGGAGCAGAGACTCATGTCAGAGAAGGACCAGTTGTTGAAGAAGGTTGGTTTAACCTTTTAACCCCTAGCGTTGTGTATACTTGTCCAATGCAAGCAGTGTAGACCCAGATCAGAGTGTTTTGATTGAAGTCCCCTGCACTGTTTTTTGTTTTGCAATATATTACACAAATACTTGTTGCAATAAAAGTAAACTTGAATGTGCCTGAAGGCGCATTTTGCTTTACTTTCAGCCTGCTTTAATTATCTGGAACTATACTGAAAACACGTTATATATTTCATGATCAGAACTTCCTAGCTGGGGATTACTTTTCTTTGTGTATGAATAACAAAAAGAGTAAAATGGCATAATTATGGAGTAATAGTTTAACCCTTTGAACCCTAGTCCCCCATATAGGTGTCCTTTTCAAACAGTACACATGTGAGAAGTGCACTTGTCCTATGCAAACAGTAAATACCCAGATCAGAGGGCTCCGTAAGGAGCCCTCTGATCTGGGTCTTCACTGTTTGTCATAATACCAAACATTGACAAAAACAACCCTTAAAAGTCAGAAAGTGACTAGACTAAAATGGAAGCTGGAATTGTCTATATAAAATTTGAAGTTTCAGGGAGGAAAGAGTTAAGTGGTAGCCGAAGTTTTACTTGTCCTATAAGCCAATGTACTCACACTGTTTCAGGTTGGTGTGTTGGAGAAGTTACCACCAGGTACTTCAGGTATGACAGATGCCCAGATGATGAGAGATTACCAGCAGTCCAAGTAAGAACCCCTTAACACGTTCAACCCTAGCCACAAGTATACTCCTCATTTACAAACAGTGTACATGTACATGTGATGGTTACACTCGTCCTATGCAAGCAGTGTAGACCCTGATCAGAGGGCTCCTTAAGGAGCCCTCTGATCAGGGTCTACACTGTTTGTCATTTTGAAATATATTGTTAAAATCAACCCTAAGTAGTTAAAAACGGACTTTACTTAATTTGAAATTGGAATTGTCCATTTAAAGTGCCAGGAGTGAATGAGTCAACTCATTCAACCCTAGCCACATGTATACATGTCATTAACAAACAGTGTACCTGAGAGGAGTACACTTGTCCTCATGGTCTGCACCATTTGCCATTTTGAATATATTGTTGAAATCAATCCTAAATAGGTAAAAAATGAGGTAGACTTAATTTGAAACTAGATATTTCCATAAAAAGTTTCAGAAGAGCAAAAACAAGTATGTTTTTGATTAGTTGAAATAGCAACTATTTAAATCACAAGTAAGCTTATATATTGATTACACTTCAAATGAATTAACCACTATATTTTCACACATGAAACACATTTCTGAACATTTCAAGATCTTCAAATCAAAACATCTCTTCAGTTTTACCAATAAGATTATTTGATTTTAAAGAAGTTGCTGATTTGTTTTCAATCTAGGCTGATCATTGACCGACTGGAGAATGAGAAGAAAGAGCTGGAGCATGAAATAAGGATGATCAGAAAGCAGGCAGGAGCTGGAAATGTGAGTAACAACTACACTAAAACCTCTCTATTACCACTAAATTGTGTTTATTATCTGGCGTATAAGGCAGGTGACTGCTTAACCCATTACCCCACATAAAACCCTTTTTACACCTTTTATCAATTCATCTACTGAAGAAAATAGTTGCAATTCATATTTTCACAAATAAAAATCTTAAGAAATATTTTCTTTATTCTAGCAGATAATAGCTTAAAGCAGGCTGAAAGTAAAGCAGAATTCTGGCACATTCTGCTTTACTTTCAATGTGCTTTAAGTTGTCATATAATTATCTACAAAACTATAAAAAGATTATGGGTTAATGGGTTAAAGCAAGATAAAAGAAAAACAGAAACCTCCTTTAGGAGCTTTCTTTTTTTACTGTCACCTTGCTTTAAACTGGCACCTGTCTTTTATACATTTGTTAGCCATCTCTTTGGTGGTCATAATAGAAAGGTTATACTTTATAAATAACTACCCTACAGAAAACACATCTTCCTACGATAATGGTGAAACAGTGATTACCTTTGGAAACAGTTGGGATCTAGATGAGATGCAGAGTAATTTGACATCTCATAAGGATCCGAAATGTTTGACCCTATTTTGAAAAGAAATGTACAGAAAATTCCAATTTAAGAACAGTTACAGACAATAATTGTTGCATACTGTTACCAAAATACTAGTTAGCATTCAGAGTTAGGTTGACATTCAGCCAATGAATTGGCAGTTTGAAAAAATGATGGCAGTTAGTTGCAGGACAAAAAATAATGAAAAAAGCTCTTTTACAAGCTTTCTGTATTTCTTTTGTTCTGCATCAAGCTTTAATATTCTGCAGGAACCTTCTTATCAGGGTCTATACTGTTTGCATAGGACAAGTATACTTATTATGGGTGCACTGTTTATTGATAATGACTTTGAGTATACTCGTAGCTAGGGTTGAATGTGCTGCGTATGACACTTGGTATTTTTCTCATTGTATGTTTGGTGGCTTTGTATTACTTGCAGCTGAGTGAGGATTTGTACACAAAGGCCAGAGGCTATGACAAAGTAATGGCTGAGAATATTGATCTGGGTCTAGACCTGAAGACAGTCCAACATGACAGGGATAAGCTTAGACTGGAGGTGGATAGAGTAAGTTGAGCAGTCAAAACTCTGCCTTTCCTGTAAAACCTCGCTATTACGACCACTTAAACCAAGGCTAATTGATCGTATTTTAGACAGGTGACAGCTTAAAGCAAGGTGACAGTGAAAAAGAAAGCTCCTTAAGGAGCTTTCTGTTTCACTGTCACTTTGCTTTAAGCGGTCACCTATCGTAAACACCCTAATAATTACCACACTTAAGTGGTCGTAATACCGAGGTTTTACTGTATATTGTTTTCAGTATTTAAGAAAGGCAGCTGCATTAAGAAGTCTGAAAGTAAAGAAGGAAGCTCGTTTTACTCATTACCCCATAAATACACATTTTTATGCCTAAACTTTATTTCTTCACTGAAGAAAATAGTTCCAATTTATACAAACATGAATAGTTATGCTTCATAATAAACATGGAAGCTTAAAGCATTCTGAAAGTAAATCAGAATGTGCTTTATGTTGCATTCTGCTTTACTTTCAACCTGCTTTAAGTGGTCATGTGTGTTCAAAACTGAAAAAGACTATGAGGTAATGGATTAAACATCCAACTGTCATTTCCTGTGGCTCTTTATGAAGAAAATAGAATTGTGCAAAAGGTAAAAGTATCAACAAGGTTTTTAATGGAGAAAAGGATTCAAGAACAATTCTGCATACAGTAAGTACATGTCAGTCTGCAAGTCAGGTAAAGAGTAAAAACAGAACAGAAGTATTTAAAAAAAACTCCTTCTTGTTTTCCTTTTTTTTATTCCCACACAATTTTGTTTATTTTTGCCTATGTAGCTTTAAACCTTTCCCTCCCTGAAACCTCAAATGCACAATTTTAGTTTTCAATTTAGTCTTGTCCTTTTTTGACTTTGTAGGATTGATTTTTAGAATATATGTCAAATGACAAACAGTGTAAACCCTGATCAGAGGGCTCCTTAGGGAGCCCTTTGATCAGGGTTAACACTGTTTGCATATGACAAGTGTAATCCTAACAGGTATGTTGTTTGCAAATGACGCATATATGCGTGACTAGGGTTCAAAGAGTTAAACAGTGTTTATGACAGGTGGCATCATAAGTCATCATGAAAGAAAGGCCAAACTGTTCATGAGGAAGAGTTCTGCTTTGCTTTGCTGTTAGCAGTCACCTATCAAGATGTGGGGAAAGCTTCCTATTTTGAAACATGTTACCCCATGAATACACATTCTTAAGCCTTTGATATATTCCTCCACTGAAAATAATAGTTTCAATTTATACAGTCATGAATATATGCTCCATAAGAATATTTTTCTCTATCTTAACAGTCTATCAAGTTGTAGGAAAAGGTTCCGAGGACAGATAACCACTTAAAGCTGGATGAAAATAAAGTAGAATGTGCCATAAGGCGCATTCTACTTTACTTTCAGCACACTTTAAGCTACTATCTGCAAGGATATAGAAAATATTTCAGATTGTGCATATTCATGACTGTATAAAATGGAACTATTTTCTTCAGTGGAGGAATAAGCTAAAGGTGTATTTATGGAGTAATGGGTTACGTTAAATTGTTCACGTGCCAAACTATTTATTTTTCAGATGAAGAAAGAATTAAAGAGCTTTGGACCTGAATTCTTTGAAGAGATTGAAGACCTCAAGTTCAACTACAAACAGTCAGTGGAGAAAAACATTCTTTATGAGGAGAAGATTTCTCAGATCAGTGATCAGTTTGGCATTGCCATTACTATACCAGGTGTTCGCTAACTTCACTGCCACAATGCCAGGTTGTGATTAGGAATAGGTGATACCGAGTCCTGTAACATGTGCTGGAAGAGAGTTGTGATATCCATTGTCATAATGACAAGTAGCAAAGTTTAGTGCTTGATTAGGCAGTGGTTGATACAGTCGGAACTCCAAACTTTGAACTCGCTTCAGTCAAACTTGCCTTAACCCATAAATATGCCTTTAATTTATTCATTCACTGAAGAAAACATTTCCAATTTATACAGCCACGTTCTAGCAGATGGTCACTTAAAGCAGGCTGAAAGTTAAGCAGAATGCACCTTAAGGTGCCTACTGCTTTACTTTCAACCTGCTTTAAGTGACCACCTATCATCAATTCTAGAAACAGGCTATGGGGTTATGGGTTAACTTCTGCAGTTGAATTTCTACAATTAGAGCTCAATATGTCGAACATGCTTAGCGAAGTTTTATTTGAAATACGGGTAAGTTCGACTAAAGCCAGTTCTATTAACCCTTTCCCACATAGCATATCTCTAGTATTGAATATAGGTGTCCACTTAAAGCAGGTTGAAAGTAAAGCAGAATGCGCTTGAAGCTCATTCTGCTTTACTTTCAGCCTGCTTTAAGCTATCATCTGCTAGAATATAGAAAATATTTTGTATTATACATATTTATGAATGTATAAATTGGAACTATTTTCTTCAGGGCAAGAATAAACTGAATGCGCTAAAAGGCGCTTCTATGGGGGAAAGGGTTAATCATGTTTGGATTGAATTTACAAATGGTCAAATTTGTGTAAAGCGGTCACATAAAAGACAATATAGGTATATCTTGGAAACAGAAGGCAGCTTCATGTTGGACAACATTGAAACAGGAGGCTCAATGATGTACTACATTTACCCTCTACTCCATAGATACACATGTTTACGCCTTTAATGAGGATCTCCACTGCAGAAATAGTTCCAGTTTATACAGTCATGTATCAAAACATTCTTTATTCTAGCAGATGGCACTTACAGTCTGTTTTAAGCTATAATCTGCTAGGATATAGAAAATATTTATCATACTTATTCATGACTGGATAAAGTGTGACTATTTTTAGTAGTGGAGAAATACATTAAAAGCGTGTTTATGGAGTAATGGCTTAATCAGTGTTCTAGATTTATTTTTAACTTATAGAGCTCCAGGTTAGGTTGAGTATTTCGAGCTCCAGGCTAAATTGAGTATTCCATATGTCTCCATCAATCCTGATACTGTGACCATTCATTATAATCACCTCGAAGTTAAATTCTTATGAATGGTCTCAATACAAGGTTTGGTGAAAACAAACATGATAAAATGTTGGAAATGTTCAGTTTACCCCGCTCATATCTGGAGCCCTATATAATAGATCTGATATGGACTTGAATGTTCCTCATAGTAATGTTTATCTACAGTGCTCCCTCCCTTCAACGGCCCTCAGAACAATGACTCCCTCCTTGCAACAAGGCTTTCCACTGTTCCCAAGACAATCATGTCTAAGGCTTTCACTGTTGCAATATTGCCTGCTTAAAGTTGTTATCTGCTGTTTTTCTTACATAATTGACATTTTGTCAGAAAAAAACATAACGACGAGTTACAATCAGCTTGAATCCAGATCAGATGCCGCATTGTGCTGCGTCTGATCTGGATTCAAGCTGTTTGCAAATGTAAGTCAATTTCCCTCCCTATAACGACTCCCTCCGAACAACACAATTTTTTGTCTCCCACCGGGTGTTGTTGAAGAGGGGGAACACTGTATTCAGTTTGACAAATTAATTAGTTTATATAATCCTATAGATTTTAGGTAAAAGAAATATGATTACACCACACTTATGTTAGAGTTTTAGATTTTTGAGTGTAAAAGCATGTTCTAATTTTTTTTCTCAATATTTTTTGGTAGAAGAATATAGATCTTGTTATGTTTATAGTAAATTTTATTTAGATAAAACAGACTTTGGTTAAGGGACCAATCAATTATGAAACATTATAAGTCCCTTATTACAAGTGGCAACTAAATGCAGGAAGTTCCTAAATGATCGTTCTGCATTAAATGTACTTTAGTCTTGCTTTATACCTCTTACCATATTCACCATCAAAGAGTCCTCATTTGAATGCATTTATCAGGTAGGTATAGATATTCTAAGCTGCTTCTTTTGAAGAGTTTATACTGGCGTCCTATTGTGCTGCTGTGGAGGAAAGGGTTAACCCTTTATCCTATAGCCTGTTTCTACATGTATAGTTGGTTTGAAGACAGGTGACCACTCAAAGCAGGTTGAAAGTAAAGCCAAATGCGCCTAAAGGCGCATTCTGCTTTACTTTCAGCCTGCTTTAAGCTATCATCTGCTAGAATATAGAATCTATTTCTTATTATGTATATTCCTGACTGCATTAAATGGAAATGGAATAAATAAAAAGCGTCAAAAGGTTTATGTATGGTGTAATGAAAGTAGCTGTTGGTACCATAAATGGAAAACGTGATGGAGAGGACTAATGTTTCAATAATGCATATCATCTACAATAGATTGCCACTCCTTGTCCATTACATAGGGACCTTGATATTTGTTGTAAAGGGCAAGGTCCCTATTGTCCATTACATTGTGTACTCCATTAGGCCTTAGATTTGAACTTCAGCATTCCTAAACTAACATATATTAGATGAATGTAACATCAGGGCTCCAGATAAGGGGGGTATTTCTAAAACTAAAATCTTTTTTTTTTTTTGGTATTAAACCCTATGGTGTCACTACTCATTAAAATCATCCCTTTGAGGCGATTCTAATGAGTAGTAACACCATAGGATTTTGCGCTGAAATGAGTGAGAAAACGTTGGATTTGTTCAGTTAACTCCCTCTTATCTGGAACCCTGAATGTTAAAACTTTTGTGAATGAATGTTATACACTTTGTGGTGTTATCTCATCCCTCCGTCCAAATGAAATAGACACAGGGCAATGATAATTTCCAGATCTTGCATAAGATAAAGAATTGTGCTGATTAATTTAATTAAACCATGGCATAATTTGCCTAACTCACTCACCTCTGAAACGTTTAATGGAAGACTCAGATATTCCATTTTTCACTTTAAATGGTTGATTTCAACAATATATTGCAAAATGACAAACAGTTCAGACTCTGATCAGAAGGCTCATACATGGTCTTCACTGTTTGCATAGGACAGGTGTCCTTTTTTACAGGTACATGGGTTGTTAATGACAAGTATAATTGTCACTAGGGTTGAATGTGTTAACCCATAGAACCCTAGTTCCTATGATAAGATTGGACTAGATTAATTGAAAACTGGAACTGACCATTTAAAGTTTCAGGGGTCAATGAATTAATAACAGGGCTCCAGATAAGGTGGGGGGGGTTCAAAAACTGAAATCTTTATTTCTAAAATAAACCATATGGTGTCACTACTCATTAGAATCGTCTCGAAGAGACGATTCTAATGAGTAGTAACATCATAGGATTTAATGCTGAAATGAGTGAGAAAATGGTGAATTTGTTCAATTTACTCCCTCTTATCTGGAGCCTTGATTAAAAGCTTTATTTTATTCCAAATCTAAGGCTTACTGGATTCACTTGAACAATTCCCATGTATTTATTCTATTTGACAGATTCTAAATGTATTAGAGAATAATAGCTCCAGATCAGGGGAGGGGTTCTAACAACTAAATATTTTATGTCTCCGCCAAACTCCATGTTGATATTACCTGTTGAGAAGTGATGACATAGAGGTCTTGAGATGACACTTGTGAGTAGCTAATACAGTGGAACCTCTTTAAACCGGAAACCAAAATATCCAGCAGGAGCTTTTAGTATTGCTTTTCTCACGCATTAAGCTACCACCCGTCTCTAAACACGTCAAGTAGACTTCATTTGATGTCTGTTTTAGAGAAGTTTCACTGTAGTAACAACACAGAGTTTGGTCGAGATGTGAAGGAGATGAAAATGTTTACCATAATGATCCTATGTATTGGGACAGACAGGCCTGAGCAAACAGTGTAGACACTGATCAGACTGCTCCTGAAGGAGCAGTCTGGTCAGAGTCTACACTGTTTGACATTCAGTTTACACCCTTTGGACAAATTACTGTGATAAAAGCAATTTGTTAAAATTATATGACAATTGCAGCAGTTAAACACATGGTATCACAAGTTTTAGGATTTTTACGGTAGTTGTTTCCCCTTTTCTGGAGGTTTGTGGTATGCTAGCATGCTGTGATAATTTTTCTTCCGTCCTAGGACAAATATGTACTCATGTACAGATCTAGAGCCTTACAGATATTTATATATATATGTGCATAAATTATGTTAAATAAATTGTCATACATAGTATTCAAGAGTTGTTGTCAGTTGATCACCAATACGAAAATATCAATTAGCCCTCAGGTTCCAAAGGTTGTGGGATTGATATCCCGTCTTCTTATTTGTTAAAATTAGGAGCAGCTCCCTTGCTTAAATGCTTTGCATTCAACCTTTTACTCTGCAGATGCAATTTTTATGCCCCCGACATCGACAGATGTGGAGGCATATAGTAATCGTCCTGTCCGTCAGTCCGTCCGTCCGTCCGAGCGCACGAAAGGTCCTTTGTTGGGTAGGGAGAACAATAGATTCCATTCATTCCGTGATTGCCCTATTGTTATTGTTGGGTATTTTAGTGTACTGTTGGGTATTATTAAACAAAAAAAATACCCAATAAATGTCCAACTGTGAGAACGTCTGTCCGTGTGTCCGTAACAAGGTTAAGTAGAATTTACCGTTTCGTCTATCATCAACACCGCTTACCCAAATGCTTGGATACTTATACAGTTGTTGCCTTGGACCATTCCCTATCCACCAATATCACTAAACTTTGATTTTGACCTTGACCTTGACCTAATTTGGACTTAGAATATTTTAAATAGAATTTCTTGGTTAACTAGATTTTACTGTTTCATCTAGCATCAATACATCTGAATACAATGCTTTGATACTTAAACAGTTGTTGCCTTTGACCATTCCCTATCCACCAATATCACCAAACTTTGATTTTGACCTTGACCTAATTTGGACTTAGAATATTTTAAATAGGCTATTTCTTGGTTAACTAGATTTTACCGTTTTGTCTAGCATCAACACTGTTTACTACAATGCTTAGATACTTTTAAACACAGTTATTGCCTTGGACCATTACCAACTCACCAATAATACCCAAGCTCAGTTTGACCTTGACCTAATTTGGACTTAGAAAAAATTCAGAATATATTGTCAAGGATGCCACCGGGGGCATAAGCGTTTATTGAACGCGCAGTCTTGTTATACATTAAATTTTATTCCTTGAATACTGAAGAAAATCTTTCAATTATATACAGTAATGAATATGAGCCGTGCCATGAGAAAACCTGCCTTGCAAACAGAGAAGCTACTGATCAAGGCCAGCGTCCGTGTCAAAGATGTGGTGGCTGGTCTTGACACTCACATGCATCTCGAGCATTTTATGTAGCTGTAGTCTTCACGGTATTTGGCATTGTGGACCAAACTCGGATACAAAGCCTGGGATGACAATGGTGCTTGGTCTGTACAATGTTGCAATGCAATAGGGCTGGTTTTGTCATGGAACGGCTCATATACAACATAAGAAATAATTCCTATATCCTAGCAAATGGTAGCTTAAAGCAGGCTGAATGTAAAGCTTAAGGTTTACTTTAGACCTTCTTTAAATGATCACCTGCCTTCAAAATAAGAAGCAGGCTATGGGGTAAATGGTTAAAGGCCGAGTACTTATAGTTAAATAGTTTGAGGCTGAGTAGAAACTGAGGCTTGGCTGTGAACATCCTCAAAACTGCTGTTGACCTGATTTTTCAATCTCAGCTTTTGTCTTCAGGACTTTCCATCAATTTTCCATAGATTGGCGAAAGGGGGCCCTAGTTGCAGTAAGGAAGACTGGTCCATGTTCATTACCCCCTATGTGTCCTTATGAGTATTCTCCTTTGTCTTTCTCGTTCTCCAATCACTTTCCCTTTCCACAATTCTAGTGGAAGATTGGCGGAGAGTCCAGAGGACCATGAAGTGGTCATGTCACCAGTTACTAAGCTTTGAGGATATCCCCAGTTGTTAACAAACAGTCACAAATAAAAAACCATGAGTGTTTTGCTTTTAGGAAAACATACTCTTTAATATGGATTTACCAACAACACAATTAATGAACACTTCCAATAATAATGCTGCAGCTTGCAAACTGAAGGAGGATTTGTACCATACACCTATATCAGACGAGTGGCTGTACAGATGCTCAAAGTGATGAATGAACAAGAGTAGAACAGTATGTCATCCTCTTATTTCACAGGGGCATGAATGAGTGAATTACATTTTAACCCATTATCTCATAAATATGCTTTTTACGCCTTTAATTTATCTCTCCACTGAAGAAAATAATTCCATTTTATTCAATCATGAATATGTGTCATAAGAATTATTTTCTATACTCTGGGAGATGGTTACTTAAAGCAGGCTGAAAATAAAGCAGAGTGCCTTAAGGCACATTTTGCTTTACTTTCAACCTGCTATTCATATAGTCATCAGATAGCAACAAGCTATATAGGGTAATGGGTTAATGAAGGCGACTCATTTAGTCTAATGACTTATCCCCCATGAGACCCTTCACAAAAGTACTACATACACAGATCTACAACTAAAGAAACGAGAAAAATGTATACATGTACAGCATCTCTTAAACTTGATCCAAACACAAACCGGCCAACCCTGTCTCTGGTGTAAATTCAGATTTAATAATTTCCAGAGAACAAGGCGCTGATCACAAGAGTACTAAGTTCCCAGATTTAAATAGACTTATCACTAAACTCCCACTTGCACCTTGTCACATGAAGCAAATGTGTCAGGATAATGCTGATGTGCTTACTCCATATGAACTAGAGAGTTCATATAAGCCTTTTCGTAGATTTGACCTATTGACCTGTCATTAACTCATATTCATACATAACCTAGAGTTTATCTAGGTGATTCTTTTGAGCAAGTCTCATGAATATGGTCCCTAAAGTGTTCAGAAGAATTTATTATTATTTGACCTACTTTTTATTCAGGCATAACCCATATTCATAATTGACCTAAATTTTGTCAAGGTGATCAACTAGAAGAAGTTTCACGAAAATAGGGCAAAAGATGTGGGCCCTGCAGTACTTTGAAGCTTTTCCTATGATTTGACCTACGTATACTGACCCACTTTTTGAGCCCCAGTAATCCATATTACTACATTGCCTAGTTTTGGTTAACTCATTATCCCCTGAAACTTCCAATGGAAAATTCCAGTTTGCAATAAAGGCTGGTCCATTTAAGACTATTTAGGGATGTTTTTTGTAATAAATTGCAAAATGCCAAACAGTGTAGTCCCTGATCAGAGGGCTCCTGCAGGAGCCCTCTGATCAGGGACTTCACTGTTTGCATTGGACAAGTGAACTCTTCACAGGTACACATTTGGTAAATGACGCATATATGCGTCACTAGGGCTCAATGAGTTAAGGTGATCATTCTGAGCAAGTTTTATGAAATTATAGCTAAATCTATGGCTCCTACACTGTTCAGAAGCTTTTTCTATGTTTTGACCTACTGACCTACTTTCTAAACTTATGTCACCCATGTTAACACAAATCTTAGCCTTTGTCAAGATAATAATTTTAAGCAAGTTTTAAGAAGATTGGGCAAAAAATATGGCCTCGGGAGCATAGGTGGTTCTCTCGAAAAATAAAATTTAAAAAAAATATAGATCTAGTAAAGGTAAAAAAAAATATTTTTTTTAAAAATTTTTTTTCGAGAGAACCACCTATGCTCGGGAGTGGCAAAATGCTTTTTCTGAGATTTGACCTACTGACCTACTTTATGAACAAAATTGACCTATATTCCAGTATGACCTAAACTTTATCAACTACATGACACTGACAAAATCTTATAAAGCCTTCTTGAAGGTTTTCAACTTTTAATTCAAAATTTCCGAACACTGAAAATGACCACACCCTCTAGCGGCCATGTTTTTTGACGGATCAATATTCTTTTAACAGCTTTTAAAGTCTATCAATCGAGAAACATTTTGGTGGAAACCAATTTGAAATTGGACCATTGGTTTCTGAGAAGAAGATTTTTCTAGATACTGTGTGCGGTTGCCATGGCAACAAAGCCATTGGCCCCACCCACTTTATTTGAACAACTTTTAAAGCTCAAACCAACAGCAAGTATTTGACCAAGTTTGGTTACACTGGGGCTATTCGTTTCAGAGGAGAAGTTGTTTGCAATTGTTGACAGACGGACGGACAGACGTTCTTACGGGAGGATACTTATGTGGTTATTTTCTATTGTTTTCTTTTGGGTGGCTAGCCACACAAGAGACAATTTATTTTTGCTCTAACTTGGAAAAAAATGATCTGGAGGTTAAACCTATCCCTAACCGTATGTCCCACAACTGGCCACCAGGTTAATTAATGTCACAAGAGACTGCCAGGTTAATGTTTTTCAATTATGGGACTAAGAATTTTAGCTACATAAGTACCCTCCCGTAAGCATGGACAGACCGACCCGGGCCGGACAGAGCGGTATCACAATAGCTCACCTTGAGCACTGTGTGCTCTGGTGAGCTAAAACAAGAGGGCCATGGCCCTTAATTCGCTCACCTGAGGTCATTGTGCCTTAGCGTAATAGACAAGACAACATTTTAATATAGCTGTAAATGGAATTATCTTCCAGACAAAAAACCCATGACAAATTGGAATAACTTAAAAAAATATTGTTGGCAGAGTTATGGCCCTTATCCATGACACTTCTTCTTATCAAGCTACATGTATTTCCATATGATTATTTATTGCCCATTCTGCTTTACTTTCAACCTGCTTTACAAGTTATCATCTACTAAGATATAGATACCATTTCTTATATCTTACATTTTTATGACTGTATAAAGAGGAATTATTCTCTTTAGAGGAGGAATAAATTAAATGCGTAAAAAGGCATATGTATGGGGTAATGGGTTAACATCAGTAGAACTGGAGTTATCTCAAAAACGAAAATATGAAACTGGGAAATAACTCAAAAATGACATTGACCTTTGCAGAACATGACCTAAGTTATAAAGTTTCTAATTTTAACAAAGTTATGGCTAAGATTAAAGTTGTGGACTGACAGACAAACAAATTGACAAACAGACAAAAAAAAGCAGACAGACAAAAACAATATGCCCCCAACTGCAGGGGCATAAAAAATGTAGCAAACAACACCATATGCTGCTGTTATAGTGAACCTCAGCTGACCTGAGTTCAGTTATGTAACTCTGCCAGTAGGAAATGTGGCTAGGGTCTAACTCTTATAATGCTGAATTGCTGTCTGCTATACATATATTGAATGTGAATTATGACCTAGATATTCAACCGACCAGAACCATTTGAACAAAATAGGTAAAGGACATTTAGAAGTGTCACCATGCCAAATATCAAAGCTCTGGTCATATCAGTGTCAGAGAAGAAGACATTTGAAATTTTCACTATATAACTCTATGTAAAACTGTGACCCCCGGGGCGGGGCCAATTTTGACCCCAGGGGCATAATTTGAACAAACTTGATAGAGGACCTGTAGGTAATGCTATGTGCCAAATATCTAAGCTCTGGCCCTTGTAGTTTTTTACAAGAAGATTTTTTAAGATTTCCTTATTTTTTCACTTTGGTTGCCATGGCAACCAGAGTTCTGCATTGTTTTTAATTCTTTGAACAAATCTGAAAGAGCTTGACCCAATGAACATTTCTGTAAAGGTTGGTTGAAATCTGTTCAGCGGTATAGGAGGAGATGTCATTTGAAGTAATTGTTAACGACGACGCACGACGACGGACACAGGGCCATCCCAATAGCTCACCTTGAGCCTTTGGCTCAGGTGAGCTAAAAAGTAAAAGTTGTGGACAAAAGGAAAGTCAAAGACAACAAATAGATCTACTATATAGTAGTGCCTGATCTTTAATCACGCTGGCATAAAATATTTACTAATTAATTTAAATAATTCTTTGCATTTGAATACATTATCAACAATGACATAAAACAGAAGCAGTATATTAAATGTTTAACAAAAAATTATATAATAATAATAATAAAACTTATGTATATATATAGCACAACAATTTTTTTTTTATCTGTCAGCCAAACTTGTTTATGCCTACATAAATTTTAATCCCTTCAAATGTAACACATGTTTATTCAAAGCAGGTTAAAAGTAAAACAGGAAACTCCTTTAGAAACTTTCTGCTTTATTTTGATCATACTTAAGTACATGTATGTACTATCAGACTGTAGTGAAATGTTGCTGTACTTGCCACAGTAATTGGTTGTCAATCAGAAGGCCATACTGGCTTAACCAACTATCCCATAAATACACCTTTTTATGCATTTAACATATTCCTCAATTGGAGAAAATAGTTATAGTCATAAACATGTATCATGAGAATTTCGATTTTACCATTAAAATGGCTCAGAATGAGGTAAGGATTTTGTAAATTTAGATTATAATAATTGCATTAGCATGGCATTATCATGGCTAGTTGTTGCTTTAGGAAGTTTGATGAAAAGCAATGCTTGCAGCTTAGTCTGTGAATGCTAATCTAAGGGAATTGCCCTTAATGGCAGTAGAGGTTTCGTCAAACCATATTTTCATTCCGTTACGATGGATATACATCATACTTTGTTATGTAACCTTGATGAGGTCTGGGGTCGCGATAGATAGAAATCGCACAGACATGTAAGAGACATTTTAGGTCAATAGTTGGTATGATTCAATACCTTGACTAAAACGATAAGCATACGCAATATTTGATGGATATACATCAAATTTCATATTCATAGCAAAGGCCATATATTAAAATGGGGCTCTCTCTCTGTCCAGACATTGATGGCTGAATGCCAGGAGGGAAATGGGAGTGCGCCTGTGCAACTTTCTAAAGGGAGATCCCTGTTTGATGCTTTAACCAGTCAAAAAGAAAGCTCAGACAGTTCAAATATCTCCCAAACTTTGAAAGGGTTGGTCGAAACTGTGACAGAACTGAAAAAAGATATGGTTACAATGAAGGGGAAGCAAAACCAATCAGAGATTTGTACTGAAGGGGAGAGTCATGGGAAACAAAGGCGGGTAGAAACTCCCGTGAGTGCAGTCAGCTCCGGAAGTAATGCTGACGCAATGGATTTGTCAGCAGAATGTGACTCATCAGATTCGGACATAGACAACTATTTTACGGCAGAGGTACCAGAGCGGGAGTCTGATTTTTGGGAAGACATAACAGATTTCTATGAGGATACCGACTTTTATTGTAACTAATTCCTACACTTAAGAATATAGTTCAGTTTCTACAGCAATGAATATGTATCAAAAGAAATAGTTTCTATAGAGTGGGTAGCTTAAACCTTCTTTAATTTGTCACCTGTCTTCAAAACTAGAAACAAGCTATGCCAATAATGGGGTAAAGGGTTAAAACATATCACATTAAGGTACATGTAACAGTTCAGATTAAAGCTGTACATAGTGGGCTGGGATTCGTATTACAGTCAAACTTCCATATCTCGGAACTTGGTTAAGTTGAACATACCCGTATTTCAAAGTTAAAACGTGGCTTAGCCACGTTTTAACTTTGAAATATGGGTATGTTCAACTTAACCGAAAATGAAATAATGCAGCTCATGTGTCAAACTACTGGATAGTTCTAGTTAAGCCAGTTCGAGATATCGAAGTTTGACTATACTTAGTTTCTGATATAGATCCAAAACATTTACAAGTTCCAATCATGAAGCCATGGATTGTGAACTCTTTCAACACTAAGGCCCTGTTCAAAATACACTCATTACATTTGCAAGTGTACCTGAGAAGAGTACATTTCATCTCTGCAAACAGTGTAGACCCAGATCAGAGGTCTCCTAGAGGAGCCCTCTGATCAGGGTCTGTACTGTATATCATTGATCAGATACATTGCAGAAAACAAACCTAAATAGTCATAAATGAACTAGGCTTAATTTGTAACTGGTGAAGTCCATTCAAAGTTTCAGGTGTGAATGACTTAATCCTTTACCCCATAGCCTGTTTTTAGTTTTTGAAGACAGGTGATCAGTTAATTAAAGCAGATTGAAAAAGCGCCTCAAGTCACAACTTTGTAACTATAATATTTCGTCTGCTTTGCACATGAAATTCTAAATGTATAATAAAGTAAGGAAAGTTCTGGCATATGGGAGAATGTTCATTTACTAGTGAAGAGAGAGAGTTCTGGAGCCAGTAACATTGTATTTCTTACAACATGTGTCAGTTAATGCGATTCATTTGACGATGCGAATGCTTGCGATATGGTTCAATGCACAGCGCCCCAGTTAGGGGGTCAATTAGCGATCTATTAAGCAATTTACCAAGTATCCTTATCAGCGCGTGTAAGGTCTTATCAGCGCGTGTCAAGCCAGCTGGGTGATCAAAGGGGCAAAAAAGCCACCAACATGAAAATAGGACAGCTCGGCGCTTGTAAAGGGCAACATGGCGGGGTAAAAAGGGGCATGGCGCTGCGCCGTGCTAAAAAGGCCTGGGGGAAACGCTAATTTCTTACAAACTGTATTTAACTATTATATTTTGAGTGGTCACATACCATAAATTATTATTAAAGAATGTTTAAATTATATTATTTAAAATGAAAGCATTGAAAGCTCATATATATATATTATAATGTGATTTTCAGGGACAACATGCAATTATTACCCTGTACTTAATTATATATATGCTATTTCAGGGCAGGGTTGTCTCCCCTGTTGTGTATCACCAAATAAAGGACGAATCTACGTTCCGGCTTGGTTTAGTTGTTTACCCCCCTAAGCAAGCACAGGTTACAAATTTGGCGAACAACGTGGTTTAGGAAGACCTGTGGTATCAACAGGAGGCAATTCTACATAGACAGCATAAACAGTAACACGACCACGACGAAGGACCCAATATAACATCAGTGGTAAGGACCATGACAAAGGACATTTTTACAGGAGCAACGAGCGATTAGGACCAGGACGAAGGACATTTTTACAGGAGCAACGATCGATTAGGACCAGGACGAAGGACATTTTTACAGGAGCAACAATCCATTAGGACCAGAACCATGACGACGACGGAATTTTTTTAAGTTAGAACTGACTTTTCATCTACAAGTGTTTTTTCAAGAACAGTGACTTTCAACAGTATTCCAGTGGGATCTTAGGACAGTGTTTTTTCATCATTTTTTTTGTGAACTTAGGTAGTTAGGACAGACAGTGACATTCATTTAACCAGCAAATCTGTGATGTGGAAGACAGTGGAAAGGATATATTATAATTTTTAATAAAATTAAGGCTAATTCTGCTTTTCATTCAGCTTCTTTAAGCTACCATCTACTAGGATATAAATTGATAGTTCTGCGCGTTGCACAGTATAGAGCAGAATGAATGTCTTAACATAGCAATGCACAAATAAGCATGTGTGCTCCGTGTACAGTGAGGGTTTATGGGTATAGTCAGAGGTGTATTAGTTCTAGGCTTGACTTCAATCAGTTAACATCTGGTTATTTCTTGCGCTTACCCGTAAGTTGCTTGTATTTTGCACCATGTGGTATGGAGATGGAGGATGTGCAATGCTTAGTGGAGGGGAGTTGCTCCACAGCATTTGGGATATGATAAGCAAGATAAGTGCTTCGTCTCCCTCTTCATCTACCCTGAATACTTCAGTATTGGACGCACTAGAATTCACGCGACAAAGTAATGAAGAGCAATACAAACAGAATCACAAATGTCTTGTCTCCAAGAAGCTGAGGACGATCTTGATAGGAATGATGTAGCTGCAGCAAAACAGTCCATTATTGAAGAAATTTAACCCTTTCAACCCTAAATATTTGTTGCGGGTATTTATTTGGGCTAAAAAAGCAATGAAAATATCAAACAGTGCAGACCCTGATCAGGGTCTACACTGTTTGCATAATTTTTTATATTTTCAATATTGTAAAAGGAAAACTTAAGGTTCTAGCTAAATCTCAAAGTTTGTAGGTAACATAATACCTCTTTCTTCATAGCAAGAAAAAACTCACTTAACCCTTTCAATTTCTCTTGTGGGTATTTATAGTCCTATAGGAGCCCTCCGATCAGGGTCTACACTGTATGCATATGTAATCAGTAATCTGTACAGAGGGTTGTAGGGTTGAAAGGGTTAACACATTTTTTAGGCAGAAATGACATTAGCAACAGCATGCATGTTCATAGCTAGGAAATGCCTGTACATGTATGTAGGCTGTATTACTGTAATTGCTTTACACGACAATAGTAGGGTAATTTATGGTTACATATCTGGTTTGTATTATTTTAATGCATTAATGGCAGATTTAGGTCAGAAGGTAGGGTGTCTGCTATAAAGTATTGGAAGGTTCAGGTTTAATCCGTAGCCGGGACAAAGAAGTTAAAGAGGTAGTAGCTCCCTTGTTAATGCTTGGTATTAAAATGAGTTGTATGCTAAGTACATTTATTGATGGGCTCATATGGTTTCTAATGTGTTTTGCTGCTGTTTTATGCCACGTGTCTATGGCAGGCTGTTGCAGTATTTAGCAGATAGAAAGAAGAATCTAAAACTAAAATAAAGGGAGCAAATATCAAGTAAAGGCAGAAAAGGCTTATTGTAACACTTAATATAACTAGTAACACAATATTTATGTATTAAATTCAGCTAAGCCTTAACAGGACTTGGTCAGACGCAGGCTAAAGCTTGTTCAGCTGGCTGACTCATCTGAGCTGGGGTGGGGGATGGTAACCGAGTACGAAACTAATCCTATAGCCAGTGACAGCGAGGACGAGAAACACATCCACAAGGCGGAGGCAAGGGTGTCCAGGAAAGCAAAGATTGAAAGTGCCAGGAAGCGTCCAGTGAGAGGATGGCCTTATGTCAGATCCAGCAGCGGCATGGGTCACTGTTATGGATTTGTTTTTATGTGAGTAGTTTGGTTTAGACATATTAGTGGATACGGAATAAATATGTTAGTATCCACCGTTTATCGAGGTGTGCATGTTATTCTTAGGATACAGCTTTTATTGTAAGCACACTTTAGTGACCTACATTCGATTGCACAATATCACGGACATATTTTCGGTAAAAAATTCATTTTCTCTTCTGTTCCCTCGTTGTTATTTGAGATAATATGTCTACAAGTATGCAGTTGATGATTTAATGCGTTGGATTATGCTAAGGTTACTCCTGTTGTGGGTTCCATTTGGGTAATTTTTGCGTTATTATATTAGGCTATTGTGGTCGTTTTATTGGGCCCCATACTGGGGTTTACCACTGTTACTTCACGGAGCTACAATCATTGACGGACGGCACTTATATCTACAAACATATTTAACGTAAACAAAAAGGTTAATTTTCTGAATTTGTCATTTTGAACATTGCATAGATCTAGGTCCGTATTGAATTCAGTCACATCTGGTTATTTATACTGAGATTTCCGGGCGTGGTAGATAGCTTGGCACACACGCCGATAAACATAAATCACATTTTACAAAAATCAATTAATCATAGATGTATCTCTAGGCTATCTAATGATGGTTATGTCCATGCAAACCTTGGCATTATGGTTTACATGTCAGCTAGTAAGGTTATTGTGTAAAATTAATGAGTCGGCTTGATTATGAGGTAAGCACATGACGTAGTTCTATGCAACCTTTATGACGTCATGTTCAGTTGGAACATTACTTATGCTCTTTCTTGTTTTCTTTTTCATGTTGTTGTCCTAGTCTCCAATACTAAATTATGGCTAGTCACAATTATGGGACAAGAAGGAGGAACTAGCCTCCAGCTGACGTCACTGCTGATCAATTTGCACCAAAAAAGACGGCTATGTGGAAAACGGGGAAGGCCTGCCACGGAGGTGCCTGTTCTTGCTCAGGGGAGTCAGCCTGTTCAGGATGGGAATACCCATGTCCAAGCATGAAACAGGGGACACTGGGAACTCTCACCACTTAGTAGGTAGTGCTATAGGAAAAGACCTGTGGAAACACATGAAGTGAGTGGAAATATCCTTTCATGGACCTACGGAATGAAAGTCCAAAGGAGCTAGAAAAATGTGCAGACTTACTTGATATCCCTGTCATTAACCTAAAAGATGAGAAACATGATGAGGATAAAAGATAAAAGATGGGTGTCTGTACCACAAACTGCTGAGATGTTACCACAGATTAAAACAGTAGAACCTCTCTATTACGTCCACTTAAAAGAAGGCTAATTGTCCGTATAAAGGACAGGTGACAGCTTAAAGCAATGTGAAAGTGAAACAGAAAGCTCCTGTAGGAGCTTTCTGTTTCACTTTCACATTGCTTTAAGCAGTCATCCGTCTTAAACGACTAATATTTGACACAACTTAGTGGTTGTAATAGAGAGGTTCTACTGTAGTTATGCTTACAAGATACAATCAGCAAGTGCACGAGAAATACTTGAATAAATCTGTAGAAACTCTGAGAAAATGGATCAATCCAGAGACAGACTATATTCTTAGTTTAGAAACTTCCTAATTACTTAGATAAATCTTGAACAAGATTCCAGAACAATTTATAAAATCATTACTTCTTTGGAAACTTGGGAAGTTTTGTTCAAGGTTGGGAGGAGTGCAATGTTCAGAAACAGAATATTATGCTGAAGTGATTTTTATCTTCAATGTTACTTGCTAATTAAATGCCATGCCGTTTCAACTCTAATTCCAAAATCCAAGAATAAACCATTGTTACAACTTGCACACACATGTGGTGTTGAGTTTAAACTCCCTAGATACGAGGGCTGTCCCAAAACATCGTAGACTTTCCTTATAAAATTATTCGTTAAAACAGCAGAAACAAACGGTCGTCAGTATATATAAACATAGGGTTTATGTAAACATGTGTGAAGTTTTAACCCGCTATCTTTAAAATTCACCAGCAAAGAGTAATTTGTAACACCCTACCTGTGTAACCCCGGCGCACACTAGTTAACGTTATGACGTCATCGACGTTGAACAACGTTCACTCTTTTACTTGTAGTGGTGATTGATGCATTATCGCTGACACACAGCCTCTTAAACAAGCTGGTATCTACATGAAGCTCGCGCAACACTCTCAATGTTCCTTGTTTGAGCTGTCTTCAACGTTTTCAATTTTTGTCGGCGTAATTGAGGCTCAATTTTAGGTATGAAAATACTGCAAAATCTAATGGGCTAGGTCAATGGTAGTAGGCGGATGTTTAAGCTTTTGAAACCCCAACACGGCAAGTTCCAAATGTGCATGCTGGGAAATGTGGCACGAAGCGACAACCTTGTGAAATATGTTGCTTTTCTAAGTTGTCAATGAACCCCGGTCACTTCTCTCGTATCGTATGCATTATGTCTGTGTGAAGGGTGTTTGATGAAAAAGTCCTGATCTCTCGAATATCGTCTTAAAAAGAGGGTTGATACCTGGACACATCATTCTTTTTCTTCTGCACTTAACAAGCGTGGCACCCATATAGCACCGACTCTCGACGTGTTTCGTTTCTCACGTAAAAGTCGATGTACAAACAATTTGCTCACCCGAGGAGTTAAGCATTCTATCTCACCGCAAGACGCCGAACACCAATCATGACGCTCCTCACGTTTTCTACAATGAAACCGTCAATTTCTTCCGGCTATCCCATCTTTATATTATTTTCTCAACCCATCCTTCTGAAAATCGCGTATTTTTTTTAACACCAGCAAGCGAGATGCTGATTGATACATTTCTCTTGATTGTAGTTGTTTTAACGTCTGTTTCGGGATCAAATTCAACTCAAAGCAGTATTCTATGACATTCTGCTGCGCCGCTTTTCCTCTGACGTCGTCATTTCATGCGTCTTCAGAACACAGTATCATTCGTCATAACCTAGATATCTTTTTTTAAATGACGCTACGTTAACGAATTTTTCAAGGATGACGTCATATATAACAACGTCAACATTCATGACGTAATTTTGCGCAAATTCCAATTCGAAATTGCTTTGTAGGAGGTTGTAAAATGTACCTATTTAAATCTACCTTTAAGATTTTGGCGTGCGCTGCATAATCTAACCGACAATGAATATTTACAAATAAAATAGGGTCAAGTGTGTTCAGGAACCTTAATATTTCTCATGCAAATGTGAAAATGTTTGAAATAGCATTGGTAAAAATATCAAAGAAATATTACGTCGGGTTCTTCAAAAATAATATCAGTCCACGGTGTTTTGGGACAGCCCTCGTATAACAGTTGACAGTATGTCTGCCAAGGCAGATAGAACAAGAGTTGTCAGAGAGACAACAAAGCTCGCCATCAGCACATTTAGAAACTGAAAAGCACACTCAAGGTCACCGAGGTCAAGCTTTTTGCCTGCATGGAAATGTCTTGTCAATATACACATGAAAATTAAATATGAAGTTACACCTCAAGGGACATAGGAAATATAAACGTTTTTCGAAACCTAAACACAGATTTCGAATCCTTAAACCCTGGATCTAAGTTCAAGGTCAAGGTCACAGGGGTCCAAATTTTTCTGTGCATGGAAAGGTTTGTCCATATACACACACATACCAACTAAGAAAGCAATACCTCAAGGGACATAGAAGTTATAGGCATTTTTCAAAACCTAAACACAGATTTCGAAACCTAAACGCGGACCCTAAGTTCAAGGTCAAGTTCACAGGGGTCCAAATTTTTCTGTGCATGGAAAAGTCTTGTCCATATACACACACATACCAACTATGAAAGCAATACCTGAAGGGACATAGAAGTTATAGGCATTTTTCGAAATCTAAACACAGATTTCGAAACCTAAATGCGGGCCCTAAGTTCAAGGTTAAGGTCACAGGGGTCCAAATTTTTCTGTGCATGGAAAGGTCTTGTCCATATACACACACATACCAAGTATGAAAGCAATACCTGAAGGGACATTGAAGTTACAGGCATTTTTCGAAACCTAAACACAGATTTCGAAATCTAAACGCGGGCCGTAAGTTCACGGGCAAGGTCACAAGGGTCCAAATTTTTTCTGTGCATGGAAAGGTGTTGTCCATATACACACACATACCAAGTATGAAAGCAATACCTCAAGGGACATAGAAGTTATAGACATTTCCTTAAAATTGTTTACGCCGTTCACGACGACACCGACGACGACGGCTACACCGGGGGTATTGCAATAGCTCGTCATGTACTTCGTACAGGCGAGCTAAAAAGGAAAGTTGGCCCAGATGATATATTTAAGAATTGAATGGATGACGAAAAGTATGTGAATATGATAAAAAAAAAAAAATTCCACGGCTAATTAATTGCGAGGTTTTATTTTGTCTCCTTACTCCATCCTTGTACTCATAGAATTAAAATTACCCATCAACTTAACAGGTAAGTCTAGGTTAATTTTTGAATTAGAAGCATATTTTTAGAGTAATAAAGGCAAAACAATTATCTTGGGGTCCTCTCTGGTTAAAAGTTTAATGAGAAAGGACTTCAAGATGGTGTGTATTGCCATGGAATATCTGGTGGTACTATATACTCCATCTCTGAGCGACTACAGATGTACGACCTGCAACAGTTTTCAAGTGTCATCATCTCTGTTGGAGGTAACAATGTATCAAACAGGACAGACCCAGAATACTACGAGGAAAAACTGGACCAAACAGTATCATTAATCAAGTCCAAGAACAACAAATGTGAAGTTATCATAAGTGGCATATGTCCTCGTAGTGACTGTGATGTCAGTGATTTCAATGAACTACTACTACTACTATCGGATTTTTGATTAAGGTGCAGGTACAGGGGCAATATCCGTATCAATGGGCCCCCTTCCAGGTAGCTGGCTTGCTGCACGCATGGCAGTTCTTACACCTGATCTCCAGGTGTCTCTCTCTCTCGGGTCGATTGCAGAGAGGTTCCAATCTCTGCAATCCCTCTCCGTCAACTGTTTCCAGGTCATCCTAGGCCTTCCAGGCCCACGTGTGCCATCAACATGTGTGTTGCACGCTGCCTTCAATGCACCACTGGATCTCTCATCGTGGCCGTACCAACTCAGCTTTCTTTCCTTCAGGATGATATCTAGGTCATCCAGGCCAAGCTGTACCAGGAGCTTGTTCGACTTGGTGGTGGCAATGTCCTGTGGCTTGATATTGCATATTTGTCTGATCATAGCACGATCATTTCGCAGGAGACGGTGAAGATTCGGCTTAGAAAGTGGCCATGTCTCACTGGCGTGAAGCATCACACTCCTCACACAGGTGCTGTACACTCGGCCACGTGTCTTGTATGAGAGATGGCGAGATGTGAGGATTGGTAGCAACTCCTTGAACTTTCTCCATGCAGCTTTAACTCGGGTTGTGGTACTAAGGTCACAACCCCCTGCTGCTGAAAGCATGTCTCCAAGGTAACAGAAAGAGGCTACCACCTCCAGTTTGTCCGGTCCTACTAGGATCACAGTCTGTAGTCTCCCGTCAAGTGGCCGTGCTAATCCCCTACACCGCGCGCATTTGAAAGTAGGGTCCTCTCTTAGACCCTTTAGTCCACTACAGACCCATTTCCTGCAGCTGCCACAGAAGATGCTGTTTTTGCCTACGCCCGTGCAACAGACTGCACACGGAAACTTGCCAGAGCTCTCTAGCACATCCAGGCCAGTGCCGCAGATCATGATCTTTGTCTTCTTAGCATTGACTCTAAGGCCTTTCTTCTCCATACCTTCCTTCCATGCAAGAAGCCTATTGACACACTCTTCAAGGGATTCTGTGATGATAACAAGGTCATCTGCATAGAGGTCCTCCCAGGGGACGCCTGATCGGAACTCTCGTGAAATCATTGACAATATAGCGCAAGACCACAAAGTGAAATATGTTCAAATGGCCAAATTTTTCAATGACAAGAACAATGCACTAGTTGAAAGGTACTTTTTGGCTGATGGAATACATTTCACAACCTCAGGTGCAAGACACTTCCTGGATGCAATAGAAAAATCCACTGCATTGAAAATTGTGACAAACTACGAAACCTGTGCATATTTTCATGGACATAACATGTCAAAAACAAATTACAAATCAAAGGGCACGGGTAAAACCAATTGTCATAAGTGTGGGGAAAAGAATCACGAGACACATGAATGTAGACACAGACATAAACTAAGGTGTCATGCATGCGGTTCTGTTGGGCACAAGGCCAAACAGAATCTATGCATGAGATGGTAGGAAAATGGCCAAGATGCCCCTGTTTTGAAAACTAAGAACAAGTATTGCATTCTGTCTGACTCTTGCTTGATTTGTGAATTGCCACATACTATTTGCATATGTACCTCAATTGAAATTTAGCATAATATTGTCAGCAGCTCTAAATATAAGCAAAAAGCTTTCAAATAGTTAAGATAAAAGCAACAGGTTTTCTTATGTAAATCAGTCAGAAGCCTCAGAATCTAAAACTTTGCCTTTAAATGTTGTTATTTATGACCAAACAACAGTAAATGAAAACAGTTAAAACATGTGTATGTATATTAATGAAACCAATGATTATTGTGTGCAAGATGAAACTCCCTTGGGTGCTCAAAGCAACATATTAGATTTAGGTTCAAGAGGTAAAGGTTTACATATTGGACATTTGAATGTTAATGGAATCAGGAGCAAAAGAGATGAACTGAAATTAATGTTACAATCAAATAACAATAAAATAATGTAATTTTCTTTTTAGGGCCACAAGGGAGATTAGTTTGCTTGTCTCTTTGTAACTAATTGTGTTTACCCCCTTGAAATAAAGTCTTTATTATTATTATTATTGTTATGTAATGGAATGTTGATCTGTGCGAACATGATGTTGAAACAAGAGAATCTAGCGCAATTCTAAAACTTTAGAGAAATGACTGTGTCTGTTGAAAAATACAGATTAATGATGAAGTGAGATTATTGACAACCATGATCCAAGGTTATAAAGCGAGTGTGTTCTCAAGCATTTGATTGGTCAGATTTGAGCCTAGGCTCAAATCAGACCAATCAAATGCTTAAGAATGACTTAAGACTCTACTGAAAATCTTTATAACCTTGGACCCAGGCTGTCGAATATCGCTTACAGTGTAAGGAAATGACACCAGATGAGCTCCAGTTAACAATTAAAGTACAGTTGTCAGCACACAGGAAAGATCTAACACATTGCAATATCGCTTACAGTGTAAGGAAATGACACCAGATGAGCTTGACTTAACAATTGAAGTACAGTTGTCAGCACACAGGAGAGATATAACACATTGCCATTAGCCCGTAGTAAAAAAAAAAAGCAATTTAAAGCCAGAGGAAGAGTTTCTCAAGAATAGTGTTTTAGGTGTAAAGGTGTGCAGGGAAACATTGTTTTGTCACAGCATGGTTAAATTAACCCATTACCCCATAAATACTCTTTTTTACGCCTTTTGTTTATTCCTCCACTGAAGAAAATAGTTCCAATTTATACTGTCAAGAATATGTATCATAAGAAATATTTTCTGTATACTAGCATATAGTAGCTTAAAGCAGGCTGAAAGTGAAGCAAAATGCACCTTAACCTGCTTTACTTTCAACCTGCTTTAAGTGGTCTCAGATCTTTAATACTAGAAACAGGTTATTGGGGAATGGGTTAAATTTTATAGTGACATTCTGGCAGAAGAAGAAAAGGCTAACCTAGAAATGTACTCAGCACACCTGAATAAAGATGATGTGGATGAATAAGTGCCATTGGTAATGACACCAGGTTGGTTGTACATAGATGGGGAACCACCACCACATGTAAATTCTGGTGTTAAAAGCCAGGTGGTACCAGGGTAACCATCCATGGGGAAACAGTGAAACACTCGGATGACCATTCAAATGAGGTAGAAAGACGGTACGAGCTGTGAAGATTTTTCCAGGTAGCAATGTTCTGGACATATTTGGCAAGAAAAGCTGCTCCGGATGTGATCTTGAATTTTTGATTTTGAAGCTGAGCTCAAGGAGATTGAGGAGCTGACCCTCATTGGTGTGGTGAACGGCTGGGAGAAACTCCTGCAGCTAATCCCATTCTGCCAAAAGGACGCCAGGGAGAGAGCAGCATTGAATGAATGGGAAACAACTTAGGGATATATTAGATTGGGCCCTCAGAGCAGTCTAATCCTTTTGATGGGCTCTGGTACAGCTGGATCCAGCCAAACTACAGGTAGTAAAATTATTATTGATGCAGAGACTGAATATTAGGAGATCTAGTGCCGCTTAGAATTAAGCAAGCAATATGCAACAATGAGTTTATAGAGCTCTCTGACTTGCTCAAGAAGCAGGAAAACTGTACTTATGTAAACAAAGAAATATATCAAAGAAATTTATTTCAAAGATTGTCAAGTTCCTCCTCTGCCCTGAGCCACCAACCTTTAACTGCAATTAGATATTTGTTTTCATTTGATACATAAATGACTATTGTCTGTGAAATGTTTTTTTTTTTATTTACAATAAGTATAATGTTATTATGATTTATATTAACTATCATGGTCTCTGTGTTTATATTTCATCCGTATACATAAAGAATCTGTGACCAGAAAAGGTCCCTTTTCAGCAATACTGGTAAAGGACATCTGGATTTGAAAAGAGAGCAGCACAACCCAAGACCAAGAGGCCAAAACCTTGTCCAGTAGCAAATTGCTCGGGAGACAGAACACAGAGGCATTCACTAGAAAGTCATCTCCCAGGAGTTTTTCATACGGCACTGAAAGGTGAGGACATCACCAACAGGAGGCTAAGGAGCCCTCAAGCTCATTTCCCGTTGGCCGGTAGGATCAGGCAGGACCCTGCAGGACCTCATTCGCTATGTTGAAATAGCAGAGCCTGTTACCCCTGATGAACCAGATGAAACACTACAGTTTGCCATGGTGGAGCTGTTCGGAGCCATGCAACGGGACATTCCCCCAGAACCTTGCCATCAGGTACACAGGAAACCATGGGTAGACTTTGCTACATTGGGAGATGCAACTGACAGCTGTATCTCTGTTGGAGACACACCAAATCAGCAGCCTGAGGGACCTGTTCAAGTTGTCAGCAGAGGAAGAAGGGCCTTGCCCCAACCACCTGTTGCATTGGACAGTCACTGTCACCTTGACAGAATGATGAAGCATTTCAACATCACTAACAACAGCCTGGAGTAGATCTGCCAAGCTGCCTACCAGTATGAGGTCAAAGTCCAAAGTGTTATAGGCGTCTTCTGCGACCTAAGAGACCTACTCTACGGAAAGCCAGCTGGAAGCCTGGGGAAGACAGAGGGTTCTCCCCATTATTGGGACCCATCCAAAGAATCCACTTACTGACCAGAACTTCGAGCATCTAAGAGTTCTCCTTTAGCACCCAGAAGTAGTGGGCTTGGGAGAAGTCGGCCTTTACCGAACATCCCCCTATGAGGACTGGCAGGAGCAGCTGCAACTCCTGGACAGGGAAATCATGTACTGGTTCATAATTAAACTTGAACAATCTGGATAGTACATTAATAGTTCATCATTGTTTACGTGCGGTGGCGTTTCGACCCCAGCGGTATTCCCCTTTTTGAATCTACTCTCCACTTCGGGAGAATTCGGTAGGAGATTCAAATTTCGAAAATTGTAACCAACAGCGAGCGATGTTTGCCCAAGATATCTTGCATAAAGTGTGAAGTTGAACCGTTAATACACGCAGTCGACGATGCATGGATTTTCAACTTTGTTTTGTTAGCGAAGCCGATGAAGGTTAGTTCATGAGAATTTCCCGTGATTGTTTCAATACCGATCGCGTGTTTATCCCGAGTCACAAACGAATAACAATACCAAGAGTTTTTTAAAAAAAAGTCAGAAGGTTGGCATATTAACTAGATTTAATGCAGATATATTAATATCTAGTTTTATTTCACAATGCGAATGTCGTACTTAGCAATTCAGCTTTATTCCATAGATCTTTTAAAACTCGCTTTACAAAATTTAGAAGATCCCGGGTCAATTCGGTCCCTTGTCAAATCGACCCCGAATTGACTCGACCTCTAAACTATAGAATAATGCATGTACTGTTTATCTAGATAGAAGTTTAACTTTTTGTTATAGGCTGCCGCATAATTGACTCTTACTTATTAAATAATATGATGAATGCATGGGTGGTAAACAAGTAGATGATATTAGATCTATATTTAATAGTATAGAATTGGTTCATTGTTAACAGTTCAGTATTAGTACTTTCTTAGTAGTACAAAATTGGTTCATTGTTAGTTCTTTATTAGTTTTTTGTTACTAGTACTTTGTTAACCTCATTGCATGTGATTTTATAACCAATTCTATATTAATAAAGAACTGTACAGAATTAGTTCATTGTTGGAAGTTCTTTATTAGTTTTTTGTTACTAGTACTTTGTTAACCTCATTTGCATGTGATTTTATAACCAATTCTATATTAATAAAGAACTGTACAGAATTAGTTAATTGTTATAGTTATTTGTTACCCTGTAATTTTGTTTGGGTTCATGCCAAAAATAGAAACAGCTTACTTGCTGAGTGTCTCGAGTCATGAGTTTGAATTAATGTAAATGCTTTTCGGTCTTGCACTACGTGACAGCTTTTAACAATAACAGAAACAGCACTATGTTGGCAGGGATACTCAGCCATATAACAAATTTTAGTTAGATTTACCCCTGTCACGTAGCATTAGACATAGAAGCGTACATTTTATGTAAATATCTGTACATGTTATGTTTTTCAGTCTCCCATTGTGTGACAGTGTTTAATTTTAACAGTTCTCTGAAGGCAGGGATCGCCCAACCACAGTTCAAATTTTAGTCGATGTGACCCTGTCACATATTGTCAGATTTAGAAGCATATCTTTTGAGAAAATTTTGAATTATTGCTTAAGATGAATATTGTCTTAACCTTATGCACACATAATTTGGTTTTGGTTCTTAGATATATCTGAGCACGAAGCAGATGCATTTCTGTATATAATGGCAAAATATCAATCACTTAATATTGAGAATACAGAAGTAGATATGCAGACTGGTAGAGAAACATGTGAGAGATATAAGACTGAATAGGGCAGAGATAATCAGATTTCGCAAAATGAAAATTTCTTTAAGACAGCTGTTTCTGCTTGGCATAGAATTGCCACCTGCATACTTACGCTTTTAACTAGTTCAGAAGATATTCAAGCAATTCGAAAAGAAAGAGATTTGCTTCAAGAATTGTTTCATAAGTTGAGTCTTTCATTTCAAACACTTGAAAAATGAAAGAGTGATTGCACTTTCGAATATCTTAAATTAGACTCGGTAGAATCAAAGCGTCAAAAGCTCATGCACCATATTGCTTCTCGGGTTCGCGATTTAGAGATGCTGAGAACTGAAGTCAGATCTCAAGTGAAAGCTGGAGTTCTCAAAGTAGAATGTCAAATATGTCAAGGGGTTCAGAAGCTGCTGCTAAAAAGGCTTCACTTCAAGCAAAATTGAAGTATATTGATTTGGAATCTAAATGTAAGGCAGACTTAGAGAAAGTAAAAACAATGAGGCAGTTAGAAATGGCACAAGTTGAAATAGATGTATATGAGAAAACGGATGCAGATGTAAAATCTGAAATTTCTGTTCAGGTGCCCATTTCGCTAATTTGGGTTATTACCGAATATTCTTCATCCAGGTAATTTCAATGGCACTAAAATGTCATGTTGTAGAATCTAAGAAGAAACTTCATCTTGTAGGCTCCTTACTAGCCACCTCATAGTGTAAGTTTGCATTTTTTGATAGTTTTTGTGTTTGTTTATATGGACATTTTATTATTCTTACCTGTTCAGAAAATGTTTATAAATTTAAAGCACTCATTCTCTGCTTTATTTGACGAATACCACTGATTTGTGTGAGTCATAGATAATTTAGACTGCAGGAATACCATGTGTTTTTTGTTGTACTTATTAACGTCAAACAGTACAGTGACATGGTTTTATGAGCTTGAAACAAACCTAGTGTATGTCATTTTGTGTAATATTTCATATCTATCTGAAGATTATTAAGCCTTAAATAGATCTACTAGATACCTTTGTAGATACCATTTTTGGAAATGTTAAGAATTTAGAAAGACTGATATGAGGGAGTAAATGGTACTTATCCCTTTACCCAATAACCTATCAATAATATGAAAGACAGGTGATCACTTAAAGCGGGTTGAAAGTAAAGCAGAATGTGCCTTAAGGCACATTCTGCTTTACTTTCAGCCTGCTTTAAACTACCATCTGTTAGGCTATATAAAATATTTGTTATGGTAATTGTTCATGAGGGTATAAACTGGAACTATTTTCTTCAGCGGAGGGATAAACTAAATACGCTAAAAGTCGCTTCTATCGGGGAAAGGGTTATTTACTCTTTTTCAGCTTTTTACCATCAAGGCTCATGGTAAAATTTGAAATACAGCTCCACTAAAGCAATTGTGGTTGTTTTTCCTCTATTGGAGTCTGGTTAACTGGCTGGCTAATGAGAAGCAGTTCAGAGGGCAGCAAAGTAAAAAGACCACAATGGGTTAGACGTCGGACACATAAGGTCATGGAGCTCTATTCAAAGAGAGTAGAATCTTAGTTTTCAACTCGACTGGATGAAAAATGGCAGAAGGTTCAGCAGTGCTTAGATGAACCATTACCTAATGAGGTCAAGGATCTCAACGACCTTAACCCTTTACCTCATAGCCTGTTTCTAGTTTTGAAAAACATGTGACCACTTAAAGCAGGTAGAAAGTAAAGCAGAATGTGCCTTAAGGCACATTCTGCTTTACTTTCAGCCTGCTTTAAACTAAAATCTGCTAGGCTATATAAAATATTTGTAATGGTAACTGTTCATGAGGGTATAACATGGAACTATTTTTTTCAGCAGAGGAAAAATTAAATACGCTAAAAGTCGCTTCTATGGGGGAAAGGGTTAAAGATAGAATCTACTTTCTGTATGATAAATTCATCCCATTGGGCAATCAGTATGAACAATACCTGAATGAGACACACAGCACAGAAAGATTACAAGCTGTAGAAGACCACCACACTAACATAGAAGAGAAAAGAGACCTTATTGATGTTTTTTGGCAGAAAGTTCAAACTTTGAAAGAACACTTATTGGAGAAAAGTTACATTATGTCTAAGAAGAGCAATACATTCCATCGTTCCCGATCAATTCACAGATCTAGATCAAGCAGATTAAGTGATGAAGTGGCGTTCGTTGAAGAAGCAACTCTAAGACAACAAGAAGCTGAAATTGAAGAAAGGGGAAAGTTGCACTTGCAGTGCCGGCTAGGATAAAGATGGAACTTAAAGTCAGAGAAAGATGTCCTGATACAGAAAAAAAAGAAGCTGCAGCAGCAGTAGCCGAGGTTGATGCACTAGAACAAATATGCCAGATGTTCCTAGTATTGGACACGAAGAAAAAATGCAGAAATATATGAATACAATAGACATTACAAGAGGGCCAAGGCACACAAGTCGCTCACCTGAGAACATTGTACCTAAGCTGACTGGGCAATTAAGACAATATTGTGATAAATATAGCTATAAAATGATTTTTAAAGGTTTTCCTATATAAGACTTAAAGTCTATATAAAACTAATAAGCCCCGGGGCAGGGCCACATTTGATCAAAGGGTAATAATTTGAACAATCTTGGTAAAGGACCATAAGGAAAAGCTACGTGATAAGAATAAATGATATGGGCTTTACAGTTTCAGAGAATATTTTTAAAGGTTTCCTATGAAAAACTAATAAGCCCGAGGGCGGGCCATTTTTAGTCCGGGGTCATAATTTGAACAATCTTGGTAAAGATCACAAGGCAAAGCTATGTGACAAATATGAAAGAACTGGGCCTTACAGCTAGTTGAATATAAGTTTTTTTTAAAGGCTTTCCTATAAAAGTTTTTGTAAAACTGATAAGCCCCTGGGTGGGGCCTATTTTGACCTTGGGGTCATCATTTGAATATTCTTGGTAGAGGACTTATTATAAGGCAAAGCTACATGTCAAATATAAATGATCTGGGCCTTACAGTTTCAGGAGAGGATTTTTAAAGGTTTTCCTATGAAAAACTGATAAGCCCAAGGATGGGGTCATTTTTGGCCCGAGGGTCATGATTTGAACAATCTTGGTAGAGGACCACAGGGCAAAGCTATCTGTCAAATATTCATGATCAGGCCTTACAGTTTCAGAGAAAAAGATTTCCTATTTAAGTCTATGTAAAAGTGATAAGCCCCGGGGCAGGGTCAATTTTGACCCAGGGGTCATAATTTGAACACTCTTGATAGAGGACCATAAGGCAAAGCTACATGTCAAATATTAGCTATCTAGGCCATACAGTTTCCTAAGAAAAACTGATAAGCCAAAGGTTGCGCCCATTTTTGGCCCAGTGTCAAAATTTGAACACTCTTGGTAGAAGATCATTAGATTATGATACATACCAAATTTCAAAGGTCTTGGCCTAGGGGTTTCTGAGAAGAAGATTTTTTAAGATTGTCTTATGCATTAAAAGTTAATCTATACGGTCATGTTAGAAAATCTGGTCCCACAGCAAGGGGAATAACTCTAGCCAAAATCTTTGAACAAGATTTCGTTCCCCCTTGTCACTGATGCTTCTAACAAAGTTTGGCTAAAATCGGGTCAGTTGTTTCTGAGGAGATGTTGTTTGAAAATGTGGACAGACGATGGACAAATTGCGGTCACAATGGCTCATCCTGAGCCTTTGGCTCAGGTGAGCTAAAAAATCAGGAACTCGCAGGTGTAGAAAACTTACATTCAACTGCTACTTACAGATGGAAAGAGCCAGACAAAGACACGTTGAAGCAACAATAACCTCCACAAGCAACAGAATTTGCACATTATTTTAATTAATAATTATTAATAACATTTATTTTTGCTCAGGAGCAAATGTGTTGGTTGGCGACTTTAAAGGCCAGTCGTATCTCGGTGCGGCTTGCTAGGGTAACCAACGTCGCTAGTTTTGTAATTTACATGCGGAACGCTTCCGGTCAGTTCTTTATTAAAAAGGCTTTACCATGTACTCAGTCAGTCCAAACAGCTCTACAGAGAATCAGCAATTAATTTTTCAAAGTAAGAAGCCACGTGTATTTGTCGTCATGAGAGGCAGAGGCAGGGCTTAAGGGGGAGGAAGAGAACGGCAGAGTCGCAGGAGAGGCCGAGGAGCGTGAACTTGTTAGCAGAGCCTGACCCAGGTAATGTCAGTAACAACCGCGTTATCGACTTTGGTGAAATAATGCAGTCGACTTTTACACTTCCAAATACTCGTGCAAGAACTCGTTCTCTGACGCGTCCGTCAGTTTCATTTGATATTGACAGGCGAACGGTAGGGACTACTACCACGCAGGATAGTCGTTCTATTCCGGATTCGGAATCTCCAGTTAGGGCTATTTCATTGCCTTTAGCCGGTCCGCTCAATTCGGCGTGTCCCACAGCAAACACAGGGTCTCAGACAGTACTGCCTTTTTTAACCAGTGAGTTTTCCCAATCTTCTGAATTTAATACCGAGCCCGTTTTTAATGAGCCTGCCATGCTAGACCATTCGGTTTCTCAGCCACGTGACGCTGAGCGTAGGGGAAGGTTTTTAGCAGGTTCAATTATGTCAACTGGCCCAGTAAACGACTGCATTCCAGCTCTCGGTCTATCCAACAATCTCAGTACTAACGGTCCCGAGGTGATGCGCCTGCAAAGCGATGACATAGCTGAGCACGTGCCGGCTGCCCTGAAACAGCAAATTGCCAGGGGCGAGTACATTAATTTGGCCCTCCTATTAAAGGGAGCAGTCGAATTGACAGAACTTTGGAGTGCAGGTTCACTAATTCTTGAGAACGGTAGGCTTGAGACGCGGGCAAAATTGTGCAAAGACCGTATCGATAGCATAGAGAAATGGACTGACGCGTTATTATTTTCGCGTCTATCTACGTGTCATCTCACATCCATAAGGTATATGAAATATTTCAGTACATGTGGTTCATCAAGGAATGTTCCTCTAGGCAGAAGGGAGATGCTTGGCGGGAATACGACGAGCAATTCAGACTCCGCCAGGCATCTCGTCCCTCGTCATGGGCGGTTTTAAACAATGACCTCTGGTGGAGATGCGTGCAATCACGCCCTGCGCGACCGCGTGCGCCCAATCCAGAGCCGAAACAAATGTTTACTTGCCACGCGTTCACTAAGGGTCAATGTTTTTGGGCCAACTGCAGATTCTCACATACGTGCGATATTTGCGGCTGATTTCATCCAGCATCGGGTTGCCATGTCAGAACCGAGATTAGTAGGCAGACTCCGGCGAATAGAAACACGCCCTTCGGGCCGGAGTACAGCCAAGCGCGCGAGGCCGGGATCAGGGCCAAGGGTTCCGAAACGTTAGAAAATGAAGGTACATTTCTCTCTGACTGCATTCCGGGTTATTTAAAGCTGGCTACAACACCTATCAAGCTTAACGTACTTGCTAAATTACTTGCAGATTACGATAAAAAAGAGGCGTGTGAATTGCATAAGGGTTTCAGTTCAGGTTTCAGTTTGCATTATTCAGGGCCGCGAACCTCGAGGGAGAGCAAAAACTTAAAATCCGTTAACGAAAACAAGCTAAAATAGATAAGGAAGTCGAGGCAGGTAGAATGGCAGGTCCTTTTAACTCAAAACCATTCGTTAACTTTATAGTCTCGCCTGTAGGCTTAGTGGCTAAAAAGACCCCAGGGGAGTTCGCTTGATTCACCACCTGTCATATCCTGAAGGCGAGTCAGTGAACGATTACATCGATAAAAAGTTTTGCTCAGTTACATAGTTTTGATAAAGCGGTTCACATGATCCAAGATCTAGGAAGACACTGTAAGCTTTTTAAGATGGACTTGAAAAACGCTTTTCGATTGCTGCCAATGGATCCCCAGGATTTTGAATTACTAGGTATATGTTACAGAGGAAATTACTATTTTGATAAAGCCTTGCCATTCGGCTCATCAGTCAGCTGTAAAACATTTGAAAAATTTTCAACATTTTTGGAGTTCATAGTTGCTTCTAAACTGTCGTCTGGCAGTTTGATTCATTACCTAGACGACTTTCTAGGTGGGGACAGAAGTACCCCCCAATGCAGCCACATGATGGATACATTTAAAGATTGTATGTCCGAGTTAGGGGTCCTATTGGCAGAGGAGAAAACGGAAGGGCCCACTGAAGTCTTAGTCTTTTTAGGATTGGAGCTGGACTCAAATGAGATGCAGGTACGCATCCCAATGGAAAAAATTAAGGAAGTTGCGACGAAAATATAAAATCTTCTAGGCAAAAAGAAAGCTACGTTAAAGGAAATCCAATCCCTTATAGGCTCTTAACTTTTGCTGCAGAGCAATAGCCACGGGTAGGCCGTTTTGTAGACGCTTAATTGACTCTATTTGTGGCTTATCAAAATCCTATCACCACTTGCGAGTAAACGTAGAGATGAAATTGGATTTGCATACGTGGCTCTCTTTTTTCGAAAATCACAACGGCATTTCAGTATTTCACGACAGGTTTTGGTCCTCGAACGAGGATGTTCAGCTGTTCACCGATAGCGCAGGTGGCAGTGGCTTAGGTTTCGGTATATACTTCAAGGGCCACTGGTGTCAAGCTAAGGGGCCATATGCATGGTTGCAAAGTTTTTTTTTAAACGACATCACAACCTTAGAATTATTCCCAATTTGGGTGGCAGTATCAATCTGGGGCACAGAGTTGAGAAACAAGAAAATTAGGTTTAACTGCGATAACCAGTCAGTCGTAAACATTCTCAACACATTAACTAGCAAATCAGACAGAGTAATGTGCGTGGTAAGGAAGCTCACTCTAGCCTGTTTGCAGCTTAACATCATGCTGCGAGCAAATCATGTTCCGGGTAAGAGCAATTCGGTTTGCGACGCTCTCTCTCGATTTCAGAACAAGCGATTCAGGGAACTGGCGCCAGAGGCCGATGCTCGGCCCGAAGTAATGTCATGTCATCTCTGGAAGGTCTTAGATTGACAGCCGTCGATCTTTTGCAAAACAGTATTGCCCCAAACACCCATAAAACGTATAATACCGCTTTAAATGCGTTTATGCCTTCATACAAGAATATGGCCTTGTCAAACAGTGGCCTATACCTCCACACCAGTTGGCACTATTTGTAGCCCACTCTTTTGAGTCTGGGCTGTCTGCACAATCAATCAGAACCTACATATCTGGTTTAAACTATCTACATGTAGCCCAGGGCTTGCATGAGGTATCTGATAATTTCATAGTCCGCAAACTGTTAGAAGGCTATGGTCGTTCAGTTAAGGCAAGGGACACACGGTTCCCTGTTACCGAAAACATTCTGAAAGCATTGATAAAACAACTTCCGTTAATTTGTCGTGATCATTATGAAGTGGTACTTTTTACAGCAATGTGGTCGCTGGCTTACTTTGGGCTATTTAGGGTAAGCGAGCTAGTAGCGATTTCTCTTGGCATTACGGGAAATCAGTTGAAGTTTAGGGATACTGTTTTGGATCTCGACAAACGGGTCCTATCAGTCTCACTTAACAAGTATAAAACAAACCAGTATAATATACCTATCACGTTGAAGATCACGGCTGAACCAAGTTTTGAGTTTGCCTTTTGAGTCTTTATTAAATTTCGTTAGAATGCGGCAGGCTGATATGGGCCCTCTTTTTTGTCATAGCGACGGAAAGCCGGCAACTCGGTACCAGTTTGTAGCATTACTGAACAACTGTGTTGCTAGCGCAGGATTAGCAGATAATAATATTAAGTCCCACAGTTTTAGAATTGGCAGGGCTACTGACTTAGCCGCCAAAGGTATGCCAGAGTCTGCCATAATGAAATTAGGTCGCTGGTCTTCCGAGGCCTACAAGGGTTATATCCGTTAATTTGTTTGGTTGATATTAATGTTAAAATGTTTGATTGCTTCAGATGTGTGGATCCTAGGGGATTCCATCCCACACTGGGCGGGTGTACAAGCACTGAGAACGGGAAAGCCAGACCTAAGGTCAGGTAAAAATAGGTTGGTGGGATTCGCGGCATGTCGTTGACTAGTTTCCAGCATGTCGTGGAAACAAAAGTCTTGTTGGGACACCCACCTAAAGTAATCATTATACACCTTGGTGGCAATGACCTAGTGGCCAGGTCCCAAACTTTCCTGCGCAATTTAATTGCGCGGGAGATAAGGTACCTCACCAGGGCACCGCTTTCCCACAGACAGCCTTGGTGTGGGTCGTCATCTTGCAGAGGATCAGCTAGGGACCCTACCATTATTCTCCTAACACCCTGGAAAATAAGAGGAGGAGAATAAATAGGTGGGGCCGCCAGCGGATCCGGAGCCACCCCAGGGCTGTCGCTCTACAAATAGATATCGACACTAGTACTCCAGGTTTTTACAGGCCTGATGGCGTGCACCTGTCAGATGTAGGCCTGGAGTTCTATTTGGACTCACTAAGAGATTCTATTTTAACCTTGTTATAAGGCTATATATTCATTCAGTCTTCCCTTTAACCGGAGTATTCAATATTTAGTAAGGCCTTTAGCTTGGGAATTTTTGGGGGATAAAAGAAGTCTTTATGGTGGCGGGAAAATTCAGGGTAGCTTTAATTGGGGGGCGCACGGGTGCGCACCAAGGGATTGTCTGCGATTCTCTCAATAATGTCCAACAGGGGCGACTCCGGTCGCACCTCCCTTTGGATATCTTGCTGGGAGTGTCCGGATAACACTTCGGCAGATTGGTCCGTTTCTAGTATCAACCTGTCCCTATTGTGCATAATTTAAGGGGACTAATCGCAGTGCCAGGTTTTGCCCATGGAAGTTCAGCGTAATTCTTGGTATCTGCAGTTTATCATTAAGTGTTAGCATACACATTTATTTTGTTTTAAGGCACACCCATTCGTCCTCCTTTACCGCGGCCATTACTGCCACACTATTCTTCATAATTGTTATATCACTCAGATTCCTGTCAAAGACAATCATACTATATAAAGTTATTATATTCAGTTCCAGTGTTTCAGTCTTGTGTCTTTGCCCTAGTCATAAAATAAAAGGGACTTTAAGCATTCAATTCCATCCTGCACACAGTGTAAGTAAATATCACTTGTCAAAACATTTATACTGATTTACTCTTATGACATGCGAGGTTGACACCTCATAATTATTTAGAAATAGGCTGCAATTAATGTCAGTAGTGTGTCATAATGTTGCACACCATTTCCTTACATACTTGAAATATTCGCACTTGAATTAAAGTCAATTGATGGTCGTTTTAATCGCTTACGTTAAAACGTTTTGGTAAAGGTAACACTTAATAAATTAAGACTCTACTAGGTCTGCTTGTCAGAGATTTGTTCTAAATTTGATAAAAAAATTTACTATTTGCTACATTGAAACAATCTTAGATAGTATATTTTTGATAGTTTAACGCTTGACTGTACCTATTCAATAGAAAGCTAAATGTCCGATACAGTGTAGACCTTATATAGATTCATTACAGAGAAATATATTTCCTGACGTTTGATAGGTCGCATTAGTCAGGAACTAATTTCCTCTATTGGGGTATCTCATTGGTTAATTAAACTTGTTTGGGTAGTCAGATGACCAGTAACGGGTAGATAGATATATCCTGGTCATTCAGCGTTGGACATTGACACTTTACACTACTGTTTTTTATAATTGAGATGGACACAGAGGATACATGTGGCAACTCAAGTGCCAATGGTAGCCAAGAACTTAATTTGACGTTGCAATCTCTCATTACTGAGCTTAAAGAGCAGAAACAGGAACTTTCTAATTTAAGAGAAGACGTGAGAGGCAACACGCAGTCTGTTACCTCAGGTCAGGAAGCTCAAGGACAAGGGCCTTACATGGAGGAGAGAAGGTAACAGACTGCAATACAACTTTAACTCTGAAATTGAAAATGACTGTTCACAAGATGCTTGGGCCCTTTCCAACCACAAAATTGGTTATGCCCAAGAATTGATCAATGACTGTTCAGACAAACTGAAGAGGCGAAACAAACTCATAAGAATAGCTGACACGTCAGAGGGTGGCTGGGACACTGTAAACCAATATATTTCCAATCCTGTAGCCAGCGACAGTGACAAAGAAACTAAAATATCTGTGATGTCGCAACAGCAACGCCGAAACCGAGAAATTTATCCAGCCCCGCGTGTTAGTTACATTGATAAGAACTCTTCATTTCGGGAAATAAAAAAGGCTAAAAAACCAAAGATAAGGGAAGGTTCCCTCGTGTATGAACTCCAGAATCAATTTTATCCATGTTTACAACACAGAATCTATTCCATAACCAACTGTTCCTCTGGGAGAAACCCTGCTCTTACCGTGTCTTGGACGCCCACAACTGTAAACTTCATTATGTGCCGCAACCAGCGTAAGTCAACACCACCGATTCTCCCGCCATTTGTTGAGCAACACTTAGTTTACTTTCGCTTTAGTTTTCACCACGCATACATGAACAGGCGTCTTCTTCATACTATTAGAACGTAACGTAGAACCTCTGACAGTTCTAGAAACGTCGAAAGTCGTCAGTATTGGTGTTTTTACAGTATCAATCTTTCCCCTTATCGTGTCTATGCTAGACTCTGCCTACTATATGAATATTTATGAGATAGATCCTATAAATAACTTTCTGTCCATGATGCACCCAGGAGTGCATACTGAAATGTAATAATGTATAATGCAAATAGAGAAAACTCTGATCAGGCAACCCTGATATGTCTGTCAGGTCAGAGTTTACTCCCCTTGCAAGGCATATGAAAGTTATGCGTTAGGGAAGGGATTAATCTATACAGCTCTGCTTTTAAGGCCATTGCAGACTACTGTCTGAGTATTGTAATACAATGTATATGTAATAGATCTATATTGAGAATCACTTTCATTACAGTAATAGACTGCTATCTTTGTTGGACATTACGGTAAATGCGAATTTATAAGTTATATTGTGTGGCACCTGCTAGAGTCTAATATAGAGATGATCCTATCTTGTCACCGCACTATATAGCAAACGTGGAATTAGGTGTCTTGTAAGTCGTCATGCGAACCGTATTGTGGGCGCTCATTCAAATCGGCTAGAGACGGTTCAGGCAAGCGAACCACCATAGGTTTTAGTGTAATGCTAGTCAAGTCTTGTTAGTTTTGAGCATAATAATCTATAGATAGATCTGTATCAGAGCTGTTGATTGAGTATGTTTTGTTTTTGTGTCGTTTCAGTTGTTTACGCTATCTGCTGCAATAAAATCCTTAAACTGAAGTCATCGTTGGGGTAGATGCAAGCACAATATCCAAGGCAGAGAATAGAGTGTTGAAGAAAAGGAAGCTGGCCTTATCGAAGAGGGAAGCCAAGCGAAAACTTGCATTGAGTGACCACTAAGATTAAGCATTTAGCTTGCTGAAAACAGATGGTCTCTTAATACAGGTCAGTTTTTGAGGAAATTATGTTTTTGGAAATTCTTTTTTAATGTTTACCTGGAGATACAGGTCAGTTATTTACTTTAGCTAAAACATAATGTTTATTGTTGAACTGTATTTGTATTAAATTTCTTTTTTATGCATTTATTTTCGCAGTCATTCTCAGATGAAATAGACACACTTCCAGATGTTTTAGCCGAGAAAGTGCCCTTGATCCCGGAACTACTAGCAGAAGCCAGAGCTGAAAGTACCACCAAAGCTTATTACAGTGCCTATCATCGGTGGAGACTCTGGGCGACAAGTATTCCGTTGGAGAAGAGAACACTGATTTTCTGTTTAGCAGAGTTAAATTGCTAAAGGACGGTTCCTATGTGTTGAGGAATACAGAGAAACCCATCTCATACACAACTTTGAGAGAACTTTTTAGAGATGCCTTGAAAGACCATGTATGTGACATTTCAAAGTATGGTTTTCATTCATTAAGGTCAGGCGGTGCTACTTCTGCAGCAAACAATGGGATCAGATATAGACTTTTCAAAAGACATGGCAGATGGTCCAGTGAAAATGCTAAGACGGTTATATAGCCAATTCTTTAAAAGACAGACTTGTAGTTTCTCAGTCTTTAGGCTTATGATTATGTTTGATACAACTTTAATGTAATGCTGTACTCCAATAAGTTATAGTTAATTCAGTATTTCACCCTTTTGGGGTCATTATTATTGTCAGCTCATTAGTTGTGAGATGACGGTATTCTGTTTATTTTCAGTATACTATTGTGACATTATTGTTTTTGATTTATCTGACTTATGGAGTAAAGGGTTAAGATACATAATGATTTTGCTGTGACTTGTAGTTTTTCCCGTTCTTTTATATTCAGCAGTGTTCAAGTTCTTAGGTACAATTTACAATAAAATCATTATTGTTGATATTACTATATCTTGTTATTCAATCGGATATGAAGGTTAGAGGAAATATATTTCCTGACCTTTGATAGGTCGAATTAGTCAGGAAATAATTTCCTCTATCCGGGTATCTCATTGGTTAATTAAACTTGTTTGGGTAGTCAGATGACCAGTAACGGGTAGATATATACTGGTCATTCAGCGTTGGACATTCATACTGTACACTACTGTTTTTTTATTAAATTGTATATATAAATATTACTGTTTTGGCAAAATCAGATTTGAGGTGTTGTATGTATCTATTTAATATGATGTATTCCTTGTTTGGGTTATACCAGAGCTCTAGATAAGGATAGTATTTCAAAAACTAAAATCTTAATTTCTGAATTAAACCCTATAGTGTTACTACTCATTAGAATCGTCTCTTCGAGACGATTCTAATGAGTAGTTACACCATAGGATTTGATGTTGAAAAAAGTGAGAAAATATTGGATTTGTTCAGTTTACTCCCTCTAATCTGGAGCCCTGTTATACTGAATGCCAAATCTAAGCGCACTACAGTAAAAGAACTGTAGGAATGGTATGAAATTGACTTAAGAAACACTCGTGAACTTACATCAAAAGCCATGGATCAACACAAAACAAGAATAAAAGAGGCGTCTTATTCTAGACAACTATTGTTTATATGATATGCTAATTAACTGTTAAGGAGAAGAACCTAATAAGCATTTATGCTTCCATTCTAATCCTTATCATGCTGTCAAATATGTTAATAATTATGTTATGTTTTTCCTGAATAAAATATGTTTAAACTAAGAATAAAAGAGTTTGAATTAAAATTAGGACAACATATTGCAAAATTACAAAATCTACAAAACACAGACATAAGCTACAAAGATTTAAGCCATTACATCACTGAAACAAGAGCCCAATGGGCTCTAAGGCGCTCACCAGAGTTACACTGTCCCCAGATTTAACTAGACTTATCGCTAAAGGTGACTAATACCCCCACTAGAGCCTTTTCACAAGAAGCAAATGTGTCAGGATAATGTTGATATGTGTTCTCCATATGAACTAGAGGGTTCAGAAACTTTTTCTAGGCTTTGACCTAATGACCTACTTTTTGATCTGACACAACTAATATTCATTCATTGCCTAGATTTTATCAAGGTGATAATTCTAAGCAAGTTTGGTGAAATTATGGCTAAAAATAAAAGAAGCTATTTCTGTGTTTTGACCTACTTAACTACTTTTTAATCTTATGTAACCCATATTCAAATAGTGCCTAGCTTTTGTCAAGATGACCATTCTTAGCAAATTTCAAGAAGATTGGACTAAAAATATGGAAGCTTGAGAGGCAAAAAGCTTTTTCTGTGATTTGACCTACTGACCTACTTTATGACCCAACATGACCTACATTCATGTACAACCTATATTCTATTAAGGTCATGACACTGACAAAATCTCATGAAGATTTAACCAAAAGTATGACTTGTAGAACTTTTAATTCGATATTTTTGAACACAGAAAATGACCACGCCCTCTGGTGGCCATGTTTTTTAACGGATCAAAATTCTTTTAATAACTTTTAAAGTCTATCCATTGAGAAACATTTGGAAAAAAACCAAATTGAAATCGGACCAGTAGTTTCAGAAGATTTTTCTAGATATTTTAGCATGGTTGCCATGGCAACCAAACAAATTACCCCACCCCGCAAACTTTTAACAACTTTTCAATCCCCCACCCTATTGATGCTTCTGATGAAGTTTGGTTACACTGGGGCTATTGGTCACAGAGAAGAAGTCATTTGCAACTGTTGACGGACAGAAAGACAGACTACGTACGCCGGACAGAGCGGTATCAAAATAGCTCACCTTGAACACTTTGTGCTCTGGTGAGCTAAAAAGACATTCAAAACCAACTTGAACAATATGACTATTTCTTTAATAAGTACATAGACAACCTTAGAAGAACAGCCCCTACAGGTTGCCAACAACGAATTAAAGTGTTGACATTTGAGGACAAAGAAATGAAAAGGTCTATAAATGAAACAATACACACAATAGACAGCAAAACTGTGGACATCAGTGAAATGTTGTCAACTTCGTCAAGAGGGTCACAAGCTTCAAGAGCTTCAAGGGTTTCAAAAGCATCGGCATATAAAGGACAGCTTCTAGTTCATTACGCTAAGGAAAAAGCAGAGTTGGAAAGAGAAAGGGCTGATTTAGAGCACAAACAAACCATAGAAAGAGCCGAACAAGAATGAGAAAGAATAAAATTACTGACTCATTTTCAACTTGTGGCCGCCAAGAGAAAAAGCAGCATTGTTATCCATAGGAGCAGCAGAGGAACAAGATCATGATCAGTATCTTGGTCAGGGCTCCAGATAAGTGAGAGTTTTCCGAACAAATCCTACATTTTCTCACTCATTTTAGCACCAAATCCTATGGTGTTACTACTCATTAGAATCGTCTCGAAGAGACAATTCTAATGAGTAGTAACACCATAGTGTTTAATGCAGAAATAAAGATTTTACTTTTTGAAAAACTCTGCACCAACGAATATAAACCGGTTTCCCGCCATTTTTCCAACAACGGTCACTCTGCAAACGACGTCGACGTCACCGTTCTCTTGACTACGCCAAAAAATACAAACATTCGTTTGAGGACTGAAGAAGTACTAATTGAAACATTCCAAACACAGCATCCAGCAGGATTAAACCTAAAACAATAAAGAATGGGCAAACGACATCCACCAGAAGACAGCTATCGACTTATAGGAGAGAGACTACGACAATGCACAAAATGCAATAAGTTTATCAACGGAAGCATCAGCAATTTCGGAGACCATTTGAAAACTCATAACAAAACGGTGAAAAAGTATGCCTGTCCGGGCTGCGAAAAATTATACATGAACAAATCATACACCAGAAAACATGCCGAAGAAAAACATGGGATATCACAGACGAAATTCAGACGAGTCACGATTACACCACCACCAATATTCCCCGTAGAACAATGGATACCCCCTTTCGAGGCGAGACCCAGATTTCTGATTACACCAGCAGCACCAATATACACCTCACCAGAACTCGACCAAATGACAAAGAAATTCATCATACCTAGGATACCATCACCATTACCGGACGACCACCAGGACAACGAACCCCATCCACCGGAGATATCTACCAGTGACAGTACCATCTACCAAGACGAAGTCGGCATTATTGGACAAACCACCGAGATCTACATTTACTCAATTTACGGTATTTTTGACAGTTAAATTAACAAGAGGGCCAGAATGGCCCTTGATCGCTCACCTGACCATGGTGACACTAGGATGGGTCACGTGATTTCAGAAAAGAAGATTTGTAAAAGGTAACCCCCAGGGCAGGGCCAATTTTGACCCCAGGGGCAAAATTTAAACAACTTTGATATAGGGCCTGTAGACGATGCTATGTACAAAATATCTAAACTCAGTGTACTATGGTTTCAGAAAAAAGATTTTTGAAGTTTTCATTGAAAAATCTATTTTTAGCTCCTGTGACCCAGATATGCAACAGACCATTACCAATTCAACAATATGTATGAAGGACTTCTAGAAGTTATACCATGCCAAATATCAAAGCTCTGGTCATATTGGTTCCAGAGAAAAAGATGTTTGAACATTTCACTATGTAACTCTATGTAAAACTGTGATCCCCGGGGCGGGGCCAATTTTGACCCCAGGGACAAAATTTGAACAACTTTGATAGAGGATCTGTAGACGATGCTATGTGCAAAATATCTAAGCTCAGTGTACTATGGTTTCAGACAAGAAGATTTTTTAAGTTCTCATGGAAAAAATTCTATTTTTAGCTCCGGTGACCCAGATATGCAACGGACCGGAACCAATTCAACAATATAAGTCAAATACCTCTAGAAGTAATACCATGCTAAATATCGAAGCTCTGGACACATTGGTTTCAGAGAAAAAGATGTTTGAACATTTCACTATATAACTCTATGTAAAACGTTGACCCCCGGGGCGGGGCCAATTTTGACCCCAGGGGCAAAATTTGAACAACTTTGATAGAGGACCTAAAGGTAATGACATGTGCCAAATATCGAAGCTCTGGCTCTTGTGGTTTGTGACAAGAAGATTTTTTAAGATTTCCTTATTTTTTCACTTTGGTTGCCATAGCAACCAGAGTTCTGCATGGTTTCAAATTCTTTGAACAACTTTGAAAGAGCTTGACCCAAGGAACAATCCTGTGAAGTTTGGTTGCAATCAGGCAAGTGGTTATGGAGAAGAAGATGTTTGAAGAAATTGTTGACGCACGACGCACAACGACGGACGCCGGACATTGACTGTTCACAAAAGCTCACCTTGAGCACTTTGTGCTCAGGTGAGCTAAAAATTAATACTAAATATATAGACTCACTCTAATCATGGATTAGGGATTTTATTAGATCTATTATACATCTTAAAAAACTCTGTACCTTTATTACATCATACCATCACCATAGTTACCAATATATGAACAACTTTTCTATTTATAAACCGATGCTATTTTTAGGTAACATATCACGTGACTGAAAGCAGAAAAAGCAGATAAAATTGTGTACTTCACTTACCTGTATATACTATGTTTTTCATGTACCACTGATGAAGACTCGGTGAGAGTCGAAACCGTTTGGTTAATAAAATTTGTAAACCCGATCTGCCTTGGTCGTTGGTTCTGCTCCTCTATTATTCTATTGTTAAACACATGGATTGTACAGTTGAAGTTAAATGTGCTGACTGTGGCAGTCAGAAGAATTTAACCATAATGCATGAAAATAGGAAACAAGGGCCACTTTGGCCCTATATCGCTCACCTGGTACACCATGTAAATCTTGACCTATAGTGACCTTGATTTCGACCTGACATGACCCCCTTTCAACCGTGGTCTAGATTATATCAGGCAAACATTTGGAGAAAGTTTCATCAAGTTCAAATAAGTAGCTTCTAAAGTGTTAGCAATGTATTTTCATGATTTGACCTAATGACCTAGTTTTTGACTTTACATAACCCACATTCAAACATGACCTAGATATCAATGAGACAAACATTTGACCAAGTTTCATGAAGATCTAATGAGATTTGTAGCCTCTAGAGCTGTTAACAAGGTTTTTTCTATGATTTGACCTTCTGACCTAGTTTTTGACCAGACATGACCCACACTTAATTATGAGCTAGATATCAATAAGGAAAACATTTTGATCAAGTTTTATGAAGATCAGATGAGATTTGTGGCCTCTAGAGTGTTAATAAGGTTTTCTATGATTTGAACTACTGACCTAGTATTTGACCTGACATGACCCATATTGGAACTTGACCTAGAATTCATCAAGACAAATATAGTCATTAAGTTTCATGAAGAGTGGTTGAAATTTGTAGCGGCTAGAGTGTTAAGGAATAATTGTGAACGGATGGACAGATGGACAAACAAACAGGGACTGATCATCACCGGGTATAAAAATATTGACCAGACACTTGACTTTAAGGCAGACATGCAACAGACTTCAAGTAATCACAATGATTCACCTTGAGCATTTTGATCAGGTGAGCTAACAAAAACAAAAAATTCTGTTAAGTACGTAAAACCTCTCCATTACGGCAACTTAAATTAAGGCTAAACAATTGTATGAAAGACAGGTGGCAGTTTTCAGCAAGGTGAAAGTATCACAGGAATATCCTAAAGGAGCTTGCAGTGATACTGTCGCCTTGCTTTCAGCAGCCACCTTTACCCCATAGCCTGTTTCTAGTATTGAACATAGGTGACCACTTAAAGCAGGTTGAAAGTAAAGCAGAAGTAAGGAAGTGGCAATGAACAAAACTATTCACTCTGATGATTTACAAACAGTGTAGACCCTGATATGACACAGCATTTTTAACTTAATCACTAATCTCGGTCTACACAGTTTATGTGTGATTCCTTTTTCTTATGGCATAGCTCACTTTAATTCTTTCCTTCGTAGTTATTTCAGTGTTTACAATGTTAACTGCTTGACAGAGTAGGCTAAAAGTACAGCAGAGAGCTCATGAAGGACTACTTGTAGCAGTTTTCTGCTTTACTTTTGTCTTACTTTTAGCAGTAACCTGGGATGATGCATTAAATGTTTCCTATAGCTTTTCTCAAGACAGGGTACATTGGAGAAAACGTTATTCTTTACAATTTAAATGAACCGCAAAAGCATTGCAATGAAATACAGAAAATGACATTTTTTTTACAATTATTACTACTAGTTTAAATCTAAGTGGCAAACATTTTGGAGTCTGATCAGACGCCAGGTAACCTGGGCGGCATCTGATCTGGCTCCAAACTGTTTGCAATGGAAATAATAGTTTTAGTGTAAACATGTTAATTGGAAAAAAATAAAGTTTTCTCCACTGTAGCTGTACGACACAGCTTCACTTCATGAAGAAAAGGTGTTCTGATATGGAAGGTTTGAAAGGTTTAAAGTATGTGTAGGTATTTTTCTTTCTCAGTAGGAGCTAGGATTTACTATATTCATTGCAACTGTCAGGATGTTGAGTCCCTGTGACATTGGGTTGCTAGGTGTGCTCATATTCATGTTGCCATAGTAACCATCTGCATGCATACTTGGGTCATATCCACCATCTTGAACAGGAATCACCGACTCCTCCCCATACTGTCCATGATTGTAACGGATCATTTCATTGGTCATTGTCATGGCTGACATGTTATTATGATTATTTGAGGCATCATGGGTAATCAGTTCATCACTGTGAATATCTTCCTTGATATCTTCCTGTTCATAGGAGCCAGTAGTCTTATACATACCATCTACCTGTATTGGTTCCAGTATAGCCAAAGAGGCTACACCATCAGTCAAAGGGAGGCTACTCTGGTTTTCTGTAACATGTGCAGGGGTGTCAGTATTCTGAACTGGAGGTGGCTGTTTGCGATCTCTCACTTTCTTGCCCGAGTTGTGCAGCTTCATGTGTTTGATGAGGTTGGTTTTGGAGGAACATTTGAATGTCTGACAGACGGAACAGGAAAACGGTTTCTCGCCAGTGTGCATCCTCTCGTGTTCCTTCATCTTATACTTGAAGTAGAAACCTTTACCTGAAGAGAAAAGGAAACAATTACCAGTACAGTGGAACCCCTCCTAACTGGAACCTCTAAATACCGGAATTCTCTGTACCGGACAAAAGCTTTGGTCCCGTTTCCAACCCTTCTTTATATTTACCCATTACACCATAAATACGCCTTTTTACGTCTTTGGTTTATTCCTACAGACAGTAAAGAAAATAGTGTAAACATCCTAACAGATGATAGCTTAAAGCAGATTGAAAATAAGGCAGAATGTGCCTTAAGGCGCATCCTGCTTTACTTTCAACCAGCTTTAATTTAATACTAGAAACAAGCTATGGTTAAAACCCCTCTAAACAGGAAACCCCTCTAAACCGGAAATGTATGTTGTCCCCACATATTTCCGGTTTAGAGGGGTTTCACTGTATTTGAATACACAGAATAAACCTCTATTATGACCACTAAATTATTACGTGTTTATGACCGTTGACTGCTTAACTCTTTCCTCCCTGAAACTTTAAATGGACAATTCCAGTTTCGATTTTTGTCTAGTCCATTTCTGGCTTTTAAGAGTTGTTTTTGTCAATTTTGGCATTACTGACAAACAGTGAATACCCTGATCAGAGGGCTCCTTTCGGAGCCCTCTGATCTGGGCCTTCACTGTTTGCACAGGACAAGTGTATTATTCACATGTACACTGTTTGAAATGATGCCTATAGGCGGGACTAGGGTTCAAAGGGTTAAAGCAAGGTGACAGTAACAGAAAGCTTTTCTGTTTCATTGTCACCTTGGTTTAAATTAAGATGTCACTTGTCTATTATACAATCAATAACCTTCATTTTAGTTGTTTCAATAGAGAGGTTTTACTGTATGTTCAATAAGAACCAGACAAACACAAAACTAAGGCCACAAGGGAGATTAGTTGCTTGTCTGCACTACTTGTGTTACCCTCCTTAAATAGTCTTAATTACTTTTATTATAATAACCCTTACTATGTATTTATCATTTTCAAATAGTGTAGACCCATATCAGAGGGCCTGGTACTGCATTCTTTGTCATTTACATTTAGTTATATTGTAAATAAATATCTTCAAGGACAATAGTAAATTGGTCATTATTTAGAAAGTAGAATCAGAGCTCCAGATAAGAGAATATTTCAAAAACTAAAATCTTTATTTCTGCATAAAACCCTATGGTGTCACTACTCATTAGAATCGTCTTGAGGAGACGATTCTAATAAGTAGTAACACCATAGGATTAGGTGCTAAAATGAGTGAGAAAATGTTTGAATTGTTCTGTTTACTCCCTCTTATCTGGATCCCTGTAGAATAGTTCAGATGGAAAGTTGGCAGTCATGGTGTAAGGGTTAAATTCTGGTTTAAAGAAATGGGTGCTGCTCATAAGAATACAGGCACTGCTTGATGACATCCCAGTGTCAGTCCATTATGAGAATATATTGTTACCGTACTACTCATCAAAACTGTCTCTTCAACCAAACACTAATATGCCTCATCTAAACACTACATGTATATTGTAACTACTTGTTAGAATAGAGTTTTCAAAAAAACTTAGTTACTATTACGTCTCACCTAAACTCTTTATTGTGACTACTTTTTGAAAGGATTCTAAAAAGTAGTTACAGCATAGTGTTTGTTTGAAGAATAAGGATTTTAGTATATGCATACTACCGGTACTCTAGTCAACTATTTAGATCTCTGCTGCTATAATTACTCTACACTGGGCTCCAAATAAGGAGAGCATTTCTAAACTAAAATCTTCATTTGTGCATTAAATCCTATGGTGTCACTACTCATTAGAATCGTCTCGAAGAGACGCCTCTAATGAGTAGTAACACCATGTAGGATTTGGTGCAAGACTCCAGATAAGAGGGAATAAACTGAACAAATCTAACATTTTGTCACTTTTTGTCACTTTTGTCAGCATTAAATCCAGTGGTGTCACTACACATTAGAATCGTCTCTTCGAGACGATGATAATAAGTAGTAACACCATGTAGGATTTGGTCATCATCATCATCATCATCATCCAGTTTAGTTTAACCAGGCCATTGATTAATCCTTCTTATAAGGGTGACTGACTTAAATGACAAAATATTAGATTTGTTCAGTTTACTCCTTCCTACTGTATCTGGAATCTTGCCGAGTCTACTGACTTACCACATGTCCCACAGTACACACTGTACTCTTGCTTGTGTCGCTTCACATGCTGTCGTAGAATAGTCACCTGGTTAAACGTCTTGCCACAAATCTCACACGGCAGACTCGTATCTTTCTCCTCTGTGTGTTTTATTTTGTGATGACGCAACAGACTGTATTTACCTTTAAACGGTTTACCACAAATTTTACACTCTGACCTTGGGGCTTCAGAGTGTACAAACTTGTAATGTGTTTTCAGACTAGACTTGTTACTTAATGCTTCTCCACATATATCACAAAGAAACTTCTCAAGTTTTTGCAGTTTGTGAGCATCATCTTGGACCGGAGCTTCAGGCTGCTTAACCTTGTTACCGGTACATCCTCTTTCATGTACGACTAGGGATGCCTTATAACTGAAATCTTTACCACATTTCGAGCAGGAGAAAGGCTTTTCAGCATTGTGTTTGTTCATGTGACCCTGGAAATGCTGTTTGTAGTAAAAGGTTGCTTGACACACTTCACACTTGTATAATGCTTTCTGCAAATGCACTTGCTTGTAATGATTTAGCAGCCCACCGCGGGATCTAAAAGTCTTATCACATTTCTCACATTTGACTGTCTTAAGGTGAGCATGCAGCTCGTGTGACTTGGCCTCATGTTTAGATCTAAATGACTTGTGGCAATGTGTACAGTTATGCCTGACACTGACATGAGCAGTTCTCACATGTCTCAGGTAATTAGAGCTAATACTACTGCTGTAGCTACACTGAAGACACTTGTACACTTTCTTACCCACAACCTTCTCTCCTGATTTGCAAGTCTTTCTCTTTCTCTTCACTTTTGTCATTTTATTTTTTCCTGATTTCCCTTTAGAAACTTGTTCTACCTCTAAAGAAACAGAGGCTCTAGCTACACCAAAGTCATCGTCTATATCTACTACGTCCTCATTATCTGATTCAAAATTCCCAGCCTCCTGGGTTTTTGTTTTCAACCTTTCAGCTATCTCAGCTTTATAATGCTTTGAATCTTTTGATTGTAAATGTTTTCTTGATTTTCCAGGGGACTTTTTATTGTGCTGAAGATTTGATTGTAAACCTGAAAGCTTCTTTTGAGGGTGTGGCTTTGCTTTACGTGTTTGCCTACAGTTCGCCTTGTTGTCCGAACCAATCTCCTCATCTGAACCTTCTCTGTCACCTGTCCCATACACATGATATACTTCTAGGAAGTCAGACTTCTTGCCAATCTTAATTGCTCCAATGCCTGGTCCCTCAAATTGTTCAACACTAGCTTGTTTATGTTTGACAGCATTAAAGAACTGCTCAGCTGTAATAGACAAACAAAACATTTGTGGTACAGCGCTCCCTCTCTACAACGACACCCAATGGGAGACAAAAAACATGTGTGTTGTTCCGAGGGAGTCATTGTAGGGAGGGAATTTTGGTTTACAATTGCAAACAGCTTGAATCCAGATCAGACGCCGCGTTATACGGCGTCTGATCTGGATTCAAGCTGTTTGCCACTCATCATTTTTTTTTCCTGTCAAAATGTAAATTTGAGAAAACCAGCAGACGACAATTTTGAGTAGATTATATTGCAGTCGTGAAAATGTTGACATAGTTATATTGGTTTGGAAACAGCGACAATGGTCGTTGTAAGGGGGGTACCGTTGTTGGGAGGACCGTTGTAGAGAGGGAGTACTGTATATATTCACCAGTACAATCATATATATAGCAAGCTGATATAGCATTATGGTACTTCTGGAGGGCAGATGGATGCTAACAATGAGAACAAGACTACGTCCAATGATTGAATGAACGCTTATGGCCCCAGTGACATTCTTGACAATATATTTTACAAACAGCTTGGATCCAGGTAAGATACCTAGTAACTTGGCATCTCATTTGGTTTCAAACTACATATAATTGACACTCAGATTGTATTTTCTATAGCAACACTGCAGGAAAAGGCAACTTCAGATATACAGGTGATATTAGCATTTTTCTCAAAAGGTACTATATATTCTAATAACAAGTCAACTTATTCAGAATCAGCATGAGAACAAGAGCCCCATGGGGCATATTTTGCTCACCTGAGAATAGCTGACAAAATGGAGATAATGGGTCATTTTTTACCCGAGGGGCATAATTTGAACAATCTTGATAGAGGACCTGTAGATGATGCTATGTGCCAAATATCTAAGATCAGGGTACTAGGGTTTTAGACAAGAATATTTTTTTTAAGTTTACATTGAAAAAATCTATTTTTAGCTCCTGTGACCTACATTTGCAACAGACTGGAACCATTTGAACAAAATAGGTAAAGGTCATCTAGAAGTGTCATCCTATCGAATATCAGAGCTCTGGCCATATTAGTGTCAGAGAAGAAGATGTTTGAAATTTTCACTTTATAACTCTTTGTAAAACTGTGACCCCTGGGGCGGGGCCAGTTTTGACCCCAGGGGCATAATTTGAACACATTTGATAGAGGACCTGTAGATGATGCTATGTGCCAAATATCTAAGCTCTGGTCCTTGCAGTTTTTGACAAGAAGATTTTTAAAGATTTCCTTATTTTTTCACTTTGGTTGCCATGGCAACCAGAGTTCTGCATTGTTTTTTAATTCTTTGAACAAATTTGAAAGAGCTTAACCCAAGGAACATTTCTGTAAAGTTTGGTTGAAAACTGTCAAGCTGTATAAGAGGAGATGTCATTTAAAGCAACTGTTAACGACGACGCACAACGGACGACGACGGACACAGGGCCATCCCAATAGCTCACCTTGAGCCTTTGGCTCAGGTGAGCTAATAACAAGTCAACTTATTCAGAATCAGCATGAGAATGTTCAAAGTTAATTTAACAAAGTTCATTTAACCCATTACCCTATAAATATGCCTTATATCTATTTCTCTACGAAAGAAAATAGTTCCAAACAAAATTAATACAGTCATGAATTTGTATCATAACGAATATTTTCTATACCCTAGCAGATGTTAGCTTAAAGTTGGTTGAAAGTAAAGCAGAATGCGCCTTAAGGCTGGCACATTCTGCTTTACTTTCATCCTACTTTAAGAGGTCACCTGTCTTCAAAACTAGAAACAGGCTATTGGGTAAAGGGCTAAACTTTCTGTAGTAAAGTCAAGTACCTTTATTCTCCAGGCTCCATTTGTGCTTCTTATAGACAGACCTTACAGTCTCTTCCTGCTGCACGGTCACATACAGGATCAGCAAGCGTAGGCTCCCCATTGTGTTGCCTGGCTCTCACCCTGAATATGATAAATTATATAATATATCAAATGTTATGTAAGACTGAAATCCTTTGTCTGTCCAAGATCGTGGACCAATTCCAAAATCATGGGCCCAGGGCCATTTTTCCAAAAAAAAATTTCATTTTGGGAAATTCAAGCGTGATTTTCAGCCAAATTTGGAAGGTAAAATTGACTTTCAAGACACTTGAAAAACAATATAAATACAGTAAATAGAAAGTTGCTTTAATTTAATAATAATTATTTAACATTTAAATAGGAATGGTAATTGAATAGGACACTTCAAATGTCATGTCATCCTCAGAATATGTGCTTTTTTTCATGAGAATCATATAATGCATTGTATTTTTGGGAACCTCTTTCAGCAAAATTGGGAAAAAAAGAGGCTTTTTGCAATTGGGAAGACACCTGTTATATACCCCTGTTATAGAAGGTAAAAAAAGCCCTGGGGCCTATCTGAGATTGTGTGTCCAATTAGGAGGTTACTTCTAAATTGAGCTCTGATATGATGGAGATATCCCAACTTGCAAACCCAATAGACCTGTTTTAACCCATTACCCCATAGTCAGTTTCTAGTATTGAAAATAAGTGATCACTTAAAGCGGTTGAAAGTAAAGCAAAATGTGCCTTAAGCCTCCTTTAAGCTATAATCTGCTAGAATATAAAAATTTAAAGGCGTAAAAAGGTGTATTTATGGGGTAATGGGTTAAATGGTAACTTGGTTTCAAAGTAAGTATAGCTACAAGCTGTAATGAACATATTTGTAACAGCTAGGGTTGTTTAAAACCTTTCCTCTCTGAAACCTCAAGTGGACAATTCTTAGTTTCAATTTAGTCTAGTCCATTTTTGACTTTTTAGAGTTGATTTTTACTATATATGTCAACTTCGCCTAGCGATGGACGAACATCATCATCATCATCATATGTCAACATGACAAACAGTGTAGACCCTGATCAGAGGGAGCCCTCTGATCAGGGTCGACATTGTTTGCATACATATTTATGACAAATGTACTCCTCACAGGTACACTGTTTGCAAATGACGCATATATGCGTGACTAGGGTAAAGGTTCAAAGAGTTAACTGTCATTGAATAACAGACCTGTAAGTGTTTAAAGTGGGTAGTTTATAGTGAATACTTAGCACCTTGTCTGTCATAATGTATCTTGGCCCTGTACAGGCTGTACTATTGGAAATTGTTTTCATTACTTATTGAAAAAAAAAATTTAAACATAATTAGCCTCGGTAAAAACTTTATTCACATATATGTTTTATAACAAGTGTCCGTGATGCAGGCTTGATTGACAGTTGACTGTAAACAAACACCTCCCATAATCCGATAATTAACCTGTTAGGGAACCCCGCCAGCCTGGATAAAATAAATTATAATGTATGATTGTTGTGATTGGCATCAACTTAGTTGCGATATCATTACTGTATTAATGCTGAATACAGTCTATTTAGACATTGGTCTAGAGTTAGAGAGATACGATACGGCAGCTTAGCATCGACTTAGAACAATGTCAAGGTATCTTGCTTTAACTTCTTTACAGTGATAAAACAGACAAAAGTAAAGCTCGAAAGTAAAGCTACAGATGATTGTGTATCTTAACATATAATTAGGTATCTAGTGTTTGTTTCTTTTTCCGACTGCTTAATCTAAGCGCCGCTTCTCAAGTATGACAGGCTGACAGCCAGGTCTAGGGCTTTGTATTCACCTAGCTTGATAGAATGCTTAGGGGGTTGCTTATCTGTGACGTCACTGCAATACCGAGAATCAGCTTTACTTATTTTTTCTTATTATCCTTGCTTCTTGTCATTTCGCCACTTTCTTGTCAATTCGCCACTTAAGCAAAACTTAGAATTCCGTCACGAGCAGGCTACCGAGGATGTCCGAAACTACAGAGGTTATCCGAATACTAGGACAGTTTCACTAAGGAAGATTTCAAGCGCCGAAAATGCGAAAAAACAGGTAAAATAACAATAATTCACAAACAATTTCAAATCAAAGGACATGTTGGTAATTTTAGCTCTATATGCCCGTTGTTACTTTTTTATTGTAAAGTTGTAAAAGTTATTATTTACTTTTAAAAAATTAAAATTTCAAAATCATTAAACAATGTTCAAATTTAATGAAACAAACTTGAACATACTGACTGAGCCTACATTCACCTAATTATCAAACGACCAATCAGAGGTGGCGAATTGACAAGAAAGCATCCTGGTGATCCAACCTCGTTCGAAAACGGTACATTTATTTACATTTGTATTTATTTCACAAGTTTTATTTGTATATATTCGTGTTATTGAAGGTTCAGTTCAGAATTAGATCCGTGAACAAGTGTAACATGTTACGGGCCGAGGGTAAAGCCTGTCGGTCACCCATCCAGGTACTAACCGCACAGGACGTTGCTTAACGTCGCAACCGAGACAAACGCTTAGACAATCTGGCTATAAAAGCCGGCTTCCACAGTCAGACTGTAGAAGTGTTTATATACCGTCCATTTCCGTCACATTTCTCCCCCTTTTCTCTTGACTTTGCCCCGAAGTCACCCTGCTCACATGGCAGTCCTAAGGGCAGAGACAATGCGACATGATCCGGGGATGATGGTGATGTCATCCCATATCCCACTGCTGCCACCAAATTTGTAATGTGTACCGGGCCGACGGTAAAGCCTGTCGGTCACCCATCCAGGTACTAACCGCACAGGACGTTGCTTAACGAAGTTAAGGTCGCAACCGAGACAAACGCTTAGACAATCTGGCTATAAAAGCCGGCTTCCACAGTCAGACTGTAGAAGTGTTTATATACCAGCGTTTTTTTCACCCAATTGGGAACGGGTCCGGTACCCCTCAGATTGGGAATTTTTCAAGTCAAATTGGGAAAAACGAGTTTTGAAATGATGACAACGCAGAAATTGGGAATTTAAGTTACTAAACCCTTAGAACTGTTTATGATGGTAAACATGGTCAGGGCTGCACAAATATTTTTTTTAGCCACTTTTCCAGGACAAGTGACTTTCAAAAAGTCACTTGTCCTGAACAAAAAGCCACTTGTCCAACTTTTTATAAACCTGATTCGAAAACATGGTTCCATGTAAATGCCGGCCAAAGGGAACCCGTTCAATTGATACTTTCGATTTGAGCATATCAGTTTGTTTTAATTTTTATTGGTTATAAAGACAAAATGATATTTATACATTTTACTTATTATTATAATTAAAATTATGATATGAATATACATGTATACTCTATGAAACATAATTAACTAGACTATCACACCTTATCACTTAAATGTAGAATCTGTAATGTATCTCCACTATTTCTATAACCCATTATCCCACAAATTCAAATGTATGCCTTTAATTGATTCCTCCGCTAAAGTAGAAAGATCCACACTTTAGATCTACATTTTAATTAAAATAAGGGATCCCTTATGACAGGGACACTTTTCACCCAAAGCTTTAATTCTTACAATTGATAGGGATCTATTAGTTATACACTTGTTGGTTTTGACATGAACATTTTAAAAGATTTTCCCTTAAGTTGCCATGGCAACCAGGGTTCTACATGGTTCCAATATATCTAAATAACTTTAATTTAGGACCATCTTAGGAACATAAACTACCCTGTCCCTTCAATAAAGAATAAAATTTAAAATTGTTTCCCTTTTGTCTCTTAATTCTATGTTAAACATTTGAAGTGTGTAAAAGTTATCTTTCCATTATTTCAAGCTGTCACAATTTTCTGTAATTTACCGATTTTCTTTAAATTTACATTTGCAAAATCATCATCTACACTTTGATTTTCTTGAATCATGTTTACATAACATTTTAAAGACAAACTTCCTACATAAAAATCATTAACCTATTTATTAAATATAAAAATATGTTTTGCTATTTAAACAAAAGAATGCTACCATTTTCAATGTAACTTCTTAATCACTCTTAGTCTATATTATAAGGACAAACGGTCCTATATGAATTGTGATCCCCCCATCATAGTTTAGTCGAGAGAAGAAGATAACTCGGGAGAGACGTTAAAACGAATCAACAACAACAAAAAATATTAATTTGTATGCAGCCGATTTTAAGTGTACACGACTACTCGGTAAGACGTTGAAATAAAAATCTTTGTGTCCTTGTGTACGCACTTGATTTGTCAGAAGTTTACAAGCTTAGATTGACCATCAGATGCTGGTTATATGTAAGATGGAGAGTCCCTTTCTGTAACACATTGAGATTACGTAATCAAAGGGTGGTGCCGTGGAAACGTGTCAGAGACTGAGAGTGACACGAAATTGACATAACACATGTAGATCTACTGTGAATTTGTGGTAGTTGACACGCGGATTGGCTTGATGCATAGGGAACATGGATATTATCATAACTGGATTATAAGCACTTTGCACAGCAGGTGGGCTAGAAGCACTCGCAGCATTTTATGATTAAGGCCACCTCACTTACTGAAGCATATTGACTCGACTACCGTAGTGTTAATCAACCAGCTATTTTTGAAATTTGCTGATTTTTATCGGGACTAAAGTTGGAAAATAGTCACCTGTCCGGGACTAGATTCTTGAAAATGAGCACCTGTCCGGAGCCATTTTGCACTTGTCCGGGACGTCGGGCTATGGGATTTGTGCAGCCCTGATGGTGTAGAAACTAAATCTATGCTGGGTGTGTTACTCACAGTAAACGCGGTTGCGGCCGAGACAGAGTTGATGGCTTTGTAAAATCCAAAATCTTATCGTATCTATCTCTGGATACTGCCAATCACGCTCGCGAGTGTTAAAGGCAGTGATCTAGATTCAAGTTTTTCATTATCGTCTTGTTCAAAACAATTCTGTAATACTTTGAATTATGGCTCATGATTATTTTCATTGTAGATTTTCTATTTTATAAATGATGGTAAACAGAGTCAGACTGGGTTTGTAAACTCTTATCAATTTCAGCTGATTTTGCAATCACGCAACATTAACGGTAAACCAGTCTCGATGAAGGGGCATGTATAAATCTTCACCCCTGGCGACTGTTTCCGAAATTCGGCCGTAATCACTGGTATTGTTTTATACATACTCCCAAAAAATGTCAATGGAGTTGCGTAACTTTGTTTACATTTATTGTAGCCAAAGATTAGTTGGAATATGGATGGTTTGCTATGATTTAAAGGGAAAATGTAATTGATAATTGGCAAATATGTTTATTTTGATTGGGAACAGGTCCGATAATTGATTTCTTTTGATTGGGAAGGGTCCGGTCGTCAATTTGGGAAGGGTCCGTCTCAAATTGGGAACGGGTCCGTTCCCCCCGTACCGTTCAAAGAAGGAAAAAAACGCTGTATACCGTCCATTTCCGTCACACAAGTAAGAAATGTTAGATCAGAAAGGGCATGCGCGAAAAATATAGCTAAGGGTGGCGAAAACACAGGTAAACAGGCTACTACTTGTGAGGTGCTCCAGGGACTGAACCCGACTATAAGTATAACACAACTGGTAATACAAAATCAGCATGGATCTCCAATGTAAACACAAAATCAGATTCAGAAAATTCTTTTGATTCTGTGATCGAGTGTTTTCACTTGTAACCCTATCTTTCTGACAAGTATGTTCCCTCTTGTTCTTAGTCTTGGTTATCGCTCACTGGTGCACTGGTTACGTGGACGGTGGTAAAACTAAAATTTAGTAAAAGTCGGTTTGGCCACGAAAACACATGACAAAGAGTCCCTAGTCAATATATATGTGCACAGTTCGGCAAAGTTACCTGAAACGGCGAGCTAGAGTTCCATTAGGCCTCAAAAAGATCTAACAAAAACAATAGGCTAATCCTTTAATCAAAATCCCCGCAAACTATCGATGCAGTAACGTTGCCGTCTTGTAATTTCCAGATTCTGAAGGGTAGGGGTAAAACACAGGCGCTTGGCAAAGGGTGCATTACACTGTGAACAAAAAATGCGGGCTGGTGCAGGCCAATAATACACCAATAATAGGAACACTTAAAATTGTGAATGTATTGTAAGAAGTTGACCAAAGAGCTTGTCAAGAAATATATACATGTATAACAACCCTCTTTTGCATCTTCTTCTTCTTTTGCATCTTCTTCTTCTTCTTCCTCTCCTTCTTCTTCTTCTTCTAAACATGTAGTTTAATCAAGTTTTTAAAAAAATCCAATGATATTTGTAGACATCAGTGTGTAAAAAGGTTAACAATATTAAGCACTTTCTAGCATTCCTAAGTAGAAATCTACACACAGGGCAAAATGTCCACCATCTAGCTGAAAAAGCATCTCACCAAATTACAAAACCTTAGACAGAACACATCTGGGATATATATTCATCAGTCTGGGCGCCGTACAAAATTTACCATATAGACATGCTTGAAGGGGTCAAAGAAGAGCAACTAACCACTTAGCCGGTCACAGTTTAGTGAACACTCATATGAAGAGCGTCTTAAAAAAACCAAAATCTTCCTACTTTGTCTTACAGAAGGGCACGTGGAGACGTGCTTTAAGCATATAAATTGACAAGTGGGAATATGATATTAAAGTAGGAATTAAGTTTTCTAAAACTAAGAGAAGATCAAACAATAAGAATTCCAATAAGGGGAAGTGCTAAAAAAGTTATGCTCCAAGAGAGCAATATTAGACATCAGAAAATACAGTTTTGGCATAAGAACAGCAAGTATTTAGAATAGCTTAACAGAAGAGAACAAATATAACTCTTTCAAACATAGACTAGATAACTTCTGGAGAAATCAAGAAATTAAATATAACTATAAGAACCGGAACTAAAGCCAATGTTCTAAGAACACAAAGAAGAATCCACCATAGAGGATCCTGAGCTGGAACAACATTTGTCATACGAAGTTTTATGAAACGGGCCCCAGTTTCCAGAGTATTGTCACCTTTTACATAGTCACATGCGCCCATTCGATTTGAAGCTGTCATTCTCTGGTGGAAATCTGACAGAGGCATATTTTCCTCTTCTTCCCAGATCTCTTCAGCAAAATTCTGTGACAGAATCTTTACATACTTCTAACAGTTCACAGTTGCTGATTGTTTTACTGCCAAGTTATCCCTGAATCCGTTAGCCGAACGTGTGAAGTTGTGTTCACAACATTTGACAGGCGGTTTCCATGTGAAACCCAATGGCCCTGACCCAACTATTCTGCGGTTTAGTTTTGTTTGTTATCCAGTCATTGAAAATCACAGAAGTCATCCATGGTTTAGTGCTAAAAGTGTATTTGACGTACATTTATACTTGGGTCAAATTATAGTAACCAAGCAAATTTTTGGTTATCTTTTCTAAATAAACGCCCTAAAGGACGTTGAGTTTACGCAAAATTTAGCGCACAACCAACAACAAACAAAAAAAACAAAAATAAAACGTTGTCAAAAGACAAAAAATCAGTGGTGCCTCCCAATGTAGAGTGGCCAATATAAGGAAGAAGTGTGTGCCCCCAATCCAATGGCCTGCGATGGGCCAATTGGACGTCACAGAGTGAGGTGAGCTGATACAGAAAATCCAGGCGCAATGCCCTACTCTTATTTTCGCAGAGTTACCTGGGTATTTTGGATGCCTAGTGTAAAACACTGTAACATCGGACCTCGGTTTATAAAGTCTCATCCAAAGGACTTGTTCGGATGGGACAATAAACTCACCACTCTGGTACCGCAGTCGAGTTTGCGAGTTTACTGGACCACGTCCGTTGCATTACAGCAAAATGCAAAATTAATTTTGTCTTTCTGCTTCTTGATCCTGCTGACTGGTCCTGTGACTGGTGTTGAATTCAGAGGAATTCCGTTGTATATAGCAAATGTAAAGGACCATGTGTTATTGCTTCCATGTTGTTATCATTAAGAACCGGGTTCTGAATTATTTGATTTCCTTTGTGTGGCCCTTGCTATGGTTCTTAGAGTTTAGATAGTATGCCTGGCAGACTCTCTGTCCCCTCCTCCGATACCCCTGTAAGTGCTGAAAGAGACTTGCATGCGTATGATTAGAGAACTTTGGTAATACATGTATATACTAATGTTGAAAGAAGTTTAATGGTTGAATAGTGCAGAATAACGTCTTCTCCACTGATTCAATGGTTCCATTTCCTCTTTTTTTGATTATCCAGTCCCACCTCCCTCAGAACTTTTAAACTAAAGTCGAACTTCGTTAACTACTTGACAATGTATTCTTATTTCTACCGTTGAGTTTTGAATATGTCGTATTCAATACCCTTTCTGTCGATCGTAGGGTTGTTCAAAGTATAAATATTGTATGAATAAAAAAATTATCTAAATTGAAATATTTCAAATTGTGTTCAGAATCAGGGCACTATAACGCAAAATGATCAACTTTTTCAAATAACTTGAAAAATAGGCATCGTAACGTTATTTTAGAAAAAAAACACAAATTGCGTGGACAATGTACTTATATTGTGCACACTCTCACAATTTGAAAAAAGGTAATACAGTGATCCCTCCCTACAACGACCCTACCAACAACCGTTCCTTCCTTACAACAATGATTACCGCTGTTCCCCAAAACAAAACAAATATGTCAAACCTTTTTACGGCTTCAATATCGTCTGCTTAAAATTGACGTCTTCTGTTTTTCTCAAAGTCACTTAATGGACATTTTCACGGAAGAAAACATTTTGACGAGTGGCAAACAGCTTGAATCCAGATCGGACGCCGCGTAAAACAACGTCTGACCTGGATTCAATCTGTTTGCAGATGAAGGCAATTTGCCTCCCTATAAAGACTCACTCCAAACAAAATACACATTCTTTTTCTCCCATTGGGTGTTGTTGTAGAGAGGGAGATCTGTGAATTAACTAAATACATATACATGTAGCAGCATATATATTGATTACAATACTTATAGAAACTACAGTATATACTCGATAGTAACTTGAAAATTCAAGATAAGTTTCTTGAAAATTCAACATACTATCTTGAAAATTCAAGATAATATCTTGAATTTTCAAATAGATATCTTGAATTTTCAAGATAATATCCTTAATTTTCAAGATAATAACTTGAATTTTCAAGAATATTTTAATAGAGCTGGAATAAATACGTTGTACTGAAAGTCGATAGTGTCATTTTAAGAATTTATGGTAGGCTGAGCCGCGTATAAATATTCAAGGAAGAAAGGATTTAAGGCATTTTATATGGTCAAAGTGTTAAATTTTTAGAAGAAATAGATCTAGTTTCATTTATTACTAGCATCGTTCGTGGCGTCCGTCTGTCTAATCAAATATTACAAAGATCACTTCCTGCACAGAACAGACTTTAACACAAAATCTAAATGTTGACCCTAGAGGTAAATGTCAAAGGTCAATGTCACCAATGGCGTTGCATTGTGGTCTACGCATTTCTAAAGGCGCCCATATAATAACTTGAATTTTCAAGATAACAAAATACGAAACATTGTTAAAGTGACACTATCCGGATTCCGTAGGTATTAGGGGTTAACATCGACCCGCAATGCTATGCTGCGTTACGCGGTGTCTGATCAGGATCAAAATCTTTTTGACACTTGTATAGACATTTTTCAGTCACACTGCCTTCAATCTAACAGTGAAACAAATGTTCAGGCAGTATTTTTGTCGGTGAAAGAGTTAAAGCGGACGGTTAAATTTGGCAGTAAAATGGTTAAATACAGTCTGACAGAGTATTATGTAGAATTAAATCTTTCTAAACCGGACACAATTCGGAAAAGAAGATAGACTTTAACAGATACAATACCACCTAATGTAGGATACAAGTAAAGCAGATATCTGACAAAAGGGGCCTTCTGTCTTACTTTTATCCTACATTAACCAATTTGTGCCCACGATCCCATATATGGGACATATGCAAACAGTATAGACTCTAATCAGACGCCGCATTATGCGGCGTCTGATCAGAGTCTACACTGTCTGCTGATAGGAATTTCAATATAAAACAAAATGAAAGTGATAAAAAAAATGGACTTATCCAATATATAAACATGGAAGAATCCACTGGGCGTAAATGGGTTAAGCTGAATTAAGCTGGCGCATGTTACCAACTGATTTACAGAGGTTTCTCTGTATGTAAACACAATGACAGAAGAAATTCTCGTACGTTCCTGTGTGGCCGAAACATGTAAAATACAACTCACAAGACAAGAATAAAAAGCACCATCATAATTAATTGGGGAATACGATTATTTCCAGTTCATGATCAAATTCATTGTGGTGTTTTTACCCCTTCACCGCCATATTGTCGCCTGCTTCAATATTCTTACATGTATCTGCAGTATAATTTCAAAGTTAGATTTCAGGCAGTATAACTGACGTTATTTCAAATCAAATGGCGTCTGATCAGGATCAAAACTATATACAAAGGCGCTTTAAGACGTCATTGAGAGTGAAAGGGTTAAAGGAATTGAGAACAAACGCTATGCAACAAAATGCAGAAAAATAATAGGTTATTGGCAATGCTGACTGTTAAAATCTGGGAAGTAAACATGTGTGATCTAGTTTCATACTGTTTGCATTGTGCATAATTTAAGCACTTTAATATAAGCATCAATTGGAGAAGAATAACGTACAGCGCTCCCTCTCTACAACGACACCCAATGACAGACAAAAAGGTATGTGCGTTGTTCAGAGGGAGTCGTTATAGGGTTGGAAATTGCCTTATACTGTATATGCAAACAGATTGAATCCAGAGCAGACGCCGCGTCACGCGGCGTCTGATCTTGATTCAAGCTGTTTGTCACTCATCGTAACGTTTTTTCTATCAAAATGTCCATTATATAATTTTGAGAAAACAGCAGACGAAATTCTTTTGAGCAGACGACATTGCAGCCATGAATAGGTTGGACAAAATTGTCTTGTTTGGGGGAAGAGCGGCATGCCTCGTTGTAAGGATGGCTGTTATAGAGAGTGAGTGCTGTATTTTTCCCTGTACCAACTGTAGCATTAACATTTTCCTGGACGGTACAACCTGCCATTGAGAACTGACAAATTATCATCAAAATGCCAAAACAATTAGCACGTAAAATGTCAGAGGCACTAATTGGATATGTGAAATGAGCTGATGTAAATCAACAAGCAAATGTTCCGCTATTGACGGCAGTATAATTTGCATTAATCTTTACTTTTGACAAGCTTTAACCCCTTCACTGCCTTACCCCGAGCACAACAGTTTTTTGCAAACAGTTTTGATCCTGATCAGACGCCGCGTGACGCGGCGTCTGATCAGAATCCAAACTGTTTGACACTCATTTCAATATTTCTTCAGTCAAAATAGCAAAAATTAAAATTTAAGAAAAAAAGCAGACGATAATTGTTTACAATTGATGACGTCATGGCAGTGAAGGGGTAAATGTCATAATGGGTTTGGTATTAGTATGCAGAACATTAGTGTTGTTAGCCAATGTGATACAGTAGTTTTAATATATTAGCTGAATCTAATAAATTTACGCTTCGAACAATTCGAACATAGCTACAGAGAACTGCAGATGTCGTGGTATTTGTGTAAATCGAACACTTCTAGAAGTCATTTGATGGAAAACTTAATGGATTTCAACATTTGAATACCATTTTAGACAATTGTGTACTTCTCTTTCAAGTTTAAGTTTAATCATGTAGATCTAGTGAGATTAATTCACGGAATGTACATTATGTAAAATTCTGTAACTTTTAAACTATATATGTATACTTTTTCATACAAATCTATGAACATGGTTGTACTAGGAAAACTGTCATTTGTTGGATAACAAATAGAGACATTTTCAAGTTCTAAAACCCTGCATTAAACCTAATGTACTTTACTCGAAGCAAACAAAATGACTGCAAAGATGGATGATTTATTTCTAGCTGGGATTATCTTGGTTTTGATACTGGAGATACGGACAAGTAAGTGTGTTTAACCCTTTGAACCCTAGTCCTGCATATAGGTGTCCTTTTTAAACAGTGTACATGTGAATAGTAAAATAGTCCTGTGCAAACAGTGAAGACCCAGATCAGAGGGCTCCTTTCGGAGCCCTCTGATCTGGATCTTCCTGTTTGCCATAATGCCAAAAATTGACACAAATAACCCTTAAAAGTCAGAAATGCACTGGACTTAAATAGAAACTGGAATTGTCCATTTAAAGTTTCAGGGAGTAAAGAGTTCAGCTGAAAATACGGTATGTTTTTCTCGTTGCTGGAAACAAACCAATTTAAGAAATGTATAAAATGGTTGTTTTTAAATGTTGACAGTTGACGACCATTAAACTCTCAGTTTAGAATTACAGAAGTAAAACCTCTCTATTACGAACACTATCAAGAAAGCTAAGTTATTATATTAAATTCAGATGACAGCTTAAAGCAATGTGATAGTAAAACAGAAAGCTCCTTCAGGAGCTTTTTGTTTTACTGTCACCTTGCTTTCAGCAGTAACCTGTCGTAAAAACTTATAATTAACACAATTAAGTGGTCTTAATAGAGAAATTTTACTGTAATTGAGTTCGAGAACGCGTCCATTGGCGCAAGAACAACGCGCACGCTTTCTGTATTAACCCTTGTTTTTTCTATCTTCTTGTATTCTTGTTTTCATTTATTGACTAATTTAGTTACAAACACTCAGAAGTCTTATCAGACAATAGATTCCCACCTCTTGGATACTCATATCCCATTGTCAACAGCTTCAAGAACTTATCGTTATCTATATTTTCTGCATTGTGTTTGTATTAAGTCGTCTTAAAGCAGAGAATAATGACGTATTTCGCAGATAAAAATAGTTTGAATTGATAAGAGTATCATTTTTATTCTACCCTGAAAGATTTCAACTCTAATCATACTGAGCGCGACTTTTGTAACGTTTGCAAACTGGTTCACATTAGATTAGATATTAGGTATATCGGCGACTAGTCAAGAACAAAACTGTTTGACTGATTTTCGTTTAAATCTGTTCTATATTCATAGTGGTTATTTGCAATCAGTTTTGATCCTGATCAGACGCCGCGTGTCGTGTCGTCTGATAATGATCCAAACTGTTTCACAACCATTTCAATATTATTTACATAAACTATCTAAAATATATATTTGAGAAAGAAAGGCAAACGGATATTGTTTAAAGTTGACGATGTCATGAAAATGAAAGTGTTTAAGTTATATAGCTTAACACAGATTATACCCCAAGACCAACACAGAAAGTTGAAGTTAAAAAAAGTTTGAAAATTCAGCTGCTTATATGAGCTGGTTGTTTTCACTCCTGTGTTGAATTTTGTCTGTTGTATAAAACTGAATATTGCCTATAAGACACATCTGAATACATATGCTAGCTTCGTGCAGGGTGTACGTGTTGCTCAGAATGTTTATATAGGAGTTTTCATCTTGGGCCCGTTTCATAAAATTTCGTACGACAAACTCTAAAAATACATTTAATTTCTTATTTATCTATCCAATCATGTCTTGTGACGTCTTTTTGGAATTGTCTTTGCAAGACGATTCCAAAGAGATGTCATAATACATGGTTAGATAGATAAATAAATAATAAGTGAGACTTTTATAATCTGACTTACGACAGCATTTTTCTTGCGAAGTTTTATGAAACGGGCCCCTATTCTTCAAACTACAAATATGTCTCTATTGGTTGATCACTATATACACGTTTTACAGAGGTATATTATGGACTTAAACATAACTATAGTTAGTGCTATTCTAATGTTTTACCTTATGGTACAATATTATGATAAATACAACAATGAGAAAAATCGCAAATTAGGATTTGTGAAGTAATAATGCGTCACAACGGAACAGTTTAATCGTGCACCCTTTGCAAAATATGAGCTTGAGCTTCATTACTTCTGTGCAGTCGACTTTGAGGCAGCACCATGAAGATTCCTAGTTCGAAGCAAAAGTAAACTCTATTACTAGAGTAAGTATAAGAACCCCTTAAGTTCTGTCCAAACCTGAAAAAGAGTAATAAGCAAGTAAACAGAGCTCCAGATAAGGGGAGTTTTTCAAAAACTAAAATCTTTATTTCTGCATTAAACCCTATAGTGTCATTACTCATTAGAATTGTCTCTTCGAGACGATTCTAATGAGTAGTAACACCATAGGATTTGGTACTGAAATCAGTGAGAAAATGCTGGATTTGTTCATTTAACCATCTCTTATCTGTAGCCCTGAGTAAATACATATACACTTGAAACCGTACCATATTCTCACCTGTACATTGACATAATGCATGCACACCCTTATCATGACGGTTTTGAAACTTTAATGCAAAGAAATAGTAAAAACAAAACCCCAGAAAAAATTAAAAGAGTATTACACCCTTGATAACAACTGTTCGTACGTCCATTCTACGGGATATCTACGACAAAAAACGCCGAATAACTCGCATACAACGCCCGTTCGTCTTTCCACAGGCCGTCCATATTTAATCACGATAAATATTGATCATATTTGTACACACGATTGTACGTTTTCTCAAGAAAACAGTCAAACGTTTTGCCGTGGTCGTATGACTGATTTTGACCGAGGGTTATTATATTTCCGTGTTGTCCAATGCACATGTTTTTCTCTCGCGCTTTAACAGATATATGTATGGTCTACTTTAACCTCCCCCGCCATTAAATGGTCTAATCTACCACTGTGTCCATATTTTGTATTAAGTTCACATTTTACAACACAACTTACATTATAACCAACTATAGAAAATCCATTGTGGATTTAATATGATTTTACGTCCCTATAACATAATTTCAGTCATATCGCGACGTCCAGCTAATGTTAACCAGGGTTGGGGAAACGGAAAACTAATTCAGTCCACAGTGCCGGTTCATTTATTGGTAGTGCAGACATATACAAAGAAGACAGCCTGAAAAGGTTAAAACCAAGTCTTAACATACAATTACAGTTGTTGCAATTAAGTATAAATTTGACGCGTACAAAGACAAGTTTCCGTAAGCATTAAATATATATATATAGTTCGTAAAACATTCAATTGCTAAATATAAATCTTACCAGGCAATGGTGATAACTACTCCAAATGTTTGTAGTAATAAAGTAAGACAACTTATAGTCGATCGATCTACATCGATCGACGTCTAGTGCACGAGTGGCGGTGAATGTTAAGGCAAAAGTAAATAGTGAGGATTAAAACCCAAGGACTAACCCAAGTCCTTAGGACCGGATCTTTTCTGTTTGCTACTATAAAAGATGTACATAAATGGGTTAACAGTAATCACTTGCCATTATCAGTTGCTAGGGGAAGGGCCGTAACTAATGTTTTTGGAACTTGTGGCCCAACCCCATTTCCATGTTGAAATTTTGGAAATAAAATATGTTTAAACTAAATAATGTTAAGGATTTAGAGCCGTGCGGGACAGGGCTATTTTTAGTAACAAACAGGGGCTTTCACTCATACAGAACTGGTTTTACGACTCTCACACAACCAATGGGAAGGATGAACGTAGTTGTTATTTATGGGTGGATGGATATGTAAATGAACTGATGACGACAAAAGGTCAATTGTGGCAAGCATAAACATAAACATAAATGACCTGGCTGACATACTCCCCCTCTTGGAATAAAAGACTCCTGGCTTTTCCAGTATCAACCGTGACAATAACATAGTTGTCAATTTAAACTATAAAATAAGCTTGCAGTTGCCACCAAGTACATAAGATATGAAGAATGAAATAATGTATGACTTATGCTGTAAACAACCACTTCATGATAACGACCAAACATACTAAAACACCTGTTTAACTGAATGAATTATGAACCGGACTGATTTAAATGAAATACATGTTAATTAATTGTTTACTTCTACTTATCAAACCACAAACATTATCTATGAGAATACAATGCTCCAAGTATACTTGCAATACATGTACTAGGGTTTCTATCATTACTGATACATATGCATTTCAATGCTTAATGTCTCTTTATAACGTACGTCTCTACTATATATATTTTGATATCCACCGATATCATTAGATATCAGTTTCTGTTAAGTACATTGTTGAAAGCTACCTTTTTAGGTAAACAATGTTTAATGTTTGGGTTAAACACAGACTAAACATAAAAATACACTAACTTTAAAAGTAAGAAACAGGTGCTTTCACTCATACAGAACTGGTTTTACGACTCTCACACAACCAATGGGAAGGATGAACGTAGTTGTTATTTATGGGTGGATGGATATGTAAATGAACTGATGACGACAAAAGGTCAGTTGTGACAAGCATAAACATAAACATAAATGACCTGGCTGACATACAGGTGGAGGATAACACCAAAAGCCCTTTAGATACTGTTTAAGGCACCGATCGGCAACTGGGTAGATTCGCTGAAGCAATTTATGTAAACTCTACCAATAAGATATTGACTGCGAAAGAAATTCGTAATCTTATGACCAATTAATAAGTATTAAAATGGGAGAGGGTGTCTTTTTTCAACGTTGACAAATCATCCGGGGTAAGTTCTTAATGACCAATGATGAAAATGGGTCATTTTTCAACGTTTGGAATGGGGGTGTTAATTTTTTAACGTTGAAAAATGACCCGGGGCTTAGTTCTGAAAGTTGAATGTTAACTCTACCAATAAGATAATGACTTCTGAAGAAATTCTTCATATTTAACGAATGAGGGATGTCACTTTTCAACGTTTGGGGTCATTTAACAATGTTGAAAAATGCTCCCTCTCTCCCGGTTGTTATTTAATGACGTATTATTACAGGGGTCATTTCTCAACGTTAAGAAATGACCCTGGTCTATTTTCAACGTTAAAAATGACCCCGGCGATTTTACAAGATGTTTTAGGAGTCATAATTTCACGGGTAGGGTCTTTTTTCAACGTTGAGAAATGAATTCATTTCCGTTGAAAAAAGAGCGGGCGGTCATTTTTTAACGAGATCAAACTATACTAAAATAACTTAGAAACGCAGCTTTTTTAAACGTACTTGATATTCATGTACAAATATGTTCTCAATATTTTGCACGACTTTTCCGTGACTGCACCGAGACACACTTACCCAGTGATGGAAAAATGTCGTCGAACGCCCACTGATATCACAAGTAGCACGGGCTTAGCGTAAACTAAAGGTCACTTGATTACAGGTACCTGTACGAAATAAACCTGTTCTGTTATATTACAAAAACCATCAGTTAGATCAAGTTAGTAAATTTTAAAAGGAAAAAAATCTAATCTGGTAAAAGATGGCAATGCCGCGCCAACGCAATGATCAAGGTTAAGCAGCCGTTCGGGTGCTGATGAACGGAAGTTCTCAGAGTTACGTTGTAAATAATCTTACTGTGCACAAAAGCACCATTTCCAGGCTGTATGATCGTCTGCGTACCATTGGTACAACGAATGACCGTCTTCGACCTGGCCTACCCCGAGTAACGGCACGTTGTGAATCTCGTGATGACGTTTTTATAAGGCTGACACACTTACGTCACAGGTTCCAGGCACCCGAAGAAACCGCCAGAATTTTTAGAGGTCCTAATAACACCAAACCATGCGCACAAACTGTTTGATCAGGCTCCGGAACGCCGGAATCAGAGCAAGAAAACCATACGTAAGATTGCCGTTAACAAGGCCTCGACATCAATGTCGTATGAATTGGCTGCAGGTACATCGTCAAGAATTGTTGTCCATGCATCGATGGAGGAATGTGTTGTTCATGGACAAATACAGCCCCGATCTTTCGCCCCTTGAACATCTATGGAACGTGTTCGGAGACGTCATCAAGCACCGACGACGCATGCCGAATTGAGGTGTGCATTGCAAGAGGAGTGGAAAAACATCCCAATTTGTCAAATTAAAGGACACATCTACTCTCTGCATAGGCTTATCTGTGCTGCCATGGCGGCACATGAGGGTCATACCAGATATTGACCATATCGTTTGGACTTTACACTGTCGCTACTTTCCCAACGTCATCTCTCCACAACACTGTTTAAAAAAGTATGCAACATTTCTTAGGATGCTACATGTTGATAAATGTTTAACGTTGAAAATGATATATAACTTTTACAACCAAACAATATAAACAAATGCAATATACATATCCAAAGTTCGAGCTGCGTTTCTAGATTCCTTTAGTAATACTTCGTTACACCGGCAGTAATTTGTTCTTCAAATCAAATTGTCAGGTTTCCCTAGCTGAAGATTTATCGATACGAGTTCCAAACAGTATGTATGCCGACCAGACAAAGATTTTCCCGACATATGATCTGGACCGTATTTTTGTAAATGTCAGAATGTACAGTGCCATTTGATAGTAAAAAAATTGACCCTTTGCCTGCTGATCGCGACATCGCTAATTTTGCAAACAGTTTGGATCCAGATCTGGATCCAAACTGGATGACACTATCTCATTACTTAAAATATGTATAATCTAAATTTAACAAACTCTGCAGACGACAATCTAAGCAGACACTATCACAGCAGGATAAAGATTAATCGATTGGTAATAATAATCTGGAACATTCTATCTAAAGTGGATAATACGAGTAGTAATAATGATTGTGATTAATTATTTCGCAAATAAATGTTCACTTTTTCATTTCGCTAATAAGTGTTCTTTTTTCCCCCAGACACTAATATGACACAAACATGCTTCAACGGTGGGACGCCTGCCTTTAACGAATCCATGTTCAATTGCACGTGCCCAGAATATACTACAGGAAGTCGCTGTGAGAACACGAGTAAGTGCTAGATATTTTTTCTAGTGATCGTGAATATTCTTTGCGGGTACATGATAAAGAGCCGTGAGTTTTGCTTCTGATCAGCTCTGGCAGTCACCTGCCCCAATGATCGTCGATTTTATTCAAGGTATTGAACGTTTAGCATAAGTTCGACCCAGTGTTTGCGTGTCAATGTCAGTCCACTACATATGTAAACTAAGATTTGTAATACAGACATTTGTATTGTATATTGTTGCAGTGAATGTACGCGCATTAGAAGGATTATGACGCCATAATAGTGCTCAGCGAAAGAGTTAAAATGTAGACATGTCACGAGCCGCATATTTTATTAATAGAACTATCATTACTTGTTACATAAAGTGCATTCTGCTTTACTTTCAGCCAGCTTTAAGCTTCATCACTGTTATAAACTTGATTTATATATTATGATATGGTTTCTATATCCTAGCCGGTTTCGAAATCAGGTCAAAACTTGAAGTTGGTGAAAGTAAAATCAGAATGCGCCTTAAGGTGCACTCTGCTTTACTTTCAGCCAACTCTAAGCTTCAGACAAATATAGCGTAACTCGAGCTATGTAACAATTTGTATAGATTCATAACAGCTTCGCGTATAATTTTGACATGAATTTATAACGGACATGTTTGATTTGCAACTCTGTACTAATGTGTTTGCAACTTATTGTATTGATGTATTGTGGGCCGGTGGCCTTTATTTACAATAAAATATCTTGTATCTTGTATCTTGTATAATAAATGGCGTTAGAAAGTTATGCAAACACTACTTGAAATGTTGAATGTGATCAAAACAGTATACAAATGTTAGCCAATCTTCACTTAGCATGATAAGGGTTATTAACTGATTATTAAGCCCACATCATGATGAGCCCGAGCATCAGGACCGCGAATTATACGATAACAGTTAATGTACACTGACAGTAATGTACATTACCGGAAATTACCGGGTACTATTTATGCCCCCGCCAGCCATGTTATGACCGGTACCCCTTTCCGTCATGCAGTTCTTCTCGTCATCATTCAGTTTTCTATGGATGCACACATCGGACTCATTGTTGGTATATAGCTGTAGCATGACAATGAGCAGGTCAAATTTGATTTTTTACGGCTGAATAAGTTTTGACAGAGTTATTCTGCTTGGACTAAGAGCATTTCCGACAAATTGTAGTTTCCACTCATTATCTCAGTCATTTATTGACATTTTGAATTGAAATTTGGTATAAAGACACCCTGTGGCAATACGCATGTCGAGTTTGAATTTGGGTTCGGCCCAATAACTTTTAACAAAGTAATACCCCTTGAACTTAGACTTTTACCGACAATTTGTGGTTTCCGCTCATTACCTCGGTCATACATTGACATTTTGAATTGAAATTTCAGATAAAGGTACATAATGAGAATACACAGGTCATGTTTGAATTTGGGTTTGATTAAGTAAATCTTTGTAGAGTTATGTCCCTTGCACTTAGAAAATAATAATTCATGAGTTATGCTACCATGAGTTCAGATCTGTATTGTACTAAATTGGTGCAAGCGGGGACATTCGTGTCGCACCGACACATCTCTTTTTAAATAGCTCTGTTAGCGGTAACGTCGTATAGGTACGTTTGCTCTATTAAAACAGCTTATGTATATGTTTTTGTTTTAATTTTTGGCAGACAGTGAATACTCTGAACGAATGATCCTTAAATAGCCCTCTTGTCAGGATCTGTACTGTTTGTTTTACTTCTTTCTGAAATATTGTCTTAAAATATGGTAGTAAAATCAACATTAACTGGTAATTTATTGAAAAAGGAGTAACTTAGAACAGTTAAACCTCTCTATTACGACCAGTAAAACAAACGCTATATGGTTGTATAAAAGACAGATGATAGCTTAAAGCAAAGTGACAGTAAAACAGAAAGTTTAACACTTAAAAGTTAACACAATTTAGTGGTCGTTATAGAGAGGCTGTACTGTATAAACATTTCAGTATAAAAGGTTAAGAAGATAGAAATTTCAGATACATATACGTCATAAAAACAATATTTTCTAATTTTACTTTTCAGACACAACGCAAGATCATTTATCACATAAACGTGCAAAATATAGAGGGCCGTAAAAATCGTATGGCCCACTGGGCATATATTTTATACTAATTTTCGAATCACCAAAATAATGTACTACTACGCCGACTGTAAATCAGTTAAGAGAATCTAGACAAACATAGATCACCACTAGGTATTGAAACATTTCGAAGTGTCCTAGAAACATTATCCCTAGCAGTCTCGCAAATTCAGGCTGCAAATCAGGCTAAACTTAATACCACGTAGACTTTAGTATTAACAGTGACTCAAACTGTTTTTCAAATTTAGACGTTACAATGATAATGACGTCATGTTACGTCTTGACGTTATTTTGAAAACGAAACTAGATTCTTAATGTCAAATGATCATTTTTAGTCAATTAGAACAACTTTAATTTAAATATTAATTTAAAATTTGAATATGGTATCAGAGAAGTCTTTTCACAACGTAATGGTGTTGATTTTCGTTACGTTAATATGATTGGTGTTTTTATCTACGGATGAATAAAACCGAATATCACCTATGACGAATCGTTTACCTAAGAGTCGAGGGCAAAAGTGAAAGTAAGACCTTTCGGATTTTCGTGTCATTTGGTGTTTATGTGATAAATACGATATTAAATTCGTGTTTTTTCAGTAATAAATTTATTGAACTCGTTGGATAAAAATGATATGTTGCTCGCCAAGGCTCGCAAAATATCATTTTTATCCAACTCGTTCAATAAATTCATTACTGAAAAAACACTCATTCAATACCCTCTATATATTCATACTTAAAACATTTCAGTGACCAACGTTCTACTTTGATCCGTTTAAACAATTAGGAAAGACGATTTACATACCGGTAGTAAATTCCCTATACAGTCCATAGTTAAGCTAACCCCATACAATCACTAATTTAGCTAATAAGAAAACACCTGTTTCATTTAAATGAATATATTTTCACTGATATTAAGCAAAATGTTGGGAATTGTTATGATATTTCACTGAAGCCAATACAATTTTTCAAAATCACGTCAAGATAAACGTTAAAACATATATCAAATCACATAGGGAATAATTTAAAGATGTGTTTCTACATTTGGAAAATAAATATTGTGAGAATATAGGTTGGTAATTATAATTTGGAATATTCTTTCTAAAATTGATAACACGAGTACATGTAATTATAATGAGTGTGATTACGTAATTCGCAAATCAGTGTTTATTTATTTCAGGTACTAACATGACAGAAACATGCTTCAACGGCGGGACGCCCGCCTTTAACGAACCCACGTTTATGTTTTGCAAGTGCCCAGAATATACTAAAGGAAGTCGCTGTGAGAACTCGAGTAAGTATGTTTGATAATCCTGTTCAAATGGATGAGTTGCGGTTTGCGACACTGGGGAACAAAAAGGTCATATAGCGTCTAGTCTGATCTGGATCCGCATTGTTATACACTAACCTTAAGTGTTTTGATGATAATGATCTATTGATAAAAAGTCGTACAAGACGATATAAAATAGATTGTTTCGATATGAAATTCCGAACAGTTATGTTATCCGTTTCATAACTGTTCGGATTTTCATATCAAACCAATCTTCTTTATATAGTCTTGTACCTACTTACTTTATCCTTATACTCTGGGGGCCAATTGGGTCTACCGTGTACCTCTAGACTTTTTTTCATGGGTACCAAAATGTTCAGTAGGATTTACTGAATCAGAATCGCAAATGTACTAAAAAATAAACTCTTTTAGGCTATGTGTATTTTAACCGTTTCAATGGCACCCCCCTCCCAAAATATTTTTTTTGTTTTGATGATCAATCCCTAAAGAATTATCTATATCACAGTCACATAACTTTTTTATCCTACAAGTATCAGAAAACAACTTCAAATGTAGTTTAAACGGATGACAAAATCCTCGGAAAAACAAAATATCTAACTTCAGGGCCAAAAAATTAACTTTAAGTTATTTATTTTATTTTTTTCCATGCCCCCCCCCCCCCCCCCCCAATTTTGCATTTTAATGAGCAATACCTTCACGAGCATCCGTATCACAGTAACTTTTGGTCCTAAACATATAAATATCAGCATAAACTGACAATTTAGCAAAAGTGGAATAGCTTATTATGAATAGTTCAATATATAGAGGATATTAAATTCGTGGCGAGCAACATATCATTTATCCAACGAGTTCAATAAATTCACTACTGAAAACACACGAATTTAATGTTATATTTATCACATAAACACCAAATGTCGCGAAAATCCGGGCAGTCTTACTTTCATTTTTGCCCTCTGCTCTTAGGTAAACGATTTGTCATAGGTTTTTATTAATCCGTAGATAAAAAACACATATCAAACTAAAATAGAGAAAAACAATATCAATGTGCTGTGATAAGACTTCTCTGGTACCATATTCAAATTTAAATTCATATCGAATCTAGAATTGTTCTAAATGACTAAAAATGATCATTTGACTTCTAGTTTCGTTTTCAAAACTCAGTCATTATTCGAACGTGACATCATTATTATTGTAACGTCTTAATTTGAAAAATAGTCTGAGTCACTAGAGTTCGTAGTAGCCTGATTTGCAGCCTAAATTTACGGGACTGTTCGGGATAATGTTTTTAGGGCACTTGGAAATGTTTTAAATCCCTAATTGTGATCTTATTTTGTCTAGATTCTCTTAACTGATTTACAGTCGGCGTAGTAGTACTGTATTTTGGTGATTCGAAAATAAGTATAAAATATATGCCCAGTGGGCCGTACGATTTTTACGGACCTCTATATTCTGCACGTTTATGTGGTAAAAAGGGTAATAAAATAGTAACCTAAGATACATGATAAAAACAAAATTTTCTAGTTTGAATTTTTCGGATACAATGTGAGGTCATATTTTCATACGAATTACATTTCAGTGAACAGGGCATACACTTACGTACTACTTTGACCCTTTTGAACAATTAACAAAGACGGTTTACATATCAAATTCAACTCTATCGCTGCCTTGACGTTATTGTTGTTTTTAACAATTGCCGTCTGTTTTTATTTCTAAAATTAAACTTTTTCTGTCGTACCCTAAACCCTCCCATGTCTTACAGTTACTTGTGACTACAGACTATTCGCTTGAGTACAATTTGACCGTTGCCATAGTGGGTTATTTTTAACACGGGCTTGAATGTTTAATTCTTTCCCGTGTTTCTAATAATCCTGTCAGAGAATTTTGTTAGATGTTTTACATGTATTTACTTACTGTGCTGGCGGTCTTTTTGATTGTGAGGTTGTGGAACAGGGTTTATATTTTATGTACACTGTTCGTCTTTATAGGTGAATATAGGAGATAAGTGTGAGGTTGGGCGCCCCTAAACCCAGGTTTAACCCCCCCCCAGTGGTTGTTAATGGTTAATTTATAATTAATTATTGATTGCTGCTGACCGTACCAAGGCGGGCTCCTATGTTCGCTTTGCTTTATGTTTGTCTTGCGTATTGTTTTCTGTTTGATGTGTGGGATTGCGTGTGTGTGTATGTATATGTGTGTGTATGTGTGTGTGTGTGTGTGTGTTTGTTATGGTATGGCTGTGTGTGTGTTCTGCTTTAGAGATGGGTGTATTGTTTGTGTTGCGTTTCCTGCTTGAGTCTTCTTTCGTATTTATTTAGGTATTTTGACTTAAGACGTTTTGAAATGAGTGTAAACAGATTAGATATTGTTTAGACACCGCGCTATGCAGCGTTAGGTCAGGATCCAAACTGTTTGATAGTAACTAATATACTCCAGTAAGGCAGTAATGGACTAAATTAAACCGAGTCTGCAATTTTCAGTATTTGCTTTGTTTTCTGTGCTTTCAAAGGATCTCCCCTTATTCAGATTTATATAATTCACAACAGCAGATGTTAAGTGCTTGTGTGGCGGCTGTAAAAAGTCGCCCCGTACTTCATTCTCAGTGTTTTTATACTTTCTGGTCCTTTGGAATCATTGATTTCAGCGCATTTATAGTTGAAGGTTGAATTCCGCTTAAGCCGGTGCTAGGGGGCGTGAGCACTGTTGCACATTTCAGTATTGCTCATGAACAGACTCAATTAAACCGAGTCTGCAATTTTCAGTATTTGCTTTGTTTTCTGTGCTTTCAAAGGATCTCCCCTTATTCAGATTTAATCAAACTAATAAGAAAATAAAAGACATCGCTTAAATGAATATTTCTTCACTAAACAAGAGGCGCTGCACTGATACTGAATAGTTGAGAAGAAAGCTTACACAATCTTTTATGATCAAGTGAAGATGAAAGTTTACAACAAATACCAAATTACATGGCATTGCCTTGCCTGCCTTGCCTTGTTCCTTTAGTTCCTTGTAGAACCACCGGGACACCTCAGTGCTTCACTATGCACCAACCTTCTCAACTTGTTTCGACCATATGCAAGTGACTCTTCAAATGTTAGTCCTGTTTACTCTTCTTCATATGGCTTCCTATTTACCTCGACTGTTCCTTGTAAAATTGTTTTGCAAGGCCACTTGATCGAGTGACATATCCCTGTCATTTTATATTCCGCCGTTTGACTATAACTAAGAGTTAAATATGTTTATTAATGTGGTTAACTACTAATTGTCTGACTTGTTCAATGGAAACGTGCTCCATACACGAGATGTGTCTGATAGTCGGAAAGAATCGTATCTCGACGGCTTGTATTTTCTTCTGGAGTTCAGCTATCAGTGTCCAGCTCCCACACGCATAAAGAACATTTGACAGAACCAATGCACATATAAGTCTGATCTTGTGTTTTCCTGTTAAAAGCGTTTTTAAACTCCACAAATACATGGTAGAGATCTTTCTGATACTGGAGATGTTTTTCACATAATATTCTCAGATTTGTTCTATTTTACTTTGTCTCTTGCGAAACCCCGCTTTCTCCTCTGGGAGTATTTTTCGGCTTGCTGTTTAACCTTTCTTAAATAATTTGAAGCATTTCATTGCCTTGCCTGTATGGCTTATCAGAGTTTTGACATAGTTGAATAGTCTCCTTTGGGGAGCGTGTGATGATTAAGGATTGGGCTAACTCTGTTGGCTATCCGCTTGTGGTCCATATCTTGATGGTGAGAAGGCCAGTCACTGACCCCGACTCTTTAACAGTTCAGCGGGGACATTGTCTACCCCTGGAGATTGTCTGCATATCAGCGACTTTATTGCTGATTCTATTTCACTCTTTTAAAGTTGTATAGCTCAGTGCAGTACTATATCCATTTGTTAATTATGTTTTCTTCTTCATTCATGCTGTAACCAATTTATCTTGAATCGATGTGATTCTGCTATGCCTATGTTTGGTTAAATCTTTGACGTGTTGAAATGCTTTTTTTGAATTTTTTTGGCAAGTGACTCTTCAGTCTCATCACAGCTAACATCTATCCAGTTCTGTTTTGGCACTTTTTCTTTCTTTTCTGATTTTCTTGTTTATTTCCCTATACCGTGTTTTGTCATCCTTGGTGTCTTTCACGTTCTTGGTTTCCCACCTTTTGTCACAAAGGTCAAGACTATCGTGTCCCATGCGTTTGACTTCTCCCGGCTATTCCCAAGTACTGAAGTTGTTTGTGAAGGAGTCAATGTCTTCTTCAGTAAGAAGCAACGGACACAGGGAAACGTTTAAAACGGTCAGTTTCTACATTGGAACGATTTTTGATAGTGAGAAACTTTATAGGTTGGTAATTATAATCTAGAACATTCTATCTAAAGTGGATAATACGAGTAGTAATACTCAGTGTGATGACTTATTTCGCTAATAAATGTTTATATGTTTCAGGCATTAACATGACAGAAACATGCTTCAACGCAGGGATGCCTGCCTTTAACGAATCAACGTTAAATTGCACGTGCCCAGAATATACTACCGGAAGCCGCTGTGAGAACACAAGTAAGTGTTTGATAATTTTCCTGATAATCGTGCCTTGGCTGTTTTCGGCGTCTGATCTGGACCAAACCTGTTTACACTTACCTTAAACTTATTGATGTAAGAACTATTATGATACAATGCTTACAAGATGATATAGAGAAAATTGGTTTGGTGTAATAGTCACTGTTTCTGGTAGCGTCGTTTAAGTTTTCTATATCAATCATTAATGCTGTAACCAATTTATATTGAATAGATGTGATTCTGCTATGCCTATGTTTGGTTAAATCTTTGACGTGTTGAAATGCTTTTTTTGAATTTTTTTGGCAAGTGACTCTTCAGTCTCATCACAGCTAACATCTATCCAGTTCTGTTTTGGCACTTTTTCTTTCTTTTCTGATTTTCTTGTTTATTTCCCTATACCGTGTTTTGTCATCCTTGGTGTCTTTCACGTTCTTGGTTTCCCACCTTTTGTCACAAAGGTCAAGACTATCGTGTCCCATGCGTTTGACTTCTCCCGGCTATTCCCAAGTACTGAAGTTGTTTGTGAAGGAGTCAATGTCTTCTTCAGTAAGAAGCAACGGACACAGGGAAACGTTTAAAACGGTCAGTTTCTACATTGGAACGATTTTTGATAGTGAGAAACTTTATAGGTTGGTAATTATAATCTAGAACATTCTATCTAAAGTGGATAATACGAGTAGTAATACTCAGTGTGATGACTTATTTCGCTAATAAATGTTTATTTGTTTCAGGCATTAACATGACAGAAACATGCTTCAACGCAGGGATGCCTGCCTTTAACGAATCAACGTTAAATTGCACGTGCCCAGAATATACTACCGGAAGCCGCTGTGAGAACACAAGTAAGTGTTTGATAATTTTCCTGATAATCGTGCCTTGGCTGTTTTCGGCGTCTGATCTGGACCAAACCTGTTTACACTTACCTTAAACTTATTGATGTAAGAACTATTATGATACAATGCTTACAAGATGATATAGAGAAAATTGGTTTGGTGTAATAGTCACTGTTTCTGGTAGCGTCGTTTAAGTTTTCTATATCAATCATTCATGCTGTAACCAATTTATCTTGAATCGATGTGATTCTGCTATGCCTATGTTTGGTTAAATCTTTGACGTGTTGAAATGCTTTTTTTGAATTTTTTTGGCAAGTGACTCTTCAGTCTCATCACAGCTAACATCTATCCAGTTCTGTTTTGGCACTTTTTCTTTCTTTTCTGATTTTCTTGTTTATTTCCCTATACCGTGTTTTGTCATCCTTGGTGTCTTTCACGTTCTTGGTTTCCCACCTTTTGTCACAAAGGTCAAGACTATCGTGTCCCATGCGTTTGACTTCTCCCGGCTATTCCCAAGTACTGAAGTTGTTTGTGAAGGAGTCAATGTCTTCTTCAGTAAGAAGCAACGGACACAGGGAAACGCTTAAAACGGTTAGTTTCTACATTGGAACGATTTTTGATAGTGAGAAACTTTATAGGTTGGTAATTATAATCTAGAACATTCTATCTAAAGTGGATAATACGAATAGTAATAATCAGTGTGATGACTTATTTCGCTAATAAATGTTTATTTGTTTCAGGCATTAACATGACAGAAACATGCTTCAACGCAGGGATGCCTGCCTTTAACGAATCAACGTTAAATTGCACGTGCCCAGAATATACTACCGGAAGCCGCTGTGAGAACACAAGTAAGTGTTTGATAATTTTCCTGATAATCGTGCCTTGACTGTTTTCGGCGTCTGATCTGGACCAAACCTGTTTACACTTACCTTAAACTTATTGATGTAAGAACTATTATGATACAATGCTTACAAGATGATATAGAGAAAATTGGTTTGGTGTAATAGTCACTGTTTCTGGTAGCGTCGTTTAAGTTTTCTATATCAATCATTTCTTTACAGGAAACCAGTTCATGTATTCTTTTTTAATTTTGACAGACAGTGAAGTCTCTGTTTAAAAGAACCCTTAAAGGGCCCTCTAGACTGGATATGCACTGTTTGTTTTACTTTTATTTCTCTTAACCCTTTCACTCTCTATGACGCTTTAAAGCGCGTTTGCAAACAGTTTTGGTCCAGATTAGACGCCGCGTAACGCGGCGTCTTATCAGGACCCAAATTATTTGACACTCAAATCGATATCTATTAAGTCATACAACCTTAAATCTAACTTTGAAACGTGTCTTGTAGACAACAATAATGAAAGTTACGACAATAAAGCGGTGAAGGGGTAAAACTCTACCGAATAATTTGATCATGAAAGGGTTAACTATTGCCTTACGACAGTAGTAAAAACAGCATTAATTGGTAATTTAACAAAAGAGGAATAGCTTGTTATGACAAATTCAGTATAAAGGGTCATGCAGATAGCAAACTCAGATACATGTTCGTCATAAAATAATATTTTCCAATTTTCACTTTTCAGTATCGATGTAAGGTCATATGTTTATAGTTCATACTTATAACATTTTAGCGAGCAGTGCATTCACTCTCCTTTTAGATAATTAACATAGACGACCTTTTCATTTCAATGAATATATCTTCACAGAAACAAAAGATGGTAATTGTTATTGACTTGTTTATAAGAAAGGATATACACACTTTGGAAAAATCATGTAAAGATAAAAATTACAAATTATATCAATTTACATAGGGAATCACTTAAAATGTGTGTTTGTACATTTGGAAATATTTTTGTTTGATAGTGAGAAGATAAATAGTTGAAGCTATTTCTGGCGTGTAATACTGATCGTGCATTTTTTTACAAATGACACGGTTAAGCATTACACTATGTCTGTGAATCACTAACATTTCTTCTGGATTTTATTTATGTACGTTTTGGGAGTACCATATACCGCCAAGTGATTGGTATTCCTATGGGTACAAACTGTGCGCCCCTTGTCGCAGACCTATTTTTGTACTGTTATGAGAGGGACTTTATGCTTAGTCTAAAACCTGATACACAGGCAGATATGATCGAAGCCTTTAACAATACATCGCGCTATCTAGATGATATTTTTAATATAGACAACCCATTTTTTGATACGTTGTTTCCTTTTATTTACCCAAAAGAACTACGCCTTAATAAAACAAACGAGTCAAATTTGTCGGCACCATTTTTAGATTTGGATCTTTTTTATAAATAACGGAATTGTTTCTTCTAAGATTTACGATAAACGAGATGATTTTGATTTTAGTATTGTCAATTATCCTCATCTAGATGGCGATGTTCCCCGTTCCACATCTTATGGGGTTTATATTTCACAACTTATTCGCTTTGCTAGGGCCTGTACCTCTGTTGAGGACTTCCACATTCGGAATAAAACTATTACTGAAAAGCTTCTTAAACAGGGGTACAGATTTCATAAACTTCGTAAAACATTTTCTAAATTCTTTTATAGAAATCTTCCTATCATTAACAAGTATAAATGTAACTTAAAGTCTTTTCTGCGCAAGGTATTTCACATCCGGAGTTTTATGGTGATGTGATTTACAGACTACGTAAGATTCTTGGACATATACATTTTCAAAACCTATTTGTGAAACGTATTAGATTTTTCCTCAAAAAAGATTGTGATCCAACTATATTGCTGCGCACTTCACGTTTGGTTATCGATCAGTCTACAATTGATAACTATGCTTTCCTCTTTGGTTGTGCGACGACAGACAGGGCTTAGCACTACATGATGATGTATCTCTAAAGCCGTCTTTAACCAGGAGAGTTATGTCGGATTTTCGTGCTTTGTTTTTTCCCTCCCTCTCTGTCGTACCCTGGACCCTTCCATGTCTTACAGTTGCTCGTAACTACAGACTAGTCGCTTGAGTACAATTTGACCGTTGCCATAGTGGGTTATTTTTAACACGGGCTTGAATATTTAATTCTTTCCCATGTTACTAATGATCTTGTCATAGAATTTTTGTTACATGTTTTACATGTATTTACTTACTGTGCTGGCGGTCTTTTTGATTGTGAGGTTGTGGAACAGGGTTTATATTTTATGTACACTGTTCGTCTTTATAGGTGCATATAGGAGATAAGTGTGAGGTTGGGCGCCCCTAAACCCAGGTTTAACCCCCAGTGGTTGTTAATGATTAATTAATTTATAGTTGATTATTGATTGCTACTGACCGTACCAAGGCGGGCTCCTATATTCACTTTGCTTTATGTTTGTCTTGCGTGTTGTTTTCTATTTAGTATGTAGGATGTAGATGTAGGAATTGTATTGCGTGTGTGTGTGTGTGTGTGTGTGTGTGTGTTTGTTGTGGTATGACTGTGTGTGTGTGTTCTGCTTGAGAGGTGGGTGTATTGTTTGTGTTACGTTTCCTGCTTGAGTCTTTCGTATTTATTTATATTTTATGTACACTGTTCGTCTTAATAGGTAAATAAAGGAGATAAGAGTGAGGTTGGGCGCCCCTAACCCCAGGTTTAACCCACCAGTGGTTGTTAATGATTAGTTTATAATTAATTATTGATTGCTACTGACCGTACCAAGGCGGGCTCCTATATTCACTTTGCTTTATGTTTGTCTTGTGTGTTGTTTTCTATTTAGTGTATAGATGGAGGAATGGTATTGCGCGCACGCGCGCGCGTGTGTGTGTGTTTGTTACGGTATGACTGTGTGTGTGTTCTGCTTGAGAGGTGGGTGTATTGTTTGTGTTGCGTTTCCTGCTTGAGGCTTTCGTATTTATTTATATCAATTTACATAGGGAATCACTTAAAATGTGTGTTTATTTTTATTTGATAGTGAGAAGATAAATAGTTGGGTTATTATAATTTGAAATATTCAATCTAGAATTGAAAATACGAGTAGTAAAAATGATTGTTATGAAAATCGTTCATGTTTTCAGCCATTAACATGCCAGACACATGCTTCAACGGTGGGACGCCTGTCTATTCCGAGCCCACATTAAATTGCACTTGCCCAGAATATACTACAGGAAGCCACTGTGAGAACACGAGTAAGTGTTTGATAATTTTCCTGATGATCGTGACTTGCCTGGTTTCGAAGTCTGATCTGGATCAGCATAGTTTTACACTAATATTAAGCGTTTTAGCTTACTTGAGCCGAAGGCTCAGGAAGAGCTATTGTGATCGCATTTTGTCCGTCGTCCGTCGTCTGGCGTCCGTCGTACATCGTATGTCGTACGTCGTCCCTTCACATTTTCAAACAGCAATTCATATGAAACCACTGATCCGATTTCAACCAAACTTTGTCAGCAGCATCAGTAACAAGGGGCAACGAAATGTTGTTCAAAGTTTCTTGCCAGAGTTATTCCCCTTTATTAGGGGCTAAATTTTCTAACATGACCGTATAGACAACTTTTAATACATAAAAACATCTTTAAAAATCTTCTTCTTCGAAACCGAAAGGCCAAGAAATTTGATATTTGGTATGTATCACTACCAATTGATCTTCTATCAATATTGTTCAAATTTTGACACTGGGGCTAAAAATGGCCCTGCCCTGGGACTTATCAGTTTGTTTTAGGAAAACCTTTAACAATCTTCTTCTCTGAAACTTTAAGAGCTAAATAATTAATATTTGACATGTCGCTTGACCTAATGGTCCTCTACTAAGATTGTTCAAAATTATCAGTTTTACATAGACTTACATGTATATAGGTAAACCTTTAAAAATATTCTCTGAAACTGAAAGGCCTAGATCATTAATATTTGGTATATACATGTAGCTTTACCTTGTGGTCTTCTACAAAGATTGTTCAAATTATGACCCCGGACCAAAAATGGTCAAATCCTCGGGCTTATTAGTTTTTCATAGGAAAACCTTTTAAACTCTTCTTCTCTGAAACCATAATGCCCAGATCATTGATATTTGACATGTAGCTTTGCCTTATGGTCCTTTACCAAGATTGATCAAGTTTTGACCCCTGAATCAAATTTGGCCCCGCCCTGTGGCTTATCAATTTTACATAGACTTATATTGGATAACCTTTAAAACTCTTCTTCTCTGAAATTGTAAAGCCCATATCTTTAATATTTCACATATAGCTTTGTCATGTGGTCCTCTGCCAAGATTGTTTAAATGATGACACCAGGGCCAAAAATGGCACCACCCTCGGGCTTATTAGTTTTCCATAAGAAAACTTTAAAAAAATTCTTCTCTGAAACTGTAAGGCCCAGTTCATTTATATTTGATATGTAGCTTTGTCTACTAAAGATTTGTAAATTATGACCCCTTGGCTAAAATTGGCCCCGCCCAGGGCTGACCAGTTTTTTTTTGTTTATAAAAAACCCTTTAAAAGTCTTCTTCTCTGAAACGTTAAGGCCCAGATAATTAATATCATCTGACATGTAGCTATGAATTGTTGTCTTCTACAGAGATTTAATTTTGACACCTGGGCCGTAGCTATATGAAAATGTTGTCTTGCTCAGTCAGTTTCTATGGAACAATGTCTCAGGTGAGCGAAATGTGACCCTCTTGTTAATATAAAAATCTAGTGATAAAACTCTTACAAGACTCTATAAAGAAGATGATTTTGATGTGAATTCCCTTTTTAATGTCAAATGAAACCAAACACTTACTAAAATTCATTGTATATATTTTATTTTCTAGTTTGATTTTATTTTTCGGATACAATGTGAGGTGATATGTTCATACCCATAACATTGCAGTGAACATGGCAGTCGTTCTACTTTGATACTTTTAAACAATTAACAAACACGATTTAGGGATAGATAAACGGAGACATACTTGTGAAAGTGGAGGGAAGAGAGAGAGAAAGAGAGAGAGAAGAGAGAGAGAAAGAGAGAGAGAAAGAGAGAGAGAGTAAGAGAGAGAGAGAGATCAATACTGATACATGTTTCTTTGCCGGCTATACACTCCAAAGATATTATTTCGGGATTGTTTTTGTCTGGTACAAATGGTTATTTTGTATATAATCAGAATCAAGACCGTTTTCTTAATCTAAAAATGTACATAATAAATTAGCTATTTTTGCTACTAACTATTACGAACTAACCACGGTTCAATATTGAGTATCCTGTTGCTAATGTTATGTTTTTCAGCCTGTTCCTTATTCGAATGCTACAATAATGGAACGGTTGTCACCGTAGGCGACTTTTGTGAGTGCAGTTGTCCCGAGCATTATACAGGAATCGTGTGTGAAACAGGTATTAGTACTGTTCATCAAACGAATCATATAATAACAACACTGTTTGTCTCACTTACAGTAGAGCAGACGTTATTCCCTTCCCAAACCAATGCGTTTGCGCTTATATCAACATTTCCTATGCAAACAGTTTGGAGCCAGATCAAACGTTGAGTAAAACAGCGTCTGGCCTGGCACCAAACTTTTTACCACTCAAATTAAAATGAATAGTCAGAAATATAAAAAAGGTGTTTTATTGCATTGCTTTTGCCTTACGGTTGCGTTTAAATAGGAAAGAATAACGTATTTCCGATGTACAATTAAGCCCAGTGGGAAATAGAGGATCTTGTATGAGAGCTCATTATTTATCATTTTTGATAAACGAGTTGACTAAATAATATGACACGAGCCTCGGCGATTATTATACACCTTTCGATGAATTATAGAGATTTCTCAGTGAGATAAATTTCATATCGTCACTGTTGATATCATCCCTTAGTCTAGTGATGATATCACTTTTTGTGACGCAACGTCATAATAATTTTGTGACGTCGCCGCGCCTAAATAAATATTTTTGTGTGTTTTTTCTGTAAAAACGTCATTAAAATATATATAATAAATAGAATAATCAATTCCTTTGAATAGATATGAAAAATATATCACTCGAATGGGTTTTAATCTGGGCCATTTTCGTTCACTGATGACCCGTTCTGACCCATGCTTAAGCATGGTTCGGACCACGCGACAGTTGACGATAACGGATGATTGCACTCTGACAATACGATATTGAACAACCTTATCACGTTCTCATTAGGGGTTCTCAACCTTAATGCCAGCACTAAATTATAGAAGAATATTAGCAATTATTTCGCGACAAGTTTTATGTCCATTTTTCGTGCCAGACATATTATTTATGGGCCGTTTAACTAATCAATTATGATCGCTGAGTGCGACACATAGTTTCACACATTTTGTCATGTTTACCACGTTCCCTGCTGTTCCACAGCATAATTGGAGAAAACGTTATTCTTTCCCGATAAACGCATACAAAACGCAAACGCATCGCAATAAAACGTAGAAAAGGACACCTTTTCAACAATTTTGACAATTTATTTTAATCTGAGTGGCAAACAGTTTGGTTTCTTTATTACAGAGTGTTGTACGAATACTGTAGCGTGACTGTAAAAATATGTATATTATGTTTTGTGTGACGATGTACACATGTACAAGTCAGAAAGAGTTGTTCTGTTCTGTTCTGTTCTGATGTAGTGAAGGGGTTAGATAGTATTCACATGGTCATATTAATTTTACACATTTTATAAGGTCCATTCCAAGTATATTTCCCTTTGTTGCTTGCGTACATCCACATTTTCTTTTAAACATTCAGAGTTGCTTCCTAGCCAATGGCCAGACGGTCCATATGCACTTCTCATGCCAAAAAGTGGATGTCCTGAGTCAACTAATCATGGATGGGGCGTTGGGTTCCTGCACTTTACAACAAAGCATGAAATGGAACTATGGAGAGAGTTTAATTATTCTAAAGGGAAGGTAGAACGAACTCGTCTTACCGAAAATACATCGGTACTTGCCGGACCCTTTCAGAGTTATTCGTTTCAACTGAACTTTTGCTTTAAACATGGGAATTCGATGGATCAAAACTCAACAGCGTGGCCGCAAGTTAATATCACTGTATATGGCGACATCAAGGGATGTCCATATGGTATAGTAAAATACGTTATTATACGGTGTGATACTTGTTACTCTTTACTCCATAGCCTGTTTCTAGTTTGGAAGACAGGTGGTCCCTTACAGCAGGTTGAATGTTAAGCATAATGCGCCTAAATGCGAATTCTGCTTTACCTTCAATCTGCTTTAAACTACCATCTACTAGGGTGTAGAAAGTATGTCTTATAGAGCATGCTCGTGATATTTTAAATTGAAACTATTTTCGTTAGCTAATTTATTAGTAATCGGCGTAAAATGCATATACAGTAAAACCTCGCTATTACGACCACTAAAACGAAGGCTTATTGATTGCATAATAGAGAGGTGGCAGCTTAAAGCAAGATGACAGTGAAACAGAAAGCTCCTAAAGGAGCTTTCTGTTTCACTGTCACCTTGCTTTAAGCGGTCACCAATAGTTAACACCCTAATTATTAACATAATTTAGTGGTCGTAATAGAGGGGTTTTACTGTATATGGAGTAAATGGTTAACGAAACACAATTCAACATAAAGGTTTCTTGCAAATGTTGGCGTTTTGCTAAACTTTGAGTGTAAAACATATTGCGACCTGAAAGGATGACGAATATAAGCCACATTGAATTTTTGTCAAAAAGTAAGTTGCTAATATCCGATAATGAATGGAACGCTTTAATTAAAATATATAATATGTAGATTACTAAGATTGTTATTCAAACCAATGAACCTTGATAACGCACATGTTCACCCTTTAAAACAGTAAATATGAAGAGTACGCCTGTCCTGTGCAAACAATTTAAATTCAGGCCTCAGAGTTCCTTCAAGAAACATCTGAGAAGGGTTTGCACTATTTGTTATTTTGCAATTTATAACATATTACAAAGACGTGTAGTTTTGAAATGCCTAAAAATACGATTCCTTAATGCATGGTCATTGGTTTTAGATTATAAATCTCACGAGTATGCGCATAACAGATGATTATCATTTCTATGTGATTACGAGTAAATGTACTATGTAGATCGTTGGCATTGGTTAAAGCATGCGGTTGGTTTTACACATTTGTATGTCAATCATAGCCACATAAGAAACAATATTTACTAGTTGGGAGGATCAGCTTTTAATTTTATAGTACATGTAATTCAATTACTTGCAGATTTCGTTTAAGTGTAGTTACGACAAATGAATGTTAATTGGATTAACAATTTGATACACAGTCGAACTTCGATATCTCGAACTCGCTTAACTCGAAATATCCGATATTTCGAAACTCAATTGTGCTTTATTTCAAGCTTGGTTTAGGTGAACATACCTGTATTTCAAAGTTAAAACGCGGCTTAGCCGCGTTTTAACTTTGAAACACGAGTATGTTTGACTTTACCGAGTTCGAGATATCGACGTTCGACTGTAGTTAAAATAGTTGATTAAGAGTATTCTTAGAATATAGATGCTTTTAACAACTCCATTGATACGGTTCACTGGTATTTTGGTCAGTAGTTACATAAGGAATATTAATACAGTTTTCTCATCTCACCATAAAATACCTTAAAGAGGAGTGTATTTTCAGGGTTTGATGAAGAAATAAACCATCTAAGTTTACCTCCGTTAGGATCATGGTGGAGTGATGGATATTTGCCATTTTTTGAAATACGTAATGAAGACAAAGGTAAGTACAGCGTTCCCTCTCTACAACGGCTCTCCGAAAAACGAACCCCTCTTTACAACGTGTGTGATCCGGGATCTTGTATCAGTTCTCGTTGGATGTGTAATCTAGATCACATTCGAGGCTACGCCTCTCGTGAGATCTGGATTACACAACCAACTCGAACTGATACAACACCTCTGATCAGACGCTGTGGGGATATTCCATTTATACTAAATTTTTCGGCGTTTAAGCAAAATAAACGACAGAGAATGATCGGCAAATTTACCATGAATCGCTAGAGCGATTAATAGAATTTGCCGATACTTTTCTGTCATTTATTTCGCTTAAACGCCGAAAAAGTTCAGTTCAGTTCTTCAATATTCTCCACTAAATGTTATGCTTGGTCTTGTCTATAGCTTCATAGTGAACACTTTGCTCAATTCGACAGAGCTGGGTTTTAACAGCGGGTGCGATAGTTTGGATCACGTTATATAACATATACAAAGGAAACATATACAAAGCATGTCTGTTTCGGCAGATACAAAGCTCGTGTAATGCATTACGGACATAATGATGTCCAAATATAATTATTGTCTGGCATGTTATTTATTCTTCCTTCTTTCTTTTCTTTCTATCTATGCTGTTTTAGACGTTCAAGTGATGTATATTTATAGGGTTGAATGCTTTGGAGAGTTACGATAATATTTTTTCAGTGGACACTTGTGGCAGTTTTGTGAAGTCTAGTTTTGATAATGGTTAATGTGTGATCTTATAACATCACATAGAATTGCCATTGGTTTCTTTCACTGTAAGCGTTATTGTCGTCTAATCAGGAGATGTAATAATATATATTGTGATATAAATCTTAAAGATGAATTTTGTGCCTTTGCAAAACAAATTCAGATTTACCTCATGAATATTTACTTCTTCATGTTGTTCATATCATGTAAAACGTATTTACAAAATAGTGATTGTCAGCTAATTCTATTAATTTTACTCAAACTATCGATGGATGTTGAACTTAATCTTGGTCCATTTTCTGAATTGTCTATTTTTAATTAGAACGCTCGCAGTATAAGAACTAAATTAGATGTTTTATTAGATGTTGCATCAGAGTACAACATATTGTGCTTAACAGAAACCCACCTTGATAACAATATTCCTATGTCTGACCTGTTAATAGAAAATTTCTCAGAACCGTTTAGGATGGATAGAAATTTCGCTGGAGGGGGATATTAGTATATTGTTCTGAATCACTATTTTGTAAAAGAAGGTTCGATATAGAATCAGCACCTTATGAATCAGTATGGATTGAAATAAAAATAAACAACCGATCAATAATGTTAGGGACAATTTGTCGGCCACCAAATTCAAACAATAGTTTTTGGGAATATTTAGAATATGCTATAGATAAGGCTTACGAAACGTCAACTAATTTGATTTTAACTGTGATATAAATGTAGATACGCTTTCATACATAAACAGATATCCACTATACGATATAATTACTAGATTTAATCTTACAAATACTATAACAGAACCAGCCCGAATAGGACCCACGTGTAGCACTCTTTTAGATCCAATACTAATAAGTGATCCCGTCTCCTTTAACAACTCTTCTGTAATTGATATTGATAGATTAATAAGTGACCATAATGCATGTGTAACATATATAAACATAGTGGACACATTAAATAGTTCGTACAAAAGAGAAATATGGATGTACGAAAAAGGTGATTATGAAAAATTTAATAACTTAGTCGATGGATTTGATTGGGCTGGTTTATTTGTCGGTGCATCGTCAGTTGACGATGCATGTGACAGATTCACCACCCAATATTTATCAATGGCTAAACAGTGTATACCATCTAAAAAGATAACACTAAGACCTTCAGATAAACCTTGGATGACATCTGAATTAAGACGTGAAATTAAAACCAGAGAAAAACTCCATCACAAATACAGGTACAACAAAACAACATTAAACTTAAGTAACTTTAAACGACAACGCAATAAAGTAAACAACTTGAAAAAATTTGCTCGGGTTTCATTTTATGAAAATGCTAATATACTTATTGATCGTTTATATACATGTGATACAAGATCCTATTGGAAACTTATTAATAGATTAACAAAACAAGTAGGCTCTTAATATCTTATTCCACCTCTGTTTGATTACCAGAATAATACAATTGTCTCTTACGACCAAGAAAAGGCCGAAATGTTAAATAAATACTTTTGCTCTATTTCGACTATTGATGACAGTGAAATTGAAGTACCACATTTTGACATGCGAACAAACTCATCTTTTAATTTGCATAATATAACTGAAAATGAAATTTCTGATATTCTCCGTATACTCAAATTTGGGAAAGCATCTGGTTGTGATTTAATTAGTCATCAAATGCTTAAATACACATCCAATTCAGTTAGCAAACCGTTATGTATTTTATTTAACATGTCTCTAAATACCCAGCGCTTCCCCTCTTTGTGGAAAAAGCAACCGTTATTACTCTTTTTAAAAAAGGCGACCGTCATGAAGTAATAATTATAGACCAGTGTCTTTAATTTCATGTGTTGGTAAAGTTTTTGAGAGGGTTGTCTTTAAACATATGTATAATTATCTACTTGACAATGATTTATTTTATATTCTAACATGACACGTGAATTCGTCTCTTTAAACAAAGAACGGGTCTATCGTGGTATACCTAGACTGTTTTACCACGCTGTGAAAATAGTCCTTTTACACAGGCTCTTCCTGTGCAGTCCCTACGGTAAAGCGCACTTTTCAATGAAAAGTCATGTGACGTAAAAGGTCTTTTCTGATTTGTCTCAGATATATTTAATCTGACTAATACTATTAATAGTAACACGGTATTTCGGCCGTAAACTCTGTCGAAATGCCCTGTAACGAATTTATTTCCAGTCTAGATCCAATACAAGAAAGAAAACATGCATAATCTGATAAAGTTTTACTGACTTGACCCTAAAAGATGACACTTGATATTGACAACAGTTCACTATTCGCCGGTTGTAAAGTACAAAAAACTATACAGTTAAACTTCGATATCTGGAACTCGCATAAATAGAATTTAACCGCATTCCTTAATTTTAATGCCATAATTTCTAAACCGCATATGTCGAACACATTCCGTATTTCAAATTAAAAGTGGCTACACCACTTTTTAACTTTGAAATACAGATATCGGTTCGATTTAAATGAATTCAAGATAGGCTCTATCGTAGTTCGATTGTTTCTATCATGGTTACGGCATCACATTGGAATGTGGACATCTTTTAAATGTTCATTACCAGGATATTTCAAACGAATAGTTCGAGGAGGACATTTACGTTTTATGAAACACTGTAACGATAAATTATAAAAAATGAACATAACTAATCAGGAGCGAACAAATAAATACACACGTAGGTCAGTAGCTAGGCATATCGAGTTATTGTCTATTTCAGTTGAGTTTGATAAACATATTGATCTAAATCTATCTTAATTCAGTGTCAATTTCATTGTAAACGACTGACAAGTGTCGTTGCACCTCGCATTGTCCATTTCACTTCCAGTCTTTTCATATTTGTTTACCATGGTGACGACGCGGGTTGGGTAATCAGTGAAAACAAAGCACAAAACTAGCATAAAATCGATATCTGAGTTACATGTACGCATAATAATAGATTCAAGACAGTTTTTAATTAAGATTTCTTTTATTTCGTGCAATTTCTTAATAAACAGAAAAAGAGAGATTGTTTACGCGAATCGATCGAGGAGAAAAAAACCTAATCAGTCACACGTGATCCGTAAGTTACTCGGCTAGATCAATGTGTACGGTCTCGTACACATTGGTCACATAAGCAGTTACAGCCTATCAGAGTCAAAGAATTTAAGATGAATGGAAATAATAAATGGTTCTATGACAGAATAAATTATTTCATCACCATTTTTTATTTTTCTTATATATGACGTACTGTTATTGGTTTCATGTAATAGCCATACAAGGGAAGTAATTCGGTCGAAAACTGCATCAGCAGAGGATATAAGCCTAAACGATTTGCTTGCATTTCTTATGATTTTTTAAGTTAGTCATGTTAGAATCGAAATCATCTATGTTCTACCGTTGTTAAAGAGTATTCTACAACGGTTGGGAGTTGTGATGCGCAGGAATTGACCACGAAGGCCAAAGGCGAGGCATTCGTGGTCAATTTCTGCGCATCACAACTCCCAACCGTTGTAGAATACCCTTTAACAACGGTAGAACATCAATTATTTCTTAAATCTACAATCAGGTTTTCTACCCGGCCATACAACTGTATACCAATTGATCGAAATGTATGAAAGTATTTGTCAATCCCTAGAGGACAAGAAACATGTTTGTTTAATATTTTGCGATATCGCTAAAGCTTTTTATACAGTATGGCACAAAGAGCTTATTAAAAAGTTACATTGCTATGGGTTAAATGGTCACTTTTTAAAATGGTTAGTGAGTTATCTCTCCAACAGACAACAGTCAGTCTTATTGAAAAGTAATATTTCAAATTATGGTAAAACTAATGCTGGTGTCCCACAAGGGTATGTGTTAGGTCCTATATTATTTTTATTGTATATTAATGACATAGCTGATAACTTAGAAAGTCTAACTCGCCTGTTTGCATACGATACATCCCTTTCATATTCTTCCTGTAACACATTAGACATTGCAACTTGTATGGATAGAGATTTAACTGTATTAAGTGAATGGTCAAGGTCATGGCTTACTCGGTTCAACCCCTCGAAAACAGAAATTTTGTTCATATTCAATACATTAGATAATGAAGATATATCCTTAATATTTGACAATACTACATTGGGTCCTGTCGATTCACATCGCCATCTAGGAGTAACTTTATCAAAAGATGCAAAATGGACAGCTCACATTAACACTATATACGAATCTGGTATGAAGAAAGTTAACACCTTAAGAAAACTTAAATACATTTTAAATAAAAAGAACCTTATCAGAATTTATAAATGCTTCATACTTCCTATTCTTGAATACGCGTGTGAGTTATGGGACGACTGCTCAACTACCGATAGACAAAGACTAGACAATGTACAGTTAGAAGCTGCTAGAATTGCATGTGGCCTTCCCATATTTTGCAAAAGGGAACTTATATACTTTGAATCAGACCTTGAACCACTTTACGAACGTAGGGAAAGGCGAACATTACTATTGTTCTATAAAATACATAATAATATGGTACCGCACTACCTTAATGACCTATTACCACCTTTAGTATCAACTATGTCTTCGTAGTCTTTAAGAAATAATGATAATTAATCGATTAACTCTCAGTGACAAATCTTATATACCAACGTCAGTAAGGCTATGGAATAATTTAGACAATAGTATTCGTACTAAGGAATCTTTTTCTTCTTTTAAATCGTCCTTAACCATAGTAACACCAAAATCCCCTTTTCACTATTTTTTCGGCAATAGACGGTTAGATATTATTCACACCAGAATTAGGCATAACTGTAGCTCACTAAATTACGACCTATTCAGGTGTAATTTAATAAACGACCCAGCATGTATATGTGGATATCAATGTGAAAATGCTTTCCATTACTTTTTAGATTGTCCAAACTATGTTCATATAAAGGATATTCTATTCCATGATTAATAATACCTATTACAACTGTCAATTTAGACATTTTACTATTTGGATACCCAAACTGTTCTCCTGATTGCAACAAAGTTATTTTTAATGCAGTTCATCGTTACATCCGAGCCTCCAACCGTTTTTGAATTCAAGAATTTGATCTTAGCACTTTTCTTCCTTCCTCTCTTTCTCTACTCTTTATGATAATATTAACATGGCAGTTTGTTTTTAAATTGCTATGCTATTTATACTGAAAATAGTAATGTTACCTCTATTATTGTCATGTCACTGTTTTGTTAATATCTGGGGAACGGGCATTATATAATGTTGTAAAAACTTGTAGCCTAATCCCCTGCATGTATATTATATGCAATAAATATGTTTAAGCTAATGATGGCAAAACGTCAAGGGATGCAGAATGTAAAAAATGCTTAGAAAAAGGCCATACTTTCCTTGACTGTATTTTTAAGTTTTACCACTATTTATCTCAAGACTTTCCCTACATAGAATATGTTTTTTACTTTAAGAGTCACTGCTTATAACCAAGCACTGTCACCTGAATGAGTCGATCATTACTGATACAATGCACATGGGACATACAAAACCTTTTATACTGGTAAAGGTAAGCTAAAGTTGTGTTTTAAATAAAAAGTCTCAAAAAGAAAATTAGTTACGTCATTTTGATCTCAGAAACATTCCAAGCACAGAGAATGCTTGTAGAATATAAATTCAACGCTTTAAGGACATACGTGCCAAAATGAAGTCTCCGTAGGATCTCTGTGAAAATTCCTGCATAGGTTCTTCAAACATATCTTAGTACCATGGTAAAAAAACCTCATAGGTTATACTGTTCTCTTTTGTCTATGAGCATTTCAAATTTATAATGTTGCCATTCTCGGCAAAGAGTCGGCATGCATTATTTTGGCTTTCTGAAATAATGTTACATAAGTAATAATTGGCACAAACAAACATTAAAGCAGTTAGAAAGTGATGTTTACTAAAAGTATGATGTACAGTGTATAGCAACTTTGTTGCATGAAATATACTCACGGAATTTTAAAGCTGTGCATGGTTGAACTTTGTTTTAAATGGACACGTTTGTTTTCAATTAGCTCACGGATTATACAGCTGAATAAAGTGTGTAGAATGTATTTGTGAACCTTTCCGTGAAATTTACGTTAATTTTGTATGTAAAAAGACGTTTGTCTATTTTGGCATACATTGGTCAGTAAACTCATTTGTACGGTACTTGCAACATGTTTCTAATGTTCATTAGTTGTGTTGGAACCAAATCATCAGAAAAACAAGCAAGGTTTGATTTATCAATCATGACGGCTATGCCACGGCTATCTGAAAATGCGCATTTTCGTTCTGTCAGCATATTGAAGGCTAGTATAATGAAAAAATGAGTCCGCTGTCCGATTTGGTCTTCATCCTAACATCATGTTGTCATTATGGAGACGTATCGACAAATTGGCAATGCTCACGAAAACCTACGATCAGAGATACCGCTTTTAACGTAACGTCGATATGATACGTATTTGTCTGTTACACTTGTGCGTGATCGTTTTCAGTCTTCAAACTTTACGGCTAGAAATATTCGAGGACTTCGTCTAATCAGCCGGAGGACAGTGCTGAAAAGATTACGCTAAATATTTTGAATCCGTCCACGACGACCTACTGTACGTCCCGTTCTGACGTCCTCCTTATTGTCTTACAGCATGGCAGCGTTCACCCACACGTTGCTCGCGTGCGTTGTCTATGCCTCTCTTCAGAGTTAAATAATCGAGGTCATTGACTAGCCCGCAGTATCATCCGATATCACGCTAATTGAGCACGTTTGGGATGAGTTTGGGCGTCATTTTCGACGTCTACCGAACAGCCATTGGCGTGTAAACAGCAGGCTGTTTGTTTGTTTAGTCATGGTATAGAATGACATTCCATAGCATTTTTTCGAAGCGTTGGCGAGGTCAATTCGACGATGTTGCCGTTGCTTGCTTTGATGCAAACGGAGGACTCATGCGTTATTGATCATGAGGCATGGGTTTGGACCCTTTATGACAAAAACACATGGCAGTACAATCATGATTGACTTCACACATTGATGACTCTTATGAAATGTTAGATAGATGTCTAGAATAACATGATAACAAAGTCAATATATATTTGGTGTGTTATTTCTATTATTTAGAAAGCTATTCCCAATGTACAGTTTGTATATTTCGTGAGTATATATGCATTTTTCTTGATTGCTTTTAGCTCAAATTCAATAAAAACACGAATTCAATCAAAATATATCCCTAAGAAATTGACAAAACTTCCCATGATAAATTCTTAAGGTGTGAGTAATCAGAAATGGTTTAACACATATTATGTTATAATGCTTCTTTTGAGAAAAAACCCAGACGGCTCCTCTATGTGATATCGGGTTCACGCTAATATTCACTTTTTATCGGAGTCCTGGATTTTCCCCTTAGCCTTATTTGATAGAGTATTTGCAAGGTTCACATACTTTCTTTTCCAGTGCCATTTCATGTTTTTTTTCCGTTTATTTTTTGCGATAAATAGAGATAGTTTAAAACCGAAAGTGCCTACGGGATGTAACCGATATGCATTGTTTCGTTAAATAACGATTTTTGAATTATCGGTCTTCGGTTCAAACTACCAAGTTTCGCAGGCACTAGGCGTGAATGTCCTTAAGCGTGTAAGCGGCGTCTGATCAGGATCGAAAACGTTTGACAACCTTAGGAAAATTGCTGCAGTCAGAACTTCAAAAAATAATTTTGCATGTCGGACAAAAAAGCAGACGATATTTTGTTTGCGGAATAGTTCAGAGAGACGATGATTGAGCCTTAAACTTATTTTTACTAGTAAGTTCAAGCTGCACAGTTTGTAAAACCACTTAAGTTTGATGGATAAGGACTTTTCGGTCTCCATATTTAATCTATTGAAGCGCAGTGACACATACATGTATACGCGTTTTTAAACAGTGTACAGTGTACGGGGTACATATGAATAATGCTAATACACAATATGTTCCTGTGCAAACAGTTCAGATCGATGTTATTTACTGAAATGGACTGATAGCAACCATGACGAAGATGAATACAAAGGAGGTTGAAATATTTAGAAATAATAACAGACGAACAGATCTGTATTTTATCTGGAGATCAACTAATCCAACACCGTTTCGAATTTATTTAGTCAATTTTCCTATTATCTTAAATCCAGAAACGCGATTCTAAGACTTACTCTTGGCGTTTGTATTAAGTATTTAGACAAATGGGACACAATTACATTTCATCACGACTATATTTAACTTTCGGCATGGAAAGGATGATTTCGCGATTACCTTTGTAATCAATTTGGATCCTGATGAAACGCCATGTAATGCGGTGTCTCACAATATTCCGAACTGTTTGACACTTTAACCCTGTTTTGGAAAGAAAGTTTAAAAATTATGTTTTAGATCAGGGTCCAAAGTTATAAAGCTTTTCAGTTGAGTCTCAAGTCGTTTTCAAGCCTAGGCTCCGATCTGACCAATCAAATGCTTGAGGACACACTCAGGCTCAGCTCAAACGCTTTATAACCTTGGAGCCAGAAGCAAACGCCAATTGTTTCAGATGAAGAGATACACTGCCAGCAATGAGGACCACCAATAATAGTGTACATAGTAAAAGTGCCCTATGAGTCCATTTCAAAGACAGACGGAACATGTATAAGGGGACTACAGTAAAACCTCTCTATTACAACCACTAAATTATGTTAATTATTAGGGTGTTTACGATAGGTGACCGCTTAAAGCAAGGTGACATTGAAACAGAAAGCTCCTATAGGAGCTTTCTGTTTCACTGTCACCTTGCTTAAAGCTGTCACCTGTCACCTCGCTATTATACACTCAATTAGCCTATCGTTTTAGTTGTCGTAATAGCGAGGTTTTACTGTAGTTGGAATGGAATCGTCAAGGCAACACTACAACTCGAGCTCAAGCACGACAAAATCGCTTCAGATCTAATGTTTGGTCTCGAAGCAGTGAGTGTTAATATACAGTTGTGGGCTGTCTGGAAACTAAAGTGAAAATGAATACCCTTTTCCTGTAACAGATCATGGTACCTTTGACATGCTGACCTAAATTGCAACCCCATGCACCCTCCTCATTTGCTATCAGCACTCCAAAATTGGAATGATCTACCCGTTGTGAAACAAAAGCGTGACAGTCAGAGAGACAGACAGACGGACGGACTGACAGACGGACATACAGACGGACACAACTATAAACAGCCTGTATCCACTAGGAGACATACTTCTGTACAACACCTAATATCAATACAGACAATTTACATTACAATGCGCACTAATAACTGACGATTCCGAAGCTTTCGTAGATATATTACTTTTCAGGCATATGAACACCGTTGTGAATCCGTGACAAAAGGATTTGGCATAGAAGAAGAGACGTTACAATTTTTATCAACCAATGACCACCAGATTGAAAAAAGGCTACAAACAAATCTTAGCGTTTGCGTCTACACACAAGATAAACTAAACGGTAAGCATTGGCTTATACAGTGCAACACTCTATTACGACCACTAAAACGAAGGACAATTTGTTGTATAAAAGACAGGTGACAGCTTAAAACAAGTTGACATTGAAACAGAAAGCTCCTAAAGGAGCTTTCTGTTTCACTGTCACCTTGCTTTAAGCAGTCACCTGCCTTAATCACTTAATAATGAACAAAATATAGTGGTCGTAAAAAAAGGTTTTACTGTAGTTGAGAAGGTATTGAGGCATGTACGTTGTAGGTGAAACATATCTAGATAACCATTCTAGAAATATGAGTGCAATATTTGAATAATGTGTCATTCTAAAATCAGTGCCAGTATGCATGATGTTTGTCTGTTAACCACATACAGTTATAAATGATGAAGTGTCAACAAATTTAACCGTCCTTGGTGTTTATCGAAGGATACGACTTTTTATCTACTTAACATCATTTATTGGCCTAGCTTATGTGGTTTCACATTGTCAGTTAAACATTGTAAATCCCATGCTCAAAACGATGGTTTTGTCTGTACAAAGAACCATTGAAGGGTTTACCTTATAGTTGATTGTTGGTTAGTAAATCCCAATGAAAACTCACTTGAGTATGAATATGCCAGGGCATCTCTAGACAGTTTTAGAGGAGGAAACGCGAGACTGGACTTCAATGTTAAAGTTATATTCTTCAGTCAACTCATTTAAAAAAAAATCATATTCTTGTGAACAGATTTTCAAACGTGCTTAGTAATGTAATTTCCGTATAATTTTCAACATTTCCCATACTTTCTTTTTCATGAATTGGTATAATGTGACCCTTTGACAAGCATAAAGGAAAATGCCTAAGTTCCAAACCATAAATTTTGTTAAATAATTCATCTAAATACTTTGATGATATATTGTTACAATTATTAAAGATTTAATTTATTAAGTAATCATGACCACCAGATTTACCATTTTTAAGCTTCAAAATAGGTCTTACGATTTCAGAATTTGAGAAAGATCTAGTGTTATTCAATTCATCAAAGAAAATCTGTAAATAAAACCAGGAACGTATATTCTCTATATACATTCCTGATTAAATTGAAGTTTGCAATTAAGTGGTATTTTGGACAAATGAGTATGAACGTCAACCTACACATATGATATAGACTTGAGTCATTCAGTTTTTTCACCAGGGCTGCGATTTCTCGGGCATTTTTCGGAATATTCCGATTTTTGTCCTTGTTCGTAGCAGAGTGCAGCTGAAAGCAAATTGAAAGTAAAACAGAATGCGCCTCAAGGCGCATTCTGTTTTACTTTCAACTTGCGTTAAGGGTTTATTCTGCGAGTGGAGAAACCATTTAGAGCGAGGTTTACCGGCACGTATTGGTTTCTCCTCGAGCAGAATAAAACCCTTCTATCTCATGCAATGACGTATTATTCGATTTATCCCATGTCTGAATGAATTTGGCCTTTCAAGTTTACAGTAACACTAAATTTGACAAGTTTCACCTAATTTCTGACATACAAAAAAACCAGCTCCCGGCCGAACTGCGCTTAGTTAATCTACCCAACAGAAAAATGACCACAAAAAGTAAGTCGATTAAAATTCGACAAGTTATAAATTCTAATTCAAATGGGCTATACTTCACCCTTCAACTTAAAATTGCCGAAAATAACGACTGGAAATTGTCACCAGTTTTCGCGTTACTCGTCAAGGTCGTTTAATGTTTTAGAACAGTTTCTTTTCTTACCTCTCTAATTCAAAGTCTATATCCCATGTATTTATTATGTCGAAATTTTCTACTAAGTCTGGCATACTGCTTTGTTTATAAGCATACCTAAAGTATCCTTCAACTTGTTGCTCTACATTATACACATAACAGATCATGTATTGCTTTAGTAGAAAACCGAATCAGAGACGATTAAAGAATGGTTCCTAACAGCGTAGGTCAATATGAGAATCGAAATAATGGATGGCTATGTAGATTTATTTGTGAACTTGTTTTCAAAGGGCAATATTTATTCAGAACAATGGGTTGTGCTATGGAAATGATTATTTTTAAAACGCGTCAATATGCAAACTTTTTATACAACTTAAATCAACGTCACATTGTTTCTACCTCCGTGGCCCAACGGTTATCATCGGCGACTCCTACCACAGCGATCTGAGTTCAAAAATCCACTCGATACAAACTTATATATATTTTTTGTGGATGCTAAATCGTTATTTTACATATTAAGGGTGGTTTTTGCGTCTAAAATTCAACTTCCCCGCTATTTGCTTTGAGTAATGAAAATTGAGAAAAATCCGGTGTATTCATACAGCTACTATACAGATAAAATTGCTACTGTACAGATAAACCTAGGTTTCTTATGCTACCCCTTTATTATGTCACAGGAGGATGTAGTGACGGGATAAAACTCAATAGTAGATACATGTATACAGTGAAATTGACTCTCTTTCTATATATATATTAACCAAACAGATAACTTATTAACTTATATGTAAATTGTTTTTATTTGTTTGTATATGACATAAATGTAGCTAAGATATGCAGTAAAACTTCTCCAGAACGACCTTAAACTAGAATCCTAATTGGCTGCCTAAAAGACAAGTGACAGCTAACAGCAAGGTGATTGCTGAAAGAAATTTCTGTTTTTCTGTCACTCTGCTTTAATGCCACCAGTGCAGTGTACTTCAACAATAGTATTTGGGATTGGTTCAGCACTACAGTAGTGTGTGACAAGGCTGCTTAATCTCCCCACCACTCTTCAACATCTTTCTAGGGAAATGATGTCGGTTGCTTAAGCAGACCAAGATCGAACGGTCAGCATCTTTAGGGGGGCGATCACGAACTTGTGCATTGCATATGAAATAGATAGTATAACAGGGAAGAAAGAGAAGCTAGCCAATCTAGTTGAAAGCCTTGCCAATACATCAACCGACTTTGGCATGCAAATCAGCAAAGAAAAAGACAACGTTTTTGACTAACAACATCAATGACATCAGCACTGACACCATGGTTAATGGGAGGGAGTTTGAATTCGTTTATCGTTTTAAGTACCGTGATGTGACAGTTCCTGTTGAAGGGTTGAATAAATACGAAAGACTCAAGCAGGAAACGTAACACACACACACACACACACACACACACACACACACACACACACACACACACACACACACACACACAGAGAAAACAACACGCAAGACAAACATTAAGCTAAGTGAATATAGGAACCCGCCTTGGTACGGTCAGTAGCAATCAATAACCAACTATAAATTAATTAATTATTAACAACCACTGGGGGGGTTAAACCTGGGTTTAGGGGCGCCCAACCTCACACTTATCTCCTATATTCACCTATAAAGACAAACAGTGTACATAAAATATAAACCCTGTTCCACAACCTCACAATCAAAACGACCGCCAGCACAGTAAGTAAATACATGTAAAACATTTAGCAAAAATTCTATGACAAGATCATTAGTAACATGGGAAAGAATTAAACATTCAAGCCCGTGTTAAAAATAACCCACTATGGCAACGGTCAAATTGTACTCAAGCGACTAGTCTGTAGTTACGAGTAACTGTAAGACATGGAAGGGTCTAGGGTACGACAGAGAGGGAGAGAAAAAACAAAGCACGAAAATCCGACATAACTCTCCCGGTTAAGGACGGTTTTAAAGATACATCATCATGTAGTGCTAAGCCCTGTCTGTCGTCGCACAACCAAAGAGGAAAGCATAGTTATCAATTGTAGATTGATCGATAACCAAACGTGAAGTGCGCAGCAATATAGTTGGATCATAATCTTTTTTGAGGAAAAATCTAATACGTTTCACAAATAGGTTTTGAAAATGTATATGTCCAAGAATCTTACGAAGTCTGTAAATCACATCACCATAAAACTCCGGATGTGAAATACCTTGCCGCAGAAAATACTTTAAGTTACATTTATACTTGTTAATGAGAGGAAGATTTCTATAAAAGAATTTAGAAAATGTTTTACGAAGTTTATGAAATCTGTACCCCTGTTTAAGAAGCTTTTCAGTAATAGTTTTCTTACGAATGTGGAAGTCCTCAACAGAGGTACAGGCCCTAGCAAAGAATCTGAGATACTTAAAGAGCAGTTCACAACACAGCAGCACTTGCAAATTTAAAGTTAATATTGAATGATCGAAATGTAAGCCTCAGTTCAAAAAATAAAATTGATGCGTTCACTGGTCATGTATATGCCTAAATGCCAGAGAGACTTGTACCTTGAATGTAGACTTTGAGCGTGTAAAATTAGTGCGTTTGAGATGATATGCTTCAGAAAACTACTTTGCATATCGTACATTGTACACATCTCAAATGTGGAAGTTTGTAACAGGATCAAGCAAGCCATTGGACTTTTTGAAGACCTGCTGATAATTGTCAAGCAACGTAGAATGAGATGGTTCGGGAATGTAGACAGAAAAAACTTCGGGAAGAAAACCTTACAGAGTGGACAAATCTAAGACTAAAGGAAATGGTTCGGAGGGCAGAAAACAGAGGGGAAAAAGAGAAGCTTGTTGTCGGGTTATCTTTGTTACCATGACTGTCCACTAGACTACGAGATAGGTGCAAGATGAACGTTGATTTAGCAGTCACCTAATACTTTACACAATTTAGTGGTTGTAAAAGAGAGGTTTCACTCAAGAATTAATAAATTCATACCAGTGTATTATCGTTTAAGAGAACACGGTCTTAGGCCGAGTGATTTAATTACCAGCATATCAATGACTACCCGTGTTATATTGCACGATACTATAATGATATGAATTTATTATTTTGATTCTAACATGTCAATTCAACTACAATTTGTAACGCCGCAACGGCGCTACAATTCCTTAAAGTTTGGAAGCCATGTTACGTTACATGTTAAACTGTTACAGCGCGAACGTATTTTATAGAAAATTTAAACATAGCTACGTTCCTTCTTTGCTTTTGGAGTGTTCGCAAAATGTGCTAGACTCAAGTTTTATTCACAGATTTGTATCCAAGTAGCTGGCCAAATGGACCATATGCCGTACTCATGGCTAATACTGGATGTCCTGAACCACTGAACCACGGCTGGGAAATTAGTTATATACAGGCAGAAACTCAATATGGCGATTCAAGAATCTCTGACACCGATCAATGCCACGGTGTACACATGTTCGGGTCAGTGTTGGAACCTTATCACTCTCAGAATGCTCAGTTTTTCTTTTGCTTTAAATATGGACAACAAGACCACAACAATGAGATTTTCTGGCCTCGAGGCAATTACAGTATTCTTGGCACAGATGAGGGATGTCCTGAAGGTAAGAATCTCTGAGACGATTTTTAACATTTTAAAAATAAAAGATGTTTTCTGAATGTCATAACCTCATTAATCCTGAAAAGATGTCGTTAAGTTATTTTATATATACACCTCGTCTCCTGTTTAAACAGCAAGAAACGTTGGATTAAAGAGATTACGTTTTTAACAAAATATACAGCATTTGTTTAAACGGCCCGATTTAAACTGTTAGCTATAAATGCAGTTGGCTGCTGGCATTGGATACATTTTAGATTAAAGGCAGTCTGATAGAAGAAATTTCGAAAAGAGTGTAAAACAGTTAGGATCCGTATCAGACGCCACGTGACTTTTTAATGCATGGTATACATGCAATTACAAACCGTGTCTTCTGCTAATAGGATATACTTATACTCAACAAAAAAAGGAAACTTTACATTTTTTAGGTTCGGTTTCAGCGAGGTTTCAGTTACGATTCATAAATTGTTCGCATTGCATAATTTACTGATCGATAAAGAACACACAGAGCCATACTCTCGCTCAGTTTTACTGCGCACGACGTAGCACGCTTTCCACTTCCGGTATTTATCACTGACGGCGAGTTGACTTATTCAGGGTTCATTTCAAGTAAACTTACTGCCATAGACTAGACAAACGTAGTCTGTATTCAAAACACAAAAAGAAGAAAAAAAAGCTGTAAACATTTGCGTTTCAAAACTGAGACGCCACACCTTACTGAAAATCACAGAAATCAGACCAGTTGGCATGCTTAAGGCGGGTGCGTCAGTAACTGCTGTTGTGCATCATTATGACCGCATCCGGTGCGATCAATAGCCTGACTACTCGTTACAAAGTTATTGGGTTAGTCCGAGAGCGGTGATGTCACGTACAGTTGACCACGCTATCACGTTAACGCACCGACGTAAACGTTCATCCCAGTAACGGTTACTCCTCGACGGTTTTGATCACTGCCGAGAAATAAGGAATCGTCTGATGCAGATTCACGTCCCTATCCCTAACCGTAATCTGTATACTGGGCAGATATTCACTGCACCCACAAGGCCTAGAATAACGTCAACATCATGCTATGGCCTGCGTTGTCACCAGAAGAGAAACCAATAAAGCATGCATGTGGTGTACTGGGAGACGTATGCGGAACAATTACCAGATTGACACGACCAACGGCCTCAGGCGTGCTCTTGTTCGATAATGACACGTCATAATAGTAGATGACGTGATTAGACGGTACACCAGAGACAGAGAGTTGCTTGCAGTAGGCCTTACAGTGAACATGCACACTACTGAGGTGACTTTCATAATAACTTTTTGCAGTGAAAACAATCTGTAAAGTTTCTTTTAAGCAAAGCAAGAGATTTCTTTCGCGTATTGCACGTTCAAGTTCATATTGGCGATTAGCCCGAAGAACGTAATGATGGCAGTTTTTGTACAAAATGGAGCGTACACCGCGGAAGATTTGCCATTGGAGATCAATATGCATGACTTTCATTGCAATAGCAGGGCATGCCGGTAGGTCTTGGTCATCGTGGACTCCTGAAATCATTGACGAAACTTTAGTAATTGGTAAAAGATAATACAACATATTGTTCTTCCTATTAAAAAGCCTATTCCGAGGTAATTTACTCATAAAGAAGTGTCAAGACATTAAGAAATCCGGAAAAGATTGTAACGGTTTATTAATTTGTTCGTGTCAAGCCCTCGGTCCTTCTTTACTCTCTGCAGCGATGTCAAAACAGTCCATCTTTTTTTGTTCAGTTTTGACAAACTATTGAATGTATTTCAAAACATCAGAGACAGTGTATACCGTAAACGCCTAAAACTTTAGTTTGAACTTTCAAATACGAATGTGTTTACCATATATATCAGACTTATGTTAAGTTGTTGCATAAGTTTCATGTCAAGATGTCTTTGCATTTTGCTACAAATTGAATTTTAATGAGACAATCCACTTGTACTTAGATTGTAAAAAAGACCGATTCAATATCGTATTGCCGTAAACGATTAAGTTAAAACTTCAGTTTGAACATTCAAATATGAATAAGAATGGGTTTTCTATGTAGCTCATACTAAGATTGAGTTGTGGCGTAATTTTCATGTCAATCAATCTACGCATTTTGCTATAAATTAAATTTTAATGAGAACACCCGCTGGTGCTTCGATGGAAGATCGATTCAATGTTGTCTTGTCGTAAAGGCTTAAACGTCAGTTTGAACATTCAAACATTAATAAGAATGAGTTATACATGCAGGTAAGGCCTAGATTAAGTTGTTGCGTAATGTTCATGTCAATCTGTCCACGTATTTTGCTATATAATAAAACTTTAATGAGGCCACCCACTGGTGCTTCGATTGAAGGTCGATGCAATATCGTCTTGTCGAAAACGCTTAAAACTTCATTTGATCATTTAAACGTTAAAAGAATGGGTTATTCAATGAAGCATGTAGCTCAGATTGAGATTGAGTAGTGACACAGTTTTCATATTAATCTGTCCACGGATTTTGCTACTAATTAAAACATAATGGGTCTATTCACACATTTGTGAAAACTACCTTCACTTTTCTTTTATTCAATCGGCATTTTCCAAACACTAATTAACGTGTATGCGATGCGCGTAGGGGTTAATTGTTGTTCTGCCTTTATTTTAATTATTCTTTTGTGTCAAAACTTGAAAAAGACGCGTCTTTAAAGAACGTATGTATTGTTAAATAACTGTAGGAAGTATTAAAGAAGCAAGTGATAATTAATTCCAAATATCGACTTTTTTTCCTGATCGTCGCTAACGCTTATATAAATCTTGAGGACCTGTTCTCGCGAAGTCTCGCTCAACGGTCTCGTTAGTATAAGTCATTGGAGTCGTGTATCTCTGGTATACACTGTCTCTGAAAACATACATCTGATTCTTACTGCAAAACGTGACTATGTTGGCATATTTAAACAAACGTATTGTTTCCTATATATGCTTAAAGGTTTCCAGGAGAACAATTGCTCATTGCGAAGATATTACAGAAGTATGTTGTCGACAGGAGGGCCGACGTCATTCTATGAAGAAGAATACATGCATGGGAGTAAGTAAAGAGATTGATCACTCTGTACTACGAGAAATCTAAACGCAATCTATTATAACACTATAAAGCAGTCACACTGCCGACTTACATTCAAAAATAACTTGTCAAGGTTATAGATTGTTAGCGAGTGTGTGCTTTGCGTGTGTGTTATCGCTGTCAATGGCCATTGTCAAATTATCACAATCATTTATTCTAATCGTTAACTAAAACTTGTCGAAGATGCGTACATAGTTTTAAGGAAATGTGGCTTATTTTTGTAGGTCAACAGTAATGCAGAAAGTTACACAAAGGGAGTCCTTTATTTCTGCTGTTATAAATAAACCGCATGCTTACACGATCGCTATGTTTAGAATGGCCGTTTAAACTGCATAAATAGAGGAGATTATATGAGAGCTCATTATTTATCATTTTTAATAAAAGAGTTGACTAAAATAACATGACGCGAGCCTTGGCGAGCGTCATATTCATTTTAGTCAACGAGTTTAATAAAAATGATAAATAATGAGCACGAATGTGATATTCTATTTATCATATAACAATTTTAAGCACCTATAAAACTAAATCAAGCCGTAGTTTGTAGACCCTCTGCTATATAGATTTTACGCCAAAACGTTACGTTGATGACGTTAACGTCATAGCAAATGACGTCATATGGTGTAATGCTACAGGCAGCGCTTGTGGCCAAACAGGCTTGAGCGGAGCCCAACACACGATATTCCACTAGTGGATTACGATATTTACATAACGGCTTTATGCAACTCCTAGACCACAGGTTATATGATAAACATTCCTCTAAATTCAAAAGTTTCAGAAGTATGAAGGACTTCTTTTCACATGATTCACTGCATTGGTTTTCTTTCGAAAAATCTATAATGGGATACTCTGATAAAATCTTGGCACTTTTATCATCCTGCATAGATTATTTATTCCCCAAATATTTGTATGATATATCAGGTTTGCAAGCCTAGTATATCTTCAAATGTATTTAGGATCAATTTTAACAACACATTGCAAAATGACAAACAGTACAGACCTATCTCAAATTATTCTCAGAGGGCTGATGTGTGGATCTATCTTGTTTGCAGAAGACAAGTGCACTGTTTATTAAGACACGACTTGTAAATAGTGCAAGTATGCGTCTAGGTGTTAACCCATCGCTCGTCAAGATGCGGAAAAAAGTATAGTTTGCTTTGACTCTTTTTCAGTATATGTTATTATAGTTTTACAAGGAATATAATAGAGAAATGCCCCAAAAGGTGCTGATATTGCGTACATAGAGCATATTGAATGAGTGTGTTTTCAGTATTGAATTAATTGAACGAGTTGGATATAATAAAATGTTGCAAGCATTGGCGACCAACCTATCATTTTATCCAACGAGTTAAATAAATTAAATGCTGAAAACACACGAAAATAAAAGTTTATTTTTCACATAAATGCCAACTGTGACATAAATCCGAATATGCATACGTTCTCGTTGTCCTCGGTTGTTAGGAAAAAGATTTGTCATAACTGTTATTAGGTTTTATTCAGCCGTAGATAAAAACACTTATCAAACTAAAGTAAAGACAAAAAGTCAATGTGTTGGAAGTAGACCTCTCTGAAAACATACTCAAAGTTTGAATTAATATCTCATCTAAAATGTTCTTCTTGACTAAAAATGATCAGTTGACACTCAATTTTGTTTTCGGAATTGCTTTACTGTTTGCTGTAACGCTTGACATTTAAAAAAGAACATATTTATTCTGAGTCAAAATTAATACTAAAGCTCTAAGCAGTACGATTTGCAACCTGATTTACAGGACATTGGTTCGAACTTGAGTTCTAACTCCTAAGTTCGAACTGTTTCCAGAACATCCAAGATCTAAGACATAAGTTCAAAGTTCTAACTTATAAGACCGAATTGTTACCGGAACATCTAAGATATAAGACCTCATTTCTAAGTTCAAACTCCTAAGTTCGAGTTGTTACCGAAACATCTAAGATCTAAGACCTAAGTTCTAAGTTCTAGTTCCGGCAACGATTCGAACTTAAGAGTAAGAGCTTAGGTGTTAGATCTTAGATGTTCCGGCAACAATTCCGACAACAATTCGAATTTAGGAGTGAGAACTTAGGTCTTAGATCTTAAATGTACCGGGAATATTTCGAACTTAGGAGTACGAACTAAAGTTCGAATTAATGTCTTCTAACTTCTATCTCAAAAGGGCCTCAATGGGCTTCCGTAAAAGTTCCAACAAACAATTCAAACTTAGGTGTTAGAACTTAGGTCTTAGATTTTAGATGTTCCGGTAACAATTCGAACTAAGGAGTTAGAACTTAGACCTTAGGTCTTCGATCTTAGATGCCCCGGCAACAATTTCGGCAACACTTCGAACTTAGGAGTTAAAACTTAGAACTAAGGTCTTAGATCATAGATGTTCCGGCAACAACTCGAACTTTAGAGTTAGAACTTAAGTTCGAATTAATGCCTACTAACTTCTATCTCAAAGAAAAACTTTTCGGACACTTAAAAATGTTTCAATCAGTCGTGGTCATCCAAGTTTGTCGATCTTGATTCTCTGACTTGTTTAAAGTTGACGTAGTAAATAGTATTTCAATGTTTCGTTAATTAGTATACCGGGTATTGTATACACAAAGTGTACCGTGTGATTTATAGTTCACTGTAAAGTTTGCACGTTAATAATCTATAATGTCTTTATTTGTTTATCAACCAACATGCATATATCATTGTGGGTGTATGTATGTGTGATTTTTCCCCATAGATTTGCATATAAGATTGAAGTTATGTGACAAAAGTGACGATTATGCGGAATTCAGTTCAGATTGGAAGAAACCATTTATATTTCCCACGGTAGGTAATACCTGTTTAAATATCAGTTAATCAGAACAAAGACCTAATACTTATCAGATATCTTATCTTAGTTGCAGTTGAGCATATGTAACTCATATTTGCTGAAGTTAAATTAACACAAGTGTTTTTATTGAAATTTGGTAATTGGAATTTCTTTAGTCGAACATGTCCATATTTTTAAGTCAATGCCTCGCAAAACCACGTTTTAAGTTTGAAGTACGGCTAGTTTTGACTGAAGGAGTTCTAGTTGACGAGATTTGAATCTTTCTGTGACTGTTAGGTATGCGATAAATTGTTGTCATTAAAAGATGTGAATAACTATTTTGTATCATATTTGATCTTTATTTTAGATAAATGTTCTTCTAAATGCTACATGAAATGAATTGCATTAAAGCATGGTATGAATTTTAAATGTTATTCTGTTTTATTCCCGTCACAGAATTCGACCTGTATGGACGAGGTTAAAGGGTTTACCCTACGAACAGAAAATATATACGCACTCCGCGCATGTATTTACATTCCCCATGAAGGAGAAAGAGACAGTATGTATCATCTGCTTGAAGTACTTATAAGACGTGTTGCGTTTGTACGAAAGCCCCGTGATGAGATTCCATATTCCTACTTCCAACTTCCATCTTCCAACTTCTTACTTCCAAGATAATTTGCTATTATTGTTATTGTATATCGCCCGCGTTCTAAGTTCCTACTTCTTAGTTCCGAGTTCCATGTTCCAAGTTCCATGTTCCGACTTCCAATTTCCATCTTCCGACTTCCAAGTTCCATGTTCCGACTTCCAAGTTCCGTGCTCCACGTTCCGACTTCCAGGTTCCATGTTCCGACTTCCATGTTTCATGTTCCGACTTCCAACTTCCGACTTCCACGTTTATCCTCACTATCAGTCGAAAAACCGTTTGCCCGTAACCTAGGGCCAGGGTTTAAAAATAGACATGCGTGAAGAAAAGCGGCGCGAAACTATGACGTCACGATCAAAGTTAGAATTTCGAAGTTAAAATGTGGAAGTTGGAAGTCGGATGTTGGAAGTTGGAACATGGAACATGGATATTTGAAGTCGGAACATGGAACTTGGAATTCGGAACATGGAACTTGGAAGTCGGAACATGGAACTTGGAAGTCGGAACATGGAACATTGAACCTGGAAGTCGGAACATGGAACTTGGAACATGGAAGTCGGAACTAAGAAGTAGGAACTAAAAACGTGGAAATTTTAACTTGGAAGTTGGAATATTGAATGTCACCACGGGGCTTTCGAGCATTGTATTGGTTCACAAAAGTCGTATAATCTATCATGATTAGTTCTTATGTCTATGTCTTGTACGCATTTATTGTTAAACAATCACTAACTACAATGGTACACAGCCTTTAAAGACCGTACAATTTGCTTAACCAATGACATAAGCCCTATATCATGACATTGCTGGATAGGGCTTACAGATGCAATGCCTGTTGTCCGAACCATTTCAATAAATGGATAAACCCTATGTGCTTCTCATCTCAAACAAAGGATTTAATCGCTTAACGTTAGACTTCTATTACATCGTTTTCGTTTTGTGTAAACACTGTTCTATTTCAGATGATTACTGAGTTAATAATTATGCACTCTGTGCATCATATACGCTGCCGAATAATTCTTTGTATTTTTACACTTAGAGTCTTTTGTTTAAATTCCGAACAAGTTGACTACAACACCTAAGGAAGAATAAGGAATGCTAGCGTTTTTATTACAGATAATATGTGATTCTCACTCATTCAAATGGTTTTGAACGCAAACGTATTTCATTTGAATGTTAAAGGGAAATGGACAGCTGGTGATAAATATCTTTTAAATGAAAGATATTGAAAAAAATCGCCTTCTGCCTTTGGAATTTTGAAAAATAATAAAAAATGAAGTAGTTAGAGCCGTTCAAACTTTGTGATATATGACTGTGCAAGCGACCATGGGGCCGCCATTTTGTTTACCTGTGTGACGTAACTAAGGCCTTCCGCGAACTTCCGGTTATAGCGAGTCTAACCGGGAATGCCGTAGAGTGCGCGGAATTTACATCGATAACATTAATAAACTGAAATACTGAGAAAAATTGGACATGTGGAGGAAGGTAAAAACACTTTAGAACTTCAGTGTTACGATTTCGATCCTAAATTATCAGAGAAATGTAATATTAGAAGACAGAGACTACGACGGGTCGGGCGAAGAGAAAGCGCATTCGCCGGACGAATTTGCGACTGCAATACTTGTGTTTAAATGCCTACAAAGGAGGTTAATACTTGCTGCAGAACAAAGGAAATGACGATTGGGTGTCTTGGTGACAATGAGTGCATAGCAGAACCATCAAAATTTCGAGCTATTAGTGCTTAATCCAGCCATACATGAGGTAGCGTATATCAGGCAAATCTCATAGGACACCGGAATCGGGCACGGATACTCTTGATAATATTTGCATACTGGCTGTGAATAAAGGCATCGAAGCCCTGTGACTTTCGAAAAAAGTTTCTCTGATATATTTAGTCTTATCTGTTAATATTTCCGTAAATATTAATCATAAACATCGGCTCCAGGATATCTTCGTTTTTTACGGGGCTACGACTAAAACACGAGCAGATGAAGACGATAAGACATGTGCCGATTTTTATAACATCCAGTCAGAGACAGTGTACAGCCATATGGCTATACACTGTCTCTGCACCCAGTACAAAACGGATGAGATATTACGTTTTTATTTAATAAAATAAGGGGGATCAAATTATTTTTCTGGTCTGTTATGAATTTTCCGTGACGTTTAACATCGGTTCTGCTCCTCAATCGGACATACAGTTTTAGAAAATAGACCATTTATTCTCGGTATCGCAACATCCGGGAACTTTCGTACATCCAGGTCTCAATCACAGAGTTTCTCAATATCTCATTTGGATCCAAACTGTTGCTGACCTTTAAGTACAGTCAGTTTTGATTCCGATCTGGGTCCTAACTGTTTGTCAGTCTCTCGTACGGATCAAAGTTTCTTCAATGAGCTTTTCAATACATTCAAACCCTAGTTTGGATTTTCAATCACAGAGTTTCTCAATATCTCAGTTGGATCCAAACTGTTGCTGAACTTTTTGCACAGTCATTGACATGACAAATGTGGAATATCAATTTATCATCTAGCAATTGAGACTGGCAATGTCTGATTAAGATCCAAACTGATTAATTGTCTGCTGAACAAAGTATTTGCTATTCTGATCTGGGTCAAAACTGAACGCTCTAGATAACGTGACCCGAGTGCTCATTTATTGTATTAATGTCGTTTTTTACTTATCGTTATATATCTTGAGCTTATATAAAGATCTATGAACATCATAATCGAAACAGATTCAGGACATATTTCAGCAGGCGGCTTTGATCTAGATCGCATTTTATGCTGACATTCATCATCAACCACTAATCAATTAAGCTGCCTTGCAAATTGTACGATATGGACCGGAAATGTTTATACACATTCTCTTTCTGCCTAAGACCCCCTCTGTGAAGAAGTAAGAAGCTTTAGGCCTGCAGGGCATAAAGATCCATATTACGTAATCTAATTAGCCGCACTTGTCAAACAGGGTTGTGATTTTAAACACAGGCTAGCTAGTTGGCTACTTAAATATGCGATTACACGCCACGAGCCTTTTACCCTTTACCCCATAGCCTGTTTCTACTTCTGAAAATATGTGACCACTTAAAACAGGTTGAAAATACTTTCAGCCTGCTTTAAGCTTTTATCTGCTAAAATATAGAAAATATTTCTTATGATTTTTATTTGTGACAGTATGATATTGAAACTATTTTCTTCAGTATATGAAGGAATTAATTAAAGGCGTTAAAAGGCGTATTTATGGGGGAAAGGGTTACATCAAAACAAAAAAGCCAAGATCTTAAAAAAAAAAGGAGAAAAAAAGAAGATTGGACACTTCTAGCTCTTGTGGTTTTGTATAGATCTAGATGTGTATGCTGCTTTTTTAAAAAGGTTAGAGTCTACCATAAAACTCGAATTTAAATTAAAATTCATTTAGGCCTATCTAAAAGTTGTTTGAATTTTTTTCTACAGAAATGACGAGTGTAAAACTACACCCAGAAATAAGAACGATAAAACTAGATCCAATCAAAATCGGTTTTGGACTCAAGTAAGATCGCTCTATCAGATCGGGATCTAGAGAATCGCGATGATTAAATTAAGAAAGAAAAAAACCGATCTAGATCTACCCGTACAATATGTAGATCTAGTAATGAGACTTTTTTCATTAAGAATTTCTGTAGCGTTGAATTCCTAAACAGAGACGAACCAGCTAGAAAATGCTGATTTGTAAACGAGTTGGTAGATCTAAGCCAGTTCAACATTTAGGTCTAGATCAGCACAATATCGCACTGATTATCAGATTTTTTTTTTATTGTAGATCTAGATCTAATAATTATAATCATCAATCAAGGTAATATGGATTGTTTTCCCAGATTCTATAGCTGGGAATTCAAACGGACATTTCTCTAAGCCGATTAACGATAGTAGCTTCTGATCGTATCTGGATCTACACGACCTTTCAAGTTCATCATAATCAATATGAATATACCATCTATCTATTATCTTTTTTTTTAACTGTATGCGACCTTGAATTAAGCTTGCCGTTACCTTTACTGACGAAGTGTGAACTGTCCGTCCAAGTTACAGTGGTTGAGTGAAAGAGCCAATCAGCGTTTAGGCCTTTGTGACGTCACAAAATGGATAAAAATCGAGGGTTCCGAATGATAGCTTTGCCAATATGGCGGCGCCCGTTCCAATTAGCGATAGCTTACCTGTATGCAGTAAATCGAACTTTTTCGTACCTTATCGATGAGTAATAATTGCAGGACCTTCATGAATGTTGCTTTTAGGATAAAATCTAGGATCTAAGATCATATTGTCATCAGCTGTCCGTTTTCCTTTAAATATGACGATTTGTTTTAATCAGAGTGGCAAACAGTGTTGAGACTGATCTGACGTCGGCGTAAACGACAGCATAAAATACTGTTTTGCGTCGATATGTCGTCATTACTGCATTAGAAATATACGATGGATGTTCAAATTGAAATGCAACTCGGGTTATATTATTCATTTAGCACGCTTTTCGCGAAAACAAATTACCTGGATGACCTAGGGGCATCAATTATCTTTCAGTCGACACCGGTTTTGTGTATATCAGTCCAGTCTAGCTTTGACTACACACCGATACACATTGTATACTCGTATATACTAATGATAAAATGGTTGGGAAAAAGTCTGCGTTCACTACCGAAATACGGGCCTATATCAAAAACCGCTGTTTTCTTGGTATAGGTGCAAAGGAGATATTTCATGAAACATGCTCCATTTATGAACCTGGTGAGCTGTCTTATGCCTCAGTAACTAGGTGGTGCAAGAAGTTTGCATGTGGCATTACGTCCTTTCAAGATGCACCCTGTGGCCACCGCATGCGGACAGCAACCAGCCAAGAAATGGTAGAAAAAATACAGGATATTGTATCAACAGATGCAAGATTTACTGTTAGGGAAATAGCCCGAAAGGTAGGGATTTCAATAGGAGCTGCTCATACCATTCTGAAGAAACCTCTTAAATTGAACAAACTCTCTGCACGATGGATACCCTATCTGCTCACAGGGGAGCAGAAACTCATCCGGGTAAAAACTGTCAAAATGGTGCTTAAAATGTACCCAAATTACAATTTGTTTTTCACACAGATGGTACGTTTTGCTATGCATGGCCTTTTCATGTGTTTTGTAGCCCGTATTTCGTTCTGAAACTTGCGCTTGGGCTCGTAGAAATGAACCCAGGTCTCATCGCCTGTAACACTATTGGCGAAAGAGCGACTGTTGTATGTTATTGTCTTCACAAATCAGGGACTTGCTTGCAAATTGCTCTACCGAAAGGAAAATCGGTCAATAGCAAGTTTTACAGAGGGGTTGTTCTCAAGAAAATGAGAACATACTTCAACAAGAGAAGGCCTGCAACGGGTTTGTCGGGTGTTAGGTTATTGCACGACAACGCGTCTTGCCACAAGTCTGCCATTGTACGTGAGCTTCTGAGGCAGGAAAAAGTAGTCGACCTTCCACATCCTCCTTATTCACCTGGCATTGCCCCTTTTGACTTCTTCCTGTTTCTGAAACTCAAAAAGTACCTCACATGAAGAAAATATAAAACAAGAAAAGCTCTTGGCTCAGCCATATTACAGTGTCTCAATGGTATACCAAGAAAGGACTACGTTAATGCTTTTAAAACTTGGATCAAAAGGCTGAAACTGTGTATAGCATACGCAGGCAAGTACTTTGAAGGAATCCAAAAATTGGTTTAAAGCTATTTTAAAATCTGATCCAAATATAACATGAGTTGCATTTCAATTTGAACATCCCTCGTAGTAGTAACACAATATGTTGTCTACACATACACGGATAAAAACGGGATGTACCCACAACAATGAACCGAAGCTAACATGAGTAATAGTAATATAGGAATTGGTTGATACATTACTGCATGGCTTTACATAGACATAAATCTTTCTTAGAAACAACAACAACAACAACTATTGATTAAACCTTCAATAATATTTGTCGATTTCATAAATTATACTATCATTGCATATATAAAGTGTAATTCACTTTACTTTAACCAAAATTATAACATAATATACGGGTGCAAAAATGATCAACCACGAACGAGTGTATTAAACCAGTACCCAATAAATACGCCTTTTGACGCTTCTAATTTATTCCTTCACTGAAGAAAATAGTTCCAATTTATACAGCCAAAAATATGTACCATAAGAAATATTTTCTACATATGAGCTGGTGTAAGCTTAAAGCAGGCTGAACGTAGAGCAGAATGTGCCTTAAGGCACATTCTGCGTTACTTTCAATCTGATTTAAGTGGTAATGGGTATATGTCACTAAACATATACTGCACATGATAAGAGCATGGGCTAAACTGAGACATTTTCTTACGAAGTTGTTGAAAATGGCTTATACGATTACGCATGGCATAGGTAATTAACATTTTGCTGGAATAATCTGATAAATGCGTTGGGTGTAAGTTTAATAACGCTGATTAACTATGTTGGCAGTATGTGCTGATCAGGAGTTCCGTTGTGAGGATGGGCGATGTATCAGGTTTGCCCATCGCTGTGACCATGAAGAAGACTGTGACAATGGAGAGGACGAGGCAAATTGCACCTATAGTGAGCATATTTAGCATATACAGTTCTCTCTTCCCGCAACAGCCATCTAAAAAAACCTTTTTCGTCCTTACAACAACGCTTGTTGCGTTTCCCTAAACTAGACAATTTTGTTACTACTGAAACCTTCTCGCGGCTGCGACAGAAAACAACAACAACATAATAATGAGTGGCAAATAGCTTGAGTACAGATCAGCTGGATTCAATCTGTTTGCAAGTGAAAACCAATTTCCCTCCCGAAAACAACTCCCTCCGAAAAACACACACACTCTTTTTCTACCATTATGTGTTGTTTAAGAGAGGGTCACTGTAGTCTTGTAGTAAAGTGGAGAAGGCGTATTCATTTCCACTCTAAATGAATCAAAAACGCAAACACAATGCATTTGAATGAAGAAAATAAATAACAATTGACGGTTTGTTTTATTATGAGTAGCACATTGCTTTGAGTCAGACCAGAAGGCATCAGACCTGGCTCCAACATGTTTTATATGGATATACGGAATCTGGAAAAACTCGTTTATTGGAAAATAATTGCAATTCCGCACAGCTTTTAAATAAAATTATGAAAACCGAGTAAGGAGGTTTTGAGCTACTAAAACAAACTCGAATTCGCAATCGTTTAAATACGTAGTGTAGTCCGGACACAATTGCCTGACGTTGAACTTTATGCATGGATTAATTAAAGTGAAATGACGCAGTATAGATCAATTATCGCCAGCGAACCGCAAACTGTCGGGAAGGTTCAATCAATTACGTGGAATCATATTACAGATGTGATTTTGAGTAGAGTAAACTTCTGCTTGCGAGGTGGGTGTATTGTTTGTGTTACGTTTCCTGCTTGAGTCTTTCGTATTTATTCCCTCTTTAAGCGGTAAAATACGGTTTCCAATGATGGTAGTATAATATTAAGCACACTGTTGCGTTAAGAGTTAGTTTAAAATCACCTAAAATCCTCGATACCCTCGCCCGCGATTCACGCCGGTTCACACTATATAATATACATTATTTACGTTAACCTGACGAATCTCCTCTGCCATAGGTTTTCCGTAAGAGCGAAAAACATTTAACGACGGGGTCTTGGGCTCAAATCCCGTATGAGGTAAACATTTATATTTTTGGATTTTCATATTCATAGATTTTTTTACACATTAAATGCACAGGTGACAGAATCTTCTCATTGTTACGTGCCATTCTATGCCTCATCATACGCTTTCTCAGAGCTTACAAAACTATATATATAGTTTTGTAAGCTCTGAGAAAGCGTATGATATGGTTGAGATATAATTTACTCTTACAGTGCTGCAATTTTCTAACTAAATATATATTTTCCCGAGCGCTTTCGACAGTTACGTCTCCATCAGGGGATATGCAATAATGTAATTATTATTGCATATCCTCTGATATATATAGAAAAAACAGAGGGAAAATAAAAGAAAGAAATGAAAAAGAAATAATGAAAAAAAAAAGAGATATGTAGAGCAAGAGAAATGAAAGAAAGAAAGAAAGAAAGAAAAGAAAGACAAAAACATGCACGAGGATATCGTGCGTTTAGAGTGGAGATATCATTCAGCTAGACGTGTTTTTTACTTGTGATAACGCTGCTGAGCGCATAAATGGTATTATGTGATATTAGGTATGAAAAAGTATTAAGATGTATATTATGTTGAGATTTGAGTATGAATAAATGATGAGTCGGTCGAGCATCCTACGGCTTATATAAAAAACATAATGTTTTGTGTCTGTGTTTAATAAGTCAGTCAACGGTATGATTGAGGGAAAATGTATGTCGCCTCCCTTACCACTTGAGCTAAATACTTGTCAATACGTTGGGAACCGGTAGCGCGTTCAAACCGTATCGATTGCATCAGAAAACGGTAACAATTTAACTTAAACGAGCGTTTGGCTGTTACCGATTGCGAACGGATTGCGATTAGCCATCGCCAACAAGGGAAAAAAAATGGCGACCAAATGAATTTAATAAAACCAGCGAACAGTCCCAACTTAATTTCTCATCAATAAACAAACATTTTCCGATACTTAATGTATCAAACAAAGAAGATTACATCTGAGCAGCTAAATCTTATTTTTATATGCGGTAAAATTGATGCATTTCAGTTGATTAGTACACTTTTGCGTGTGTTATTCCGATTCGTACATAAATCGTTCGTACCCTTGAAAAGTTAATAAACAAGGGGACGCAATGAGTTATTATTGAAGAGTATTGGTGAACGTTAGATGTCTTACTTTATGGGTTGTTTGCATCGGTTAACGTTGCTGTTCGCTGATACGGTACTTGAACGCGCTACGGGTTATGCTATTTGTGTTTGTTTACCGGTGTAGGTAACACGTGCGTTTTCGTATAAATTGTAACGAAGGGAACCGAAGCTTTATTTAGAAATGTAAATAAGTGTGAGATTATGCTAACCGAGTTCTCCAACGTCAGGTCAGTCTGTCCGGACTTTAACAAGACGTTAAAGCGACTTGCAAGGTGTATTTGCAAAAATAAAAGAAACTACTCAAATAAAACCAAATGTGTAGCCTGATCGTGCACGTTGCATATTAGAATTATAATAAGTAAAAAAAAACACTCAAGAAAGTCTGAAAATCTTAATGTTTATATATTTTCCATCGCTTTATCCCCGTTGCGTAAAAGACGCAACATGAATTAATCACGGGCTCGGATATAAATCAGAGCCGAACTATGTACACTCCATTGCAACACACTGAAGTACGTCAAATCGATTCCAGATATATGAATAGCCCGGTGGTCGAATAGGCTTAAGGGTTGCTTGTTTGCCTTGCTGTTCCCGCGTGCTAGAACCCGGGTTCGAATTCCATCAGAGCTCAATAATTGTTTTTGAATAAAATGCATTTTTTAAACAGAATTTCTTATCCTAAACTTATTCTAACCCGTTTATATAAGCGTTTGACATATACATGTATAACAAATTACTATTTTCGATGCTCAATCTTGTTGCGAGCTTCTTTAAGGAACCCTCTCTTTATATTATGTCCTGAATATAGCAGTAACATTTTAACCACTTCAGCGCCATGATGGCGTTGTCATATTGTCGTCTGTCTGCTTTTATTCCTCAAATTTCAATCTAGGTATTTAGAATGAGTATCAAACAGTTTTGATCCTGGTCAGACGCTGTAACGTGGTGTCTGATCCGAATTCAAAATGTTTGCAAATTACTAGCGAACCCGGGGTAATAACATTTAGGGATTGGGAAACAATTAGACTCTCCTATAAATTTCATATAAATATGTATCTTTTAGGTAAAAAAAAATGTCATCTTTTACAGCTTAGCCAGGTGAAACTCTGTATTTTCCCCTAAGATACTTTCATGCACATCTGAAAAATGAAGAAAAAAGAGGCGATGTGTTACAGTGCTCCCTCCCTACAACGGGCCTCCCAACAACGACTCCCACCTTACAACGATCCTTGTCACAGTTCCCTTAACAGGACAATTATATATAACCTATTCACGGCTGCAATATTGTCTAATTAAAATTATCATCTCCTGTTTTTCTCAAAGTTACATCATGGACATTTTGACAGGGAAAAAAAATAATGACGAGTGACAAACAGCTTGAATCCAGTTCAGACGCCGCGTAACGCGGCGTTTGATCTGGATTCAAGCTGTTTGCAAATGTAGGCCAATTTCCCTCGCTATAACGACTCCCTCCGCACAACGCGCACAATCTTTGTTTCCCATTGGGTGTCGTTGAAGAGAGGGAGCACTGTATTTAAAAAATATATAATGACTTTCATGTTATTACCGGTGTTCTGCTTTCTTTTGATAGAGACACCAGGCTAAAACAGTGACAGGTCACTTCCCCCACATGCTTTCTACAAAAACTCCTTCTATGATAACATAAATGCCTTGTTCAAACTAGTGAATGCCTTGTGACAAATTGCCATTTTATGGGAAAAAGGATGAAAATGGCACTGTATATCGCGAACCGGTCAACTTGGTGTTTCGTAACTTTGAAGGGATTAAACATCTTACATCAATGATAATAAAACAATTGCTTTTGCACTTAACCCTTTGCCGCTGGTCGCGACTTTATTGATTTTTGCAAACAGTTTAGATCCAGATCAGACACCGCGTAACGCGGTGTCTGATCTTGATCCAAACTGTTTGACACTCTTCTTTAGGTTTCTTTACTTAACACATGTGTAAATCTAAATTTAACACATTTTGCAGACGACAATTTCGAAGCAGACGACATCACCGCAGGATAAGGGTTAAAACTTGTCCCGGTTATCAACAGTCCCCTTTTAAGAGGATTCACTTCACTTTATTTAAAGAATGATTCCCAACAACATAGTGTAGGGCTAGCACGGCAATCATTTGTACCTAATAACCATACCGATGCTACTAATTGCTTCTATCCCTTGTTATGCTACATTTATCATCAACGCCTCTATATTTCTAGGCTGTGACAAGGACAAACTTACCTGTTACAAGAGCTTGTATTCCATTGTTAAATATGAAGGTGCGAAAAACTGTACAGAAAACATGTTTGATCCGGATAACCACTGTGAACAGAGTAGGTATACATACAAATGTGATGGACATCTTCATGCGCGGATACAAATGGTTGTGGTGGTTTGGGAGGGATAGGGGGACCGGACTCTAGCGAATTGTGTTGTAATAATTTGGTTATCAAGTTTGTTTAAATTAGCAAACTACTTAGACAATAAATGCAAAACCAATTTCTCTGGAGCCAAACGAGCTGTTTCTTATAATCAGTCAATTTTAAAGCAAAGTACTGTGTTAGTAAATCAGAACGCTCCTATCCCCACGCTCCGTAGCTGAAAGTTAGATCGTCGTATGACCGCTATGGCAGATATAGGGAAATATTGTTTAGCGACGAAGTTATCTCTCGAAATCCTTCTCTAAATACATGATTACAGACTCCTAACTCAAATCATGGTATAGTACAAATAACTCTCACCTATAGTGAATTGACGTTTTTAGATTTACTTTGTAGGTTAGTTTTCGCTTGAAATATAAATTCAAGAGCATTAGGAAATTCATATGTCATTTTAAAAAGGGTTTTTGCCATCTAAAGTACAGAATAATCTCTATAATGGGAATGGCCAGTTGTTGTTTAAACGTTTATCTCTCCAGGAAGATAGTGAAAGAGATTCTACGGAATTCTGCTGGGTACACCAATTTTTCTGTTTTGATTATTTGGTAAAACGCCGAAAAAAGATAAAGAGATTGCAAGGATGCATTTTTTGCATCTCATTCCAAAGTATTTTGTCCTCGAATCCTACAGTAGTATATGGTTTAAACGTCAAAAATAATGCGTGACTGCAATGGAATGTTCTCGCATATATTTTCGGCGCTTTTAATCATTCGTTTGGAAGATAGATGCTAGATTTTACAGGTACACTCTTGCATCGTTTTTCACGTTTTTATTCAATAGAATACTGTATGCTCCCAGCACGATCTCTCCATCACGAATACTTATTTCAAACTAAATAAAGCATACACAACCACCCTGGATGCATCCAAGATCTAAGCAATGACACAGTTAGATTTCATCATTTGCAGACAGCGTGGTCTTAAAGACCATCCCATCACGAGGGCAATGAGAGATGCTGAATGCTCTACAGATCATCTTCTTTTCATATCGAAGGTGAGTTTTCAGATCCGCAAAAAAAGAATGCCTCAGTAAAAGAAACCACCCCAAAAACTTGATGTCAATAAAAGACTAATTCCGGACGTTGTAAAAGCCTTACAAAATGAACTCTCTATGCGACTTTAATCAGTATGTTTTAGTGAAAGAAAGAGGAAAGAAAACTGGACCATGTTCAGGAATGAAGAAGATGCCGCTGCCAGAGAGACTATAGATGTCCTGAAAAAGCATCACCCAGACTTGTTCAATGACAATGACGCCAAGATTCATAGTTTACTTGCCCAGAAGTATTCTACTCACAAGGTTTGGCTCGTTGACAAAGAATCTAATGTAAAGCGTGACAAACTTAATCATCTCCAGAGAAAAAGTGAAACTTTCAAAAGCAGCTGCGTGGTATAAATGATGAATGGTAGAAAAGAAAAGCAGAGGAGATCCAGAGTTTTTAATAATTAATTATAATTGATTATTGATTGCTACTGACCGTACCAAGGCAGGCTCCTATGTTCACTTTGCTTTATGTTTGTCTTGCGTGTTGTTTTCTATTTAGTGTGTAGATGAAGGAATGACATTGCGCGTGCGTGTGTTTGTTATGGTATGACTGTGTGTGTTCTGTTTGAGAGGTGGGTGTATTGTTTGTGTTGCGTTTCCTGCTTGAGTATTTCGTATTTATTTATGCTAACTCTAAAAAACGCCAAACTTTTCTATTCAAGCCTTAAGGGGGTTTATTGACAATCTCAAAGAAGTGCAGCACCCATTAGCAATCTACAAGGTGAGCTACTCACTGACAATGAGGTGGTCTGAACCCTTTGGCCAGCCCCTTAACATGCCTTCATCAATTGTCATACAAGAGATCCCTGAAATACCCCTGCGCCTTGAATTTGATGATCGACCAACAGAAAACGAAGTAAAGAAATCTTTTGCAGAGCTTCAAAGTTGCAAAGCAGCAGGCCCTGATGATTTTCCGCCTGGGGTAATTAAGGCAGGTGGCCAGCTGCTGATACAGAAGTTTACCGAGTTCTTGTGCATGTGTTGGGAAGATTGATGCTTATCGCAATACTTGAAAGATGCACGAAAAGTCCACCTGTACAAAAGAAAGGGTGACAAATCTAGCTGTGACATAGTAGGCTAAATCCCTTGCAAAGTGATCCTAAACAGGCTGAAACCAAATCTTCTCGACGAAACGGCACCTGAAAGTCAATGTTGTTTTCGTAAGAACAGAGGGACGATCAACATAATTTTCTGTGCTAGACAGATCCAACAAAAGTGCAGAACAAGGACATTTACATCCTCTTTGTCGACCTTTCAAAGGCGCTCGACACAGTGCAACGTTCAGGTCTATGGAATATTATGCCCCATATCGGCATTCCTCCTTAGATGGTTAAGATCATCCGTGACGAGTGCAGGATTTGTCAATGGGAATGCTGAAGATGAAATCCCTATCACTAATGGAGTGAAGCAAGGCTGTGCACTAGCACCAACTCTCTTCAGCTTTATTTTCAGCATGATGCTGCTTTCTGCTTTTAATGAAAAAGACATTCAGGTCTCGTACAGAGCTGATAGTGGTGTCTACAATTTTCAACGGCTGCATGCAAAGACAAAACTTACGTAAGCTCTTGTTTGTGACAGATAATTGCGGCATTGTCTCCAACTCTGAAAATGAACTTCAAAATCTTGCAGACTCCCTTTCGGCAGCCACCACGCGGGTTTGTTGCCTACTATAAGCATAAACAACTGAAATGTTTTCCAACCTGCAAAAGGATCAACTGCGAGAGTGCCTGAGATTCAGATAGACCACGCAACCCTGAAAAAAGTTGACTCATTTACTTATCTGGGTAGCAGCCTCTAATCCTCCAACAGCCTAGACAAGGAAATATCTAGTCACGTTGCCAAGGCAAGTGCTTCCAACGGCAAACTGCAGAAACGAGTATGGGACGAAAAGGACCTGAGCATAGACACGAAATGTGCGGTGTACAGAGCTGTGGTCTTGAGTGCACTACTGTATGGTTGTGAGACCTGGACACCCTACCGAAGGCACATAAAACTACTTGACCAATTTCGCCAACGCTGTCTTTGCAAAATTATGCATATCAAATGGTTTCATAAGGTCTCAAATGTCAGAGTACTGCAGCAAGCAAAGATGCCAAGTATGGATGTACTGCTAACACTATCCCAATTGAGATGGTCTGGACACATCGTGCACATGTCGAATGACAGGTTACCAATTCTTCATTAGTGAGTTATCAGAGGGCAGTAGATCAAGAGGGCGACCAAAGCTCCGCTTCAAATAAATACGAAAGACTCAAGCAGGAAACGCAACACAAACAATACATCCACCTCTCAAGCAGAACACACACACAGTCATACCATAACTAACAAACACACAAACACACAAACACACACAATCCCATTCCTTCATCTACACACTAAATAGAAAACAACACGCAAGACACACATAAAGGCCCGCCTTGGTACGGTCAGCAGCAATCAATAATTAATTATAAATTAAAAATTAACAAAGACACCCTAAAGCGATCACACCAGAACTACTGTATTGTGGTTGCTGATTGGGAAATCAAGGCATTAAACATGCCTGTCTGGAGGCAAACTATCAAGAGGGATCAGCTACGTATGAACATTCTTAGACAACTGACAGAAATTAAAAAAACGTGATTCAAGCAAGGCCAGTAATAAAGCCACAGAACGCTCCATTATGTGTGGCACATGTGGCCGCTTAGGTGCATCTGACTTTGGGCTAAGTTCACACAGGCGGATACACAGATAAAACCCCACGCATACACTAGGTTGGACTTTATCGATTACGATAGTCGACCATATATAAATGTAAAAATGCGAGAATGTAACGTTTCATTTTTGCACAAAACGCTCTAATATATTGATTAATTGTTTTTATAATCAAATATATGTGAAGCGGCAAAGATTTGAAACAGCGTTGAAATATATTGTTTACTGTAAGCGAAGCAGAGAATTTCATAACCTTCTAGTTCTACATGCTATGTTATTAGTGAATGAAAACTGATGTTTAAACATTTATTCAGACGCAACAAGTATCAGAATGTCAAGCTGCATGGACCTAGAAGAGACGTCGTGTCTGTTTCTTTCCCGTATAACGAGACTTTAAGGATACCAACACTGCACTTAACTGCTAAATACTACAGTTTCTTAACATGCAGATGCTTTTTAATCAAATGTGGGTGTCAAAGATGTTGGATCCTCACCAAACACAGAGTTAGTCAGCGTTTGCGTCTGGATTCAAACTATTTGCAATTTCCATATGTTAGCACATGCGCCTTAATTGGTAAAGGTAACTAAATGTCGCCCACACATACGTCTATAGGCTACCATGTTTGATTGATAAAGTGTTTGTCATAGTTATGTACTTTTTCATTCTCTTATGCAGGATGTTATAATTACGAAATGAAATGCGGTTCCGGCGAATGTGTAAAGAAGCTGCACATCTGTGATAATGTCAAAGACTGCGAAGACGGAAGTGACGAGCTCTCTTACAACTGTGGCATAAGTATATATCGAAAAAGACCGCCAAATATTGTATATATTCACTTTTTTTTCATATGGACTATTATAAGTTTGAAAAGCGACCAGTATATAACAATTTAGAAATATTTTGAGTTTTAAGAAAAATAAGGTTAAGTGATATCAAGTTAATTCATTTGTTCTGGAAATCCGATTTGACGTCCTTTTTCAGTTTATCTTTTTGATATAGATGGCTCTTAGAATGAAAAAATGAAAAAAAAGTATTCTCTCTGTAGCGGGCCGCTACTTGGTGATACGATTATAATGTACCTTTAATAAACTCCACCAACAACTAAACTCGAGTTGTCTAAACTGCTTTATATCCAGAAACAGTTGATATTTTAAGTAAAACAATAATCTTTTACGCCACAAAGAATAGCCCGGAATTTGTACATATACTCGTTCACATAACGTTAGTTTTGTCGAAAAAGAGGTCATATAAAATACAAACGGCACGATGCAATGAGTAACAGACAGCATATTGCAAATAAATAGGCATACATGTATAACAAAGGCATATTTACTTGCAATAACTATCGATCGCCTGCTAATCACGACATTTACATAATTTGCAATCATTTTATATCCTGATCGGACTCGGTTGAATCTGTACAATAAATCAATTTTAAACAATAAGGACAGTATATGTGTATCTATATATTTATCAAATGCTCAACATGAATTTAACTAGGGTGTCCGGAACGAGCCTATCCTTGCCGTAAAGGGAAAACTTTCAAGTGTATATCGAACAGGTGGATTTGTGACACAATTAACGACTGCGATGATAATATAGACGATAAAGTGAGCACATGCCCATTTGGTGAGGAAAATAGTTATCTATACTTTTATGGAAACTAGAACATTGTAAAGTTGTATATGCCTACAATGATAAGTCTTGTGTGTATAGTGCATAATCAGTTGTTTCTCGGGCTCCTTAGAGGCTGCCTTTTAGGTACAGTCAAAACTCGATACTACAAATTCGCTTAAATCAATCTTACCAGTATTTCGTAAGTTGAATTTTGATAAGTCAATCTCGTTAAAGTCGAACATACCCGTATTTCAAAGTAAAAACGTGATTTAGCCACGCTTTAACTTTGAAATATGGGCATGTTCGAATCGAGTTCTTCAGCCGAAATTCGATACTACGAATCGCTTAAATCGACCTAACCGGTATTTCGTCAGTTGAAGTTTGATAAGTCGATCTAATTTAAGTCGAACATACCCGTATTTCAAAGTTCAAACGTGGCTAAGCCACGTTTAAACTTTGAAATATGGGTATGTTCGAACTAACGCGACTTCGTAGAATCGAGTTATTACTGTATTATTTAATTAAACATTTCTATGACCTGTCATTTCCTACATTTTAGTGAAATGCCTTTGCACTGATTTTAGCTTAGATGAGAATAAAATACGTTCGTCGGAGTCAACCTTGTTTTGCCCTGTTTAAGGATATTTAACATTGACGCTGCGAATAAAATCGAGAACTTTTAAGTTTGACACTGTTAACAATTTACTGTCACCAGAGTACAATGTTTTTAGCCGAGTCAGACTCCGAGCCAGGAGCTCATTTTTACTATAAACGTTTTGTCGAATTTGACTCGGTGGACACTATTACCAGTACGTTTGTTATCGCGGCATGCTATCAGTTCTAAACAAACTAGTAAAATCATATAACTATTTATCCCATAGAAGCGATTTTAACGCATTTACAAACCTCTCATAGAAATTCATTGTCATTCTATTCCCATGCCCCGTTAAAGTCCCATGAAAGTTCTTACAACATGACAATTGGCAGCTAGTACAAAAGTAGACAGAAAATACAAAAGAAGTATTCATGTTTTACTTTCTGTCTGTCTTGAACGATCACTATATCATTAATACTGAAAACAATTTGTGACGAAGTGTAGATAAAACTGCATCTATAACTTTATGTAATTGCCAGTTCGATATTCAAGTTTCTGAATTTGATAAATTCTAGTATGCAATCCAGGCGAATTGTATATGGGTAAAGACTTTCGTTGGAACACAATTACACCGGTTTGCATGGCAACAGAGGATGACGCAGAGAATGGGACAGCTTTGGGGCTTCGTAAGTATTTCCAGCGTGTTTGCGTATGAAATGTAGAATGTTTACTCTTTCATCTAAAAAAGAAAAGTACCAAGTCATTGTCTATTTTCAGCCCGAATGACAGTTTAGACGACTATACATTCTTTCCCTTCAGCATCGAACCATCTTGTCTATAATATTGAGCACTGCTAACATACGGCGCGTAGACAGTCGCAGTATCGTATCAGACCCTTCACATCTATCCATTTAACACCCTGGGTGGGCAGAAGCAGTGCGTGGTGCATAAAATGTTCCGGAACACTCCTGTACATCATCGGGGATTCGGATAAATCCCCTAGTGGGGCCGCTGGTCCGGCGGTGGATCGAATTCACAACCCCTGGTAGGGCAGTCGAACGTTTCACCGCTCGAACGTTTCACCGCTCATTGAACCTGTTTAAAATGAACTTATAGGAACCCTCATATCTGGGTCTACAATGTTTTGCTAATTAAGACCAATATTTATTAAACTACCCATAATTGCAAATAGAGTGTTTCATGTTTTGGTGACTAAAACTTTCCAAAAGGTAACCAAATAACCCACAGAAGTTACGTAATGTTAAACGATTAAAACACAAGGTCGGATTATAACAATGACATCGAGACCTTTCCATTTCTTTTGTTATAACGTAATCGAAAGATTGGTCGGATTTTTGGAAAATTATATTCCTAGAGGCATTCTGGGGAAACGTTGACAGACTATCTTTTTTATTACAATTAAAGTGTGCTGAATCCATTTATGGTGCCTGTCACCATCCCCAAAGCCTTGAAAGCCCAACAATGGTAAATAAAAAAATGGCCGTGTAAACGCTATTTTTCGCTATTATATCCGGTTTGTCTGGGACAAACACCTTATACAGCTGCTTCTCATATCCTATACCGTTTATTGCAACAAAACTTTACAGAAATGTTCCTGGGGTGAATCTCCTTCAAAAAATTGATCACATGAAGATGTCTTGTTGCCATGGCAACCAAAGTAAAAAACAGGAGAAATCTGTAAAAAATAAAATTATAGTAAAACAAATCACATGACTCAAAGCTTAAATATTCTATTGATAATTGACAGAACCCCTTTTCAAAATCACTTAAGTGATTTGAATCCAGTTTGTTGCCTGTCCCTCTTTATAATGAAGTTGTAGGCCAAACATAGGTAAAAAACCAACACAAAATGGCCACCAAAACGCTACAATTTCGCTATTCTATACATTTTTCAGCTCACCTCAGCCAACGGCTCAGGATGAGCTATTGGGATCACTCTTCGTCCGTCGTCCACCGTCCGGCGTCCGTCGTCCGTCCACATTTTCAAACAACTTCTCCTCTTAAGCCATTGACCGAAATTCAACCAAACTTCATCATAAGCATCAGTAGGGTGGGGGAACGAAAAGTTGTTAAAATTTTGTGGGTGGGGTTATTTGTCTTGTAGCCATGGCAACTATGCACAAAATCTAGAAAAATCTTCTTCTCCGAAACTACTGGGCCGATTTCAATTTGGATTTCACCAAAATGTTTCTCAATGAACAGACTTTCAAAGTTTGATCCGTTGAAAAACATGGCCGCCAGAGGGCGTCGTCATTTTCGCTATGAGGTAAAATCAAATAAAATGTTAACAATAGCTTCAAATGACAACTTCTCTTGTACCACTTTACAGATTTCAACAAAACTTTACAGGAATGTTCCTTTGGTCAAGTTCTTTCAAATTTGTACAAAGAATTAAAAACACTGCAGAACTCTGGTTGCCATGGCAACCAAAGTGAAAAAAAATAAGGACATTTTTAAAAAAAGTCTTCTTGTCAAAATCTACGAGGGCCAGAACTTAGATATTTGGCACATAGCATCATCTACAGGTCCTCTATCATTATTGTTCCAATTATGGCCCTGGGGTTAAAATCGGCCCCTCCCCGGGGGTCCCAGTTTTACATTGAGTTATAAAGTAAATTTTGAAACATCAGTGCTTCTCTGAAACTTTAAGGCCCAGATCATGAATATTTGACATGTAGCTTTGCCTTATGGTACTCTACCAAGACTGTCCAAATTATGACCCACGGGTCAAAAATGGCCCGCCCTGGGCTTACATGTATCAGTTTAACATAGATCTCTTACTTACATAGGGGAAATAAAATCATCTCCTCTGAAACCATTAGGCCAAGATCATTAATATTTTACATGTAGCTTTGCCTTATGGTCCTCTACCAAGATTGTTCAAATAATGTCAAAACTGGCCCCACCCCAGGGCATATCAGTTTTAAATGGACTTATTAGGGAAAACCTTCAAAAATCTACTTCTCTGAAACTGTAAGGCACATATCTTTAGTACAGGTATTTGACATATATCTTTGCCTTATGGACCTCTACCAAGATTTTCAAATTATGACCCCTGGACAAAAAATGACCTCGCCTTCGGGCTTATCAGTTTTTCATAGGAAAACCTTTAAAAATCTTCTTCTCTGAAATCTTAAGGCCCAGATCATAAATATTTGACACATAGCTTTGCCTAATGGTCCTCTACCAAGATTGTTCAAATTATGACACCTTGATCATAACTTTATTAAAATGTTGTTTTGCCCTGCTAGCTTCCTCAGGTGAGCGAAATGTGACCCTCTGGGTCTCTTTTTCTGGTCTCAAATACACTTAATACATTTCCTCTCCTAAAACACATGACTGATTTCAACCAACTGTACAAGACTATGTTTTGGGTCAATTTCTTTTAAAAAAATCATGCAGACTTTCTGTTGTCATGGCATCAAAGTAAAAAAAAGGATTTTCGTTATTATAACCAGTTATTTTTGGATCAAATACTCCTAATACATCTGTTTTTCCTTAACCTCATAGTTTATTATAGCAAACCTTTACAGGAATGTTCATGGGGTGTATCCGATAAACAGATTGATTTCATAAAGAACAATGCACTCAAAACGTTATTGAAGTATGTTACAAATATTCTAAATTGGCCCCGAACCGGGATCAACAGTTTTGTATAGACTTATCCTCTATAGGAAAATATTGTCAAAAAACATAAAGCCCAAGCTTAGAAATTTAATGTAAAGCATAATACAGTAGACTTTATCTAGTTTGTTAAAATCATAGCCCAGGGTAATGGTTGGCCCCGGCATCACAAACCGTACACAGTTTAAAACAAGTGGGACCACAATGGAAATCGGGGACCACAATGGAAATAAGGGAAAATATATTTTCCCTTTTTTGTGCAATCCTTGGTATTGGTGAGCATAAAAATCATAGACGTATGGTCAAAACGTTACTATAAAAAGTTTTTTTTATACATTGTTAAAGATAGATGATACATACTAGATTTATTTGGTAAATATTAACGTAGTGGACCTCCATCAGGTTTGTTAAGATCAAAGCCCTAGTATCAAAATCGTCCCCTCCTGGCGGCTCTTGTGTCAAATCTGATGACACAGCTGAACTATATAGAGTCAATATGGTCCTCTTGTTCAAGCATTTTGATCATACAAATAATGCTTGATGGATAAGTGAATTAAATGCACCAGCATTCAAGAGAAGTGTTTCATGAATTTCTGAAATGGAAACTGGTAGCAGTTATATCAACGACTTGATTTAATCAAGTTGATCCAGACGAAATCCATGGTCTGCTGAACAGAAAGAAGAATGGTGAGAAAGAATTACTGGTATCACAAAGACCGCAACTGCCTTAAGAAAGTGGTCTATATCGTATGATATTAGATCCACATAGAATATTACAAGAGAAATGTACCGCCTGACTGTTGACAAACAAATCAAAACGTAATGCCATAATAATGAGCCCATGCGGTTCTTAAAACATGAGCACACGAGCTGGGATCACTGCATACCTCGTGTATGTTCAGGAGAGGGTCATTTTTCCAGCTGCAGTTATGTTTCTGAAACCATATCCAATAGTATCTCGATGTAGGTGAAATGTTGAACTAGCCTTTTATCTCCTGTCCTCTCTGGTCTTCCCGATATAAGTTTATAATATGACGAATTAAGTTATCATGGCATGCCTCTATGGAATGATATCATGGTTTGGCTGCACTGTACATACCTCAAGTAGACACTCTCTTTTTATAGCTGAAAAACAGATGGTGAGACGATAAACTCAATTCACTCATCCAATACATGTTGATTCTTTATGAAGCAGACACAAGATATCGAAGACGAACTGGTGTCAGAACTTACGTCGTATATGAAGTAATATGCTTGTCGTTGAAGAGTATCCAGATTAGCCAAGGATTATAACAAAGAACTTAGCCATAAAATGACATAAAACGCATTTGTTGAAGAAAACCCTTTGCCATGTGAAGACGGGAATTTCAGAGTTCAATGCCGTTGTACAAGAATATACCACTGATATTTTCATCTCTATTTGATACAGAGAGAATTATGTTCCAGAGAAAGTAAACATAACGTATTAAATGCTGACCGGTCTGTCCTACAGTGGACTTGGATGACCACTTAGATATTGTCTATGCTGATAGCGCTTGCTAAGATATTAAGCCATTCTGTAACAGATTTTGAGGGAGAGGAGAAACAATGTGTACACAAATGTAAACAACAGATGAGCTACAGCTTACATTATTATTAATGGGCAAGCTTTCTGGTTGCCATTGTGAAGACACTGCAATGTTCTACCGTTTGAAGATCTTATGAGTGTTTTGATAAACATGGCAGCTATCATAGGATGTCAATTAAATCTGAGGCGTGTAAGAAAGTGCCAATGGCATTATACCAAGTTGGGGGTGTTATTTACTATTAAGGTACCCTTGTCAGTTGATTTGAGCAATTCCCGGTAATAAGACTGATCTGAGAGGGGCTCTTTCTGAGCAGGCTGTAGAGCTTGATCAACATGACAAAGTCACAGTTGTGACTGGTGGGTTCCCTAGTGAGCATAAAGGAAAAAAGCCGAATCAAACAAGTTTGATGTAGACACGTAAGTACCTGAGCTTGACACCAAGAGGATATTAACGAAGTATTTTATTCTTGTGTTCCAAGTAAAGTTGACAAAATAGTTGTTCTGGCCAGATACACTATTATTTTGATTCTTTACTGTCTCATTTAATGCATTACACCATAATCCGGCCCAAATTGCTGGGTTCACAGAAAAGAGAATAACATTCCTGCTCACACTATGTTGTATGGCCGAACTGTCATAGAAACCATTCCATTTGTGCGCGCTTTAACTCGGGGGTGATTGACATCCTTCGTCTCTCGCCAAAGAAAGTAGACTGCATGAAACGTTTTTGCAGAGCATCATGGAATGCTGCAAAGCTTTGTAAATTGAAATATTCAAGAAACAAATGTTAAAGATTTATCTGATAAAAAGTACAATGTATAACACATGGACTCGTTAAACAAGTGTCAATCTCGCCTGTTTCTGGAGTCCCATTCTCCAGAGTCAATCATAACAAGTGATGTTCTATCATGATATAAGAGGCGTTCACATTTCAAGGCTTTAGAGTAGAGTAAATACCAATGGCTTTTATCTTTATGACATTTACACCAATACCCACACCAATACCCAAGATGTATTTGAAACTGACATCCTGTAACTACTTTACTTACTATATGACTTAACAGTGCGGACTTGTGCGGAATATCCCGTATACTGTCCAGTGTCCACATCACAATACAAATCCAAGGATAACGACAACTGCCACTATGAATAGGAACTGTATTTGATATTTTGAATGCAGTTTGTCAATTATAACTAACCGAGAGTATTTACAGTAGTGACAACTATATTCTTTTAAACTATGTTTGTGCAAAACAACGATACCCATGGTACAAATTGATACAGATTAGACATTGGTCTTATCAATCTCCAAACTATTTTTTTATATTTTGTGGCTTATGAAGTAGATATTTTCGATTGGTTGAGATATATGAATAGGTATTCCTAATAAGTTATAGAGTGTATTGTTGTGCTGACGAATTGATATGAGATTTTGTTTTAAATTATTTATTCTTCTGTGTTTTACTTTTTAAATAATGAGTGTACTTCGTAGCTTGTTTGCAAAATATATAAATTTACCTAGATTCAGTAATTCTTGATTATTTTATGTAGACCAGTTTATCTAATTTATTTAATGAAGGCCATTTGTAATAGTATGTTGCTAAGTATTGAAGCCGTGTTTCATAATTCACATGTTCTCTGATCTCTCGGGGTAATATTACATCTTCCTTTTTCTTTCATAAAGTGGTGGGATGATAATCTATATATTGAGATTGCGTTTCTGAACTTATTATCATAAATTTGATCTAAATATTTTTCTAATTCGAATTTATGTTTATAGCGAGCATAATAAAAAAATCTTCGTTAATTATTTTTTCATTTTTTTATACATTTAATATCAGCATTAAACATTACATGAATGTTCGTTAGCGTACACTACATACAAAGTACAATGTAATGAGATAATGGTAACGAGAAATACACATGGCATTTACAGGAGCAAACAAAAACTGTTAATACAGGATCTAATTCAAACATGTCAGATCTGTATTAGGCGAATATCCATATGCAGAGCAGAACAATGCAGAAAGGTCCGATTGGAGCTCTCCGCATTATTCCGGTCCTGTAACAAGCAACAACCTGTCCAGTGTACACAAGGCTAACCAAATGTGTATTACTTCATGGCCATGTAATACAAGACCGACTGTACAATCAAACAATTGCAAATGTTTACAGTGGTTTGTAATTTATTCCTTATTGTATTTTATCGCTCAAAGGTAGGTCTTTGTTTTTCAGTGTAGTATAATTATGTACTTACATGTTCTGAAATTACTTAAAACCTTTTTGGAATTAGAAGACATAAGCATATCGAACTTTGTTAATGTTGGCCAGCAACAATAATTTTTTTAAAAATATTTTCTTCTTCAATCAGTGAATTGAGTACAGACCAAAAGAAAGTGATATTCGTTCTCAATAGCACCTGCGTTACCAAAAATGCATGTTTTCTTTCTTGAAATTTTAGTATATCGTACCTTTTCAATTTCAAAACTATGTACTGGTACTCTGCATGGGGACCCTACCGATATACTGAGTACTTCCCCTTAACAAGACATGTAATTATCTTTCAATCTTGTCTTTCAATTTAATGACATTTAATTAAGGCAAATATCGATAAGACAGCATTTCAAAGCAAAACCTATTCATATGTGTGTTAGTCTATACAGTCATGCGTTTATCAATCTCTATAAACATAAATGTTACCAGAAATAATAATTAATCACTTTGATAGCGTTTATCCGTAGTAAATTTTCCAAAACATATTTAATTTATAGAATTTGATGTTTTTTTAATATATATATATATGGGTACAAATTGACCTCGTACGTGGGTACGAATTGAGCATGATAGTGGGTACGAAATGGTTTGAATACGATTTGGTTTGGGTATGAATTGACCAAGATGTGGGTACGAAATGACTTGTATCCTGTAACATAAGCTCTGTAGACATACACCGACATACATCACAACACAGGGCATTATCCCAATAAGAGAAAATATGGTACTATTTAAGCTAGTTGAAAATTTCTTACATAGTCTAAACTTTTCAATTTCACACACAAAATGTAGAAAGCAATACCTGGTAGCTTTCGTCAGCCAATTGTTCTGACATATCATTGGGGATTAACACCGCTCGAGGCATTCGTGAGCGATGTTTATGTTAAGTCCAAGATGTTGAGTCCCACATGTTTAGATGTTGAGTCCCTCATGCTCACAATGAGCGCCGTGGTATCGCCGCCCGGAGGAATGGGGGTATAACGAAGGTTATATCGGGATATAAATCTTTCTAATATACCGTCAATTATGTTTTTCAGGAGCATTTTGTAAAAACAGGGCTCGGTGTACAGCTGTGAATGATGTTTGTGATGAATTATTACCTCAGCAACGTACAGTCAATGATGTTGATATACGTGAGTTTGTCATAGATCAAATGTTTTAACCAAAGATTTATCATTGATTTAGATACCATTGTTATTTGTATACATTTCTGTCACGTGTTTCTGTCAACACAAGAACCTGAGTTTGTAATTAGCGCACTACAGAAATAAGAGGATATGGAGAGTTAATAGGAGGCGAGACTATAGCCGATGCCCCTATTTAAACTGCGGACTCTCCTTATTTTTGTAGTGGTTGAGTAACTAGCCAGTAATTGGAGTGCTTCATTGGCCACCTTCCACCAATATTTTAAAAAGGAGATTCACTTTCACTGTAACTGCCCAAAATTTCACATGACAATATAACTCTGCATAGGCACCCTTTCACAGAAGTACATTTGTTTTCAAATTTGTCGTCTGCTTTTGATTGACATGCAAAAGGGGAAAAGTTCTTGTCGCCACAATAGCTCAAGCGAAAACAGTTTGTTTGAATAGCAAAATTCCGTTATAAGCGGATGTAACGTACGTGGTACGTTGGTATATGCAAATGAGGCTTCCCAAACAGTTGTATGTTGGGAAGTGAGTAAATTATATAGCACAACAAACATCTCTTGGAGTGAACTTAAGCTTTGCATCGACGGGGTTTGTTGTTGTTTGGTCATTCGGTTTACACGTTACACGGGTATTTGTAAAAATGTGTAATGTTGTGGCGGAAAATGATTATCATATTTCAAATTTTGTTGAACGTCTGTCATGGAACTCGTATGTGTCGATAGTAAGTCAGATACTGATCCTTAATAGAAATATATAACTGCATATTTCGCAGGCTAATCCTCTAATTTTTCAAATCTAGATCTAATATCATTGCTTAAGTTTGTTCGTCTTTATATGTGAATATAGGAGATAAGAGTGAGGTTGTGCGCCCCTAAACCCAGGTTAAACCCCCCCCAGTGGTAGTTATTGGTTAATTTATAATTAATTATTGATTGCTGCTGACCGTACCAAGGCGGGCTCCTATGTTCACTTTGCTTTATGTTTGTCTTGCGTGTTGTTTTCTATTTAGTGTGTAGATGAAGGAATGTGATTGTGTGTGTATGTGTGTGTGTGTGTGTGTGTTATGGTATGACTGTGTGTGTGTTATGCTGAGAGGTGGGTGTATTGTTTGTGTTGCGTTTCCTGCTTGAGTCTTTCGTATTTATTCATTTAACCATTTGAAAAACAGTATCTTGTTAACTTATCAAGTATCCGCTTTCATTTAAAAAAGGAATTTAATTAGTCCGGATTTAGATAAAATTTCTAATAATTTACCCAAACATGTCAATTTTTTAAATCATTTATTGTTGATTATAACATATCTATTTGACGGGTCATTTCGTCTGACGTACTGCTTCGAAGCTTTTATGTTCATATCTAAACAACGATGTATGAATACCTCGTCGCCGTATGACCATGTGATGTTTCTCGATGCCGTAAAACACAACTCAATAAATATGAAAGCAAAATATCATGTTAATGGTTACTATTTATAGCTACCTTTTTTAATCCCCCCCCCCAAAAAAAAACCTAATGTGAACTCATCGTAGGAGCTAGTTAAATGGTTAGTTGGTCTAATGTATAAATGTATTCAGCATTGTTTTTATACCAGAGGTTGCAGTAGCACAATTTCATGATGTTTGTTTTTTAAAATTTGCAAATATGAAGTATTATGAAATTATATACTGATGCTAAGGTCAATATGTGGTTTTACGAATCTGTAAAATGATTTTAACTGAAAACACAGTCTGAAGTATCGTTTCTACTTGTTCGTAAAAGCACATATTAATTATTTAATAAATTATATAACATGCCTTAATCAAACGCTTTCAAATCATAAATTCAACTTTAATAATTTAAATAAAATACACATGAGTTGAAATTTTCGTTCAAATTGTGTAAATATTCCTTCAAAATTGTTGCAAATTGCTATTTCGAAGAGTTTGCTACCATTTTGTTTGTTTAGACAGTGTCCGTTTTATTAAGGGGTTCGTGTGAATGAATTGTTTTTCACAAACGCTGTGTACGAGCTAATCCTATGTTAAACAGCCACTCAAAAAATGTTAGATATACCGGTATAGTATTTACGGCATATGATAGCTTAAATCAGGGAAAAGTCATGCATAAGGTTCATATGTGTCCTCACGTATAGGTTATCACACATATTATATGTATGTAAGGGTTACATATAGGATCTGTCATGAGTCGATGTTTAAGACAAGCTGATCTCAAACGAGTCTAGAATTGAAATTGTTATTAAGCGAGCCTTGGCGAGCTTAATAACTTTTCTGTTCTAGACGAGTTTGAGATCAACTTGTCTTAAACATCGACGAGTGACAGATTCTTTTTCTCACAAAACCGATTTTAAGCTTTTTTAAGCAACATGCGTTTTTGTGAACCCCGGTGACGTCAAAACGCCTTTATAAATAGTGACGTTATAGTGACGTCACCAAATTGATCTCACACATGTTGGAGACAAGGATATTCGTGATCGTTGTTCGCTATAGAAAACAAGGGTAGTTATGTGAGAAATCCAGGTTCTCAGTGATAAACAAAGAAGAGAACATATGTTCCATTTTCGTGTATTTATTGTTTATTTTACTCAGTTATTCTTTTATTGAACAAACATTGTACGGAAGCAATACATTTAATTCAACATTTATATCGAAAATATTTTTGCCATGCAGAAACATCAAGAGTAACACATAGAGAAATACGACGCTGTCATAGTAATAAACATATGTCTGAAATACATATTTCGGACATTACTCCATGTTATACTTCTTACCGGATATTAGGGACACTATTGAATTTGCGAGGCAACGCAATCGTGAATTAACGCGATCATTAAATTGCCTCGAATAAAACTGGTCTTACAGTATTTACATTAGTGTATGTGTGATGTTTTACGATATTGGAGTGTTTTCGGGGTTTACTTATTTCTCAATTGCACATTAAATTCTGTAACTCGGGCAACATAACCCATATTTTGAAGTTAAAACATGGCTTTGTCACGTTTAAACCTGTCACGTTTAATCTACGAAAGCATTCGATTGCTGTGTGTTCGAGGTATCAATACTTTATTTTAATTTGTTTATATTTGAAAGACAAGCTTTTGTATACCGATAAGTCATTGGTTAAGATGTCATTTCAGTAAGAACAAGTTTTTCTGACGATCATTGATCCAAAATATATTAACGATATTCACTAACGAATCTACTAAGGCTTCTGTAAAACTTTTTCTGGTTTACTTGCAACCATGTGTATGATAGCAATGTGTCATTATCGAAAACATTTCACAAAAATCTAAAATACTGTGAACTAGAGGGCCTATACATTCGCCTTCAAAACTACCCCTGATATGAATGTGACTGGGTGCAATTTGCGGTCTTTTTTTTAGTTGTAGTATTCGGCTCGGAATTTAGTACTATAGTTCCGGTTGTCATTAAAAGTTACATTTGTTCAGTTGTCAGCTACTGAGAAGGTTCATCTTATTATTCAAAATACTTTGCTTTATTAATTTAAGATTAGGATCAAATCGAAGACATAGTTAGAATTCACCTGCACCTGCACCGCAGAGAGATTGGCTTAGAGTGAGAGTTCACGATACCAGATATCACTGTGAGTGGTGGGATAGACCGGAGTTGTCTGAAACTTACCTGTAGATTAAAGAAATAAAAGTAACAGAACTCTTCAGGACTAGTTATTTATAACCGACCCGAAGGGTTAAATGAGGAAAGCAGAAATAATTAATGCAAACGAGTGTTTAATGTTAAGTTACATAAAATGTTAACATAACAAAAATCGTTGCTTATGGATGTAAGTTGTTACGTCTTATTTTTTACGTTTTGCATGTCTAACAGAGCTTCCCATGTTCTGTCAAAGAGCACTGGGGCTTATGGATGGAAGCATAAAAGACCATCAGCTATTTGCATCCAGCTACAAGAATGGACACCAGGCACAGATGGTACGCCCATCAAAAGCTAGTTGGTGTCCACTTAAATATGAGAGCCAACCTTTTCTTGAGGTAAGATCTATTGAACGTTATACTGGTTCCATGCATTAGGTCTTCATGACATTCTTATATTTGAAGACCTGCGACTTCGTTTATTTTCGCAGCAACTAGGGTCGAATAAGGTTTGGTAAATGTTGTCCTTAACCAAGGTTTTAATGAATTTAAGATAGACGATTTTGATGGTTTATAATGCTGTAGCCATATTCTATTCAATGTTTGAGCATGACATTTAGACAAAAATATTATAACACTGTGTGTAGATTTATGACATAAGTAAGAGACAAAGTCATTTTTAAAGTAGTGTTTTAACATAGTAAAATTTTTGAATATTTCTTTTTGCTAGAGACACTTTTAAAAAACTGTTGTTGTTAACGAGCAATGTGTATTTAATTCCGATTCCTTTACCAATCTACACTTAATCGACTGTAATTCATCATAGCTTCCTCTTTAGTTGAACTGCACACAGCTCAGGTAAAAGGGACACAATTTTGAAATGTAACGAGTGTAACGTTTTATTGAAAGCTAATTGGAGTCCGAAGGGACTCAAAATTGCTGATCAAGCTGAAAACGCTTTGAATTTGGCACTTGAGCGAGACGCGTTTTTTAACAATAATGTATATCCCCAAAATATTATTTATATACTTTGTGTCATCTTCAAGGTAAAACTGTCAGTTTTAACACCTAACATTGGTGCAACTCTGTATTATTCTCATAAATGCAACTATGTACAACAGATAAAACAGGGACCATGTGTTATGTAAGACAAATATCGTGACCTCAATGACATGGAATACTTTGACATTGAGAGACCGGCAATTTCTCCAGAACATCATCTAGGACATTAGACTAGCATTGTCCTTCATATATTTTAGAGCCCATGCATTGCATTCAAACACAAACCAGTGAATGTCTCATTAAAAGAATGCGATGTTTAGACAAAACACCTTGTCACTATTTCTCAGGGAACCACGCGAATACGCCCGGTTACCTAGTGTTGTAATGTAAAGGGGCTTTTTACATTTTTAATTGCCTACGGTTACTCTTGTATCTTAACAAAAGTGACAAACAAATAACAAACAAATTGACTGAGGTAAAGTTCTAACATATTTTGCATTTATGGTCTCTAGGAAACATTTCAAGCCATAACATGAGTAGAAATTCAGCTTTGCGATCATTCATCGTCAGTACTTAATCTTTTTTACGACATTTAAAGCTTTTTGAACAAGTGTTAAATATTTTAAGTTTGAACTATTTCTAAGGGGTCTTTTAAACTGGTCAACGCGAGGCATTTTCGGTAATTTGGTGTGTTGTAACCTGTACAACAATGTGAAAGCTCGGAATCAGTAATTGGGTGTTTTTCACTGTTTGCAGGTACTCTTGAACTACGTCACTGTCATTGGAGGTATAACAATTTACAATAGTGTCGAAATTGGGGGAACAATTGTGAATAACGCGTATATACCAAAGGCAATACCGGTCGGTTGTGGGTCCTTTTCAATCCAATACGCATTATTTCAAAACAAGTACAGGCACTATTCAAACAAGGTATGACCATTTTACACTATTTTAAACTATGATGTTCGTTACATTTGCATTGATACAGTTGGTTGCTATCAAATATTGCACTTATATATTTGTAGAATATTAAAAACGTAAATTTAAGATACATGTAGTTATCTTATTTTTGTCAACGGTTTAAACAATAAAGAAATATGAAAAACCGTAATTAATTACAACATTTTACTTTCTAAGTTCTTGGAACCTATCCGTTTCATTGTATGCATCTAGTGTCTGAACAATATCTAGTAAGTATAAGAACAAGTACAATTGAGTATCACATATTTTTAACTTTAAACCACAGCTTTTCGAAGTTGACGAATCAAAAGAGATTGACAGTCCACAGACGTTTGCGTTTCTACGGCCATTCTTAGCTCGATATGTTAGGATATATCCACGTAGGAGAATACTCAATGGTTCCATGTGTTTAAAAATGGAATTACTGGGATGTCCACAGTCAGGTAATTACCAATTATGTTGTGGTCAGTGCATTGGTTTCAAAGCTAGATATTATGTAATATAATTGCAGAAATTACGAAAGAATTGTTAATAGGTATGTATGCTGCTCAAAAACCATTGTGTCTGATCACGATTATCTATGTAGTCGCCTGTGGTGAAATGGTTAACGCATGTGCTCATAGTTTTGTTAAACGTGTCTTTTACAGATTCAGTCATACTATTGTGGTTAATTTGAATAAGCATTTACATTTGTACTTGTTTTAGGAGACGAAAAATTACGCATTAGCCTACACAAATTGGAAGAATTCCACAGGATGATTTCTGCACCGTATGAGCTGTCCAATATGATCCGTTCGTCAGACAAAGTATACAGGTGGAACATAACCGTTCCGGACGGCGGATATATAAAATTGTCCTTTTTGACTATCAGCTTGTACAATCAGTCGGTGTGTATGTTTATATGTTTTTATATAATTCACAACAGCAGATGTTAAGTGCTTGTGTGGCGGCTGTAAAAAGTCGCCCCGTACTTCATTCTCAGTGTTGTTATACTTTCTGGTCCTTTGGAATCATTGATTTCAGAGCATTTACAGTTGAAAGTTGAATTCCGCTTAAGCTGGTGCTAGGAGGCGTGAGCACTGTTGCATATTTCAGTATTGCTCATGAACAGACTCAATTAAACCGAGTCTGCAATTTTCAGTATTTGCTTTGTTTTCTGTGCTTTCAAAGGATCTCCCCTTATTTAGATTTATATCATTAGATATTATGCATTTTAAAAATATCAAACATCTATATTTCTTATCCTTCCAGTATAATGTACTATTAATTAAAACATCTTGAAGGAGCCATTGTATATTGCTGTAGCTAACATTTATCGGATGGAAAACAGTTTGAGCTTAAATGTCTCATTTGTCTATTACGCAAAACAAAATCAGATCTTAGAACAATCTAAACACCTTCTGCCTTAAAATGATTGGTACAGTGTACGCGAAAGAATCAATGCATGTTTATGTAAATGATTTTTGTTATGTTTTTTTGTTGCAAATTCTATTTTATTATTTCTTCGTATTCTTCACAGGGTCTCTACAAAAGCTGTCCACACGATTTAATAACCTTTAATGAATTGTTTGAGCCAGTTACTGCCCAGCACAACCACCAAACACCGATATATCCAACAGATCGAACAAGTTTTCTAATGTCCTTTGTATCATGTGCCCGAGAGAGTCCAGGAAACTCAAGCTTTGCCGTACTGTTTAACACAGAAGGTACGTTAATAATGTCAAGTTTCCTTTATTTTGTCTCTTGCAAATAATACGTGGGTGCATTTTTAAGGACATGCTACACGTTGGTTTGTTCTAAACTTACGTCATCTCTTTTTTAAGTAGCCACAACTTTTGACGTACCTCTTCGTACACTAGAGAGATTTCGATTTCTTACTTGTACAGTCATGTAGGTAAGCTTCCAGGACAGAACGACATCATAACGTGATCACTGAACGCGTACACATTTTTGGAGCTATAAACATGTAAATGCCCACATACAAGTAACAGTCAAATGTGTCGGTTTATCGTCATTTTATTCCTACTTTTCTCATTGTGTATCAAGCTATTTATAAATATTGTACAATCGAGTGCTAACCTTTTAATCTTGCCGTGAGTGTTGATTTGTTTGATAAATTTAAGGTAGAGATGTTTAAAAGCCTGTTACGTGACACGGTTATACGTTATAATCAAAAGAGCGAAAAGACGCTTTAAACATTTGCAAACGGTCATTAGGGAGTATCATATGAGTAGACCTATCCTTGTTTAGTTTTTTGTTGTTAAAAAGATTTTACGTCCCTACAACAACATAGATTTGCGTCTTCGAAAATGTCATCCCCTTTGGCGACAATCAGCAATGGACGATTGTAGCGGGATGCCGAACAATGTCGAAATGGCTATGTGTGTCGGTGTACGTTCGGGTACGGAATATTTCAGGTTCGATCTCCAGCCGCGACAAACGAAGATCTTTAACATTTGAATTGTTTGGTTTGTTTGTTAACATCAGTTTCTGCCCTCTATGGACTAAATGGACACTCCAGATAAACAGAGAGACAGATAGCCAAAGAGAGAGAGAGAGAGAGAGTCATACACAAAGAGAGACATACACAAAGAGAGAGAGAGACATATCTAGAGAGAAAACAAAATAGAGAGATAGAGAGACAGGAGAGAGAGGAGAGAGAGAGATAGATATATATAGATAGAAAGAGAGAGAGAGAGAGAGAAAGAGAGAGAGAGAGAGAGAGAGAGAGATAGAGAGAGAGAGAGAGGGCGAGCTAGGGGAGGGGAAGAGACCCTTATCAGTACTTACGCGCTCGATTACGATAGCATGAGTCTAGAGTTCGATCACTACCGGACCAAGTCCTTTAGATCATACTTTATAAACTGAGGTCCGATGTATCAGCGCCTTACGCTTGGCATCCGAAAGAACCAGAGATCGCTTCCGATGATACGTGTAGACGTCACCAGGGTTTTCTGTATCCGTCCTCCTCTGAAGCGACATGATTTTTTAAAATTTCTAATTTGTTAAATTTTTACAAATCATGTCAATTTTTACAAACCATGCCGAATATCGGCATCTGTGAATTTGATTCAACATGATTTGTAAGCAAAAGTTTTAAAAAGTCATTATATTGGCGGGTATTAAATAGAATGCATATATTAAGTATTTATATAAGTTTTTCTGCACCGCAACACAGTGAACACAGTTGAGTGATTTGAATGTGAAATTAGACAGTCAGTAGAAATAATTACATGTTCTTCATAAATGGCATGCATGTGTATCTCATTGAACTGCACATTTTGAATTGAGGTATGTCAAGGTCAATATAAACCTTCAATGACCACGCTATGTCCCATTTCCGCCCTTGGCATTGAAGGATAATCGTGACCTTGACATGTATCCTTTCAAAATGTGCATACAAAAATGAGATACACATGCATGCCATTTATGAAGTAATTATATATACTGGCTCAAAAGTTATGACATTGACCTATAGATTATATTTGACCTTTAAGGATGACCTTGACATGCCTCCATTAAAAATGTGCAGCTTCATATAATGCACATGCATGCGATTTATGAAGTAATTATTTCTACTGACTGTCTAATTTGACCAAGTATGGTCAACGAGTCATTACAGACATTAGGGGTGATTTCGGACTTAAGTGCTTAATTCTATGACACGATAGAAGTTGAATGCCAATGAATACCATCACATGCTGACACTTTTGAACGACAAATTCGAAACTTTTCCTGTCACACTTTGATATTTTTTGTCTTTATGTCTCCATTGCTATTAACTCATTGTGCCCTAGTGACGCATATATGCGTCCTTAACCAAAAGTGTACCTATAAAGAGTACACTTGTCTAATGCAAACAGTGAAGTCCCTGATTAGAGGGCTCCTACAGGAGCCCTCTAATCAGGGACTTCACTGTTTGTCATTTTGAAATATATTATAAAAAACAACCCTAAAGAGTCTTAAATGGACCAGCCTTTATTGTAAACTGGAAATTTCCATTGGAAGTTTTAGGGGATAATGAGTTAATGTAATGGTATACACAAACATTATAAACCAACATATATTATATATTAAAGTATGTGTTTTAATCTCTTTGTCCCCGTCCCAACTCGAAACTCGATAAAACAGTATTTGCAAAAAATTTGGGTCCAGAATCCAAACTGTTTGATTGCCGATTTGTTAAATTTATTGATTGCTGTTTAATGCCGAAACTTATACACAAAGCATACTTTTTGCCAATTGACGATTTAATGTATATTTGACAATTTCCTGCCAGGTTGAGCACTCGTGTCAATACCTTGTCATTCTCGAAGGTCAAATTGTTTGTTTGTTTAGAATGATACTGTTAAATTATATGCCTAAATTTGATATAAACGGAATATCACCACAGTGTGTGATCCGGGGTCTTGTCTCAGTTAGAGTTTGTTGTGTAATCAAGATCACACGAGGCGAATGTATGGTAAAACTCTTCCGTACACGCATATCCAATTTGAAACTAATTTCGGAAATCATGACCACTAATAATTACATCATTATTTATGTTCATGACGTATTGATTTATTCTTGACATATTTTTTCGGTTCGATTGAGAAGAAGTTGTTTACAAATAATGTTAATTTAAGCGTTTAAGGGTATGAATTGAACTGTTTAAAGCTTAATCCTTTGAAGGGAAACATTACATGCGAGTGTTGTAGGTTATTCATGCTTACAATTGAAACGTTTTGTTAAAAGTTTGTCAACGCTTGGTTTCAATATTTTTAAAAATAGCATCGAAACCTGGAATTCCGAAACGTCACGCACAATGCTTCTTTATATAAATAGACTATGTATAACTTGTGTTGCATAAAAGCCGTGACGTCATCATCTGGTACGAACCATCTGATACGGAAAAGGATGTGGGTCTGTATTTGCTTGCATTTATATATAGGTATATAATTAGAATATTTATAAATGTTTAAACTTATTGGATGCCAAAGACGCGCATAATCCTCTTTTAACCCTTTCGGCCGGCGTTAACTCATTCGGAGACTTTAAACCCCTTCACCGCTTCATTCTCGTCTGCTTCAATATTGTTGTCTACAAAAACGTTTTAAAGTTAGAGTTAAGGTAATATGACTTATGAAATATCGATACGAGTGTCAAACAGTCTGATCTGTGTCCAAAATGTTTGCAAAGTCGACTTTATGCGACTTTGGCGCCGAAATGGTAAAAACAGCGCTCTTGTGAATAATACACTTGCCGTACCCAAAGTTTAAAATCAGATGAAAAGGTAACCACAAGAACTGTCTGAACTGAGTCTGCACTAATGGTCACTTTTGCAGTAGATTGTTAATTCAGCTCTCAATAGTGCAACAATGAACTAGACTTATTTGGAAACTGGAGATGTCCATTAATATTGAGGGGTAAATGAGTTAAATGGCGTTCATTGTATTTACAAACTTATTGACAGTCACATTGCCTTTATATTTCAAAAATTGTATCCTCATTGCAGAAATTCCTACGATTTGGGACAGTATAAAAGACACCAATATTCTTGAGGGTAAAATTATAACGTCCACTTTGCTTGGCTTGTTCGTCAACTTACCGAAATCGCAAGTGTGGAGTTTGGACAGCGTTGTACATGGTAGACCGCTGGCATTGACGTTCAAAAGCTTCAATATACCGTGCAATAAGGGTAGGCATTAAACCAGACAGCGATACCTGGATCCAAAGTTATTTATAAAGAGTTTTAGTTGAGTCTAGGTTTGTCCTCAAGCATGTGATCGATAAAATTTTAGCTCAAATCTGAGTTGAGTCTGAGTTGGTTCTCGAGCATTTAACTGATCAGATTTGAGCAAATTTCAAACCTGAAAAATCAAGTCATTTAGAAGTTAATCAGGATCAACTCAAACTCTTTTTAACCTCGGGTCTCGGTCATTTCTATAACCAGCAAGATTGCCCCTGACACTCAAGTGTTATGCCCCTTTTATCGTCAAACTAGACATTTTGTAGAAAGTCGTTAAGAACTCTTTGTCTATCAGATTTTGCCTTCAAGGTTTGATATGTTGATACGAGAAGTGTAGAAATTGGACAGATCTTAATCGGTTTTCCATGTGACTCTTTATTTTCAGAGTAATGCCCATTTTTTCGTTTTTGCTATGGCTATATTACTTTTATTTTTTTAAGGAATAATTCGAATATTTATTGTATTCATGGAGGTATGAAAAAAAAACCTGGTCACACTGTATGAAACCGCCAAGCGGTTTCATACAAAAGTGTGACCAGGTGTTTTTTTCATACCTCCATGAATACAATAAATATTCCGAATTATTCCTTATAATTTAATATCACTTCTGAATTTAAGAAAGTAGTTAAATAGAGAATCTGACGCGAATGTTCTTTTTTAACGCTTTTAAAACGTAGGTTGTAGTCCCTCCGCCATATATATTTTCCGCCAAAACGCGTCGTTGTTTTGTAGTAACGTCGACGTCAATGACGTCATTTGGCGTCCTGCTTCATGCAGCGCTTGTGGAGAGCAGTTGCACTCAGAGAAAGTAGTCCTGAAAAGGCGTGGCCTGAATTTTATTTTTTTCATGGAGTTATGAAACAAAAACCACAGCCAATCACAGCTAACCAAATGTAATGAAAACAAACAATATTAAATTATTGACCAATATTGATGAAACATGCTTCAAATATACCATACTACAAAAGCTCAAACAGAATAGTGTTTTTAGAATATTTGCATTAAATGTTAGCATAGTTATTTCCTTTTATTGACAAATTTAGGCATTGTGGAGAAAATGCAAGCCTTTTAATGCTCAGTTCAATTCCCAGGGCTCTAGATAAGGGGGTATTTCAAAAACTAAAATCTTTATTTCTCAATTAAACCCTATGGTGTCACTACTCATTAGAATCGTCTCTTTGAGACGATTCTAACGATTCTAATGAGTAGTAACACCATAGGATTTGGTGGTAAAATGAGTGAGAAAATGTTGGATTTGCTCAGTTTACTCACTCTTATCTGGAACCCTGATTCCTTTCAGATTTGAGAAGGTGATACAAGAAATACAGGAATTTGACATATACAGCGCTCCCTCCCTTCAACGGCCCTCCCAACAAAGACTCCCTCCTTATAACGACACTTGTTGCTGTTCCCAAAACAAGAGACTTATGTCTAAAGCTTTCACTATATTCTCCTTCAAATTGTCGTCTGCTGGTGTTTTCAAGTTTACATATTGGACATTTTGATATAAAGCAACATAACGATGAGTGACAAACAGCTTGAATCCAGATCAGACACCAAGTTACGCGGCGACTGATCTGGGTTCAAGCTGTTTGCAAATGTAAGCCAATTTCTCTCCCTATAACGATTACCTCCGAACAACGCACACAATATTTGTCTCCCAATTGAAGAGAGGGAGCGCTATATTACGAATTTTACTATGGCAATATTTTAAGGTGGCTTTGACGGGCTTATTTTGCTCTGGCTTGCAGTGCTATTGTTTGTTATAAAGTATTATATTGAACCAGTCTAACTTGAAACTCAGGATAATATTGGTCTATATTAGTAATCAGTAAAGAGTGCAAAAACCGACCAGAGGGCTCAAACAGGAACCCTCTGTTCTGGGTCTACACTGTTTGCAAATGTCATGAGTATATTCTAAACGGATCAATTATGTTCAAAGTGTTAATCATCCAGGTACCTAAAAAACCTTCCGTCGTAATATTGCTTGATTTTTAATTGTGGTCTAAAGATATTTATATATACATGTACAGTTAAACCCCTCTATAACGACCACTTAATTGTGTTCATTATTTGGTGTTTAGGGCAGGTGACTGCTTAAAGCAAGGTGACAGTAAATCAGAACGCTCCTTTAGGAGCGTTCTGTTTCACTGTTACCTTGCTTTAAGCTGTCACCTGTCTTTTATAAATAGATGTTCCTTCTTTTTAGTGGTCGTAATAGAGGGGTTTTACTGTAATTGCATTGAAAAAAACTTACAAAGATCGCTTAAATGTTTAGATACAATCAGACGCCTAAATCAGACGACGTTAAATAATTCCCCAAACTACTTGCACAAATGAAAACTCTCACGAGGCGACCGGTTTATAAACAAGTAATGTGTGTTGCACAATCTTTGGAATTTCTAACCGAAAATAGGTAGATGTATAGTTTGTATAGGTAAGTAGCGTTTATATGTGGACTTTTACAAAAAATGTATGAAATAACTATTTGTTTTCTAAAGTAATTATGGCCACTCACTGCCTTTTGTTGCCGCTATAGCCGTTGTTGATCATGCTAGAACAAAACATGGGAGTCAACCTATACAAGCATTGACAGCTACAGTGCCCCCCTACAACGACCCTCCTAACAACGACTCGCTACCTACAACGGCCCAACAACGACTCCCTCTTTACACCGACCCTTGCCGCAGTTCCCTAAACAGGATAACTGTGGCTTACGCATTTACTGCTGTATTATCGTCTGCTTCAAATTGCAATCTGCTGTTATTTCTCAAAGTTATATTTTGTGCATTTGGACAGAAAAAACCCTAAATGATGAGTGACAAACAGCTTCAATCCTGATCAGACGCCGCATAAACCAATTGCTCTTCCCATAACGACTCCCCCTTAATAACGCAC